>CM067065.1:32681813-33881813 GCA_033980235.1 Diadema setosum
TGTTTATTAGGGGCTGCTAAATAGCAGTTTGACCTTTGGGGCAAGACAAAATTACAGTCAACCTCACCTAAGTAGACTTCACAAAAGAAAATTGCATAAACCCAAGAAAAATTTAAATCATGTGGATATAAATGCATCTTTGCTTTAGATTGTATCATTGAAAATCAGGCAGTGGTCTACTTTAACATAATCCTTTTAACCTGTTAGGATGGGCTTATTTTGCTATGACATGCATTTCCAATAGACACTTGCCAAAGGTGTAATAGTATACTCTGTTCTATGAGTCTAACAGAAGTTGCTGCTTCCAATGGTGGTTCTGATGGGATAGTTTTGAGTCCCAGGTTTAATAGCCACCAATATCCATTCATCACAGGCAGTGCCTTAGTCCATTTTCTCCCTCCAGTGGAATGGAATAATCAGAACATGACAGGGACCCATTCAAAGGGCAGAGCAGTCCACTGTGGAGCTAGGGGGTGTTTTGAAGGTCTTTCTGATGGAGGGAGTCATCACCATCCAAACATGTACTCCAATGTCTTGCTCACGACATTGCTTGATTTCTGTGGCGTCTTGCTTTCTTGGATGACCTGCATGGAAGACAAAGAGTGTGGAGACAATTGAATGCTTGGTGTGAATGGGAGAAAAAAAAAAATGACACTGCCTGGTGTGAATGGGAAGAGAACTAAAACATTATTATGTGTGAATGCAAGGGTGAATGAAGTCTCTGCTGAGGATGTAAGAATGATAGAAGTATTTAGTAAGGATGGAAGAATGGATAAATTCATTGGTGCGAATGAGAGGAGAATGGTAACAGCATTCTGTGTAAATGAGAATGTTTGGCGTGAGGAGGTACATGGTTTTAAATCTTTACTATCCTTTACACAACATACATTGACTGGCCTAATCAAAGGGCAGAAAATGGCCAATCCAAACTTTCAACTTAAAGGCATAATTTACCATTTGCAGATGAAAGCATTAGTGCTTTAAAATAGTTCTAAAATGTGAGTTAGGGATAGAAACAACCACTGTCGAAATTTGAATCCGTATAATCGATGTTAAGTGTTGTTAAATACACAAAATGTGAACAATAGTTATAATAAAAAAATGTTTCCAGACTAAACCGTATACAGTTACGGTTTATTGAGAAAAACCCTGATATCTCCTTATATTTTAGGTTTTATTGCAAATATTTCATATGGTAGGATGTTTTATGATACAACAGACCTACACATATGCATCAAATGTGATATCTGGAACATTTTTTAAATCACTGCTCCCAAAGGTAAACTGGACCTTCAATGCTAGAAGGCCTTAACCCTGTTGAATAGCATTGACAGTCATAGGCAACTGAGCTAGAGAGCTAAAGCTAATGGTGTCATGATTAGGGTCATGCAAGATCAGCCATTTTCATTCTTATTCCTGACCAGGTAAAATCCTTGTCTGTACACCATTTGCAATGAGTAGTTCAGTTACTTACTAATTCAACCGATGAAATTGCTAAATTTGCCCGCAGGCTTCTATTCACCTCATGTGGATTGCTAGCAGCCTTGTAAGCTGCTGTCAGGGGTCTGATGGGGGTGTGTTTTGTTGTCAGGGCTGGGTCCATGTCCTCCCCACTCTGGGATACCAGTCGCTTGGCAGGGGTGACGGGCGTGTCCCTTACACCGGTGGTGTTCAGGGCGCAGGTGTCTGTTGTGCCCCCACTCATGACATCCTGTGACAAAAGACAAATAATAATGAACGAATAGATGGATAAGTTAATGACATAATTAATGATTCAATCACTCACTTCATCAATCAATCAATCAATCAAAATTATAGCAATGTGAGAAATGTAACCATTTGATGCCAATACATGTAATATACCCTCAGCTCAAACAGAATGCTGCTTTTATCATAGTCAACATGATATGGTATAATTATATTTGTAGTTATACATTTCAGCATCCTCACAATCTGCATGCAAAAATCACCTATGATAACTGGTTATGGCAAATTGTACTGTACGCACGACTAACTCCTGTACGAGCTGAAATTTCCGCGTACAGATATTTTCGCGAATTGCTACATGGAGGACATTTTCGCGTGTTGTTAATTTCGCGGTTGTGAGGGTATAATTGAACTTAGCTATTCGCACGTTGTTATTTTCACGTGTTGTTTTTTCGCGGTTCAAAGGCGATTCACGAAATTCACGAAAATAAAACCACGGCGAAAATTTCAGCTCGTACAGTACATTGTTCAGGTGATTCCCCTGTTGGCTGATCTCATTTGTTTGCAGGCTAAAAAAATTGTGAGGCGACATCAAATTACTTTTGAAATTATGCAATTATACAAATCGTGTCTAAAGTTGACTACAGAGTAATAAAAGATAAACGAAATGTTGAAATTTCATGCAAACAGGACATGGAATAAGAAAGGTAGAGAATTTCATTTTAAGTTTTAAATGTTATTAGCAATATACAAATATTGACTGCTCATGAGGATGATGGTGGAAATTATCATTCCCAAGGTGCTTTTCATACCGACCCTTCTATCACCCCTCGGCTAACGCCTCGGGGTGATAGAATAATGTATAATCCTAACGGCATAATGATTGCTTACTCATCACACTGGGGGTACAAACCTTGTCTATACAGGGAGTGACGCCAACCATGATGTTGCCACCAAAGACTTTCCCATTTTTGCTTAGGGCTTTCCTGGCCTGGATACGAGAGCTGTATTGTACATGCATCCAGTTACCAGAACTGGCAACCTTGAAAGGCATTTGTTGGAAATGAAAAATAAAGAAAAGGAAATGGAACAGTCATATCATTTTTTTTTCTTTTACTATTTTATTATAATTTTTGTTATTGTTATTATAATCCATATTATTACTACTACTGCCACTACTACTACTTCTATTATCACTGTACTATTACTATTGCTACTATTACAAGTGTAATTCTATTATCATTATTTCTTCTATAAAACATTCCAAGACATCTCAAATGGCACAGAGTTGCAACAAGACGATTATATTTGCCGACTACTACTAGTAACCTTGGACTAACCATGAGTGGTCGTCATCATAATTAATGCCTGTTTTCCAGTGTGGGAGAGTGGGCAAATACCTTCGAGTGTGCACCCTGTCAATATGTTCATGAGTTGACTGCAAGCAGAATTTGAATGAAAGGTGTTCATTATTGTGACACATTTGCTCCTCCCACAATTGCTCCGGCCTTATTTTCTCCAAGGACTTTGGGTAAGTATAGGGTTGTGATAGGGCTATAGGTTTTGTTTGATGTGGGGATTGGGAGCAGGATTAGGGTTATTTTTATTTATTTTTTTATTTATTTATTTATTTTTGCAGGTCTTACATCTGGCCTAGCATGCAGATATTTCATGGGAGCAAATGTTGCAGGAACAAATGTTATAGAACCCTTCATAATATGTTTAGAAGTGCTCTGCTCTACTCAAGCAGAGGGCAAAACTTTCAAATACATGTAGATGAATTGTAGGCTCAGAAATACTTACCACGTGTCTGACCATATTGCCGTACTGTGAAAACTGTTGTAGAATGTAGGAAGTGGCAGCAGGTTGAAACCTGCAACAATGGGAACAAGTGAAAACACAAAAAGGAAACGAACTGGAGATAAATGCTGATCTTCGCTTACTCCTTCACCAGCTGAAAAGGGAAAATGTACACTATGTAGCCTAAATGAGAATAAATATTCCATCAATGTTTGAATTAGGGCTGCCAAATTCTATAAATATGACAACATACCGATGCACAATAACCTTCCTCCCAATATTAACACATTTTGAAGGCAAAAATCATATTTTGCTGAAAGAAAAAAAGAAAACGGCACATAAAGTGTTATTTTAAACGGGTTAGTCAAATACCGGTTAGTGATTGGCTAAACACAGTCAGGTGATTGAGGTACATTCGTTATGTTCGCCCATGGGCGAACATTCTTGTTATGTTCTCCCATGGGAAAATATTTTCATGTAACAAATGACAGAAGGCCTATAGGACCGCGCGCTCACAGTGAATTTGGCTCTGCGGGAGCGAGCGATCGAGTGCATTGTGCTGGTGGTAGATGTTGACGTATCATTTGACTATAAAACCCATATAATATAACAGATGATGACTTTTGATGTTGGGAATATGTACCAAACGTTCCACCTTCAGGGTTTGAAATGCTATTTTGGGAGGCTGTAAGTCCCTCAACGTCGTCTCGGGACTTATAACCTCCCTCAATTGTATTTCAAACCCTTCGGGTGGAACATTTGGTATGTTCCTCCCCCGCCAGTCATCATCTATATGTTTGCCACTGAATAAAGTTTGGTTTATATAAAATAACATAATATGAAAACATACTTTCTTCTTTATCATGAAGACATTAACGAACTACATATTGCAATAAAGAGAACAAGCAAATACACATACTATTTCGTAGTCCTTTATTGACTGCATGAATCAAGACTGTAAGAAACACACAAGTCTGTTTAACCATTTGAGTGCACTGGATGCTGATTGGCAAAGAAAATCCCAAGGCATCGTATACATTGTACAGAGTCCCTGGCATATGAAGGGTTAACAATAGAAAACACAGATCACTCTCAACAGGTTGTGTTGCCTGATACAATGTGTTGCCTGATACAAGTTCCTGTATTGGACTCTTCCATTATTGGGTAGGGGTTAAAGAGTGGTTTCTGTTGCTATTCTTCAATAAACAGTAACTAGTTTACGTACATGGCGGCTGGTGTTATTCTGTCCAATATTATTATCATTTCATACAAGCCTTTGGGTTCTCAAAGACCTCCCAGACTCGTACACTTCTACCGTACATGTATGTCCCCCCCCAAAAAAAAAAAAAAAACACAATGGGACCCTCTGTAATGATATCTTTAAAAATAGTGAATCAATCTAAATACAAATTAAGGGTGTGAAACTATAACTCATTGCCCACATATTACAGAAAACCCAATTCAATTTGCTTCAGTGGTCAAAGAGAAATGAGGAATTTTGTAGAGGATGTCAGGACTCTCTTCCCTCCAAGTTCTGTCTATTGTATTCACACACAAGAGCATCGACGTGCTAAACTTGGAAGAATAAGACTCATGACATGCTCTACAACAATCCACATTTCTCTGTGACCGCCTAACCAAATTGGATGGGGTTTTCTGCAAAATAGAGCTAAAATGTCACCCTGAAGTAGCATTTAGACAGTTTAATCATATTGGGTGTTATCAATGCGAAAATCTGATTGTAATTTTTTGGGGGGACATACTGTAGAACAGTTATGGCAACTGTACATATTTCACAACTTGGTGCCGAGCTGTTGTACTTTAGCACTGCCTACATTATATTAAACCACAACAGAAGCAAACTACATGTATTTCTTGCTCTTTTCATGACGCATCCATACATTGGAAGCCTCACTGAAAAGGAAAGAATCAGCATTGCAAAGAGTGATAGGATTCTCCTTGAGAATCACCCTTACCCAAATATTGTGACCCATGTATCATCCAGTTCATCATCTGGTTGTAGCTGTTCTCTGTTTCAAGAGATAGTTACATAGAAGGACATTAATGAACCTCTAAGAGGGGAACTATGGCCATACAAAAGCACAGCTAAAGCTTACAGGTAAGAGCAGGTAATCATGCCACAATTATACTTACAGAGGTAGCAATAATGAACTGTCATCCTGTATGCGGACAATAAACAGCACAAAAAGCATATGACATGTAAGTGTTATAGATTTAAAGATGGAGGAAAACCCTGAAACCTTTCTGTACAAAGATGTAAACAAACACTTTCTCCTTGAATCGTTTTACGAAAAGCTTACTTCAATGTTGTGCTCAGTTTGACAGAATTACATCTTCGAGAGAGTAAAACCAGATGTGTACAGCAACACAGAGTAAATGCAATTTGTGCCGTGGGTGTTTCCTAAAGACACTAAAACTTTGAAATTGAACAACTTTATTCTCTCATGAGTACAGTGGACTCCGGATATAACGAAGTCATCAGGACCGCCAGTTTTCTTTCGTTATGCAATATATCAAAATTTCGTTATAACCAAACAAACAAAAAATGCATAGAGTTGATAATGTTGCAGCCCAAATTTTCACTTTGTTATATTACATTGTATAACCGTGTTTGTTATAACGCGAGTACTCTGTACATAATGATAAAATGAAAACCTGCTCACCCCTGTGTGTAGAATGGATCCACCTGAGGTGGTGAGGGTGGTGCCTGCATGGACCACTGGCTGGACTGTACCATACTTGGGCGAGAGGGCGAGAACAGGCGACTTGTGGAGGGGGATTCTAGAAATAGGAGGAAAAATACAGGCAATCGAAAATCAGTACAAATATTTCACCTTACCTTATCTGAAATAATCAAACAAGGGGTACAATGATTTCTTCAAACAGATTATATTGGGTGTCCCATTACCCTTTCTCATTATTTCACTGCATATTAATGTATACTCAAACGAATGATTCCCAATGCAAAATGGGAAATCAGCCAATCAGAGTAAAACACTTAACTTGCTTTTTCCTTCTCTTTAATAGCAAATGAAGACAGTATTGTCTAGATTCAAACGTTAAGCTTATGGACTACCATACATTCTTCTCTTGAGATTAAATGCACGTCTACATTTTGATTTTTTGTGCACATGATAATGATTACAGTATATCAATACAGCCTTTGGCTCAGGTGAACTGCAAAAAAACACTAATATTGACTTTTTTACAGAAGTTAATGGACAGAAAAGTCCTTGAAACTAATGGGACATTGCACTGATGTATGCCATGAGATTAAGAGAAGTATACAAATAAATGACTGAATGTGTTGCTGTGAAAACTGCCATTAGATGATCAATCAAACGCAACCATTTTTTTTTTTTTCTTTCTTTCTTTTAACTTACCTGTTTGTGTCTGAGATAGCCTTGGTGTTAGTGGTGGTGCTTGCATGGAGAACTCAAGCTGGTGGGATCAATCAAAAATATGAATCTTTATATTATGAAATAAAAATTGTTTGAATTGAACAGTCAATACCACAAAGACTACAAAATTAAGCTGTACTCTAGGTAGATGGGCATTTTGAGGACAAACTGACCTCAACAGGTTAAAATAGACAGTTATATTAACAGAAACACATTTGATGCTACATTATTCTTTTCTCAGTTCCTAAAAAAACACATATTATAGAAAATAGAATATTATAGGAGTAGATATATCACGTGGAGAGCATAACTTAACTGTCTATTTGTAGTCAGTCCACAATAACCTGGAGCTTAATTTGTCTTGTTTGATTCTGTGTCTATTCATGTGCATTTGGCCATTGTCTGAGCCATAACAGTGATGACATTAAAGCCATCACACATTGAGATGTCACAGGAGGTTTGTTAAATGGGAGAAAAATAAATAAATACTGCACAGAACTAGACACTTTTCCATTTGTGAGCTGAGTATGTATGTTTTCTTTTTTTTTTCATAAACTATTTTAACAGTTTTAGATTTGACTCATATGTTTTTTCTATTTTCTTAATTTTTTTTTCATGCAACTGAAGGTTGTTGTTTGATTGTCTATATTTTCTTGTAAACACATTGTAATATATTTAACTTACCTGTCTTTTCTCTGGCATGTCATAAACAGCAGGGCTCCCTCTACTGCCGTCCACAGGGTCATAAAGTCCAGCCACCGGAGGGGCATTCCCCTTGTCCTTGGGTGTGTGGGAGACTTGAGTTGGGATCCTAGAAAGGAGACACATTTGAAATAGCAAGGGATGCAAAACTTGTAAACAGCATGGAAGTATTATGAGTACTTTGGAGGAAAAGCAGTGTTTTTCAAACCCATCCTAGAATAGACAAAATGTACACGCACTAACAAAACATAGTGAAAACACAGCAATAACATTACCTTTTCATGTGTCAAAGTTTCAACCCCCTGAGTTCCAATTTATTCTGAGACCACAGCATGAGCACTTTTGCAAACATGCACTGCTATTTCAAACACATTTAACTTTTTAATACAAACGATCACACTAGACATGAATTGAGCAAAGTTGGAGAGAAAATTCCAAGCTTTGATGTCATGTAAATTTTGTATAAACAAAGCTACAACTTCTCTCGCAAATGACTAGTACAGCAGTGGACACGCTACATGCTTTACCAGGTCTGGAAAGCATGACTTTTGCACACATCCCCATGACTGTAAATTAGAATTTACCTTTCAAAACAAGCAGGAACACCTTCTACCTATTCAAGCACCAGCTAACACAATCTGCATGTTTGAGGAATGGAATCGATAATGAAGCTTTCATTGTATCTAGGCAAGTGGCAATTTATCTATCAGTTTGGGAAGGATTAACAGTGCCTTTGAGCAAACGACTCGCATGCGAACTTGGCGCACTGATGACCGAGTCAGGCAGGCAAATGTGGTACATAATGAGTTAAACTGGTTGTTAATGTAAGCAACCTGTGGTATCTTTGGGGGAAAAAAAGGTACAAAATCCTGTGAAAAAGCAGCAGTCAGCATCTCTGCAACATGCATGTGATAACTGTTCAGTACGACAAATGCGGGTAGATACCTTTCTCAAGTCCATTTGCATTTCACATTGACTGCTAATTACAGTGCACAGTTATAATCCCCAATATCAAACTTATGTTAGCCTCAAAAGAAGAAATTAACACCCATGGGAAGAAAATTAATTTCCCTGATTTTATGTATAACATACAATGTACCTCTCTTATTCTCTTCAAACCTGCAACTTCAAAATCGATAGCCTGTAAGAAAAGTTTATCTTTGGATGTAAGAGGTTGAAAGACTTTCAATATCAAGGATTTTAACCCAATGAGGACAAACTGATTTAGCCACTAAACATACACTTCCTATGGACACCTTAACCCGTTGAGGACAGTTTCTCATAGACGCTTGTCTGAGTATACTTGGTACTCGTCCTCAACGGGTTAAGATAAAGATAGGTTTGATAAGGACCAAGAATATATGAAGCACAGCTACTCGGCATACTACTAGTAGGGCAAAAATGCTGTGTCATGATATTCTCTTTTTCCCTCAATTGCTACAAGAGAGAATTTGAACTTGTTAATATTAACCCGTTGAAGACAAGTCCCAAGAAACTCGGGCAAAACGTCAATGGAAAATGCACGTTATAGCAAAATCAGCCCGTCCTCAACGAGTTAAGGATTCAACCCATGGATGCATCACAGGCCAACCTTGGTGTCTGGTAACTGCGACTCTCACTCCGCTCCAGTCTGAGGGCACTGTCTCTCGCACCGAGTGTCGACGGCGTCAGCGAGCGCGATGGACTTCTTAGGAGGGACCTTTGTCGCCCAGACCCAGGCTGTGAGACAGAGAGAAACAAAAAAATAATAACAAGTAAATAAATTGAGGCACGTCACTATACTCTTTGTCGTGGTTTGTTATGTATTAATAACCTTTGATATTTTCATCAAGTGTATGGGCAAATGCTGTTCAAAGTGTGAAGCTTGTAAGTCTGGCACCAATGGCAACTTGAACACACTGTACAAATGACCCACATACACACAGGCACACAGAAATGCGTCATGAGATAATTGTGAATGCTACAGTGTATAACAAAATATGAAAAGCAGAATTAGAATACAATACACAGTACTTGAGATATAAAATTGTACATGTACATATACAAAATGTATGTATAAATAATAACAATAGTATATTAAATACTAATAACTTAATGTACAAAAAACTGTACACACAAATGTAGCTACAGTGTAGGTACCGGTACTACAAGATTCATTGTAATAGTGCTGTAGCAAAAGACAAGATGAATTCAAAGGAGAGATAGAGAGAGAAGATCTAGAGTGAAAATTAGTCACTTACTGACATTGCTGGGCTTTGATCACCAATTAGATATGCTGGAAGAAACTGATTTGAGAGACTGGCTTGTAGACTAGTTGAAGATGACTGGGGTGACCCCAAGGTCATGGGTTCAGCTCCAAAAACTCCTAACACACAAACAAAGCAAACCAAGCCAGACACATGTTTAACCTGTTGAGTTGTACAAATGGTCAATGCTGTAGCTGTACAAAGTCATGATACAATATCAGGCAATTCGTACTGGAACTTTTTTGTTTGTTTGTTTGTTGTTGTTGTTGTTTTTTCTTTCCCCTTCCTGTGCAGGGACATGACCGCATGATAATGAAGCTTTGACTCATAATAGTATGTACAACGTAGGTAGTCGGAGAGGCGCCCTCTAGCTCTCCGACTACCTACGTGTACGTTGTACGTTGTAACTTGTAGTATACGAGTGTGAATGCCATTCAAATAACACGCAGATGAGGAGTAAAGCAATAAGGACGTTTACAGACCTGATTTCAGCCACAGATTTCGGTGAGTTTTTGACGTAATTAAACAAAAAATCGCACACCGATTATGGAATGATTATCATAGATTACGATAATACACGATTACCGATAATTCCTTGGATTTTAGTTTTCCATGATTAATAAAGATATTCATGAAGGAGTCGCACAACCACACTGAAAAATGACGACGTCTGCGAAGGAATACAGGTGCAGCCGCGTCGCTTCGCGACAGCGGCTGCAGCGTGTAGTTAGTGTCATCGATCATGATCATGTAGTCTAGTAGGAGAAAGGGGTTCCCATGCACCCCAAACATATATTTTTTTAATCTACTTCATCTAGACCAGTTTTGCGCGTAGATTTCAAAAATGCAATGTTAACAGGTCAAAGCGTGTCCCATAGTGGTCAAAAATCCGTTTCCATGGTAACGCATGGTGAAAATGTCAGTATCTCATAAAAATGCATGTAACCTTTGATAAAATTGTTCAATTATCATGGCTTTGGTATCAAATTAAAGAAAATTAAATTATCTATATGATGATACCAATTGTGTAGGGGGTTATACCAACCTTCATCTTAATTTTGAGGCCAGAATACAATTTTTTCAAATTTTTTAGCAAAAATGCAATTTTACCATAAAACTTATCTATCTCTAAATCATACCAAAACATAATCAATTTGTTTGAATATTCTTCAAAATTATACTAAATATGTATGCAATACAATGTGAAAATTTCATAGATATTGCTCAAATGAGAAGAAAGTTACGGCCATCCAAAGTTGACATTCAAGCATGTCAAGAATGTGCAGGTGGGAGTGTGATGTACGCCCTCTATTGTTGAATAATCTCATTTAAACATTTCAGTCATCATAATTTCGTTCCAAAAGCATGAGAATGAAGTTGGATGTGATGAAGTGGGTCATCTAGACTAGTTTTGTGGGTAGAATTAAAAAAAAATGCATGAACAGGTCAAAGAGTGTCCCATGGTGGCAAAAAAAAAAAAAAAAAATTGTTACCAAGGCAACGCATGATGGAAATGTCAGAATCTCCTTAAAATGTAATATTTGATACAATTGTTCACTTATCATGATTTAAATGTCAAATTTATACTAATCTTCATATCAATTTTGAGGTCAGGGTAGTAGTTTTTGCAGCGCGCTGCTGGGGGGGGGGGGGGGCGAGTAGAAAAAAAATCATTGGTTCACATAGGAGTACAGTACAGTTACACTATTCGGGTATATGGTGCACGTTTTCGATCGAGGGCATGCGAATAGCTTGAATCGAAAAATAGGATTTCGTAATACCGGGGCCCTGTTTAAAATTAATTATATACTAGTAGTTGATTTCAACTGTAAGTCTATAAGCCAGGGAATTGAGGCTGAATTTTGGGGTCAACTGGCAACTATCGTATAACAAACAAATTTTGTGTTTGAAAGTATACATGTATGTCTTAACAAACTTACCAGTAAAATTTACCCAGAAGTTCTGCTTCGGAACATGCTGAAATGACATTATCAACATGGCTACCCCGCAAACCAGATACAATGTAAATGAATGGGAATTTTAGGATACCTCAAGTGTTCATTATACAACTGACATTAAAGATAAGTTTCTAGTGTATGTATTTCTTATTTCCTGCCTTTCTTCAAACAAAATTGGGCACATTTGTGACCTCTTTTTCAAAAAATCTGATCCCAAATTAGGTCATTTCTATGAAAACTTTATGCTAAAAACAATGTTTTTCTCAAAAAAAAAAATGCAACACCTTCTCAACGTTAAACACCATTTTAAATTTACATAAGTATGCAAATTCATAGCTATTTGATTGACTGGAGTTTAGACCTAGCCTGTTGGAGACCATAGCTACCATGGTTACACTCAAACTTGCCCGTAGCCATTATAACACAGCTGTCCAGAAATCACGATTTTCATTATTAGTGGTGTATTGTATTATATATTCCAATATATTCCATCCCTACAGCTGGATTTTTTTGTTTTTTTGTTTTGTATTTGGCACAAGCTGACATTTCGTTCAAGTAAATTAGGCACAGAACATAGATTAAGTCAATTTCTCATAAAAAGAGACCCTCTACCTCCGCCCCCAATCCCAATAAAAATGGTCAGTTCATGCCTTTTCCTTTCTTGCAGTCCTGTAGGGTGTTTCAACAAACTTTTCATTGGTTTCAGTTTCACTTCACTGGTTTCAGTCTCGCTATCTCACTTTTCTGATTGGTATGCTTCAGTCACGAGGACTTGCTAATTAAGTGAAACTGAAAACACTAAGGCCCGAATTCACGAAGGTGGTACAAATGAAACCATGGTTTAAACCATGGACAAAAACCATGGAGCACCAAGTGTCGCATGGAATATTTCGTTACGAATTCAGTCATTTCGTCGATGAAATTATTATTTTGTAATGAAATGACAACAGTTTGTAACTAAATGAACATTTCGTCCACGACATGATAATTTCGTTAACGAAACGGTCATTTTGTCGACGAAATGACCAATTTCGTGACGAAATATTCCGTGCGACACTTGGCGCTCCATGGTTTTTGTCCATGGTTTAAACCATGGTTTTATTTGTACCACCTTCGTGAATTCGGGCCATAGTGGCACTGATCTCACTGAAATCAATGTTGGTGAAACGGGTCCTGCATGAACTTCTGTACGATACCAGAGCAAGCTCATTATACTCGATGGACTACTACAACAAATACTGTACTTCTGAAAGAAATGACGCACTGTTAACAGACACCGGATACACATTTTTTCATAGATCACATTAGTCCAGTCAAAATAGGGTTTCACCCAACACTGATTGCAACAGTAGGAATTCCACTGCAGTGCTCGTCTTATATACTTGTTATGGGCTCCTAAACACCATACTAAAAGTCCCAAGAAATCCAGTGGGGCAAAGTGGCTAAATTTCCACAATATGCAAATTAGCTCTCATTATGATAATAATACAGTGTTTCCATGAAAACTAGGTTTCTAGTTTTTAGATTGGAACACCGAAAGTGTTGAAACTTCTGTTTACAACGTCACTATAGTGCGATGCAAACATTTCACCATGTACATAGTCTGGGCCTCATATGCAAAGGGTTCCGAGCCAACGGAATATTCTGATGCATCAAAGTGTCCGCTATGAGCATATCAAGAGTGTTCAAATATGATATTTCAGTTTCTCTTCACCAAAAACAAACTTTACAGCATTGGTAAACTAGCATGAATTATCATTATAAGATTAGAGTTTGTTATCAGACAGATAATGATAGCTTATCCATTACTATTACGTAGAATCAAAGTACGAAATTAAACAAGTGTCAACATCTATAATTTGTCTATGGTAATTTTGTAATGAATGAACTCTATTTGGAGGGTGGTTTGTTCGAATCTTGATCATTAAGCTCTTGCATCCTTGAGGGTTTTGAGATATTGAAGATGGCACAGTCAAAGGAAACCCTGTGGGTAGTGCCCAAAGTTACCCCAGTCGAGCATATTATCCCACGACCATTAATTTACAAAACATGCATCAACCAACGTGACTTCCGTTGTTCTAAGCGTACAAGATTTTATTCTAAAGTCGTTTCGCCGTCTAGCAAAGACTTTGTTATTTCCATGAAATACAATTGGCATTGACAGCGGAGACATTTTTCTACAATGTGTACATCTTTAAAACGTGGTGCACAGTCAAAGTGGCTCGCATGCAGGGAGGTACCCGAATTTATCCCTATACCCTCACGGCCCGGTACAAAACATAATATACACACGTGAATACAGCTGTTTGAAGTGAAAAAAAAAAAAAAAAAAAAAAAAAAAAAAAAACCTCTGTGCATGACGTCCTATTCATTTCATTTCCATTAAAATTCAGAGGAAGTTCTCGAAGAATTGTTGTTCTACAATATCTTGGTATAAGGTGAAAATGGTTCACATACGAAGACAACCACGTGGAGGGTGCCCAAAATTACCCCACCCACAGACAGTCTAAGACATGCAATAATCATGTACCAGCGCTAATACATGAATATGTTCTATGGATACATGCCTTTAAACAGTCCTTCTGGTCCTCTAGCCCAGAAACTTTTATTTAATGAAATTCAATGGAGTCAACAGACGATGTCTTGCTCTGCAATTTTTACTTTTACACTGACATACGTAGTTAAAGTGGTTATCATTCGAAGGGAGCCTATACTGTATGAGAAGTGCACACATTAATTGCCTCTATACATGATCTTTGTAACGCAAATATCAACGCAATTATAGTATATACAGTCGTTCCAAAAGTGCATGTCTCAAAAAAAGGTCATTCCTTGAGTTTTAGGACTATCACTTGAGTTTTGTGATTATGTATATAAATCATCGTATGGTGCTATAATCATTGTACATTCTTCTCATTCCACATAACTTTACGCACCTCATTTTCTGTTACAAAGAAAGTGATATCTATCTGTTCTTGTCGAAAAATGAAATAGAAATTGAACTGAATTCTATTGAATTGGATTCCTGTCATATCAAGACACTTTTTTTCTATAAAAAAAAAATGCCGGGGTAGAGATAAAATAACAACATTGATCCATAATATCTATGCAGTCCAAAGGGTTCACTTGCAGAGACCACCTTGTGGGAGGTGCTCAAACTAATCCTAAATGCAATGAAAAACATGCAGTATACACTGTACAACCGCGAAAAATGTTCCATGGTTACATGTCTCTGGAAAGCTCTTCCGCCTGTGTAGCACATACGCTTTCGTAAAATGCAATTAAGGTGATATAGGAGACGTTGCTTTACAATATCTATTTTGTCAAGCCCTTGGGAAGTGCCCAGATAACCCCTGCCCTGACCGTCGTGGTCCCAAAACAGATTAACGAAACATACATTGTATGCCACAGTAAACTCACTTGTACATGCATGGAAAGTCGTTGCCGAGTGGTAAATAAAGACACTTTGTGTACTTTTCATAATTTTTAAATGGTATAGAGACACTGCTTTACAATCACCATAGTCAAAGGGGTGCACATTCAAAGGCAACCGAGTGGGATTTGTTCAAAACCATCCAACCCCAGGGCAATATAGGAAACATGCACCAGCATATAGCACAACTAAATATATGTTTCAATTTACCATGCCTTCACATTGTCGTTACGGTTGTACAGCGATTGCCCTTCTATTTGTATGAAATGCAATATAATTATAAAAAGTAAAAATGCTCTACTTTAACTATATTGTTAAAAGGGTCAACATTCAAAAGTAATCCCCTGGGAAGTGTCCAAAATAAACACCGCCGCTCAAGCCCCGTAATTACATCACACGGATACTATGAACGCAAATACCGACGTTCTTTCGTGCATGGTTTTAGAAGTAGTTCCAGCAATACAGCTGCACACTTTTATATCAATAAATGTCGTGGAAATGATAGGAGAAGCATTGCTTCAAAATATCTATTAAGTGAGAGGATGTACAGTAAATGCCAATCCTGTTGGATGTGCCCCAATTCCCCCCCCCCCCCCATCCGCCACCTTCAGTGCAGAGGCATGAAAATATACCTCATGAAATATTGCAAATTTAGATAAAATTTGGGTGCTTCTGTTTACTTTTAGTTTTCACCATCAATTAATTACATAGAACTAGACTAACATTACAGATCTATTGTAATGTATACAAAATTATGTGGAGTCTACAGAACTAAGGTCTACACCAAAACTAGTATTATGTTACAGACAGTATCATTCCATCAAACTAATCTTGTAATCTGTTACTTTCACACTCAGCAAAGTAACTATACAAATAAAAATCTATTATAGATGTTCTCTTTAAATATTAGTAAATTCAACTCAATTCAACACAGCACATCAACAAGTTCTGATTTCATGTCATACCTAAATCCTAACACATTTTAAACATGTGAGACTGAAGTTCACTGAACATAAACTTGTAGGGGAAAAGGTTCAATAGATGAAGTTTTTTTGGTACTTTGCTTTCAGGCAAAAATAAATATATGTTGCAGAATGGTTTCAAAAGCAATAATATGACACAAAATGCAATCAGATACAAGGGTCAGAGGTTTGATATATGGCAGATTTCTTTGACTGATCGCGGTCTGATCCAAACAATAAAGCTTCTCACCAAAACTTTTGTCCTAGATCACAAGCAAGCTTGCTTATTTCTCCACAATAGAGGGCGCGCATCATCATCCATCTGGAAATTCTTGACCAATTCTTGACAGGTGTCAATGTCAACTTTGGATGGCCGTAACTTTCTTGTTATTTGAGCAATATCTACGAATTTTTCACATTTTATTACATACATATTTGGTATAATTTTGAAGAATACTCAAACAAATTGAATATGTTTTGGTATGATTTAGAGATAGATTAGTATTATGGTAAAAATGCATTTTTGCTAAAAAAATGTGGAAAAATTGAATTCTGGCCTCAAAATTAATATGAAGATTGGTATAACCCCCTACATAATTGGTATCATCATATAGATAATTTAATTTTCTTTAATTTGATACCAAAGCCATGATAATTGAACAATTTTATCAAAGGTTACATGTATTTTTATGAGATACTGACATTTTCACCATGCGTTACCATGGAAACGGATTTTTGACCACTATGGGACACGCTTTGACCTGTTAACATTGCATTTTTGAAATCTACGCACAAAATTGGTCTAGATGAAGTAGATTAAAAAAATATATGTTTGGGGTGCATGGGAACCCCCCTTTCCGACTGCACTAATGTCTGATCAGGCATTTGTAATCAACAAATTTGAAATTTAACTAACACAAATATATACACATGGGACTGGGCAAAGGCAGCGCAAATTGAACGATGGGCGCGCGTAAACGAATCCATGTTATCTTTTCAGGATTGTGGGTTTATTTATGCCATGAGCAGACTCCTGGAATTCCACAGACGATGAAATACAGAGTACAAAGCATAAAATAATGAGAAGGCAATTATGAGCTAACAAGCAATAAAGTTTACTTTACTTACCTTGTCCGTCCATTTCGGCCACCTGGACTGTGCAGGATTGAGTACTAACAGTTAGTAAGATCTTACACGTACGTGCGTTGTACTAGTTTACGTTTGCGAGCAGCGCGCTGCGTATTTGCTCTACACTAGTACACTGGATCGGCTAGCCTGCAGACTGGCACAGCACAATCCAATAGCGACTATACGATGTAGACGTTTCGATTTCAAATTCGGCGGAAGCTGTGCGCTGCCTTGCCCGCCCGCGCCTCCCCCCACCCCACCATGGTCATCCGTACCGCACATTAGCGTTCCCGATCTTTTTTTCGGGGCTCAGCTCGGGGGAAAAATCCCCGAAAATTCTTTATGGGGGGTCTTTTATAATTCCCCCGAAATATTTCTAACTAGGGGTAGGGACCTAGTTTGCAAATCTTTCCCAACATCTATCAGATATGTCCATCTATATAGAAATCCGAGCCCGGACCCTGAGTGAAGGAAACGTGTTGCAGGAAGTATAGGCCCTACATCTTCTCTCGTACATTCAGCATGAGAACGTCTCTAAATATAATTATTTCTGTCCATGTGGACACTCTTTACCTTAGCACTCTAATTTTGTTAGTTCCCTTCCGAAAGCATGTGATAGGAGGCATTTCTGCTGGCCTCCCTTCCAAAACCCTGAAAGAGCTGGGGGTGGGGGGGGGGGGGATTTTTGATGGCTCCTCTTCCAAAAGCCCGTGATAGGGGGTAAATCCTAAACCATTCCTTTCCGTAAAGGGGGGGGGGGGATCTCTAAGAATAATTATGTGTAGGCCCCTATAGTTGACCATCCGAGTGGGGGGGGGGGGGGGGGGGGGGAGTTGTGTGTGTTGACGATGTTTCTGCAGCCCCTATTGTTTTATCAATTTGTTCGATTTTTGCCGATTGCGGGAGGAAAAAAAAAAGGAAAGATGCTGACGTTTTTCCTGCGTGTAGTTGTAGAAAACTTGAACCGACATTCAGTCAGAGGAATCCGTGACAATTCTCGCTCTATATCCACCGCCGCGCCGGGTGTCGAGCCACGTTTTCAAAAGTATGTGTGTTGGGGGACACCTCCGGGTTTCATGAGCTTACAAGCCCCCACCCCCCCCCCCCAAAAAAAAAAATAGAAATAATGATAATAAAATAATAATAATAATAATAATAATAATAATAATAATAATAATAATAATAATAATAATAATAATAAAATAAGGATATTCAGGGCAATTTCTGGTGCCACTTCCGGGTTTCTTCAGCTCATCTTTCTCATTCCACTTCGGGTTTCTTCAGCTGACAAGCAGTCTTACGTATAAAAAGGCTCCCTAAACATTATTAATAAATAGATGAAAACATATCAATCAAAATCATATTTCATCTTTCAAATTTACACAAAAACGCATTGCGAACGATATCAACTACAACTTCTAAGAAAGTATCCACTCAAAGGGCTTTTATGTCTACATATAAAAGGTATCTGGTGCTAAGATAAAGGGGCCTATTAGGCCTACTAGATTATAGGCCTAACAACATGCATCTGTCCAACTGTGCTGTCCGTCTGTTTTGTTTGTTTATAAAGGGTCTCTCCATGCAATAGAGTCCTCACGTAGCAGTGGCGGATCCAGAGGGGGGCGCAACCGGCGCACGCCCCCCCCCCCCTTTATCCCTTTATTTTTCGTTAAAAACACAAGAAATAAAACGAAAAAATGAAATGAAAGCCGGGAGTGGCACCAGAAATAATTAGTCACGCCCCCCCCCCTTTAATATGATAGGACCCTAGTCTATTACCATTTCAACTAATTGACAGTTTTACAATATCAATACAAACTCACGGACACCAAAGGAAGATATCACCAGGGCCTATATGGTCTTTCGTCACTTACGATTAGGCAATGTGATACATTGAACCGAGTAAAACGAAACAAAATCAAATAAAACAACAGAAATGTTCACCATATGCCCCAGTTTTGTGTGTAATCAACTATCATGCTATAGAAACAATCATGTAGGTAATGGATCATTTTCAATCTTTATTTCCAAAGCAATTTTGCCACATTAGTGAGAGTTGTTCTTTTTTAATGTGTAACATGATGCACATGGATATAGACCGAAATAAACAAACCCAAGGCACCAAACTGAAATAGAAATTTTGTTGCAATAAAACCTACGGATCAGTGACACCTATGATCTGATACCTCATCCGCCAATCGATACAAAACTAACTTTCACGAAGGCTAGAGGAATTTATAATGGTCTTTTGTAACTTCTGTTCGTGTGAGCATGAGAGAAAGAACTTCATGATACAAAGCAAAGCAAAACAACATAGATGACTGCGTATACTGGTATGTAAACCACGATACTGTAATGAAGCATTATCAATAATTTATTTCCAAAGCAAGTCTTATGTCATAATTAGTGAGAGAATAATATCTCTGATTTCCTACGGTTTCCCATGCTTGTGAATGTTGCATGCCTCGTATCATATCCATTAGTATGATCTTAGATGTGGACTGCAAAAACTCCAAGATTAACCCGTTCCATACGGGAATCTGGTGGCCTGCATTATGTCTATGGGGATTTCAGAATTCAGTATCTAACGGGTTAAGTCTTCAAAAATATTTATTTATTTATTTCAACATATTTTGACAGGATAACAAGATCAGCAAGTGAATGCTGTTTTACATCAAGGTCCTGTACAATCTAACTATATAAAAATAAAAATCATGTTACATAAATATAAGCATAAAAACCACTACGAACAAGCAATCAGAGCTGAAAGGAGCAATACGTCCAATTGAAATCAGTAGTAACCAGATCTATTATATACACAATCAGACCATTTGGTGTACAAAAGGAATGTAAAAACTCTGCCAGTAAGGACTTGAATCAACAAGCCCACGATCATAAAAAGCAGATAGAAATTCTATATAAAAATCTACACTAATAAATAGATTACATACAATCTGGCAGTCATGCCGAATGCATGTTTACCCATAACATACATTCAAGGATTCACGCATCCATAATTTGCACCAGGCAAGTTTGGGTAACACAGTGTGACAAAAAATAATATGGTACATATTATGTAAAAACAGGCCGTTTGATAAAATCAGTGAAAATACATTTTCTTATATAACAATTTAAAAGTTGATAATGACTTTGAATTCTTTAAAACATTTGGTAGTGAGTTCCATACCTTTCCTCCTGCATATCTAAAGCAGCTTTTAAAACACTCTACATTCGGTTTAGGTGGTACTACATTCAAAGAATCAGCTGCTCTTGTATTAAACCCATGCCTGTCAAAAATCATCTCAATATTATTGCACATTCGGGTGGGGGCAAGTCCATGGATGCATTTATACATGAGCGTTGACAAAAAATAATTCCTTCTATTTTCAAATGCTTGTAAATTCAAAACCTTGATAATGTCATTCCCATTTGCAGTTTCGTAATCAAAATTTGATGTGATAATTCGTGCTGCCCTCTTTTGTAATCGATAAAGAATATTTCTATTTTTAACAGAGCAATTTCCCCAAACGGAGCATGAATAATCAATACACGGTTGAATAACGGCAGTATACAAAAGTTTAAGTGAATCTTTATCCAAAAATTGGTTCATTTTGCGTAACATAAATAATTTCTTAGATATAGATTTGGCTAAATTTTGTACGTGTGCATCCCACTGAAGATGGTCGTCTATCATAACACCCAAATACCTAAAATCGTGAACCTGTTCAATCCTTTTTCCATCAAGAAAAATGTTCAAACTTTTGGAGCACCGTGGACTTAATAACATTACCTTAGTCTTATCTAAGTTAACACTTAATCTGTTTCTCTTGTACCATCTATATATTGAGTTCAGATCATTCTGCAACATTGATGTAACTCTATCAGTATCTTTATGCGAACAATAAATTACTACATCATCTGCGAATACATTACAGGAACATGAATATACAGATTCTGAAATATCATTAATAAATATAAGGAAAAGTATAGGTCCAAGTACACTCCCTTGTGGTACCCCTGTCGTGATACTTTTGGATGTTGAGAGATGGCCATGGCAAAAAACATTTTGACTCCTACCAGTTAAATAATCAGAAAACCATTTCAATTGTTTGCCCTTGATGCCATAACATTCCAGCTTATGCAATAATAACGTATGATCAATTGAATCAAAACACTTAGAAATATCAAGAAAACATGCAGCAACTACTTCACGATCGTTAAAAGACTCCAACCAATCATCAACAGCTCGATGGAGACAAGTGTTAGTTGAGTGATGGGGCAAGAATGCGGCTTCCGTGTATCCGTGTAGTGGACTTGTATCTTTGCACGATTACCTGCGGAATTTATGTACAGCTGTACGGTTATTATTATTAGGCACTTTTCGATGGTTGAGCCCGGTGGCGGCTGTCATCGTCAGTGCTATGACGTATTTTTACGTACTGCGCATGCGTGAGTGTCGACCCCTGACTCATCACCCATGCCGGTTTTCACCGTCCACGGCCACCACATTACTGACGTCCACCCAAATTCACTCGCAACACACGCAGCCCTATCTATGACGTCACACTGACTCCCCTCGCGATAAGATGGATTTGCGCGAAAGGCCATCGATGACTATCAGAAAATCAGTGCTCAGTTTTCGTATTTCTTCAGATTTCGCATCCAGGACTTGGACTTCGACGTGATGACGTCATTTCATGATAATGTGCATGCTTCAGATTTTCTGGCACGTCCGTCGCAAGAATCGAGTACTCAGGGCCCTGTTTTATGAAGAATTAAATTAAAATTGATAAGTCTATGGCAGCCTGTGTGGTAAGGAACTTTAAAATCGATTTTATCTTTTGATAAAACGGGGCCCTGGAGTACTGTACGTGTCCTAGAGGGATTTCACGTCCTCCCAGATTGAGGACGGGCAGCCTGCGCAGGTTACATTCAGCATGACGATTATGACGTCACCACATCTGTCGGACTAGTACTCACCGTCGAATAGCTTCGACGGGAGTCGCCTGCAACGGTTGGCTCGCAATTTCGGGGGGCGGCTTGCCATTGTTGTGTCCACACAATCTAAAAGTCCCTAATGTGACGCCTTGACATACGCCTGCGATCGACGTCCCGTCACGTCGTTCTCGTTCACCCAACTGAAAAGTCCCTAAAACATTGTTGCATCGTCTTCATACATCGGCAATGTGTAAAGAATGCACCGTACATAATATGATGCAGAAAAGGTGACTCATAACGTGTGTACATCCAGTCAAGATGGCAGCAGTTCTCCTAAAGGATGCATCGGAATTCATTATTTTTCGCTTTCCACTTCTGTCTGCTGTGACTCTGACAAAATTATGTTGGGAGCGTTACCAGGACTACTGGTATGGAGAAAAGAGAAATAATTATTTTGCCATTATTGATTTGGTTTAGTTGGCTGCATTTAACTCCGTACGATTATGACGCTTGTATAGCTTTATTATGTTTGCAATTACATTTGCGTTCATTAAAAGTCTCTAGGTCTAAATTAAATAATTTGTATGTGTGAAGAGTTTGTTCACAAAAACCGATGAGTCCATATTTGCCAAATGGAGATATTTGCGAATAAAGGTCAAGAAAAATAAAGAGAATAATAAGAAAATTGTTGCTTCTGTTGACCATAACTTCAAAAATGTACCTTTATTATGTAGTTACCAATATATCATTTAAAAGGTATTATTCTGTACTTTATGACAGTGACCGTACTTCAAAATCTTCAAAAATGGACTTATCGGTTTTTGCGAACAAACTGTTCATATATCAGTATCTAACGGGTTAAGTCTTCAAAAATATCCATGTAGCGGACTTTTATCTTTGCACGATTACGTGCGGAATTTATGTACAGCTGTACGGTTATTATTATTATAGGCACTTTTCGATCGCTGAGCCCGGCGGCGGCTGTCATCGTCAGTGCTATGACGTATTTTTACGTACTGCGCATGCGTGAGTGTCGACCCCTGGCTCATCACCCATGCCGGTTTTCACCGTCCACGGCCACCACAGCCATCCACCCAAATTCACTCGCAACACACGCAGCCCTATCTATGACGTCACACTGACTCCCCTCGCGATAGATGGATTTGCGCGAAAGGTCATGATGACTATCAGAAAATCAGTGCTCAGTTTTCGTATTTCTTCAGATTTCGCATCCAGGACTTGGACTTCGACGTGATGACGTCATTTCATGATAATGTGCATGCTCCAGATTTTCTGGCACGTCCGTCGCAAGAATCGAGTACTCAGGGCCCTGTTTTATGAAGAATTAAATTAAAATTGATTATATAGTTTATTTCAGTTGTAAGTCTATGGCAGCCTGTGTGGTAAGGAAATTTAAAATCGATTTTATCTTTTGATAAAACGGGGCCCTGGAGTACTGTACGTGTCCTAGAGGGATTTCACGCCCTCCCAGATTGAGGACGGGCAGCCTGCGCAGCTTACATTCAGCATGACGATTATGACGTCACCACATCTGTCGGACTAGTACTCACCGTCGAATAGCTTCGACGGGAGTCGCCTGCAACGGTTGGCTCGCAATTTCGGGGGGCGGCCTGCCATTGTTGTGTCCACACAATCTAAAAGTCCCTAATGTGACGCCTTGACATACGCCTGCGATCGACGTCCCGTCACGTCGTTCTCGTTCACCCAACCGAAAAGTCCCTAAAACATTGTTGCATCGTCTTCACACATCGGCAATGTGTAAAGAATGCACCGTACATAATATGATGCAGAAAAGGTGACTCATAACGTGTGTACATCCAGTCAAGATGGCAGCAGTTCTCCTAAAGGATGCATCGGAATTCATTATTTTTCGCTTTCCACTTCTGTCTGCTGTGACTCTGACAAAATTATGTTGGGAGCGTTACCAGGACTACTGGTATGGAGAAAAGAAATAATTATTTTGCCATAATTATTGATTTGGTTTAGTTGGCTGCATTTAACTCCGTATGATTATGACGCTTGTATAGCTCAATGTTTGCAATTATTTGCGTTCATTAAAGTCTCTAGGCCTAAATTAAGTAATTTGTATATATATAAATATATATAATATTATCAGTGTTCATTGGGGGAAACATGCGTGGGTTCACAAACGTTAAGGCAGTTACTATTGTCTTAAGGCAACCCTGACCTAGTTGTTGCCGCCATCTTTACCTCTATCATTTTGTGTTATTTGTGTACTAGTGAACCTACAGTACAGTACATGTATCCTTTTGTGAAGTTCTCTTTAATATTGGTATTATGTCTGTAATGCTTACGATATGCATTATGTTCTTTATCTGGTCTAATTATGGTAATAATGATAATAATGATCCCAGCCAACATTTCCACTTGGGGCCCAACTGGGGAAAATGCGGGGTGAAGTGGGCTGCTTAGAGATGGGCTTATGTTGGCAATATGGGCCAACTGGCCCTACTTGGGACCATATCAGGGGCGGATCCAGGAATTCCGTAAAGAGGGGGCGTGTTTACAAAATTAAAGGGGGTGGGGCGCACGCACCCCTCCCCCCATTTTTTTTTCTTTTTATTTCTTTTGTTTCAACAAAAAATAAAGGGGGGGGGGGCGTGCGCCGGTTGCGGTCCTCCCTGGATCCGCCCCTGCATATGATTTGGCCATGGGGGCTTCAATGACCCCAAGTGAGCTTGCCTGATGGGACGCTGGTGGGCCTTATATAGGTACTTTGTTTACCCTCATCTAGTTACCCAATTTCTGGTTGTAATGGGCTTGCCCAAGTATGCCCTTCTTGGTCACATACGGGACCCATGTGAGGCCCGGTAAAACATTTTTTTTTTCGTTTGTTTGTTTGTTTGTTTGCTTGCTTGCTTGCTTGCAAGGAATGTGCGAGTACGTGGAAGGTGAAATGAATCTCTTTGTCTTGCGGGGTAAGCATGGACGGCATAGCTTTTCTGAAACATTATGGGTAAATGCGTCAGGCGAGCCGTTGGCTGACAACTGAAATATAAATGTTCCTCAGTTGTATAAAAAACAAATCAACAACCTTAAGGAGTCTGTTTTCAAAGAATAAATAATTTATGTGACAATAAAAATCAGCTAGATTAACTGAACGAATAGCCCGTTTATGTAGGTTGGACATTTTATCAATGTGTAATTTGGCACAAGTATACCGTAAGGATACTATCATGTAAGGCAAGTATACCGTAGCCACGGTAACTGAGATATCGTAATAATATATATATATTTTTTTTTTCAAAATATACTTGATAAAAAATGTTTTAGCTTATTTGATTATATTCATTTAAATAATTTTCTAAATATTGATTTTTTTAATATATTCATAATAATTATCTTATATGAATTCATTGAAATATTCATTGGAAAATGCCGGGGACCATCTTCATGATTATAGCTGCAGAGCTTGATTACGAAGATAGCCCCATGCAGTCAGAGATAAACTTTCAACACAAAATAAAATACCTTAAACTGTTAAAGCACATCATACATTTCGCCATTCACTACAGGTACTATGTTATAAAACATCAGGGCAGAGGGTGTTATACACTGCTCGGAGCTGTGCGTTGCGATGATGCTGATCTGTAAAAAATGTGTTCAGAACAACATAGTCATACTATCGATGTAGATTTTGATTCATCCAGGTAGTATGCTAAAAGCGCGTGATTTATATCTGTACGACTGTCCAGTCGAACAGATTTAATTCACAAGCTTTTATAATCATACTATGCATTTTCATGTTATTATCTGAAGAGTTTGTTTGCAAAAACCGATAATTCCATATTTGCCAAATGGAGATATTTGCAATATAAGTTCAAGAAAAATAAAGAGAATAATAAGAATTTTTTTTGCTTCTTTTGACCATAACTTAAAAGATATACCTTTATGTAGTGACCAATATATCATTTAAAAGGCACTATTTTGTACTTTATGACAAAGATCGTACTTCAAAATCTTCAAAAATGGACTTATCGATTTTTGCAAACAAACCCTTTGTTCACACTGTGTTTATGTCTACAATAACATCATGGAACATGTTGGTTCTGGACGTAGCTCATTATCACACATTTTAATAGCTCTTCTCTGATAGGCCTTTAGTGTCACTGGAGTACTGCGTTGGCTTAGAAACGAGAATGCTCGGAAAGACCGCGACCAATAACGATATATTATCAACATACTAAGTAATATCGTGTTTTATTTATCAGGGTGAAAATATTCGAGGTTTATAGCCTTTCATCTTCTCGTCTAGATTTACATTAGTCATTTGTAAGTTTGCTTACAGAATCTAACTATTTTAATTGTCCTAAAGTTTTAGTTAAAATGTAACAATAAAATAGGTCCTAAGCGCAAAAGCCCAGGATCCGTTGGCGTTTAGAGTGGCATGATTGTATTTATCAGCCTGGAGGATTTACGTCACGAATATGACATTACAACGTATAGTTCAACCGTACATGTAGCGTCTACCAAATACAGCAGTATAAAAGACACGCTAACGTGGCTAAGGTAAAGGTAATTCTTATTCAGCCAAGGTTCATCACAGAGTGTGACTTGCGCTGAACATGAGAGAATTATGTTCTTTGCCGAACTATAATTTAGATTATCTATAGTCGCTATCTTGTGACAGTTTGCAAGAAAAGGAGCCAGCGTCTGTAGAGACTGGCGCTGTGTGATATTCATGACATGTCATTTTTTTCCTGTCCCTCTGCGCTACAACATAATTTGTATACTCAGATGAAGAAATATCGAGGATTTAAGAAGAGCATGTAGAGTGGTCCTACAAATCAGTGTTTCGACGGAACCACCTGCAGAGAGTTCTTTCTTTCACGAAC
Organism: Diadema setosum; assembly: GCA_033980235.1. Classification (NCBI taxonomy): domain Eukaryota; kingdom Metazoa; phylum Echinodermata; class Echinoidea; order Diadematoida; family Diadematidae; genus Diadema; species Diadema setosum. The sequence continues at coordinate 32,708,987 of CM067065.1, forward strand.
GCAGTCAAGCCAGGGGCCGATCCAGGAATACTAGTAAGCCAGTTCGGGGTTCCACTTTGAGCATGAGCAGAAAAAAGGTCATTTGTACCAGCAGAGCGCGTTGGTTTTTAAATTCATCGAGATAAGCATCTGTGATGTAATGATTATTTAAGTAGTCCTTATACGTGGTGCTTGCCATCACATCCACCTGGCAGCAAAAGCAGAAAATGATTGCTAATACATTCAATGCAAAATAATGAAATGGATGCTTTCCAAAGTGTCAATTGATGAATCATCCTGGCATTCTGTCACCAGTCCTTGGTCTACGCATGTCTATCCTTTGTTTGAACATGACTGATGAATTCGACAAATTATTACGTCGTGCAAGCTTGTGCATTCCGTCTCTTGAAAACTAGAAGAGTGCCTAATCAACTGTGAAAGAAGAAAGGTAATTTATACCCATTTGCACATGAGCAAACCCCGAACTGGCTTATTCCGTAAAGAAGGGGCGCCTTTACAAAATTAAAAAAGGGGGTGGGGGGCGCACGCCCTCCCCCCCCCCCCGCATTTTTCTCTTTTTATTTATTTTGCTTTAACAAAAGGTAAAGGGGGCGCCTGGATCCGCCACTGCAAGCACAAAAAATGTAATCGTGAACAATAGCTGTATGATGCCCCTATAGCAACCGTCATAATAAAGCCAAACTCTGGGGTCTGGCGAACGAACAATCGATCATCATGATTTTAGTTGTTCTTTTTTTTTTCTGTTTAAGAACTTACGTTACCGAGAAGAGATACCAGAATTTGTCGCATGGCTCATTCATAAACATCATACGCTATATCCAGCTAGGCTCTCAGCAGCCTACTGCCCAGCGGCTTGCATGCATGATATTGCCATTTATGTTAATGTAATGCGTGATTGTGAAGATGAAAAGAAAATGGGCGGGAATGTGCAGTTCTCATCCAAAGAACTTAACTCAAAAGTTTAAGTTGCCTCCGACGCAATGTAAGTTGGCTCAGACGCAATGTAAGTTCTGTCTCTTAAGGCTACACAATGTAGTTGCCACTGAGGATTTGTGCATAACATGTTTGATATTCACTCTTTGTTATAAAACGGAACTTTGAGATAGAAAAATAACATCAACAAAATAACTATGAGAGCATAAAATTGCGTACATGTAACTTGCTTTTGACAAGATTGGCTAGTAAGAAAAAAAAATACTTAAATAATTCATGGGAATAATCTAAATAATCTAAGGAATATATTGAAATGATGAGGTTGTCACTTTAATATAGAGATCTCAATTAGGATTTAAAAAAGTTATGCTACCTCCTAGTTGCCCCAAACTGGTTGACGTTATCTGATAGATTTTTGTCATCCCATTGTTTTCCACAGGAGTGCATCGTATCCCCAGTGGTACATCTATACCCTGTACATTTACATTGCCGTTCTCTATGCTTGCGGGATCACGTCTTTCACCTCGAGGAGGTACAAATATGCAAATGTCACTGTCGTTTCCATGACTACCATGGCTGTGATCACCGTGGCCATGCAGAGTCTGCAAAAACCGACTAAAGCATGGATGGTGGTAAATAGCAACTTCGTCTCCCTCTTCTTGTGCTTGTTCTTCTTCTTTTTTTCTTCTACTTCTTGCTCCTCCGGACCTCTTCCTCTTCCAGCGACCTCTTGTTGTTGTTGTTGTTGTTGTTGTTGTTCTTCTTCTTCTTCTTCTTCTTCTTCGTCTTCTTCTTCTTCTTCTTCTTCTTCTTCTTCTTCTTCACTTCTTCTTCTTCTTCTTCTTCATCATCATCATCATTATCATCATCATCATCATCATCATCCTTTTCTTCTTCTGTATCAAAATACATTCCTGCGAGGGAATCCCATTTCCTTTGGTCATAATTTTTTCCACTAATAAAAACAATATTAATTTCTTGTCAGTTTCTTTCTCTTTGCGTTTGTGAAATACATCCCTGTAACATGTTGATAGTGACTATAATTATGTGACATGCTATACTTCTACTAATCTGATCGACTTGAAAGAGAAAGTTAAGGTTTAGATTTACAGGGCCGCACTCGAGGTACACAACGAAGGCAGATAAGACACTCAGGAAAAACAAAAAAGCTACTAGTATTTGTTGGTTAACTATAGAGAGGACTCGGCAGGTTTGCTGACTACATTATGGATAGTGTCCTCTGTATAATCTTGGGCACTTGGGTCATAAGGAGGGGATTGAAGGATACGTATGCACCGATAGAAGCTTTAAAGGGGAAATCCAGTCCAAGTTAGTCTGGTAAAAAAAAGGAGTAAAATTCTATACGAGATCAATGTTAAAAATTTGACTGAAATCAGTAAAATAGGAAGTCATGACATCTTGAAGTTTTCTGCAAATGTGTCCAGTTCTTGTACAGTGGATATGAATATGGAAATGAGTGAGCTTAAGATGTAATAACCTCACAATGTCCATTGATCATGTAAAAAAAAAAACAACAACAATGACAATATTCAGTGTTACTGTCATTGAAGTTTGCAACATGATGTTATTCCTGGGGGATTAGCTTCAGAATAGCGATCAGTTAGATATACCAGGATTTGAGCCTCGGGCATAATTGCATTTGAACGAAAAACTGGAAATTTCAAAATTTTATATACGAACTACGTACACATGTATCATGGCAAGTTTTGAGGGGATGACATGCTCACCTTGCAGACAGAACAGACTGTTTCCTGAAAAAATTAGGAAATTCAAAATGTCATAACTTCCTCATTTTTCACTCGATTTCGATTAAAATTTTACCATTGAACTCGTAATGTTTTATTCTTTCTTATTAGAACATTTTATATTTGGGCTGGGTCTGACCTTTAACAGTCGTGAAGCGATTTCCATTACAGGTCCTGGAGCATCTGGAAAGTGTTCCTTTCAGAAAACTAACGAAGCTTTACTTCTGCGTTGAATCATTCTAAGCTTTAAAGTGATACCTCACTGGTTGTTCATTTTACGTAGATGTTTTTTTTTTCTTTTTTTTTTCCTTGACCTACTTGAAAAATCAATACGTGTGAATAATATTATGTGTGGCATCTATGATACGTAGTCAAATTTGAAAGTTGCGAGTTGTCATAAGTTGTGCCCCAAGTGTCTATGCTGCCAGGGGGCTTGCGATCGTCGGTTTGTATCAAAATAAGCAATATTTATTTTCCATTAACAATGCCAAAACATCATTATGTAATAACACTGTATAGTTCATGATATATTATGCATAATGATATCAGATGGCGTTGATAAAATTAACACTACAAAATGTACACCCACCTCCGTCATGTCATTATGAACTTTTTCAAAAGAATATATTGGAAAATACAACAATTCTGTCCGTTGAAACTAAGTCTTCTTTGTTATTATTCTGAGTATCATATTAACAATTCTTTTACCGATATCTGACTTTAAAAAAAACTGTAATAAATTGTGTTTAATAATATTTTCAAGAAAAGGGAAAGAGACTTACATCAATGTTGTTATTGGCGTTATACGCTTGTGTTCTCTTGTATTGCTGGTTAGCACTCTTTAAATGACATCTCCACCTTCATAGACATGTGGTAATAATATTAGTAGAACACATCAGTGAGGGTTTGAGGAAAATTGGATAACCTGTTAAAAAAATTATGGATTTTTGAAGTTTCTGCTCAGTTACTGCTGGTTGAGAAGACCACTACAACCTGTGATGTCATATGTGTACAAATATATAAAGAACATATAAATGAAATTCAACATATTTTCACATTTCTTGCAATGAAAAAAGAGCGCTTGACTTGCCTCTTTCAGAAGGCACGGAGAATAATATTGCCGTTAACATACGTCGGCGACAAGTCGAGGAAATGTGCACTTTTTTCAAACAATAAAAAATTTGTGAAATCCTCTTTATATTTTCCCTATACTGTACGCATGTGACGTCATACACTGCAGCAGTCTTCTCATTCAGCAGTGGCTGCGCAGACACTCTAAAAATTCATAACTTTTGAATAAATAGTCCGATTTTCCCCAAACTTTCACTGATGTGTTCACTCATTCAACATGTATATGAAGGTGGACTTGTCCTTAAATACCACTGCATGGCGTCATGTTTTCTAAAAAGATCGTTGTGATAACTGCTCCATAGATATTCTAAGGATGCTTAGTGATTTTTTTTTTCTCCTGGGTCTCTGGTAGGTTAAGGTAGCTTCCCACGACGTTGGGGTCATCGGCGTGTTCCTCATCATGGCAAGTCACGCGAGGGAGGATCACGGCAAGGGCAACCAAGTCTTCGATCTCCTCCAAAACGTTGCCAACCGCCTGGCCGACATTCCAGCACCGCTTATGGCGCCTCTGATAAGCACTCTGGTAAGTGCTTCTTTCAGACATCTTACCAGTCTTTAGGCCACGTACATTAATTCTATTTTTCAATGACGCTGTAAATATGAAACAGTATGCAGGACTGAGAATTCCCCTGTTAGAAGAAAAAGCAACTTAAAAAAAAAATATTGGTCTGATGAGATGTGCAAATTGAATCGTAATGTGGAGGAGAGACTCACCCTTAAAGTGATAAAAAACCCAAACCAAACCAAAACACCAAACTGCTGGCGATGCGGTCAACATTCCATAATACATGTAGGTGTTCCAAATAATTTAAAATGTTCAAAGTCATGTTTTCTTTGGAAAGTAGAAAAATACTACAAAAAGCAACGTCCCCCTCTTTCATGCTGAGCTTTTCACATTCTCACATTCATAAATTTTAGTTATACTCCTAAATACTTCTCCTCTTTAATAAGCTTTGTATTCCTTTGGTTTCTGTTTTCTCATTTGTTAAATGATTTCTAGGTCAAGTTTAGTACCGACATGTCATTGATGGACAAATTGTTATGAATCCTATTTGAAATAATACAGCTCAGTGACATTAACAAGGATATTTATTTCTATGTTACTTGTGTGAATTGTGTTCTCTTGTTGTGACGTTGGTTTAAACTATTGCGGATCTTCCCCGCTGCATCTCACATAGGGTACCTTCAACGTTGCTGTCCTGGGTGTGCTTCAAAATATGGGTAATCACGCAGTGAATGCAGACAGAGGCGTCCACCTCCACTATCTTTCCAAGTACGGCAAGATCCTCGTCTCAATCTTTTGCATCATCAGCGCCGTGCAGCTCTACACCGTGCGTGAAGACCAACAAGCCCTCCTCAACAGCTATCCTAATTGTCACGTTGCCATGGCGATCTTGGGCGTTGCCCTACTCCTGGGAGGATTCGCCCTCTGCTCCGAGTGGCAGACGAAGCGCATCAGCGGTCTGGTGGCAGTGGCGCTCGTTTGTTACCTCCTCACCATTGACGGCAACCTGCAGTACTGGCACTCCAAGCAATACGTTGAGTATTGGCTACAGATGAACATGATCTTGAGCAGTGCCACCGTTGTCTGTGCACTTGCATTTATGTCGATATAACAATGTTGTAAAAGCAAGGTTAGTGTACCCTAACCACTAGCGTTTTTTTTTTTTAGGTGATCCGAGTATCCTCTCGGATCACCTTCTGTATCTGTACTGATTCTTTGTTCTTCTTCTTCTTCTTCTTCTTCTTCTTCTTCTTTATTTCTGGACAAAATTTGTGCATCTATTAACTCAGAAAGTTCTCATAGTATCAATTTCAAAATTATACCATATATGTATCGTGTCCCAAAGTCGACAAATTTTATAAAATCATAGTGATCAGTCAACCGTGACGTCACTATGACGTCATTATATGAAAACACATTTTCATGCATATCTCATAAATGGAAAGGAACTTTTCAATGAAATTTACGTCACATATATTTCACATCAAGCGCATTCTACTCATTTTATCAAAATTCATATTTATTACTAAAAAGCGCGCGTACGCGCGCGTTGAAATATTTGTATGCTCCAATCGAGCTCCAATTTTTTTTGCACACGTTTCAGACCATTTGGAGCATTTTTTGAAAAATTGAAAAAATTGGACGGACGCGTACGCGCGCGCACATATACGCACGCACAGCTCATATGCAAAAGAAATTTCCCATTTTTTCACACTTATCGGATGACTGAAATGTCACGGAATATTTCTACCAAGTTTCAAGTCAATCCGACTCAATATGACGTCATACGGGTCCGTCAAAGTTGAAATTCCGCGCGCGCGTCAATGGCGATATACAGTCCAACAATGCCAAAAAACCGCCAATTTTTAATCCGATTTTACTCGTCAGGATGGACGATGACCCCCCATTTTCTTTACATATTCTGAAAGCTGATGAGTTGTACGTGTCAATTCATGGGTTGGCGATGCTGGAAAAATGATGAAAAGATATCAAATTTCTTAATAAAGTAAAAAAAGTAAATTTTCAAAATGACGTCATCAAATTTCAAGTTCACTCGAGCGTATCTCACTTATCCTTTGCCAATTTACATCCAGATTTCAATATGTTGTAGCTTATTAAATGATCTTTCATTAATATAATTACAACATTTTGATTGGAGGACGGCATCACCTCGTAAAAATGGATTGAAAGTAATATTGTCAAATTTGACCAGTTTACGTGTTATCTCTATGGGAGAGCAGTTTTTCTGGCATTGAAAATTGACATGACTCTCTTTTTCGAGCACTAGCTCACTTATGCTTCGGTGAATTTCTCCCAGATTTTAGTATGTTGTAGCTGAGACTTTGGGCTATCGTGAGTGTGCCCTCCATTTTTTCATACGATGTCGGCATCACGTCGAAAATCTTGGTTGAAAATGGCACGAGGCTTCGATGCAGCGTCATTTTGTTTAATACACAGGGCCTATGGAGAATGAAATAGGTCATTGCGTAGCGCATCCGACTCGTAATCCTAAGGTCCCTGGTTCGAGGCTCACTCCTGCCAATATTTTTTTTATTTTTTAAAACACTTTTTTTCTTCTTTTTCTTTAGTTAATCTTAATCTCCCTTTGCTTACTTTATCTTTTTCTGATGTTTTTATGCTTCTCCTTCAAATTTCTATAAAATAACATAATTTTTTCTTTATTTTTCTTTCTTTCTACTACTTTCTGTGCAATAGATGAACAACAACAATGGCTATCAATCCCATATTTTGCACATGTTTAGTACATGTCACGTACATTATTTCATAAAATAACAACTACTTGATCGGACACCATCTTGGGTATGTAAATTAGGGTCAAAGGTCATAAATGTTTCATCCTGTATCTTGGTGAATACATGTCCTATCTTCCCCATATTTTGCACACGCAAAGACCATGTTACAAGAATCATTTCATAAAATAATCACTTTTTGCTTACACGCCGTCTTGGGTGTGCAAAGTGAGGTCAAAGGTCAAATATATTTCATTCTGTATTTCCGTTAGTATATACGGAATTTTTTTTCACCCAGATTTCAGTATGTTGTAGCTTATTAAATACTCTTTCATAAATATAATAACACAATTTTGTTTGGATGACGGTATCACCTCGTAAAAATGGATTGAAAGTAATCTTGTCAAATTTGACCAGTTTACGTGTTATCTCTATGGGAGTGCAGTTTTTCTGGAAATGAAAATTGACATGACTGTCTTTTTTGAGCACTAGCTCACTTATGCTTCGGTGAATTTCTCCCAGATTTTGATATGTTGTAGCTGAGACTTTGCGCTATCGTGAATGTGCCCTTTGTTTTTTCATACGGTGTCGGGATCATGTCCAAAAACTTGGTTGAAATTAAAGCTTATCTTCGATGTATTGAGATATTCCTTTCTTTTTGCAACTTTCTTTACAATAACTCAAGAAAAATAAGCTCTATCAGCCCAATATTTTGCACATGTTTAGTTCATGTCACGTACATTATTTCATAAGATAACAACTACTTGATCAGACGTCATCTTGGGTATGTAAATTAGGGTCAAAGGTCATAAATGTATCATCTTGTATCTTGGTGAATACATGTCCTATCTTTTCCATATTTTGCACACGTAACGACCGTGTTACAAGGATCATTTCACAAAATAATAACTTTTTGCTCAGATGCCATCTTGGCTGTGCAAAGTGGGGTCAAAGGTCATATGTACTTCTTTCTTTATCTTCGTTATGACGTGTTATCTCTATGGGAGGGAATTTTTGTAGATGTGAAAATTGACATGATTGTCTTTATCGAGCACTAGCTCACTTATGCTTCGGTGAATTTCTCCCAGATTTTAATATGTTGTAGCTGAGACTTTGGGCTATCGAAAGTGTGTCCTTTATTTTTCATAAGATGTCGGGATCACGTCCAAAAACTTGGTTGAAATTAAAGCTGATTTTCGATGTATTGAGATATTTCTTTCTTTCTGCAACTTTCTGTACAATAACTCAAGAAAAACCCGCCTTATCACCCCCATATTTTGCACATGTTTAGTTCATGTCACGTACATTATTTCATACAATTACAACTACTTGATCAGACGTCATCTTGGGTATGTAAATTTGGGTCAAAGTTCATAAATGTATCATCCTGTATCTTGGTGAATACATGTCCTATCTTTCCCATATTTTGCACACGTAAAGACCATGTTACAAGGATGATTTCACAAAATAACTACTTTTTGCTCAGATGCCATCTTGTCTGTGCAAAGTGGGGTCAAAGGTCAAATATACTTCATTCTGTATCTTCGTTAGTGTATACGGAATTGTGTACCATAGATGGCTGGTCTGAATCCCTTATCTAAATGAGAATCCAAACATCACACGGCCAATGTCCACTAAACACAGATGAAACCGGTATGGTCATGCCTATTGGGATCAGGAGACTCAAATCGTTGATTTACGAACAGATCGGATCACCTAATTTGTCAGTCTTGACAAATTCCGAGTCTAGTTTTTTTTTTGGTTTTGTTTTGTTTTTTGCTTGTCAGCTGATTAAAACCAGAAGTGGCACTAGATTTTTTTTTTCGCGCCCCACCCCCTGAATAATATCCGCCACTGCATCAACCGATCTCTCCTCCTTTCTCCTTTGTTTGATCTGTTCCTCTAATATTTAACATGGATATCTTTTTTTCTTTGTTTTGTTTGCTTGAGGTTTTTTTTTTATGCTGACTTGCCTATGTTTTCGAATAATGGAAGAGGTATCGCAAAATGGGGTTAGTACCATTTCGGATCAGTAAAGCGGAAGAAGACGAAGAAGAAGAAGAAGAACAAGAAGAACAAGAAGAAGAAGAACAAGAAGAAGAAGAACAAGAAGAAGAAGAAGAATGACATAACTCTCAATATCTCTGAAGATATACATGCAAATCTAATATCTCACATTTTCTTTTTTTTCTGTTTGTGTTTTCCGGTTTGGTCACAATAATATCCAAAACGTGACGAGAATGCGGTTAACTCATTTTGCGATCGAACTCATCATACATTTTTCTCGTCTTCAGAAAAATAGATTTTCGTGACTTTGAGGATTGTAAGTAAGATTGTAATCTATATCTGCCAGAGCACCATTTTCTGTATGAAATGAAAACACTTAGAGCCAATTGTTTTAGTCTGTGTGCATCAACATATAGACCAGTGAATGCTTGAGACCATTAAGTTTCCAGATCACTCTCTTTATTATAATAGTGTATGAAGTGATTAATGAAGATTGTAGATCATTTTTTTTTCCTGAGGACCTGGTTAAGGACTGCAACACTCATGAGTGTTTTATTACTCATGAAACTTGTATTATTCTTATTTCAAGCTCATGGGATAACACCCCATATTATTATGCATGGTAAAGATAGAGTGAAAAGAAATTTTAAGGGATTTTAGCGCTCTCCGACTTCCCAAACGAGGTATATTTTGCTCTTCAGCATTGAACGTCAAATATCTGGTTCACTCTTTGGGTGGCTTTTATGGAAAATTGTCCATGAGAAAGTGAGGGAAGTAGATATTCCATTGGAACACGAATGACTGCATTTAAGTATGAAGTTGGCCTGACGAAATAGCGGCATGAATTGATAACAGATACCAAGATGTTTCTGTGTACACTCCTACATAAAATGATAATGAGAAAGGCAAGAAAAAAAGAACAAGAATGAAATACAAAATTACTGCGTGGATATGGTCGATTTACTTGAGAATCCAATATATCAGTCTAAAAAAAAAGAGAGAGTTTGATGATTTCGAGGGAGGGGTGGCACTGCCCACCCCCACCCCCCCCCCCCCCCCACACACACACACGCACACACAGCGCCGACATAACGTTATACGTCCTACTAGACATGTCCTAACAAATCAGTTATATTTACCCACGCCAAAAACAGACAATAAGAAATGTTCCTTCTCATACTCCGCTTGTAAAATGTTCAATTCATTACCAATTTCCATTCAATCATCCCCTTCATTACCAATTTTCAACAAACGCTTCCGGCTTCACCAGTCTATCTTTTGATTTCGTTATTATTTCGTATGGCCACCACTTGTATTATGTCGTATTATGTTTCCACATATGTTTTCGTTGTGTTTTCTATTTGTATGTTACTCGATATTTTTTGTAATCCGTATATTTGATTTTGTAACCTTTGTATTTGATGCAGGGCTCATTGCAAAGCAGGCCAGTGGGGCTCTGAACGGGACAACCCTGCTTTTAAAGAAAACATGAAAAAATAAATAAATAAAATAAATTTGAGGTGTAATGATACCTACGTGCTTTTATAATAATGCGAGACTCATTGACTACTCTTCTGAAGCTTGTATGACGTATTCATGTGGTAAAGGAGTGCTTCGTTTAACAGTTGAGAATTGTACAGTAATAGGGAACCATGCTGCCGCATCAAAATCACGTTGAAATATTTCATTATGCCATATTATTGCTGTTGATTGAACTAAATTTAATGTATTCGTTGGAGTTACAGATAACGGTTCATTTTTCATAATAAATATTCCTTTGCTGAGCATAAAGTCCATTTGCCTTTAGTTTATTGCTATTGAAGATAAAGTATGGAATAATATTGTACTTACTATACTTGGCTTTATGTGAGCAAAATTCATCTTGTTCAGTGAATATGTAATCAGTTTCGTTGTGTCATGAAGAATGAACGCCGGTAAAGGGTTACATTGGCAGATTCCGTGTGATTTGGTTAATTCAGAAAATTATCGAAAATTTTATTCTTGTCACCAGGTAAATCACTTCATCATTTTTTCAAAACTTGCGTATATTGATACGTACGGCGTATTGTATATTGAATGTTATCTTTTCATGTTTATTTTGAAATTGTTTTTAATGCTTATGTGAAAACATGTGTGTATTAAAAAATAGGTAAGAGTTACTGTATGGCGAGTATATTGAACATTGATTTGTTTTAATGTGTGCGCTATAAAAGCTAAACTTTTATCATTATCATCAAGTTAGGAATATAATTACAACTCTTCAATGAGGACAACCGTATTCCGTTCTGACATAATGACGTAGTGATTGTTGTTGTAATATTTTGCCTACCCTAGGTAAAGAATACAGAGTGATATTTGCTATATACGCGCTACTGAGTTTGTGTGTTAATTACATGCTTTGTCATATTTTTGTTTTCGTTTTTGTTTTCTTTCACTGCCCGATTAAAGGTCCATGTCCCTATAAAAAACTGACGTCTGGCGACATCTTCATTGGCATAAAACCCGTAGACCTAGCCATCAGAATGATATGTCTCAAAAACGCTTCCTACTTCCGACATTACAAATCGTGGTAAAATTATTGTTGTTTATTCATCCATGGAAAGAAACATGTTTTGATGTGAGCAATTACATGCATTTTTTTTTCTCTCTCTCTGTATGCAGCACTGTAGTTCTAAATTGCACAAGAAAAAAAAAATATTTACAATAGTATACAAAGATAATTAGTAGCAACATGTAGGCCTTCATAATTGCACTTGTGGGGAACCTAAGTAAGCACTGTATTATTGCAGTCTTTTGAAAACCAGAAGGCAATAGCAGCACCTTCTCTGAGAAGTTTATGTACAGAGTTAAAAGAGGGCGCACTCTGTACATAACGTTTTGATTGTACTTCATCAGAAAATGAAGTAAGGGCGTTAATTCGCAATCGAAAACAATTTTGATAAAGTATGCAGCACTCACATGAAAAAAAAAAAAAATTCTGCATAGCTTTGTTCCACTTCTCTTCCAAAGGAAGTTAACAAACAGAAAAGAAAAATGATCGTCGTTCAAATCATCAAAGATACATGTATATTCAGCTGACTCTGATAGTTTTGTACATTTAAAGGCATAATTCACAATTAGCAGGTGAAGCAGTAACCGAGAATTTAGTGCCTCAAAATAGTTATACAATTTGAGCTGGGGATAGAAACATTCACTGTAAAAATGTTAATCAGTATGATTATATGTTAATTGTACAAAAAGTAAGCAATGGTTATAATCACATTGAAGAGTTTGTGCGAAATAAAATGAGTCCACTGAAAACCTGAATATAAGAACGACCCAAGTCCAATTTTTGGCCAAATTTAGTTTGACATGCGAAATTGTAGCTTATGCATGGACTCATCTTGTTTATAAATGATAAATCCTGATTACCCCCTGAAGTGCCTGAAATGAATGAGTTAAATCTTATATTAATGTAAGAATGAAGGACTTGGGTCATTCTTACATTCATATTATAGCGCCCTCTCTCATCCTTCTCTCATCTCTATAGCAGAATATCATTTATATGAATCAAAGAACGACCCAAGTCCATCACACAAAATGGCCTCTCCACAATCAATGTAAATGTTAAGTGTCATAATAATATATGTTCTAATTTGTATATACAATGTTGCCTTCCCATCACAGTTAAATAGAATATTATTGGACAAAGTTAATAAAAAAGATATGAAGGTTTTTTTTTTTTTTTAGTTTACTCGAAATGGTCTTCCATGGACTTGGGTCGTTCTTACATTCATATACTCCATTCTTTAATGAAAATCATTCGACATAGATTATACCGTGATTCGAGGAATGTATTGTGGGACCAATCTGAAGATATAATTAGTATAGAACAAAATGCAATACAGCTTGGATTGTTTCAGTCTAAAATCAGTGCTTTCCAGCAAAAGCCGATAACTCCACATGACTTGAAGAGTTTGTTTGCAAAAACCGATAAGTCCATATTTGCCAAATGGAGATTATTTTCTATTAAAGGTCAAGAAAAATAAAGAGAATAATAAGAACATCTTTGCTTCTTTTAACCATAACTTCAAAAATGTACCTTTATATGTAGTGACAAATATATCATTGCGTTATTTAGTACTTTATGACAGACACCGTACTTTAAAATCTTCAAAAATGGACTTATCGGTTTTTTTGCGAACAAACACTTCACTTCTTCTTTTGTTGCACAGCCGGTACGCCCACATTAACCAATCAGCTTGTCGTATCATGTGTCAAATGATTCCATTGATTACGGTGTGTTCTGCATGCTGTACAATAACTAAGTAGGACTATATATAACATGCCAAATTTAAAGGTCATTGTTAAAAAAAAAAGTGGAAGTAACTGGATTACCAAATACTATCTCGTGATCTGTGGCCATAATAATATCGTCTCCATGGCAACGCACTTTCCAATACATTCTAAAAAAAAAAAAATGTCTTTCAAATCTCCATGCCTAAACCATTGTGTGTATGCTACACTTCATGAGCATTGCTGAAAATTTGAGAAGACCTACTAAGCTTGCAACGCACCGATTTTACCTTTTGCAACAAAACGAGATGTGGACTTATCGGGGTTTGCCGCAAAACACATAGAAAACTACAACATTTCACATGTTCGTCTTTGTGTAGATTTTTAGAAAATTACACCTCTTAACACGTATCTAGGTAACCAGCAATTTTAGCTTAATTTGGCAATCCCTTCATTGATGTTGCCCCAGAGTTTAAAGTCCTGTTTTGTTGTTGGTAGTTTTTGGTGGGGGGGGGGGGGGGGTGTTGCGTGTGTGTGTGTGTGTGTGTGTGGGGGGGGGGGGGTTGTGTGAGTGTGGGTTTTCCTTCCGTTCATTGCACAGAGCGCAGGTCGGTGACATTAAGCGCCTGAATAGACCCTATATTTCAGAGCCTCCTATTTCAGTAAACAGTTTTCCTTGGAGTGTTCCACTTTACCCTACATGGTGCATTGTAGCTTGATGGGGTCCATTCTGCTGAAAACAAGCATGAAATGTAAAAAGTTTTATATCGTTGTAGTCGGAATTAATATCTCGTCAAGATATGAAAGCGTAAAAAAAGTTTTTGGAAGCACTTGACTGCTCTATAGGCCTCATGCTCCTAATTCAACTCCCGCATTGCCTACAGGAAAGGCAGTACAAAGATGAGGTAATGTTATTTAAAAAAAATCATTAAAAATCAGTCAAGTGAAAAATTGCCACCTTTAATAGTGTTTGACATTGTTTGAGGACAGGAGCTTCCGCAGGTTATGAAGAAGTTGAATGAATCAGGATTTTTGTATTTTTAATGAATTTTTATTGATATGAGATAATTTGCTATTTTTATCATTTTCGAGAGTGACTGGCTGACAAGTCTCGTATGGAGGCTCTTATCTTTTTTACAGCTGGAAAACATCTCAAAATATGTTGTTTGCTTGAAAGCAGAAAAAAAATCCCTTCATCTGCTTCAATTAAAATAAAAAAATACGATTTGATTTTTTATGATTTATGGAATATGCTGCATTTAACACAGATTTCTATGGGAGCCCGGAAAAGAAGCGTGAGGCCATTACACCCTTTTCAGAGCAATTTGCGCTCTCCGTGATTGGTTGCCGGTATTCTGTAATTTACCCTGTGATTGCATACATGTAGAGTCGAACTCGACAAAGTTGCACTTGTAGTGGCCGCTTAATTGTTCATAGCAACTTTGAACCAATGATCAGCTAGCACACGCGTCTAAGTACCGTTGGAGATCTATAGGTCTCTTTGTAGCTATGTTAGACAAAAAAAAAAAAAAAAAAATTCATGAAATATGGCCAAACCATATATCATATGAAAGGTCTCAGCGAGACAAATCCAATGGTGAAGAGATAATTGAAATTGGATATTTATTTACTGAGTTATGGCTTGTCGAATGTAGCACTCAACTGTATGTCTTCTGCGGCAATTTATGGAGAATTGCTTCTCCTTACTCTATTACCCCCCCCCCTATGCAGGTTTTCGAAACAAAAAAAAAAGATATGGTTTTATGCACCAAAATGAAGCTGTTTCAAAGACATGTAGAGACAAAAAAAAAATGTTAAATAGCAAGTTAACTGTACTTCATCTTAATTTATTCTATTGTTTTTTCATACGGTTATATTTTTTTTTTCATTCACATTGTTAATGTTACTGATCGAGGAAGACTCCAAAAAGTCAAGTGGAGTTGGTGGGTATTCCACTATTCCTTTGTGAGTTTTACAAGTGAAGTTCGTTGAATTTCGTCCCTCCTCTCCAATTTTCAAATCCTGGATCCACTGCTGGATAATATCATAAATGGCCTGAAAATATTGCAAAATTACATTTTAAATTAAAATCATAATATTCTAATCAATTCTAATCAATTAGGCATAGACTCTATGCCAATGTTATGATTAACCAAGTTAGTACCTGACAATAAAACATTAATATTACTAATAAGCTTAAGATAAATATTAACAATAATTGGCTTAACTGCAGAATACCCCGCCAAGATCTCCAGACGAGATTTCTCGACTATACTGACTGTGCTTTATTTCGCCCGGGATATTACGCACACAGTGCACAAGAAAATCTCGTGCATGACTCAAAAATCTTGGCGAGATATTCTGCAGTTGTTAATAATAATACTAATGTTAAATATTGAATAATAATAATAATTATAGTAACAATAGACCAATGATAATAATTAATGATTAACCTATCTAACAACAATCATATTCATACATACAGAGGGGCATTGGTAAACATTTGTACTTCAAAGTCAAAACCCAACATCTTCTTCATCAAATCAAACTGAAGACAAGATTGAATTACTTGTAATTTGCCGATTTAAACTTGGACTTTGTCTAACTGTTACATGTAATGTCAGAATTTAAAGATCTGAATTTGAAAAGTGAAACATACATTATCATAAAGTTTTCTTTAGACCTGACGTTAAAAAGTCTATTTAGTAACTGGTTAGAACTATTGGAAGTGTTAGTGTTATACTAGTGTTAAGGTGGTTTGAAAGAAAAAAAAATACTTTACAAGTACTGAACAACCGGCTGACAACAAAAACTTATTTTGGAAACGATCATTGTGGAAATCAATTAAATTCTATGGGCAAAAACGGCAGAGTAATGAAGTAATTAGCACAACACGTAGTATAGCAGGCCCTTCACTTGTAACGGTTACACGTAAGGTGGCCTTAAATACGAACCTACGTAATCACCTCCGAAACCGTGATTCTGCGTCCCGAAAAATGCCCGAGAGATCTCCCGACACCGGCTTGCTTATCCTTGTTGCGACAAAATGCGACAGGTTTTTACTGTAAATGCAAGTGGTTTCTAGTTTAAAAACATCCACAAAAATCAAATAAAGACCGTTTTTTTTTTTAAACCCTTGAGATTTTGCCATAGAAAACAGAGTCCAAAGTCACAAAATTGATGCCTCTTTATCCAAACTTCACCAAAATACAAGATTTTTAGGGGGAAAACGAACTGCTCGTCGAGTTCTGACTAGTCATTTCGCATGTGCAACATGTGGAGATGTACCGACGTAAATATCTCTAAACACCTACGTCATATAACCAGGCAAGAGAGAAAAAAACAACCCGGAAGCAGAAATAATTTGGGGTCACTTTATTCAAGATGGCTACTCGCATGACTTACTTCGTGTAATGTGGAGCTCCACGATAATGTCATCGAATGCAAGTTTCCTGATAATTTTGGTGATCCAAATTAAACTTTTTGTTTTTAGTAATTTATAGTGCATTTTATTGATATTTCTTAAAAGAATTAAAGCTGTATATATAGCCACAGTGCTTTGATGAAAATTGACCTTTTAACACGTCGGCAGAATAGGAAATGTGTTAAATGTGACCCCGCTGACATCGCTATATAATGTGACTGGGCATCAGAAAACCAACAAAAAGTAGCACCTCTTGATTTTACGTGGGGCCTAAATAGTAGGGCAGATATGTAACAAAAATTGGTCAAAATGCTCACATCCGGCGGAAAGTATGAAAATGTTGCATATAGCGGTATTTTGGGGCGCTGATTTCAAATACTGCCGGATCCAAGAGATTTGAAAACGGGGTCGGCCGCCATTTTGAATTCCAATATGGCCGCCATCATAAAACAAATTTAAAGATCCATATCTTCAGTTCTGAGTGACCTGTGGCACCAAAATTTGGTACACATGAGCGTTTTGACACATTGAATTTGATGACAGATTGATTCGGAGTGTCTGACAAACATCGAATGGCCGCCATTTTGAATTCCAATATGGCCGCCTCGACGAAATATTCAAAATCCCTATCTCGATTTCTAAGTGGTGAGTGACCCTGAAATTAGGTGTAAACAAGTATTTTAACATACTGAGTTAAAATATTAATTGATGTGATGTGTCTGACAAACGCAATGCCTGCTATTTTGAATTCCAATGTGGCTACGAAGACAAACATCACGACTAACATTCACGGGCATGTCAAAAACGGCAGCAAAAAGGAAGCATAATGCACCTTTCACTGACGTCACAATGTAAATACATCAGCGCGCACTCTTATCAGTCACAAACGCGCGCTCAATCAGGTAGCCTAATTTACAAACCCGAGATAGAGATTTTCAACACTCCAACATGGCAAATATGTATTAAATTCAAAATGGCTGCCGTGCAGCTTGTCAGACATATCAAATAAGTCTGTTATTGAAGTCATCATATCTTCATGCTTTTATATATCAAATTCCAATGGCTAATGTCATTCAGAACTGAAGATAGGGATCTTTGACGGCGGCCATATTGGAATTCAAAATGGCGGCCGACCCCGTGATCAGATCTCTTGGATCCGGCAATTTTGAAATCAGCGCCTCAAAGTACCCCTACATGCAAAATTTCATACTTTCCGCCGGATGTGAGCATCTTTTTCACATATCTGCCCCACTAAAAAAGGTAAAACGAGTCAGCTAAGTCAATCTCGACTTTTTCATGTTATTTGAGAGAGCTATTCTTTTTCTACATTAATCCTGAGTTTGGGATCATAAAATGAATGGGAATGTGTGTTTCAGCAGTTCTCTACATTTTTTTTTTTCCGGGTTGGGGGGGGGGGGGGGGGAGGGGCGGTAGAGTATAGTGTGATCAGGTTTGTCTTACAATAGAGCCCGTTTACAGTGCAGGCCCCAGCCGAGACGCAGCCGAGCCCAGCCTCAATTGCGGTACTCGGCAATTTTGTCCGTCTACAGTGCCGGGCTCGGCCCGGGCGCGATTTTTTTTTTCCCCAAACAGCTTTACCTATTACAGTGATATGCTGCCTCCTGATTGGTTCAAATGCATACGGTATCATGAATATTCATTAACTAAGCTACAACGGCCTAGTATAATGTACTAAGCATGCGCGTGGAATGATAGAGCACGTATTGTACACAAAGAGTAGCGATGTCAGCGGGGTCACATTTAACACATTTCCTATTCTGCCGACGTGTTAAAAGGTCAATTTTCATCAAAGCACTGTGGCTATATATACAGCTTTAATTCTTTTAAGAAATATCAATAAAATGCACTATAAATTACTAAAAACAAAAAGTTTAATTTGGATCACCAAAATTATCAGGAAACTTGCAATCGATGACATTATCGTGGAGCTCCACATTACACGAAGTAAGTCATGCGAGTAGCCATCTTGAATAAAGTGACCCCAAATTATTTCTGCTTCCGGGTTGTTTTTTTCTCTCTTGCCTGGTTATATGACGTAGGTGTTTAGAGATATTTACGTCGGTACATCTCCACATGTTGCACATGCGAAATGACTAGTCAGAACTCGACGAGCAGTTCGTTTTCCCCCTAAAAAAGAGGCATCAATTTTGTGACTTTGGACTCTGTTTTCTATGGCAAATCTCAAGGGTTTAAAAAAAACCGGTCTTTATTTGATTTTTGTGGATGTTTTTAAACTAGAAACCACTTGCATTTACAGTAAAAACCTGTCGCATTTTGTCGCAACAAGGATAAGCAAGCCGGTGTCGGGAGATCTCTCGGGCATTTTTCGGGACGCAGAATCAGGGTTTCGGAGGTGATTACGTAGGTTCGTATTTAAGGCCACCTTACGTGTAACCGTTACAAGTGAAGGGCCTGCTATACTACGTGTTGTGCTAATTACTTCATTACTCTGCCGTTTTTGCCCATAGAATTTAATTGATTTCCACAATGATCGTTTCCAAAATAAGTTTTTGTTGTCAGCCGGTTGTTCAGTACTTGTAAAGTATTTTTTTTTTTCTTTCAAACCACCTTAACACTAGTATAACACTAACACTTCCAATAGTTCTAACCAGTTACTAAATAGACTTTTTAACGTCAGGTCTAAAGAAAACTTTATGATAATGTATGTTTCACTTTTCAAATTCAGATCTTTAAATTCTGACATTACATGTAACAGTTAGACAAAGTCCAAGTTTAAATTGGCAAATTACAAGTAATTCAATCTTATCTTGAGTTTGATTTGATGAAGAAGATGTTGGGTTTTGACTTTGAAGTACAAATGTTTACCAATGCCCCTCTGTATGT
Organism: Diadema setosum; assembly: GCA_033980235.1. Lineage (NCBI taxonomy): Eukaryota > Metazoa > Echinodermata > Echinoidea > Diadematoida > Diadematidae > Diadema > Diadema setosum. The sequence goes on from CM067065.1 coordinate 32,728,643, forward strand.
ATGAATATGATTGTTGTTAGATAGGTTAATCATTAATCATTATCATTGGTCTATTGTTATTATAATTATTATTATTATTCAATATTTAACATTAGTATTATTATTAACAACTGCAGAATATCTCGCCAAGATTTTTGAGTCATGCACGAGATTTTCTTGTGCACTGTGTGCGTAATATCCCGGACGAAATAAAGCACAGTCAGTATAGTCGAGAAATCTCGTCTGGAGATCTTGGCGGGGTATTCTGCAGTTAAGCCAATTATTGTTAATATTTATCTTAAGCTTATTAGTAATATTAATGTTTTATTGTCAGGTACTAACTTGGTTAATCATAACATTGGCATAGAGTCTATGCCTAATTGATTAGAATTGATTAGAATATTATGATTTTAATTTAAAATGTAATTTTGCAATATTTTCAGGCCATTTATGATATTATCCAGCAGTGGATCCAGGATTTGAAAATTGGAGAGGAGGGACGAAATTCAACGAACTTCACTTGTAAAACTCACAAAGGAATAGTGGAATACCCACCAACTCCACTTGACTTTTTGGAGTTTTCCTCGATCAGTAACATTAACAATGTGAATGAAAAAAAAAATATAACCGTATGAAAAAACAATAGAATAAATTAAGATGAAGTACAGTTAACTTGCTATTTAACACTTTTTTTTTTTGTCTCTACATGTCTTTGAAACAGCTTCATTTTGGTGCATAAAACCATATCTTTTTTTTTTTTGTTTCGAAAACCTGCATAGGGGGGGGGGGGTAATAGAGTAAGGAGAAGCAATTCTCCATAAATTGCCGCAGAAGACATACAGTTGAGTGCTACATTCGACAAGCCGTAACTCAGTAAATAAATATCCAATTTCAATTATCTCTTCACCATTGGATTTGTCTCGCTGAGACCTTTAATATGATATATGGTTTGGCCATATTTCATGAAATTTTTTTTTTTTGGTCTAACATAGCTATATAATGTGTACCTTGTGTATGCTCGATTACCTGTTTTTCAGTGCGCCAAGGTACGTGCACAATATTTGATAGCAAGACTTTGTTTTAGGGAAAATGTGCAAAGAAATTGCCAATTCCACTCAGATGTAAACAAATGCGGACGGACGTACGGATGTATACGGACAACCCGAAAACATACTGCCCCCGGCATTCTTTGGGCGGAGGCATAAAGAAAAGAAGAAAAACCTGCTCACTGCGCCAGACCTGATCTTTTTTTCACCAGAAGACAATGGGTGGGAATGTTTTGATTTGGCCTTCAGCCTCTACTGATGTCTCTAGCTCCAATCCAGCAAAGTTGCCTTGAGATGATTACATGTGCATGTGAAAGCAATGTAGAACGTTTTTTATGCAAATGTCACCAATTATAGACCTAAACGATGTACAGCAATGTGTGCATGTCAGCAACGATATGATTATGCAAACCTTACATGAATGTGGATCAATTCAGCTCGATTGAGAAACAGACCTTTCGACTCAGATTGTGTTTCTTTGACAGCAAAAATATGAAGGTGTTTAAGGTCCTGTTTACCTTTGGGAGCAGTGATTTTAAAATGTTCAAGATAGGCACTTTTGATGCATATGTATGTGTGGGTCAGTTGTATCACAAAACACCGTACTATATAAAATTTCTGCAACAAAGCATAAAATATGAGGAGATATCACTATTTTTCTCATTAAACCATAACTGTGAACGGTTTCATCTGGAAACATTTTCATTTCAAGTATTGTTTATGTTTTGTATTTTTAACAATACTTAACATCAATAATAAAACTGGTTCAAATTTTTACATTGGTTGTTTCTATCACTAACTCACATTTTTAGAAATATTTTGAAAACGTAATGCTGGGTTTTTGTTTCATCAGCAAATGGTAAATTACGCCTTGTAAATTACTTAAGTATTACAAAGTCATCATTCGTTTCTCTTTCCGAGATTCCAGAATTTTCCTTATATTTTTTTAATTTTTGCCTTTATTTTTTGAGATAAATGAGAAAAAAAAAAGAGATTAATGAAAGTTGCCACTTGATTTTACATTCACCTGCAGATTGAAAATAATTAAATAACCAACTTATCCAATGAATCCGATAATAAAGTACAGGAAAAGATACAGTGACCTTGAACTAATCTATAAAGCAATGGATAGTGATGCGATTTAATACCCGATAACTTATCCCTTTTTATACACTTTCATAGCAAGATTTTGTTTTGGTTGAAAATATGCAAAATGGGCTAATATTTGCATAATTAATCATGCAAATGAGGAAAATAGAGGTGTGTTGTTTTGTGGCTGCAGTTAATTTTTGTATCTCTTTATGACACCAGGAATCATGAACAAGTATTGATGTACAACTGTTATGAAACAGATTCATGATCCTGCATCACAAAACCAACAAAAAAGTCGCCAGACCAGAATGTGTTTTTAGTTTAGGGGCAGATTTTGAGAAACCAGACTCTAAGCATTAAAATTAGGAATAACTCAAATCAAATAGCTAATCACAGAAAAGAAAACACTTCACTCGGAAAAGTGTTTACTGAGAAAAGAGGCTCCATAAAGTATAGGGCCTATTCAAGCGCTTAATCTTACTAAGCCGTGCTAGCTGTGCAATGAATGGGACAAAAATAAGTTTTGAATCTCGATTCCCCTCAGCAACAACAACAAAGTGATATCAATATAAGCTGAGAGTCGTCATGCTCTAAGGGTCTATTCAAGCGCTTAATCTTACTAAGACGTGCTAGCTGTGCGATGAATGAGACAAAGATAGATTGTGAATCTACGCACCAACAGTAATGAAAACTATAACCGGAGTGGGCCAAATCCCCAAAACTCGCTTACGTAACAAGTGAGTTCCACTCTCCCTACAAACTAAGTAGACCGTGCTTGTTTTCAAATTTTAATTGCAACAAACAACATTCCACTGGTCTACCTCAAAAAATTTGTTGAGAAAGCCTCCAAATCCAAGATGGCGTCCAAGAATTTGTTATTTGAAAGATGGAATTTGAAAGAAACATCAGATTTCAACAAATTTGACGTCATATAAAAGAGAATAAAATTTCCTATAAGTTGATACTATTGTTGTGGGTTATTGTGATAACTGGATTGAAATTTTAAGGAAAAAAAATTTCATATTTTTCTGAAAAGAGGACAATCCTGAAAATGCTTGATTCAGCATAAATCAAAGAAAGACTAAATGATTATCTTGAAACATTTCAGGAATTTTGTTTGACATATTATTAATATTTGGAGAAAATTAGGGGTCAGTACCATTTTCAGTTCAGGAGTTATAATGTCTCAAACTTGAAAACTCACTATGTCAAAGTGGCCACTTTAGTTGTGACAAGACCTTGTTGGTCGTTAAAAAAAAATGTCTGCGCACGCCAAGACCACTGCACTCACCACTGGCACTGGTGCTTGTAGCAGTGCCAGTGGTGCGTGTAGTAGTCTTGTGCAAACGCAGACTTTTTCTTTGACTGACAAGACTGCTCTGAAGCAGATGAGATGAAGCGAAAAATATATTTCAAACAGAGGTACAAGCTTGAAACAACCTTGCTATAGAAAGTTTAAAATAAAATCATTGTATCAATCACTCAAAAAATTCAAGATTGCAGGCCATCAAAGCTGACATAGTGTATTGCGCCAAAATAAATGTATTATTTAAATTTTGATACAATTTTGTCTGTTTAGCTGTGTATTTATATGTTTTTTTTTATGCTGAACATTGTAATGCTATTTCAACCATCTTAGGTTTTTTATGGAGACATTTTTTTTTCAGAATGCACCATGGATATTTCTCTGAAAAGTAAAAAAAAAAATATATATTTAAAAATGTTTATGAAAACCATCTAAAAATTAACATCTTTCCCCTATAATCAATATTTGGAGAAAAATCGAGGTCAGAATTGTATTTGGTTCAGGAGTTATAATGTCTCAAACTTGAAATCCCATTTTACATAATATCATGTAGACGCATCTGTTCTCAAAGACGTCACAGAGGGTCAAATCCAAGATCGTGCTTACTTTTCGAGTTCCACTCTCTCTTTAAACAAGACCATACATAATATTAAACATACTAAGCAATGTTCCGTATAAAGTACGCCTTAGTAGATTTGCTGTAAAAACCTCCAAAGTACAGATACGGTCCAATAGGGCCGCCATTTTTATTGAATTTAACATTTCAAATATAAGATTTGATAGAGACATTGGATTGGAGCGAATTTGATGTCATATGAAGGAGAGTAAAACTTCCTAAAAGTTGATACCACTTTATAGCTGTGTATTGTGATAAATGGGGGGGGGGGGGGGGGGAGGGGGATGGGGTTGTTTGCTTTTCTTTTCTGGGGGGGGGATCCATGTTTTTATATTGTTAAAAAAAGAAGAAATGTAAAAGGCATGATTTAGTATTCATCAAAGAAGAACTGAAGAATTATTTTGAAACTTGCGATTGAGATTGAGTTTTACTGAGATTGAGACATAATTCATATTTTTGGAATTACAGGCAATATATCATACACTGTTGACAAGTTAACATCTAAAAGTTGAAAAAAAAATATATTTATGCATTATACATTTTCCATACGATGTGTTTACATTGTCACATGTAATGGTCTAGTGACTTGCAAGTGCCTGCAAAATAACTTTTCATGCCGAGTGGTAGGTGACGCTGGTCGCTATTACTGTAGCATTTCATAATAGATTGTTCTGAGGCAGATAAAATTGAACAGAAAGTATTTTCCAAAAAGAGATAGGAGCTTGGAATTTGGCACACATTTTGCCAAAGTGTCATATTTAGCGACAAAAATAGTATCCACAAAAAATTTAAGATGGCGGTAATTAATTGAGGTTGTCGTTCAAGGCATTATTTACCATTAGTGCACGTGAAACAAAAACCCAACTTTAGTTATCTTTAGTTTCGCCCATAGGACTTTGTCAAGTCAATACATTTGACACTTTATTTGGACACTTTATTTTGACACTTTATATATATATATATATATATATATATATATATATATATATATATATATATATATCTGTGTGTGTGTGTGTGTGTGTGTGTGTGACCCTGCACCTCAAAACAAACAAAAAGTCGCCAGACATGAATTTTTAGTTAAGACTATATTCTGAAAGAGCACTCAAATCAAATGGACTCTCCTAACCTATCTAGATATTGGAAAGAAAGCACAAACTCAGGAAAAGTGTGAACTGAGAAAAGAGGCTTTGAAGTACAGCTGTCTATTCAAGCGCTTAATCTTTACCAAACCGTGCTGGCTGGGCGATGAATGGGACAAAAAACAGGAAGTAAACCACCAGAGTAAAAACAATGAAGGGATTATTCGATTAAACTGAAATTAAGCGTGCCTCATTAACACATTCTTTCCACAATTAATGCCAACTTTCAAAGCAGTAGCACTATCCTTTCAAAAGTTAGTAGAGTTGAAAGTGAAGAGTGTGGACAAGGTTTTTCAGAAATGAAAAAGGGATTCTAAAGACACACCTAATCACACTATTCTACCAAAAATGTTCGAGATAAACTGCTAAAAAAGCACACCTTCCTGCCCATTTTATGACACCAAATTTTAGCATAATGTAAAAGAAGACTCACTCTTTCAGAAAATATGAAAAAGTCAAGTTCAGCTAGGTTGACCCATTTCACTTATTTTCAGTCCTCACGCAAAATCAGTGTGTGCGACTTTATGTTCGTTTTGAGGTGCACGGTCACATATATATATATATATATATATATATATATATATTATATATATATATATATATATATATATATATATATATATATATATAACGAAGAAAAAACCAGTAATGCAATATTTCGCCAATATAGAGTTTATTGAGCAACTCAAATTTTCGGTGGCTTCCATCCACCTTCTTCAGGAATCTCGACGCGGAATGTCAATGTCAAAACATAAATTGAACATTAAGAGCGCGCACTCATATACACAGAATTGGTTGCTATGAGAGTGCGTACCCTTTACGATGATGTTGCCATGTAGACGAAATGTAGTCAAGGCACCCCACGCATAAGGAGGAGGACATTGACATGCTTATTACGTAACAATGGTGTTCAATTAGTTTGTACCAGTGCAGTATATACGGCACTGGTTTGTACTAGTTATGATATCTACATACTATATATATATATATATATATATATATATATATATATATATATATATATATTGAAACAAGGAAGGAAAAACTGACCAGAAACAATTGTAATAATAAATAGCGAAATAGCTCAGTCGGTAGAGCACCGGTCTAGTAATCCGGAGGTCTCGGGTTCGAATCCCGATGAAAACCCATTTTCTTTGCTCAAAGTTTTCGCTATTTATATATATATATATATATATATATATATATATATATATATATATATATATAAAGACGATGAAGACAAACAAGTTGACATAATGCATTAGAATCCAACTTCATTTATTTGTAAACCAAATTTTCGACCCTTGCACGGATCTTCCTCAGGGTAAGTTGGATTCTAATGCATTATGTCAACTTGTTTGTCTTCATCGTCTTCATGCTCTTATTCCAACACGCGGATGATAATACCATTATATATATATATATATATATATATATATATATATATATATATATATATATATTGTGGCAGTGCGTTGTAGAATCTGGAAAGATACGGCCTTTTGAATACCAATTTGTGTGCTCCCCGTGATTGATTGCAGTACTTAAAGTGTATCTTTGCCCTATTTCAGTAGTCCATTGCACCAGCTTTCAGAGAAAAGGGGTCATTTAGTGAAATAATACATCTGAAATTTTCTAAAGACAATGGGTCTGGGAAGCAAGACTACAGTAAACCCTAGGTAATTGTTTGCAGTGGGCTACGTAACCACAGCAGTTCCTGAATCTCCCAGACACAGTGTGTTTGGAAACTTTGAGATGCATTATTTCACTAATTAATGACCCACCATCGGAAAGATGGTGGAATGGATTTCTGAAATGTGTCTCTTTCACATATCGACAATGATTTTTTAGGCCAAAGATACACTTTAATCTACCTTGGACACTGACGACACTGTAATGTGCACCTTGTTTGCTCGATAACTTACCCGTTTTTCACTATACGCCAATGTACGTGCACAAATTAATAACACGACTTTGTTTTAGGGAAAATGTGCACATAAATGACCAATCATTTGCATTCATTATGCAAATTAGATTATTAAGGTATTTCAGAAGCTCTTTTTTTCTGTGTATCTCAGTATTACGTCACAACCAGGAAGGTCTTGATATAATTATGTAGATAACTATGATGCAGAGTCACATATCGCGGCAATGTGTTCTAGAATCTCTGAGCCTGTCACATCTGTAGCCTCTTGCATACCAATTAATTTTGCATATGTAATTGCAAATATCACTCATTCTTTTGTTGTTGTTGTTGTTGTTGTTGAATTGGTTGATTCCAGTACTTAATTTTCCTCTGCTGACACCATGTACGCTTTCTTTGACCGATACCTTGTCTCTTTTTTTCTCTACGCCAAGGTACATTTTGATAGCAAGACTTCTGTTATTGAAACGAAGAGGAAATATGTTAAGAAAATGGACAAATATTCACATAATTCATTATGCAAATGAGACGCGTGTTTTATTTCAATAGCTGAAGTTGTTTCTTGTATCTCTTTATCATACTAGGATTCGTGAACTGGTCTTGATTCAATGATTACTATGTATCATCAGGATTATGATTCAGATTTATATATTGCGAAAATGCATTGTAGAAACCTGCCAGTCCTGTATCCTCTTATATGTCAAATGGCATAAAAAATTGAATTGATTGAGATGCAGGACTTAATTTTGATTGGGCTCTGACGACTCCATGTCCTTTTTGTTTTCCCGATAACTCGTATGACCCATATCGGGCCAACGCACCTGTGTACACAAACACCAAAGTGGCCCAGCACCATTCGTGCACACACGCCGACAAACAGGACAACGGTGTTACTCTCCAAACAATCGCTCTTCATTAGCAAGCAATGAAAAAAAAAAGAACATAGACAAGTTATATATCATTTGAAGGAGGAAACACTATCTTTAATATGGTATATAACATGCTGCCATTCAATGCATAGTACAGTCATAGTACTCAGCGGAAGTGAATGACGTCATTCATATGTCATTTTTATTCATTACGGGATATTCCGTATGTGGCCCCTGCGGCGTTCGGACGAACTACGGAATATCCCGTAGATGGCCTGATATGGGTTAAAAGCAGAAGTGAACATAATTAATATACATGTACATGACACATTTATGCTGTAATGCATTGCTGTATCAATGGCAAATCCTAATTTGCATTTTTCATTTTTTTTTTATTTGCATAAAAGTGAACGTTACGAACAATTGATGATATAGCCGCTGTCTTTGGCACCTTGATTACGGGAATTATTATGCATTTCTGTGGAGACTAATATAAAACTAAATCATCTAAACACCTTAAAAAGCAATGTATCGCCGGCCATTTTGTTAATGCAAATTATATGGTCTTAGACTTTAAATTCCGCTTGGGAAACAGAATGTTTGAATTCAGCGTACTTGAATTACACAAAATAGACTGGTTCCCAACTTTTACTAAAAATGCCTCTAACATCCATATTTTCCCCAAATCCCACTAGATTATACACCTTTCTCCTCCCAAAGGCTTCCGAACCGTTTCATGCCTGATTCCCACTATGCTCTTCTTTTGTATGTGTATACTACTCTCCATATTTCTTATTCTCCCGTCTCCTCGAGAGCAACATTGAATTCCAGCTTACTGCTGTTCCTCAACTGTCACTAAGATGCCTTCCTTACTCTCTTCCTAGGTCGCTTCCCTCCTCCACTCTCCTTTTTCTGCGTTTTTCTTCCGCCAGTTCTGTCAAGGACCACACACATTTAGCATTACTGCAAACCTCTCTTCCTCAAAATGCGTAGTCAACCTTGCCTATGTCAAATCTGTTTGGACTAAAGATATAGCTTCAACTTAACCCTAACTAGGCCAGGCTATCTAGGTAGATGAGAGAAAGGGGGGCTCCAGATCTTGGACATCGCGACGAAAATCAGCACACACATGATGATATTGCCTTTGATGTAGTCTAAAGTATCATTAATTCAATCTAAAAAATAATCATTTATACTAAATTATGCTAATTTATGCATAATGATGCATGAAATCAATTTGGTTTAAATCACTAAATAAACCTCAAAACAGGCACATTGTGTGGGGTAAGTATTCTTTGAATATTCTTAGCAAATGTAAGAGAAAACAAAATTTTCATTGTGCCATCGGAAAATTTGAGCATTTTATTTTTTTTTGAATTTCTTATGTATTCCTATTTTCTCGACTTTGTTTGTTGTTTTTTCTCTGAAATTTGTCAGCGACATTGTTCCGAAGAAGAACATATGTTATTAACTGATTATAATCAATAAACCCCCAAAATAATCATGCTTCTATGAAATTTGCCTGTAAGCACATTTTGCATTGAAATTGTACACAAATTCACGTTTATGAGCAATTTTGGGCTGGCATGCATGTACATAGTTTAAATGCGCCACTTCGGAACTTCGAGCCCGGGCATCCCAAATTTGGTGTCAAAAGATAAGGAAGAATCGACAGAAAAAAAGTCATGAAACATCGCAGCGATAGAAATAAGACAATTTATTTCAAATTGCTTTTTGTGTGACAGTTTAGGTACAATACAGTGCACATCAGTAGTCAGACAAAAATCTCTCATTGAAACATACAAATAAATGAACGAGGCATGATTGGTGGACATGAAGAGGTTTACTACCTTCTTTGAATTCACATCTAAGATGTGCACTGCACAGCACTGGGAAATACAATACAAGAGATATGTTTTGTAAAAAAAAACAATATACACACTCGTAACATTCCACGATGGACACGGATCTCCAATCCGAACCGATTTGTCCCATGATAAACAACTCTGTGATCATAAGGTACTTTGTCTTTACCAAAAACAGATGTTGTTGCATGCATACTTGCATTGTCCTTTTGCAAACCACCTGAACATAGTCCGCTATAGGTTGCAGACGAGCAAGTGACTGGTCACCCATCGTCCACGTACTACGGTTTATCTCACCAATCATCTCACAGTATGAATTTTGTGCATGAAAAGAAAACACTTCAAGATAAAATGTCAGATGTGGAAAAAACTTATGTTTGGTCTCTTGAGCCAACAGATTGCTGTTCCCTGTTACTTGTGAGTTCATGCTTTCCATTATGTTCTTCTCTTTCTTGAAACCCCCATTTTGTAAGTTTTACAGGATGGTTTGAATGTGTTGGGTTACATACAGCTCAACAGGGAATGTAAAATATTGTGCAATGCTCCCATAGCAATGCTCCCATACGTTCTTAATCTATGGTAGAGGCAACACAAAATAACTGTGAGAGGTTTTGTTTCATGCGCATCACAGTGCCATGAGATGTGGAAATGCATCTAACTGGGATGTCATCCCTTCCTTTGTGCGAAGTGGCATAGAATGTTCATAACTCTTCCTAGTATCTGCTGTCATAAATTTACCACAACAATGCATATGTGTGCATGTGGGTTAGTGTCTTGTATTTGCCATATGCAGTGATACACAAAGACGAACAGAATCAGAATGACACACCAAGTTTTGTGTCCTACGTTTTTAAATTGTGTTATGTCCAATTCCTCTACTTTTCACCGAATATTACTAGGTTCCAGTGTAGGGCAGTGTTGATATGGAATCTTTCTGAGATTGAGGCTCTGTAGAGAGGCCAGCTCTATTCGTATATACTGCCACGAGTAGGGAGCGTCCAGTCAACGATCTCCTCTGTCTTGAACCACAAGGCGATCTCCTTGCTGGCTGTTTCGACACTATCTGAGCCGTGGATGATGTTACGGCCCATATCAATGGAATAATCCCCGCGGATGGAGCCCGGTTCAGACTTGAGCTGTGCAGGCAAAAAAAAAAAAAAATGATCACCAAATATAACAAAGGGATGCTCACAAAAACTTACAGGTCCTATTTACCTTTGGGAACAGTGATCTTAAAAATTTGCAAAACATTTAAGGCATAAAATGTATAGGTCTGTTGTATCACAAAACACCCCACATTAATTTCGTATCATAATGATATACCATTTTTGCGATAAAGCTTAAACTGGAAGGGGATATTTTTCTTAATAAACCGTAACTGTAGATGATTTAGTCTCAAAACACTTGTATTATTTCATAACTATTGTTCACATTCTGTATATTCAATACTTAACATCGATTTTACTAATTCATATTTTTACAGTGAATGTGTCTAACCCGTAACTCACTATTCTAACGCACGAATGCTGGGTATATGTTTCATCTGCAAATGGTAAATTATGCCTAAATGATATCAACTTAAATTTGCTTCCCTTAAAACTCATAATAGATTTCAAGTACAGGAGAGCCCAATTACAAGATACAATATTGTACATGCACTTAGGAACTTCATTTTCCCCTTCTTTTTGAATAATACGCCATTAAAAAACACACCCCCATAGGTTGTTTCATAAATAAACACATCTAGGACCACGGACGTTTCCGACACACACTGAGCTAAACGTGTGGGTGTGAAACTCGTCTTTTCAGCATTTCTCCATCATACGTAAAGAAATCAAACAGCGAATAGTATGGTTACAAAAATAGTGTAAGCATGCGTATTAACTTGTATATTAAGTCACATTTATACCACCTGTAAACTTTTTGTCATTGAATATTCAGGGTGTTTGTAGTTACTAAGTGTCCACTGAATTCAATACTGGAGTGGGAAGCATCTACTCACATAGCCAAAAAAATATATCACCTTTTCCTACACATGTATGACCTATGCAGATAAGTTGATAGATTGTATGATATACAATGCACTTGTTGTCAACAATAGTCCGAACAACTGGGTACCTGTGATTGACCGGGACTTCCATCTAAGTTGGATGGAGAGTTCGGCATTTTTTCCCTATTTTTTTTTTCTTCTTCAAACTGGGACTTTCTGACAATTTGCAAGTGGCAAGATTTGAGATCGTGCAATATCAATCTCGAGATGAATGGTAAAGTGTACAAACTTTGCAAAAAATAAAAACCTCACGAAATATATGCCGTTACTGTATAATTTCTTTTTCATCTATTTTTTATACCTTATTTTGAATTTTTTTTTTTTTTTTTGCCCAAATTTGGATCAAGGTAAAAGAGTCTAGAATGAGATGTACGGTTTATATGATATAGTAGATGGCACAATTGTTAGATACATGTATCTCCTCAGGGCCCCGTTTTACTACAATGTGTTTATTCGATTAAATAAATCTCTTTACCACACAGGGTGTAATAGTTTTATGATAGCAAAACTCCTAAAAAAAAAAAAAAAACAGGGCCATGATTATATATCTTGAGCAGGAAATTTTTGCAGATGTAATATGTTAAACACAGCCATGGAGGTATCCTCAAGATGGATACAAAATTTATCCTCTGGTAATTGGTTGAAAGAGCTTCACGTGATTTGTAGGTATTTTCAGGTATTTCAAAGAGTTGACACTCCATAAAGTACTACAATGTATTTGCAAAATTACACTTATGACGACATTTTGCGAAAAGTATATTACTTGTAAAATGATGTCACAAGTACATATAAGTAAGACTGTTGAAACAAATGACATAAATTCTCATGGGGTATGGAAATCACTGAAGCATGTTAGGCTATCGAAGAAGAAAGATCAAGATTCAGTATATTTACAAGGTGAAGATGGTGCGTTGATGAGTGCAGAAGAGGTTGCAGATCGATTTAATGATTATTTCAGTGAAGTTGGTCAAATCATACAGACGACAGAGAAGCGTCACGCACGATAGCAGTTTTGGCTACAGGAAGTATGTACCAGTCAATCAACCAAACTTTAGTTTTTAGCCAATCTCTGGATCAGATGTCGAAAAGGACTTGCGGGCTTTACAGAACAAGAAATCCAGTAAAGGGGGTACGTTACCTCTGAGTCTGTTATAAGCCGTTTCTGAATATGTTATTGCAAAACTAGCCTTTATATTCCATTTGTCCATTAAGACTGGTAAATTTCCGACTTCACTTAAACGTTCATAAAGATGGAAAGAAGACAGATGTTAATGATTATCGATCAATCTCCATTCTGTTGAAAGTTACAGAAGACTGGCTCTCTGTATGGACGATGGTAGGATGACAGGAATTGTCAGTATAGACTTAGGAAAAGCCTTTGATACGGTGGACCACGCTATATTGGTAGACAAGCTGCGAATGATTTGCATGGCGCCCCAAGCCTGTGAATGGTTTAAGGATTACCTCAGCAATCCCACACAATATACTGAGGTGAATGGTTTTCAGTCAAAATCACTTGGTGTAACATGCGGAGTCTCGCAAGGGTCCAACCTTGGCCCACTCTTTTTCACAATCTATATCAATGATTTGCCTAACTCCTTACAGCGTTCATCGGTTGTATAATATGCTGACGAGACGTGAATTTATGTGACTGGTGAAAATGTAAAACAGATTGAAGAAAATTTAAACCTTGATATGGCCTGTATTGCAGATTGGTTAACATGTAACCGATTAGCTCTTAATTTGGAAAAAAAAAAGTGAAACTATGTTAATAGGATCCTAGAAAAAGGTTAAACACGTGAATTTGAATATGACTGTAAACAACGTTAGAATAACTCAAGTTCCATAATTATATTGTACATATCTTGGTGTGTATATCGATCAGTCATTAGACCGGAGCCATCGTATTGAACACTTGTGTAAACGCACTATATCAGAAATATTTTTTTTTTTGTTAAAGAGAATATGATATTTTATATCAATTGAAACGGCTATTATATTTTATAAATCCATCATTCAAAGTGATTTTGATTATTGCAATGTTATATGGTCAAATATTAATCAGAGCTCTATTCAGCGTCTTCATATTCTTCACAATCGTTCTCTAAGAGCAGTGTTACAAGTTAATTCAAGATATCCAAGTAATTTGTTATAATCACAAATTAATGTTGACGCACTTGAGATGAGAAGAACTAAACACATATTGTGCACAATGTACAAAGTTGTTCATAATTTAACCCATATAAGTGAAATGTTTGAGTCGAACATTTTTTTATTATGATTTAAGGAATACAAATGTTGATATTCAAGTTACCTCATATCAACACTTGTTTTAGGCAAAGGAGTTTCAGTTATCAAGGGCCAAAATTATGGAATACATTGCCAAAATGCGTAAAACAGCAAACATTTTTTTTTTAGCGGTTACTGACGGAGTTTAAATTCGTATCTGACACCATAATTATTATTATTATTGCACCCCTTCCCCGTTTTTTTTTTTTCAATCAAACCGAGCATGTATCATTTTTTTTTTCTGTAAATACATCTTTTTTTTTTTTTTTTTTTCCTCTGATTTGTCTCATCTAATTGTATTTTGTATATGTTTCATGTACATGTGTATAGTTATGTTTTGAAGAAAAAAAAATGTACCATCATTTTTCATTCATGATGCACGGACATGAGGAAGAACAGCCCTCTGGCTGAATCATGTGCCGTGCTGAAATAAATAAATGAAATGAAATAAAGCGATTCTGGAATTGTGCGCAGCTTTGCACTGTCACTCTGCGAAATGTAACAATTGGTATAGCAATTGTGATGCCACAAAGCAAGTTTGACATTGCGCAATGCTATTACCGTCACTCGGTGAAATTGTGTCACTTTCTAACAAAACAAATGTGACAACATAAAAACAATTCTGACATTGCGCATTGCTTCGCACATTAACAACGCGCGCCGCGCTTGTTAATGTGACTATTATTTAACAAACATCTCGAAGCATGTCTGACATCGTGCGCAACGACATGCTTCTTAATGTAGGATCAATGTAGGGTCCCTTCACAACAACGCATCCATCTGACTTTTCGCTTTGCACCCCCCCCCCCCCCCCCCCATTTTCCCTTCTTGTGTTTAAATTTTTGATGCAAAATATAAAACAAGTATACTTTGCCTTATTGAAAGTTTCTTGTTAAGATTATAGGCCTTGGTGCCTAAAAAAAAAAAAAAAAAAAAAAAAAAAAAAACACTTCCCTTTGGTGCTGCGCCCCTCAGTGAATAGTTCTTTTGGAGTCATCTCTGCCCATAGTTTTAACAAGAAACTCTCAAGGCAAAGCAAATTTGTATACTAGTTTAGCATTCACAAGCCTTTCATTCAATGTTTACAATTGAGCTACAGTGTGGTTGTTGTTGCTGCTGCTGCTGTTGTTGTTGGTGTTTATTTATTTTTTTTTTTGCATAAAAGGCGTGAAAAAAAAAAGAAGATTGCTTGGCAGGTAACCATATGAGTCCGGTCTCTAGGGCGTGAAACTTAATGGCGCAAATGTATTCGAAGTGTGTCACAGCATACCCTCTCAAACTTTTCCCTTTTTCCCTTACTCTTACCATGAATTCTTAATAAGATGAACAGGAAGATACAAGACTGGAATCCAAGGATAGCTAGAATAGTGGATGACTTGAAAAATTTCATCAATGTCCTATTTTGTGGAATACTTTACCAAGGGAACTGAAAAACTGCAAATCATGACAGCAGTTCAGAAATAATTTTAGACGCACCCTCCGTATTTGATAGCAATACAGTTTTGTATTTCCACCAGTATTTCACTCTTTTCTTTCTCCTTCTTCAACCTGCTTTGATTGTGTACCATTTGTGTTCTATATACTTTGTACCTAAAGAATGTCTTGTATTTACTTTGGGGCCTATTCCCAACAAGCCTGAAAGGCTTTAATTGGTTCCCCCCCCCCATGAGTATGTTTATACTAAGTACTATGTTTATACGACTAAAATGTAATGATTGTTGTTTTTAATGTGGAAATAAATGAAATGAAATGAAAATTATGATCAGTAGCAAAAATGACCTGTTTACACACCACCAGGGAACATAAAATCAGAGGTGATTTCAGCAGGGCAATATAAATTGCACACTAAAAGGCAGCAGGTGCCTGCCAAAACACTCACCGGATCAGTCTCGCCAAGCATTGCACGTCCCTGCTTCACAACATCCTTTCCTTCCCACACCTAAAAAAAAAAAAAAAAAAAAAAAAAAAAAACAAGCATTAGCCCTTGTAGCTTAACTCTGTAAAACATAGTGTATATATTTTCTTTGATGATACAATATTGTAAAGTCTTATGATAAAGCCTCATTATATCATTCCGATGGCACTTCCACATTACAGCTAGAGTAGAATTAAAGAAATTACATTCGTTTGATGTTGCTCTGACATTTAACCTGCATTTAACATGTGCAAGTCATGTCAAAATGGATAGGAAAAGCAAACACAAAACCCAGCAGGTTTATACTCTACAAAAAAAAAAAATATATATATATATATAGAAAATGACATATCAAATAATGAAAATACTGAATAGGAGAAAATTAAAGGAAACCAAAACCCATTGAAGAGCAATGTTGATTGAGAGTGAGTAGCAGCATTACCATTAGTAGAACACATCAGTGGAAGTTTAAGGAAAATCAGACAGTTGATGCAAAAGTTAAAATTTTTTACAGTTTTGGTGTATTATAATGTCTGGATGAGCATGATAAGGAGACTACTACATTGTCGAGTTCATGACGTCATGTGTGGACAACAATATGAGCAAAATATAAAGAGAATTCCACAAAAATTCAATTCATTTTTCATGAAAATTACATTATTCATCAATTTGACACTGACCTTTGTTCAAGGTACACTGAACAGTTTACCTTTGCGAACAGTGATTAAAAAAAAAAATGTTTTAGATATCACATTTGATGCGTAGAGGTGTCCGACCACTCGGTCAGTTGTATCACAAACATCTTACCATGTAACAATTTTGGAATAAATCCTATAAAATGTAAGGAGATATTAGTATTTTTCTCATTTAACCATTAACCTGTAGACGTTTCAGTCTGGAAACATTTTTATCATACCTATTTTTCACAGTTTTGTATACTTAAAGGGACTGTACAGTACTGGTTGAGTTGGGGATTCATGTTTTGAAAATTCCCTATCAAGAGAGATAATGAGAAACCTTTTATGAAGCATTAAAGAGCATGTTAGTTTAAGAAGGATTCAATGTTTATTTGATCAAAATTGGTTTACAAAATGCTATGATATCAAAAAAAAAGTGATACTAATAAAAGACTACAGGCCACACCTTCTAGTAGGATCTCTTTGTTTCACCTTGCTTTTGGATATCTCAGCCATTTCAAAACCGATTTTCATCAAATAAAATTTTGATCCCCCTTAGAATTGCATGCTCTTTGACATCTCATAGAGCGATATCTGAATATCTCGCAAAATGTTAAAAGCTGAATCCTCACCTCTACCAGAACTGTACACCCCCTTTAATAATAGATTTTACTGTAAATCTTTACATTTGTTGTTTCTATCCCTAACTCACATTTTATAGATCTATATTTTGAAGCAGCAATAATACTGGGTTTTTGTTTCATCTGCACATGCTAAATTATGTCTTTAAGGGTAGTACTAGTGATTATTCCCCCTGCTTTCTAAAAGTGGTTAGTCAAGTGCTCTTTCATTACGCTAGGAAAATGAAATCATGTTGATTTTTTCTTTATTTTTTCCTTGTTATTGTTGTCCACACGTCATAAACTCAAGTGGTCTCCTTATTCAGTGATTCCAACGCCAAAACGTGTAAAACACAAAACTTGTCCAATTATTTTTGTCAAACTTTCACTGATGTTACTGCTATCACTCGATTCACATTTCTCTTTGGGTTTTTGTTTCCTTTACTCTGCCTACAGTGTAGAGCAACTGCTCCAAGGTTCAACCATTCAACCATGCAAAAAATCACATCTGTTTCTGCATGGAGCATGTTGTCAATTTTTTGACGGCGTTATGGTGGAATCAAGGCCAGCTTGCTTCGTTAATAGAAGTTTCAGAAAAAAAAAAGAGTGCAACATTTTTATGAGTGGGTTCGGGTAGTTGTGTCAAAATCTTTACAAAACCAGCCACCAAAGAAATGAATGAATAAATAAATAAATAAATAAATAAATAAATAAATAAATAAATAAATAGATAAATAAATAAATAAATAAATAAAATACAATAACATAATAAAGCAAGATAATATGACGGTCCTTCCGGTAATGATGTTTGGCTTACCATGGCAAAGACTGGTCCACTGGATATGTGCTTGATAAGACTCGGGAAGAATGGCTTTTCCTTCAGACTTTCATAGTGTTCATTCAATAGATCTGTATTTGCCTGTTAAGAGTGGGACACGGCAAAATTTCATCTTTTGTGTCTTTTTTTTTTAAGTTGTTGCTGTATTATTTACCAAAGACAAATCTTTTTTGTTTTGTTCTTTTTAATGACAGAACCTAAACATCGAGTAGGCCCTAAATGACATTATCTCAGCTCATTTTCATAAAATGGTCTAATGAAGTATGCATTCGAGCGCTCAATAGTGAACCGAAGTGAACCGAACCGAAATGAACCATACCGTGCTGTGCTAGATTTGGAGCATTCTAGCACTCTGTTGAGAAATCATACCTCATCAGTCATTTGAGTTATCTTTACTAAAATTAAGGGGGGGGGGGTCGATTTCAAAAAGGGTGGTCGATGTGTAGTAGAGCTACCAATACTGTACTGCGCTAGCTGCACATGCACCCCATCCTATAGCTGATCTTGCCGAATGAATGGGCATAAATTTACTCTTCAACTAGTAACTTACTGGGCGTCATCATAGCATATAGGTAAATTTAATTCAAGTACTCGAAAACCGGAACGAGCTGCAAAAGGGATTAATTTACTTCTACAAGACAAGACCATCGACCATGTGAACATAGCATGTGAACATATCTTTATGTTACTGCGACCAAGGTCCAACCCACAGTATAACTGTGTAAAAGGAGAGCAAGGAGCGTTAGTGAACGTGGTGTACCAAATGAGGATTGCTAATTTACCTTCATGAATTTTGCAGCAGCCATCTTATATCCGCGCTGTTCAAAACGCTTGACGATATCTGCGATGAGTCCCCCTGCTGACTGCATCAGGTTTTATCATAATAAAAGTACGCTCTGTGGCCATTGTGTAGTTTATCAATGCAGAGAATGTAGAAAATACACAGAGCAGAGTGCAGACTATGTGAGATACAAGAAGCGTTAGTTGCAAAGTGACTTATCTTATTGCCGTACCTCAGCTCCACTCACGTAACAAGGAACCGCCGCCCCATGTATGAATAGGTGCTCGCTTGTGAGTTCGAGTGGAGCTTATACCTTTGAACCAATCAGGAGGCAGCATATCACTGTAATAGGTAAATCTGTTTGGGAAAAAAATCGCCACCGGGCCACCGTTAGTGTCGAGCCCTGTATATATGAAGAGTTTGTTTGCAAAAACCGATAAGTCCATTTTTGAAGATTTTTAAATACGGTTTCTGTCATAAAGTACAAAATAATACCTTTTAAATGACATGTTGGTCACTACATATAAATGCACATATTTGAAGTTATGGTCAAAAGAAGCAAAAATTTTCTTATTATTCTCTTTATTTTTCTTGACCCTTAATCGCAAATATCTCCATTTGGCAAATATGGACTTATCGGTTTTTGCAAACAAACTCTTCATATATATATATATATATATATATTATATATGTTTATATATATATATATATATATAGTGCGAGATATAATTCCCTTGGTCCCAAACGTGTGCGGTGCCTCATTGTTGGTTGCATAATACTGGAAGAAATTGGACTGAGGCGGACATTGCTCTCGATCTTAGTCTCCCTTTTATTTGCCAAGCTTTAGGCCAATCAGGTTAGATATATTGTGATTATTGAGATTTCATTTGTATGTTCCGAAATATTGTATGATCATAAGATATACGTATAATGTTGAGAGTAGTGAGTTCATGTGATTTGATATGAATGAAATTTATAATGGTGTATAATGATGAATTTGGGAAAATGTATGAATTTGCAATTTTTGACATGATCATTTCTGTTTATTTATTTGTAACATAATAGATATTATGATTAAATATTAGTTATTGTGAAATTTTGTTGATATTTATTGCATGGTCATACGATACATGATTACTGTCGAGCGTCACGAGGTGATCTGATCTGATTTGACTGGATATGAATGATATGTAAAATAGTGCATGATGGATTTGTGAATATGATTTTGTGATGCTCTGATATGATTATATCTAATTATATATGTAATATAAGAGGTATTATGATTGGATGTTAATTATTGTGCACACGGTGATGCAGGACATCACGCCAATAATGATACACGTCCCACGCAGGTAATTTATAGAATGTTGTTGTTGTCTATTCATCTGATTTAAGAGTTGATATATATTTTGGCAGTGGTTAAGTTTATTATATTTCGGTAATATAAGAAATGTTGTGGGTGTATGGGGGTTTGCTTGGGTATACGTGTGTGTGTATGTGAATATGTATATATGTGCGTATGTATGTGGGTGTGTGTGTGTATACATGTACGCAATGCAAATAGACATATGAACACTATATATGTATGTGATTCTGTTTGTGATTATTATGCTAAAATTATGAGAACATATATGATTATTATATGGCAGTATTATGATAAAAGAATTTATTTATATACTTTTCTGGATACATGATGTTATTTTGATGATGAGATGAGGTTAGATTGGATGTTTGTATTGAATTGAATGATTGATGTGTGTATATAAAGGAAATGACTTAGAAGAGTGGTAATATAATATGAAATTGTATTACACGTTATATGACACATCAGGTTATTCATATAATAACTATTTTGTTGGTAGATCCTGAGGAAGGCCAGATGATTGGCCGAAAGCTTGACAAATAAAAGGGAGACTAAGATCGAGAGCAACGTCCGCCTCAGTCCAATTTCTTCCAGTATATATATATATATATATATATATATATATATATATATATATAAAACGAAGAATCAAGAAATAAACTTGTAATGCATTATTTCGCCAATAAGAATGAGTTTATTGTACTCAAATTTTTCGGTGCACACTCTCACATCCGTCAGTGAGTGGTCGGGGAGGTGGAAGTGTTTGGCAAGGGGAAGGTCGCTTTCAGGATGGACGATTTGTGACTTTGGTGCTCGTCTCACCGATATAGACAGCGTGAGGGCATTGTGCACACATCAGACAATACAGTACATTACTGGAATCGCAGGTAAGTATCTGTGGACGGAGGGTGATATTGTTAGAGATTTTCACCCAGGTGTGTGTATATATATATATAGATATATAATAATAATAATAATAATAATAATAATAATAGTTATGATTTAGGTTAAAATACAGCGCTCTCAATCATAATGGCATTATTTGACTCTGATGAGTAATGATTATAGTAATGGCGCTAATAATAACAATTATTACAATTATTATACTGATGCAGATGGAAATAAAGATGATAATTATAAGAATACTACAAACAAGAAGACGAATTTCAATGCTTATGCAAATAATGTCCTTGTATAAATACTAACATGATAATAGTACTTAGAATACGGCGACCATAGGGCTACACACATGCTGAGGTCATTGAGCAAGAATTAAAGGTAAACCTTTATTTTGCTATAATAATTATGAACCGTTCTCATTTTTTACCTTTAATATGTAATGTTACTTCATTATGTTATGTTATTGGTTTATATGTAAGCGAATTGTTCTGTTATGTGATCAGTATTACTAGTCTTATAACTATATGTTATTATTCGAGTGTGAGAAGACAACTCCCGGCTGTTGGACTACGTTATATGTTACCACTTACGTCTTGCACTGCTGCCACATGCTGTACTATTGTCGACAACATGGAAATGTTTCGTTTTATATCACTATATTCTTATGTCATATAACATACAAAACGAAGATATTAAATTGGCGTTTTTGTTGTATACCTTTATTACAATCAATAACACGGGAATTCCAGTTTGATACGATTATACTCTCATGAAATGTATAATTTTAATAATATGAAATTAATTATGTATATAGTGTTCTCAGTAAAATAAAAAAATTAAATTTGTCTGTTGACATTGCGTGTGAATTATTTGATAGATCAATTCTCCCGATGGCCTTGTATGGCAGTGAAGTGTTGGGGTTTGAGGACATTAATGAAATAGATATTTTTCATAGGAAATTTCTGAGAAATTCTCTGGGAGTAAATAAATGAACAGCAAGCTGTATTTTTTATGGAGAAACAGGAAGGTACAAACTTTCAAACACTGTTGATAATTTGTTTCACTCTAGATGGATTGCAAAAATTAAATCCATTCTAGAAAACAGTGGCCTAGGAAGTATTTGGTTGAACTAAGGCTATGTCAATACTGTATGGATACAGAAAACTTTGGAGTTGCGAATTAAGGACATAGATCGGTACTCAAAATTGGTACAGTGATGTCAATACAAATGGTCAATGTACAAATCATAGGATATTTAAGAACCACATGCATTTGGAGCCTTATCTGTTTCGACTTGATTATGTAAAATGGAGGAATCTCTGTAGATATCGTTGTGGAAATAGCCGCCTCCCTTGTGTTAAAGGCCGTTACACAGGTATTCCAAGGGCAGTATTGATAGGCTGTGCTCTCTCTACTACTTGGACCTATAGTTGGAGATTAATTTCATTATTTGTTTCAATGTACATATTTTGACTTTGAAAGGGAAGCTTATATTTCCTCTAAGTATCGAATTCGTCCAAACACTTTAAAAATGTCATTTTTGCTCAATACAAAAAGGTAAAATTATTGTCCAATCTTGCCAAGTTTGTTAAAATTATCCCGCTCAAGTTAGGTAACTAAGTCTAATTGGATCATGCTCATTTTTGTACTGGGGTTTTGGTACTTCCCCTATCTCTATGGCACGTCTTTAATTTAATTATTAATTAATTAATTATTAAACTATTTTGGAATGGTGCATTAACTATTCAATTCCTCACTTTTGGTATTCATCTGAACACACTTTGATATAAACCAACAATGACAACAGGTAAATGTAAGCATATATCCTGCGTGTGATAATTCATTGCTGCCGTTTTATCCAATCAAGTATATTCTATATCACTACAAGCTATACAACTGATACATGTACTTTAACAAGTTGGGCTAACATGCCAACCGTACAGAAATTTGTGTAATGATGAAATACATGCTTGGGTTACAAGTTAATCTTTGTGTTTTGGTAACTGATATGATATGTGAAAAAAAACACACACACACACACTACGTTTCAAATTGGTACAGTGAAATTCAACATTCAATTTTAAGAAAACATGATGACAATGAACAACAACGAAGATAATCTAATTTTGTTAACATCTAAAGTTGTTAACGTTTGTGTGAAACAATTGTGCCGTTAATCATGTTAATAGTGTGAGAATTATTGTTTCACACCGACTCTTTACATGGCGCACAAGAATAGGTTCGCTGAATCAAACAAAACCTAACAATAAATAGCATTGACAACGCCTCATACAAATCCACGTACAGGAATTTAAGAACAGCCACACCTGCATATAAATACAGAATAGATACACGTGTATGTGCTTACACTCACCATGAAAGAAATTTACCACTTGAGAAAGTACAAGTGGTTAACAGATCATATAGACTTATCACTTCAAAGATAAAATCAATGAATATACTAAATTTTGAAATAAAGGCCCACTCTCCCTTGAATATAACCATTGTTGCCGCTTTATCTCGTCAAGAATGTGCTACACAATACGAGATTACTGTCGTTGTCCATGTATACGACCATGCACTATAATGAAATCAATCTATGCCATGTGTTACAACACTCCGCCACACACATCTTATTGGAGGAACACTTTTTTAGTATTATGACATAAGAAGATGCTTCCTTTTATGCACATATCATGAGAGAATATTGTGTTGGTCATGGATATCTGCGTGCCACATACTGATGGGTAAAGCAAACAAACATCACATATTTAAAGAGTTTAAATACAAGATGCGAATGTTGAATATTATTATCCATACAGAGGATTTTTAGAGCCCAAATACAAGTGTTATTTTGTCGACGCACCTCATAACCTCCGACCCATTTAGAAAGGTTGTTGAACTCGACCAATATTTTTTGCCGAGGCGACCAATATCTAAAATATTTGACGGCAAGAGGGGGATTCCCCAAAGTTTTTTTAACTGCACCGTGATTGGTTGAGATATACGAGATGACCCAAAATATGAAGAAACGTCTGTGATTGGTCAATCACGAATTAACTAATGATGTCGTTTTTTTCTAAGATTCTATGTTTATACAAGCAAATTTCATATATTAATTAGTTAAAATTGTACATCAAAATACATAGATCACTGTTTTATCTGGGAATGAAGTAGATTAACTTGCACTGAAGAGTGTACCATACCCCATGTCAGGATCAAGTACAGTAGGAGACCATACACTGTAAAAACATGGGTGATAGATTTAACACCACGGGTGTTAAATCTAACACCGATCAAACTTCAATAAAGGACCACACCCACAGGTGTTAAAAATGCACTGTGATGGTGTTGAAAAGTGTTCACCTGACACTTCGTGGTGTTAATTTGGCACTGTACCTGGTGTTATTTTGACACTGTACTGGTGTTAATTCAAAAATGACACCACATGGTGTTGATTTGATATTTGTTGGTGTTAATATCAATGGTTTAACACCCGTCCAGCTTCAATAAGGGACCACACCAGCTGGTGTTACTTTGGTGTAAATTTATTTGCACATTTTTTCAAAAATCTAATATTTTAATGTGAAATTCTTGATCGTCTTGTTTAAATAAAAAATCAACAAGAAGTGCAGTTACTAAGAAACTCTTCAAAAAACAGTTTAAAATTTGGAAATGACACCCGGGGGTGTTAATTTAACACCATAAACGAGCACCGAAAATTTAACACCAGCTCGATGTTCACTATTTAACACCGGACTTTTTACAGTGTACAACACTCAGAGACAGAAAGGGTAAGTGAAAATATTCTTTGCTAAAATCCTCTGTAGGATAATAATGATAATATTGGATGTCCTATTTTCGGTTATTACAAGGAAATATTGGACTCGCTAAGCAAAATATTGGACTCGTCTTCGACTCGTCCAATATTTGTGCATAGCTCGTCCAATATTTCCTTGTATTAACCTCAAGGCCATCCAATATTATATAACTATTTGTAAAAACAGAAAGCGACATCTACAGAATGATGCACAGCGTGTTATTAGTAATACTTCACTACACAAATGCTTAGTGGCATTATGCAATGCAATGAAGTCTGTTGGAAGTAAAATAGCCAATTCAGTTCTTGCAATACGACTTTCGTCATAATCATTATCAACATATCAGTCAAAATTCATTCTACTAAAGAAACAGCAAGGACAGCATGGCTGATAATCAAAAACACGTTCTACATAAGTACAATTATGTCTGTTTGAAGAGGAATGTACAATAAAGTTCCGATAATACGTAAAAACATCCGTCATAATTTTCATCAACAAATCATTCGAAATATAAAATGCGCATGTTGAACACTATTTGTAAAACGAGAAAAACTTCACTACGCAAATGAATTATCATAAACACATCATTCAAAATTCGTTCTACTAAAGAAACACCAAGGAAAGTATGGCTGACAATAAAAAATACGTTCCACATTTATATCACGGGTGTGAACTCTTGATGGTTAAAGCCGTTTTTATTGACATCGTATGCTAAATGCGAATTCTCGATCAAGCACGTCTTGAAAACCGTTTATTTGTCATTGAATTTCTTCATGACCCATAACGATAGGAATTCCAAAGAATATTGTTGATTGCAATTATTTACAACCTGCTTTGATAGGGCAAGTACATTCCATTGTCAGTATGTGTATAAACGTATGTGCTTTTCACTCATATACTCATTGAAATCAAACACACTGCAATTTTTTTTTTGGTACTCTTTTTGTTACAGAGGAATCGCACTTTACTATACTGTCATACTAGCAAAAATATGCCTTATCAAGTCTTGAACTGTACAAAATCAAAGAAACAAATTGTCTTCATACGTATCATTAATGGTTATACAGTACATATAAAAAACATTGTTTTTCTTACCGAAAAAAAAAGAAACACTTTCGCTATTCCTTGCAAGGAGATTGCTGCATTTCATTTCGTGATATATGTTCATCCTTTTCCAAGGCACATTGCTTCACCAGTAACACATTTAGAATTCCTATCATATGGACTTGTATTAGTCATGGCTGACTAAGTGTCTGTAAATGGTAGACATGCGTAGACACGAGCAACAAGAGAATTATCAAAACATATTGACTTTGATATTTACAAAGTGGAAAACGAGCAAAAAAGGGTCACATCTTCTCAAGTACATGCCACTTGCTGTTTACCTACAGACTAAGGACACAACATATCGTACATGATGATAGTGGAATCTCTTTGAAGACAAATCTGTTGTATAGTAATTTGATAATTAATACATATCAAACGCGACGTATTAAATTATTCAACTGCACAAATACAAACAGGGAGTTAAATTTAGGTGTCATAGTCACTCATTTGTGACATTGTGAATAAACTTCAATCTTTGAAGCAATAAGAATAAGAATAGCAATAACTATCAGCATAAGATTTATACAGGTATCGTATTTGTATCGTCATTTATAATCATCTATAATAACATGTTACAAGCTGTAAAGATAAATCTATTAAGCACATTATAGGCGCACGCGAGAATGTGCCGGGGTTAACTTCACAGTCCATGAGAGTGGGCAGGCATATAAGCATGCAAAACTTCAGTATAAGAAAACGAAAATATATATTCTTTGTAAAAAGTGAAAAATGGCACAGAACAGTAATATTTTCTTGTAAATACAGGCAATACTCTCCTGTAATGTCACAAAAAAATAATGTCATGCTTTACTGTCTGCGTTGATCAAAACATAAATATATTTCAAAGTAATAACAAGATAACATAATTCATATAAACAAACTCAACAACATAGGCAACATGTACAGAAACATGCCTTCGTTCTCTCCTTACTTATTCACATCGTTAGAATAAGTACCATTACAAGAGTTATAAGTATAACCAATGTACACATTAAAGGGAATCATTGATTTTCCCCAACTGCATGAATTTCTAGTCGTGACCTATGCCAGACTGCTACACTATTACCAAGGCTAGCTCAAAAGACAGACAGACAGACAGACAAACAAACAAAAACAAATGTTGGTCATCGTGTCTACTACATGGTCCATAATAATAGGCGAGTGCTAATAACCACAATGGCGGTGTACTGACTACAATTTGGACGACGCGACAAATCTTTTGTTAGTCATGCATACTTTCACTAAAATGCAATATTTAGAATGTAAACCCATACCTATTTTTCTCTTAAGAGTAACTAGCGTTATCAAGTGCCATACAACAAAAAAAGTCTTTATTATGTTGCACTGTGTACAACAGATACATGCCACTCCAATATTTCATTGTTATGCCTTTCCTCAACCTTTTCTGTTTCAGAAAAAAAAACTGACTAAAAAAGCACTGATAACCGCCTAACTTATTGTTACGTTTGATTAAATTCATCAAGCATTTTTCCCATTTTCAAAGAGACATATGTAACTTTCAAGCAGTAATAAATCTTGTCACGTGAATGTGTATCAAATAGTCATGGACAAACAGAAGAAATATCCTCACGCGTCTTACAAGTTGAAAAGAGCAATGAATAGTCACATTTTGTCAGGAAAAATACATGTATTGTACTTTCCACTTGTCTAAAATTTTCATATCACTGCATACAGAGAATAACATATTATCTTCCGAATTTGTAGACATGGCGTTCCTATCACAAACAGTCTAATGTACAAACTTAAAAGTGATATGGACAAAATATTTCTTTCAGTATACATGGTATCGTGCAAACGTTATTCGGGAAATAACACTAGTAATTATAAACATTGAGCCTGTATGAAATTCTGCAGGTGAAACATTGCTACCATTAGTATTTTACGAATACAGCTGTGAGGATATTTTGAACGAACACATAGTAAACAGTTTCTGTTTCAGAAAAAAATGTGAAAGAGTTTTGGGGAAATAATTCAGTATCATATTATCCACGTCATATTCATAATACGAGTGTCATGTCAAGAAACATAAAGACACTGGGCCTTGTTGCATAAATACTGAGATCAAACATATGGCAGATAACCACACGTAAGTGTCACAATGCTCAATTCTGATTGGCTGACACCCGACTTATATTTGATTTTTCTGAGTTATATTTGATTCATCTTTTTATGCAACAAGGCCCTGGGTTTCAACTTACACGCGTAAATTTCATATCATCCTATAGTCAACCTACACAACTTACCGGAGGCATTATGGCAGAGATATATATCTATACACACAGGAACCGCTCATACTCACCAATGCTGCTAGATTCTAATATTAATGATCGAATTATATACGAAATTATTTGCTACACAAATAAAAGTTTGTGACTGGATTATGTCAATAAAACACTTACTTGGTTTGTAAAGACTAATTCGTTTAAACGTAATTATTTCATGATTCCATCACAGAGAGAAAAACAAAATATCAACGTTGAGTAAATTACGTTCTTTTGCACTCACACTTTAATTACATACACAACAGCCCCGTGATCCAATCACGCTGGTAACTGTGTAGCAGAGCCGAGAAAATGTCCCGGCAAAGTCAGTGATCCTTCATCCATACAGTAGAGTGCAATAATATTTCACATTCCAAGGAGACATGCAGAAGAGGCGAGTAAATTCGCCGAGGCTATGCAATTTCAAAACAGCGCACACCCTCTACCCATCAGGCAAACTCTGCGAAAGGATAGACGAAGACTATACATGGAAGACAAGTTGATGTAGAAAAAAAAAATGTGGTTCTACTGCTACGCTGCACTTTTTCTTACAACATCAATAAATTACAGGTTTTGCAACTTGTTTGTCAGATTGCCAAGTTATCGATTATACAGACATGTTTCCCAAACTTCGCGGGAAATAAAAATCATCCCCTTTAGATAAGCCATAGGAGAGGTCTTACAGCTTTTACATAATTGCTGTGTTTTCCTACAGGCTCAATATCAAAGAACGATATTCAAAGGTATGGGTATAAACTCAGATGACGGGTACATACATGAAAGAGAGGCTAATGTTACTTGTAGTAATTATTACTGATGAAATATCGCGGTTCTCACTCAAATGTTGTGCTCTCTCTTTCTTTCAGATACAAATCTCTGGTGTGTTTGTGTGTTTTCCAGCAGGTATCCGTATCTCTAGATATCTCCACCGTTTCTTTTGGGCTTTTTCTACTCATAGACCGATTCGTGTATACATCTCAGATTCGTTGTTATCATCTTCCATCACACGGTGTTTCTGTTTCAAATCCTTTTCAGGCACGCTAATGTTCTTATTTCACATAACTGATCCTTCTCTTTTTTTTTCCGTGATGGTTTTAGTGTCGGTTCAATATCCATTTGGTTAGAATCATGTGGTAGGGCCTACCTTTCAGTGGAAGGCTGCAATCAGAAGGTGTGTGTCTTCCAGTGCGTTATCCCACGTTCTCACCCTTCTTCCCTGCGCTTTCCTTCACGTTTGCTTCTCTCTCCCCTCTCTCCCGGTTCATCTATCAACTCCCAGGAATTTTGGCACCATTCTCTGTGATTCCGGACTGATACTATAGTTCTACTCTGACGGCTCGACTTCGTGTTCAGGCTCTTCCAGCTCCCCTTCTTGTTTTATGGCATTTTGCCTTTCCTGGTCCTCTCCAGATGCCTTTCCCCAGAGCACATGATCTTCCCTGCTCATGTCAGGTTCAGACGAAGCAGACTGACTTTTTTGCCCAGAGCCATAGCTTTCTTCGCGCCTTCTTTTACTTTCTGGGCTGCTGCAGCTGCTATCACTGCCTCTCTGCGTTATAGAGTGAGAATGAAGAGAGGTAGCAGTATTTCGTATACAAGGAAAACAGATGAGTGTAATAATGTGTACTATAAATAAATCTAGGATCCATAACTGTTTATACGTATATAATATATATGTATATATATATATATATATATATATATATATATATATATATATATATATATATATAGGTAAATTTCAAATTTTAACCAAGGATTTCAGACCTCGGTATACATTTTCAGAAACTGTTCACAAATCAATCACTGTGTGACAATGCGTACTAGGTCAAACCTCGGAATACGTAATGAGCAGGACTCCTGGTCACGGAGCATGCTTATTAATAATTCATACAGAAAAGCCGGGGAACGGTGGCGGTGACTTGTTTTGTCTCTCTCAGAGACTACGAACTTTCGTGTTTTTCCTCCTCGCTATTCTAACACCCCGCCATTTTTACCAGGAACACGCTCTTCCGACATTTTCAAAATTTTGCGACAATCTGTAGATCAAGCGGGCAGAAAAATAGGATGTTGATGGTTGTGATTTTGATGTGTTCGAGCTCAAAACTGTCATATCAGGAACGAATACAATTGTCAGTGCAAGACAGACTGCTTGCAAATGTAAGTATTCAAGTGAATGAGAAAGAAAAAAGTCACAACATAATTGGCCAATAGTGTATTACCGTTATTAGTTTTACAATTAACTCTTTATGTGCCACGTTCGCACGTCCGACTCACTCGACGGCGTGCCAACTTCGCATATTCTGCTCAACAAACAAAGCCGCCAAAACCGATCGATAAATCGGCTAATCACTGCTAATCCCGCGGCACAATGAAAGCGTTTCTCGTGCTTTTGTTCCTCTCATATACGGCTTGCATTCTCTGTGGTGATTGACTATCAAGCGGTGTTCCCAACTAGATTCTAAGTTACTGTCACGGTTTTATGTGCAAAGGTCATGCCTTTACAGTAATGCAGCAAGTGTTTTTTTTTTCAAAAGAAAAAATGAAAATACATTCGTCATACAATTTATATCGAAAAAAAGCTTGGCATTCCTCATTAACTTTGCCTGGTATTATGCCCATCTTAACAGAAATTTGTGGAAGTTATACAAATTGGAAAAAACAGAATTCTTTCTCAAAGCATGACTATACCTTCCTGTCTCAGAATAACGTGGCACACAGGGGGTTTTCACCGTGGCACATAAAGAGTTAATGGCTGTTTCTTTTCCTACAGCCTACAGTAATAACGAAGCTTTCAATTCACCCGCTCCTTTCCATTACGGTGACATTTCATACGATTTTCATAATTTCACAACATGTAGTTGTCATGAATATTTGATTGTACAAAGTGGGTCTGGCCCATTCGGACCAAGTTGGGGAAAGAAGATGGAACGAGACTGTGACAATGCCGTGTTAGGCGAGGGAAGAATAAAGTTTTTGTTACTTTAAGTTCGATTTCCGAGTGGTAATTTGCTTTCTTGTCAGAATGTGTGACATGTTGTTGTACCACCAGAATTTCCCTCTCATCCGTAATAATGTAGATTAGATGTCGGCTTCATTTTTGTAGATTTGTGAAATTTATTGAAGTTGTTGGGCAGAGAAACGCTATTTCTAAAAACCTTCAAAGTGCAATGAGCGACAAAAACAGCTCGATGTTAATAATTAGGGTGAATCATACATTTCTTGAAAGCTTATGTCTCTAGGAATATGAATAATTAAGTATCAGAAGGTGAAACCGTCTCTAGAACGATAGATAGATGATGTTTTGAGACCCCTTTTCTGACCACTAGAACCCGGTCTGACGGCGGAATTTCGGGGACCGAAATTATGCCGTCATGCAAGGAACGAACGAGCCTTGCGCTGATGCGCTGTCGCTACACACTAAGAAAAAAAAAAATCATTAAGGGAGCTAGAAGGGTTTGAAGTCGCGGAAATGAGTGCAAACTACACGATTTGCGAAAATGATGGAACTTTGCTTCATATAAGGTACATTTGGGGTTCGATCTTTTTTTTTGCTGCTGACGGTGCACTATTGCGCCCCAACTAGTCTAAAAAAAAAAAAAAAAAAAAAAAAAAACCTCCTATGGTGTTGCTCGACACTAAAATGCAATATTTTATATCCTCGTGCTGGTATTATGAACATATATTTTTGGATATCAGGAAACTTAATTTTCTTCATATTCTATAATCATTCACCTAAAGTATTTTTTTTTTTCAAATTAAGTTGAGTCCATGATGAAAAGGGCCTACGAAAAAAAAAAAAAACACGTAGAATACTTGATTGCTTCTTTGGTATTGACCAATCACATTGTACGTATAACCTAGGAGGTTTAACAGATGAAGTTCCAACTGGCTGTAATTATCTAAATAGTCATCAGTTTTCTATTGCTGTACAAAACAATTCCACAAATGCATTTGTGCCTTCGCTGATCGGGATTTGATGCAGCCGTCTTGCAGAGCAATCTGAAGATTCATTTTGAACATTAACATAATTTTGGCCTTATTTTGCTTGTTTATTTATTAAATGAAATGAAATCCTACTTTAAGATAAAACATATAAAGCAAAAGTCAATTTTGAACAGAAACATTACTGTGCAAAAGTGTAAATCAGAGCTGTTTCATGTGAATGTGTTTAAACTGTACCCTGGATAGCCGGTTTTATTTTGTCACTTTTCTCCATGATTCTGACAAATCAAACTGATATGAATCTTCAAATAGAATTCTTTTTCAATAGATATATCAGATTATTGCCCAGTATGCCTATTCTAATACTATTTGTTTTATCTATTTGTGTGTTGTTTTTTTTTTTTTTGCGCAATTTCTATTCGTGTATCCCGTGTCTTTAACATTCACCTAACCTATCTCTAATTGGTTGGGATCTTGAAACGTAATTATCATTACAAAGACGTATCTTCCTGTTTGTGGTTTATTCTTGGTAAGGTGCAATTTTGTGCCAGGAACTAGTCTCAAAGAAAGACGTAACTAATTTATATGATCCTGCATCACAAAACAAACAAAAAGTCGCCAGACACGGATTTTTAGTTAAGAGTAGATTCTAAAAGAGCAGACTCTAAGCTTTAAAATGATGTATAGCTTAATTCAAATGGACTGTCCTATAAAGAAAGGACACACTCTGGAAAGAGTGAACTGAGAAAACACGCTCTGAAGTACAGGGTGTATTCAAGCGCTTAATCTTTACCAAGCTATTCCAACTGTGGGATGAATGGAACAAACAACAGCATGTTGACCACTGGAGCAACAACAATGAAGGGATTATTAAATTAAGTTGAAATTAAGCATGCTTCATTAGCATATTCTGTTCATGATCAATGCCAACTTTCAATGCAGTAGCATTATTCTCCTCAAAGTTATTGGAGTTGGAAGTGAAGCTTATATGGACAGGGTTTTTGAGAAACGGGAAGAGGGTTCTATGAGAAACAACTAATCACACTATTCCACCAAAAAGTGTTCGAGAAAAACTGTTGAAAACAAGTTATTGTTTGTTTTATTACTCCAAACTATAATATGATGTAGAAAAAGACTTGCTCTTTCAGAAAATATGAAAAACTAAAGATTGGTTAGGTTGACCTATTTCACCTATATTCAGTCCTCACACAAAATCACAGTGTGCGACATTTTGTTCGCTTTGCGATGCACGGTCACATATACTTAAGGTGCTGATCGGCACT
This sequence comes from Diadema setosum, assembly GCA_033980235.1. Classification (NCBI taxonomy): domain Eukaryota; kingdom Metazoa; phylum Echinodermata; class Echinoidea; order Diadematoida; family Diadematidae; genus Diadema; species Diadema setosum. The sequence goes on from CM067065.1 coordinate 32,762,353, forward strand.
TGCATACAATATTGCATACCGTTGTGGTGCTACTATGTACATTTTTCTAAGACATCATAAAACTTGATGTTCTCCCAAAATTTCATAATCATTCATCAGATCATTTTTTTTTTTATTAAGTTGAGTCCTTGATGAAAGGGTCTGCGAACAAGCTAACGAAGAATATCTGATTGCTCGTCTGGTATTGACAAATCAAAAAGGAATATGTCACAGTATTCCCTGCATGCGTACTGTGCGATGATGGAGTCAAACCCTACTGCACGCTAACAATTTTCGGTGCAACTCGATCTCGGGACAGAGAGAAAAAATATATATATATAGCCCCCCCCCCCCTCCCCCTTGTGTTTTATATATATATATATATATATATATATATAAAACACAAGAAAAAAAAAACTGTTGGGGGAGGTCATATATCCCCCCCCCCCCATCCCCTACCCCTCGGCCGTTTTAGAGTTAATCGTCGGAATATGCTTTGTTTGATCTGTTCTGTTGTTGGTTTTTTTTTTTACATTATATGTTTATATATAATTCTAATCATAAGATTTTTGTTTTGAACGTACAGCTCTAAACATTTTAAGCACCACTTTCACCATTCCCTTGTTACCATCTATACTTGATTTACCATAATTGTGTCCGCAGTTAGTGTTGTAGTCCCTGACGTTGAGATCTGAATGCCAGGTTTTCTCATCATTGAAGAGTAGATGAAATGTATGGGGCAATTTGGAATACAGCTTTCGTATAATTATCATACTAAACGATATCAAAGGGTAAGCTTAAAATGAAAGGGGTGAATATGAAATTATGATGACATGTGGGGAACAACGAGGCCGGATGACGAAAAAAAAAAACAAATAAAAGAATAACAACAGGAGAACTGCTGCACAAAAGCAAGGCGACACACTGCCGTCTCTTTCTTATGATTTTTTTTTTGGTGGTGGTTGCGCGCGCCCGGTGGCTGCCCGCCAGCAGAGCTCTTAATTCTTCGCTTATTTCTCCTGTTGTAAGTTTTTCATTGAGTGTGTATTGTATTCTATCTTTGAATGTTTGTCTTCAAGCACTTGCTGGACAAATTGTAGTGATTTATGTACTGTTTTTCCGCATTTACAGTGGATTGATTTTTTAGTACAGCTACAGTGTATACAGTGCAGACAACCACAGCCATTTTATACCTGTTATAGCATAGGCTTCACTGCACTTGATTCTGTGTGGTTCACTCTCACTGACACAATGTTACCATTGGCATTGCATTCTTTTGTATTTGTTGCCCTTCTTTTGTGTAATAGCACTCAGCTATCACAGACCTATTGTCGTATGTGTGCTAACCAGCCTGGTATGTCCCATGGCTCTGCTGTACAACCAAAGGGCAAGTACATTGGGAGCCCCATACTGTACTACTCCAATACTGTATCAACTTATCGTGTAAAGTTGCTTATATGTGGGGACATTAACCCGAATCCAGGCCCTTCTGAAGATGTGTCTGATTCTATAACTTTTGGCACACGCAATTCTAGGGTTCGATATTCTAGTGAGCTTCTTCACTCATACAACTGTGGCAATAAATCCCCAAAATGGCGTGAAGAAAACAAGGAAGTATGGAGGAGTATTCTGTCCCTGGGTATCGGTCGGAGGTCGAAGACACATCGAGGGAAAAGAGGAGGTTATGACAAATTTAGTGATCATCTTAGATTCTGTACAATCAATGCCCGATCCCTTTGTAATAAGTCAACAATTTTTCAAGATTTTGTTGTTGATATCAAGTTTGATGTAGTTGCAGTTACTGAGACTTGGCTGACTCCATTAGATGATGCAGCCATCACAGATCTCACTCCACCCGGTTTTGTATTTCTGCACCAGCCCCGAGCCTCCAGGCGTGGTGGAGGTGTCGGGTTCTTGTACAGGGACAATCTCTCTGTAGTTCTCAATCCATCAGATCACCATTTAAGTTTTGAATCTATGTCAGCCGTGGTCTCTAACAACACTACTAGTCTTGAGATTGTAGTTATGTACAGACCACCAGGATATCGTTCTTTTTCATCTTTTATTGATGAGTTCTCGGATTTGTTAGATGAAAAGTTGTATAAGTTATCTTCTCTCGTAATCACAGGAGATCTTAATATACACTTAGATAAGCTCTCATCCCAGTACACGCAGAAGTTCAACGACCTCGCCGATGGCCATGGACTCCGCCAGTTGGTGACTACACCTACACATGATCATGGCCATATTCTCGACGTCATCTTGATACGGCAATCCGACAGACTGCTATTTTCTAACACACGAGTTATTCCCGGCATCTCCGACCATTCCGCCGTAACCTGCTTGTTTCGTTTTAACAAGCCAGAGAGGAATGATGCTACGTTCTCATCTCGCAACATAAAAGGCATCAACAGGACTGATTTCGCCAACGACGTGTCTGACAGCAACATTTCGTCCTTGTCAACAGCCGACGTTGATGATGCTGTGAACCGCTACAATTCAGAACTTAGCAGGTTACTGGACATTCACGCACCAGCCAAGACTCGGAAAGTGAAGTCTCATCAGTACAGTCCCTGGTATGACTCTGGTATCTCTGAAGCAAAGAAAGAGCGGCGGCGCCTTGAGAGGAGATGGCGCATCAATGGAAAGCTGCAGACAGACAGAAAGTTGTTCTGTGATCAGAGAGACCGAGTAAACTACCTTGTGTCCAGAGCCAAACGCATCTATCACACCAGACTCATCGAAAACTGCGGAGATGATCATAAGAAGCTTTTCAACGTCGCCAATCGACTTTTGAACCGCAAACAGTCATCTCCATTGCCTAAACATGTCGATGAATGTGCCATGGCTGAAACTTTTAGTCAGTTTTTTCATTCGAAAGTTGAAAAAATCCGAGATAATTTCAATTGTAATGTTGTACTATCTGAATCTGAACCTGTTACCTCTTCCACACTGGAAACCTTCCAACATACAACTACTGATGAAATACTTCTCCTTCTTCGTAAATTGCCTCCTAAATCCTGTCCATTGGATCCGGTTCCAACCATTCTCTTAAAGGACTGCGCACCCACGTTTGCCCCGATTATTTCTCAAATTGTTAACCTCAGTATCGAGCAAGCTACCGTACCCTTATCTTTAAAGAAAGGTCTGATCCGTCCTTTGCTGAAAAAACCTTCATTGGATAAGGAATCATTGACAAGTTATCGTCCTGTATGCAATCTTTCATTTTTGTTCAAGATTTTAGAGAGAGTTGTGTTTTCGAGACTCTCAGACTATATGTTGGAACATGGTCTATTCGATCCTTTACAGTCGGCTTATCGCCCTCACCATAGTGTGGAGACCCTTTTGATAAATGTTTCTAGTTATATTTTAAGGGAAATGGATTCCGGATCAGTCACAGCAATGGTTTTGTTGGATCTGTCTTCGGCCTTCGACACTGTAGATCACAGAATTCTTGTCAATACACTTAGAAGTTTGGGTATCCAGGGACAAGCTCTCGAATGGTTTAAATCATACCTATCACACCATTCACAGTCTGTTCTTTTGAATGGTGTCACATCGTCTTCAAAGCCATTAGGCTGTGGTGTACCTCAAGGCTCTGTTGGCGGGCCCACCCTTTTTTCTATCTATTTGATCAGTCTGCGGAAAATATTTCAAAGGCATTCTGTTCGGTATCATCTATATGCAGACGACATACAAGTTTTTGTATCTTTTCCACCACATCAAATCCAAGCATCTCATGCACTGCGCTGTCTAGAAAATTGCATCATTGATATTGATGCTTGGATGAGGTCTAACTCATTGTTTTTAAACCACAGCAAGTGTGAATTTATCCTTTTTGGTTCTAAATCTCACTTGAATAAGTTGGATATTAATTGTATTTCGATTGTAGGTAATGATATTCCTCTGTCAAAGTCATGTCGCAATCTGGGTGTTATGTTTGACTCTCACATGGCTATGTCCGATCAAATCACCAACATTTCTAAATCAGTCCGTTATCAATTGCGCAATATTGGTTTTATTCGCAAGTATTTGACTCGCTCTGCCACGGAAAAACTTGTTCATGCACTTATTTCTTCACGCCTTGATTTTGGTAATGGTTTGTTTTTCAATCTACCAAACTCGCAAATTGCCCAATTACAAAAGCTACAAAATGCCGCTGCACGTATTGTTTCTTTGTCAAGCAAACGCAGTCATATCACACCTATCCTGAAGAGTCTTCATTGGTTACCTGTACAGGAGCGTATTCGGTTTAAGATACTTCTTTTGGTCTATCATGTTATTGAGGGAACAGCTCCTGATTACAATGTTTGTTTGTTTCGTCAATACCAACCTTCACGAACTCTTCGATCCTCAACTTCAGGTCTCTTACATATTCCGTTTTCTAGGAAATCTTGGGGGGAACGTGCTTTCGCTCACGCTGGACCAACACTGTGGAATTCACTTCCTCGTGAGCTGAAAGACTCAAGCTCTATAACATCTTTCAGGAGTAATTTAAAATCCTATCTGTTTAGCAGTGCATTTTGAAGACCAGTGTCTTTTGAAGACAGACTTTCATGTCTTTTTTTTTTTCTTTTCTTGCTTCTTCATCTTCTTCTATTACTATGATGTACTTGTATTTTCAATCTGTTTGCTTTGATGTACCTATTGTAAAGCGCCTTGAGCATTTAATCAAAGTGGAGAACGGCGCTATAGAAATTGTATGTATTATTATTATTATTATTATTAACCGTTGTGACTTGTATAGTCGTTGCGACAGCAAGTTATATTCCTGATGAATGAACTACTTGTAGCAATGCATTTATACCCCTCCCTCGTCTCACACACCGAAACTGCTATTTGATATGTTTATAACTAAGATGAAGTTAGAGACAAGACAACGAGAAATGAAACGCATACATACCCGTTTAATGCCTCGTTCATTGATACTGAAAACCTCGTGTAATGGCCGTTCATTAACAGTAATTTTCTGCAGCAGCTGTAGCTGACAAACAATGAAAACAACGGAATCGACACCAGTTAAAACCTCAGCAAATAGAACAACCATAACAGCAAATAATTTTACATGTCAATACGCGTTCTTGAAAGAAAGCGTGATACATCAATTTGCTGAAATCGCTTATCATATAGACTTGAATATATTTAAGAACTCCGTTACAGTCACGAAAATACATTGCACATAATAACGATGCCAATATCTATCGTCTGTAATGTAAAGTGATCATGATATCATAATTGGCTGATTATATCTATACCATGCTGCCGCTTGTTGCTTCTGATTCAAGTGTCGTGAGGAATGCAGCATCAGGAAAACATGTGGAGTGCAGATCGGCATGCTCAAGATGGGGCATATGGCAGAGAAATCTAGCCAGCTCTTCCCCTTCTGGCTTTGACACTGGAATGGTGTGAAAGTCCAGGTCAAGTTCATGGATCTGTATTAAAAGAACATCAGACGCACATAGGAAATACTCTTTCGTTGTGTTCTGTTCACACCCTTTGCTAGGTAGCGAAATACATTGAAAGTAGAAAAAAACACTTGGAGAGCGCAGACTTCCTCCAAGCACCTCATTTCCGCCCATACACACATGCTGAAAATTGCCTAATTTCCAAATATAGAAGGTTTTTGTTTACGTCATCAGCTTCAAGTTACATCATGGCGCCTCGCCCGTGTAGAGCATGCGCTTTAACGCTATCCATACATTCAATGCGTGAAGCCTGAACTCCCAAATTCATTGACCCTACCTGTCAAAGGATACGAAATAAATCCTTCAAAAATTCATAAAAAAATTCAGATTACTAAAAAAAAAAATTCATCCATTTCTCGTGTCAATAATAACTTTTCCTTTCATACACTTCATGATAATCATCCGTTCCTCGTGTCATTAATAAGTATTCCTTTCATTTTACACTTCATTTTAATTTCAAGGATCCTGACACAGGAATACAGTGGTATAGTATCAATTTGAGTTTAAAATGCTTGTAAGACGAGTTACAAAAAGAATACCTGTATTACATTCCTCATAGTCCACCGTTCAAAAAGCAATTTCAGAGATACTGTACTGTTAACGCGGGAGTGTGACTTTTATTTATCACAATAAATGGTAATTGTGGTATGGAGCTGCTGATTACCAGGACAGATTCGGAATAGCAAACTGATAATGATGCGACACCCATGAACTCATGTGGCTCAATAATTATGATTACACTGTTTTACCAACATTGGTCTCATGATAACAAAATACCGGGAGTTAATGTCCTATCAGCAAGGCCAGTCATACACCCCCCCCCCCCCCTCCAACGTGGATTCTTGTAAGGAAAATAACAAAAACAATAAAACAAAATGGACAAACAACACCACTGTAAGTTCTCAGGTTGTGTCAATGGGTGTAGCTGTAATCGAGGAAAAAACAAACAACGAGCAAACGTACAACAAAGCTCTTCTCATAAAGGACGGCCTCATGTTACACTCTGCGAAAAGGTTGTTTACACTACTTCATACTCATAATAACAGACAAAAAAAAAATCTCATTTCATTGATTACTAGATAAGAGACGTGATATCGCACATATCTTACCTATAATTATACAGATTACAGGATAACGGACGTGAGAGTGAACAGAAATCCAGGTTGCTATAACACTCCGTATGCTAGTAGTCGAAAATGAATTTCTGCGTATAAAGCTAGTAATATGGGTAAGGAATACAGACAACGGGGTGTGGAATTCATTTATAATAGAGTGTTTTATAGTCTCATTTGCTTAAATCATCCGTTCCAAAGTTATTTTAAGATGACGTTCTTTTTAATGTCCTTTACGACCCCTATGAATCTTGACAATTGACCTCATGAAATTAAGACTTAATATCAAATACACTGGGTGGCTGGAAGGAAACACACACACACACACACACACACACAAATGACTCTATTGAATGGGAGTACTACCTGACAAGTGGAACTTTATTTCTTTTTTTAAGGAAATTACCGCTTTCTAGATGATCACCAGGCATATCAATGCAATCTGAATTGTGGGAAGTATAATATTATAAACTTGTAATATAGCTCAACTGTAATATGCGAGATATATAGGAGGCAAATGCGCCATACCTGACAAGACAGCGCTTTAGCAGCAGAGATGAATTCAGCAGAGAAGAAGGTGTAGTTTGCACTGAAGCTCGAAAGACCTGGCATGGTCCACATCCATCGAACCAGGTCTCTTCCCCTTGGGAATTGATGCTTATTGAACTCTGAAGTCAACGTCAGTTGTTTAATCTGTTGATAAAAGAAAGATACAATTACAGACACAATGAACTAACAATTAAAACAAAAATACAAAGTAAAAATTATTTGCTATATTGGGGGGGGGGGGGGGGGGGGGGGGCTTGTGTACACTGCAGCAGCCTGTAACATGGCTTAAGATGTGACCGCGCACTTTTAATACCCATCTGACCAAATTCTTCCTCGTTGAGAAGTGTTTAAAATCAAACTTAGACCAAAACGTCCAAGCCATCGTAAAATCTTAAGTTTTATGTTGGGGGAAAAAAGACACACAAGACCAGTTGGATGAATCAGTACCGCAAATTGGCATTCTTGCAGGCTACCATTATTACCTAAGAAGAGAATACGATCCTTGGGAAGGGAGGGGAGGGGGTGTCCATCTGTATATTTTATTAAGCTAGCAATAATATCCGCCAAGTCTTTGGAAATTAGACCATGCATATTCAAACAGAAGAACGAGTCGAGGGTGAAGCAGTGAGACAAATTCAATCACTATTTATTTTCAAGCAAAATAAGAGTGACACGAAATGAGTTCCGATCATTTTTTCTGTGTTTTTTTCTTTTTTTTTCTTTTGTTGGCGTTGATAGATATGGCTCCTGATTGTCTGAAAATATAACGTTTTGTCTTTCAGAAACGGGTGCACGTGACGAGACTGACACCAACGAGTTGTAATAGCCCTCGAGTTATACATCCCACAAGTTATACAGCCCATGAATCATACAACTCAAAAAAACATACAGCCCCAAGTTATACAGCCCACGAGTTCGACACTAAGTAAATAAAGCCCATAGTGCACGAAGGCTTACGAGACTGAGGCTACCTTAATGAAGGCTCATGAGATCGACGGTACTCGCAAAAGAGGGTCACGAGACCGACTCTAGGCAGAAAACGGCCCATGAGACCGACAGGATGAACAGCGGCACCTACAAACCAATTACTTATGTAGGTCGTAAAGATAATGGCATAAGGAAGATAATATGAGAGATGGAAAAAGAAAGTTTCTAAAGTGTTGTAGACGGTTACCCCGTCAAGTGTCCCCCTTCACCCCGCCCTGAAATGTTCAAGATCTTTATTGGGGTTTGCGTGTGTGTTTGTAAAAATAAAATAAAATAAATAAACAAAATGTAGTTAAATTGTGCATCAAATCTTTCCAAATTAAATTCAAAAAGTGCCAAAACACCTTAATTTGCATGTTGAATTTTTAACCTGTTTTATAGGGATTCAAACTTACTCCCCCTCCCCGACCCGCCGACAGAGAAAAAGGACAAAAAAATCTGCCTACCGTGATGATTACTCGAGTCTAGTGGGATCATAGAAAAAAAAAATGCAGGGTTAATTAAGCAGCAGACTAATTAGACAAACAAACATACAAACAAAAAATGTCTTGCCAGCAAAACTCGGATCGATCAGTTACAATATCTCGCTCGATAGAGTGATGAGATTGCGCCGGCCAGTATGTTATTTCCCCACTTCATGGAACACTACACAGGTACATAATGTACTTGTAATTGATATGTAGATGGCGCTAAATAATATTCATCCTGTCAGTCTCGTGGGTATTCTTTGCGTAGTGTTGGTCTCGTGGGCTTTATATGCCTTGTGTCGTTCTAGTGAGCCTTCTTTGCCTAGTGTTGGTCTAGTGAGCCTCTTCTGCGTACTGTCGGTCTCAGAAGCCTTTTATTTTTTTTTTTGCGTAGCGTCAGTCTCGTGAGCTTTGTTTGCGTAGTGTCGGTCTCTTGAGCCTTTTGAATAGGCGTATTTTTGGTCTCGTGGGCTTTTTTAGCGTAGTGTCGGTCTAGTGAGCCTTTTCTGCGTAGTGTCAAACTTATGGGCTATATTACTTGTGAGCCGTACAAGTCGTGGACTGTATGACTCATAGACCTATTTTTGATGTCAGTCTCGTGGACTGTATGACTTATGGGTGCCGGTTTCTTCGGATGAACCTTTCAGCATCGAATGTAAATTCGGTATAGATACTGGTGACACACCTGACGAGCATGACACAGTGCCAATTCGGTGGCTGCTGCGAGGAATTGACTGGTCAAGAAGTTGTATTCCACGTTCAAGCCCGAAAGAACTGGCAGAGTATAAACCCATTTGGCCAATTCTTTTCCCATCTTGAAAACATTTTCATCACACTCCCAAGTCAACGTCAGTTCTATAATCTGTTTAAAAGAAATCAAACAATAAATCCCATAAACTACACACCTTGCCAAATAAAACCAGATAGAAAAACAAATAAGTTGAAATATAACCAAAAACATAAAATATAAAAAACAGAAGATTGCTGTCTTCGCAAAATCCTAGGTAAAACAAGTTTAAATATGCCTTTATATACATTAACTTATGTCTTAAGTTTAGACACGAAATAGGACTGATAATTTGCTTTTTATTAGAGAATTCTATTTCAAAAGGAGAATGACTGATTTTCCTCGAAAGGTGATGATCTTCACAGAAAAGGTTGTGGTCAATGCATCTATTTTTGAGTGGGTGACCAGGGGACTCAATTACCTTTAACTCTTTATGTGCCACGTTCGCACGTCCGACTCAGTCGACGGCGTGCCAACTTCGCATATTCTGCTCAACAAACAAAGCCGCCAAAACCGATCGATAAATCACTAATCACTGCTAATCCCGCGGCACAATGAAAGCGTCTCTCGTGCTTTTGTTCCTCTCATATACGGCTTGCATTCTATGTGGCGATTGACTTTCAAGCGGCGTTCCCTACTAGATTTGATCGTACATTCTAAGTTTTTGTCACGGTTTTATGTGCAAAAGTCATGCCTTTACAGTAATGTAGCAACTGGTCATTCAAAAGAAAAATTGAAAATAGATTCGTCATACAATTTATATCGAAACAAAGCTTGGCATTCCTCTTTAACTTTGCCTACTAGTATGCCCGTCTTAACAGAAATTTGTAGAAGTTATATAGATTGGGGAAAAAAAAACAGAATTCTTTCTCAGAGCATGACTATACCTTCCTGTCTCAGAATAGCGTAGCACACAGGGGGTTGCCACCATGGCACATAAAGAGTTAAACAAAGCTAATGACCGGGTACTGTAAAGGCAACAGAACGAAAAGTGCGCTGCTTAAAAATGCAGATGCAAAACTTAGCGTAGTGCTTACCACGAGCTGAGCAAACTGTGTAACATTGGTTTCCACAAACAATGATTAAAAAAAAAATGTTTGGAGTTGTATATTATTGTTGCACGTGACACAATGACATTTTAATGCGACGATACCCGTTGGCTAGCAAGGGTACTAAAACAGAGAGTCAAATAAACATACAAACAAATGAAACAAATGACACAAGTGGAAATTGCTAACAAATATAGAGTTCTAAAGATAACAACAATGATGATGATAATATCAATACCATTCGCTTATTTCATGAGGACATCAAATGGCAGAAGAAATTAGGATTATCTAGTATGCCTGGATGAATGTTGGGAAGTTATCATAACTACCAAAGGTCTTGTTTCCACAGTGCCATTCTTCAAATCATGATCCTTTCATTTCTTCATCTGACCACAGTATGTCCCCTCCCTCAGAAAAAAGAAGATATGACTAAACCATCTAAATGCTACTGTAGGATCCTACAAGCTAACATACTAGCTATATTTTGCAGCAAAATCCGTTCAATTTTGCTAAGTGGTCACAGAGAAATGTGGATCTTTGAAAAGCATGTCATTGGTCATATTGTTCCAAGTTTAGCACTTGGGACTGCATAATGTGTAAACAACATTCCTTTTTCCTGAAATGATTTACAAAACAAAACAAAACAAAAAAAAACCTTCATTTCTCTTTGACAGCTGAAGCAAATCGGATGGTGTAACATGTACGTAATAAGTACTCATATTCTGAAAACGTATCTGGATTGATTTACTAATTCTAAGTTATTATTACGAAGGGTCTCTTTTTTGGGGTGTGTGGGGGGGGGGGGGGTGGGTCAACTATACAGCGCGCCTATGATGTTAGCTGATATGTATATTCCATACAAGGTTTTGTTGTTTGTATTTTGTGAAATATATAGCAAAGATACTTCTAGAACTTATTGCATTAACTGTTTATAATAGGAGAATAAAATAAACATAACTATATTAACTGAAAAAAACCCGAATAATAATTACAATGATTGTGCTAGGCCAATACTTCAGGAATAATGACTTTGTTGATGAAGAGAAAACAATTACTCGGTGATAATGGTTGCTTTTTCCTTCAAAAGGTCGAGGTGTTAATGTGAGGAAATACTAGCACTAAAACGTACAAGATACTCTAGCACTAAGGTCGAGGTTTAATAGAATAATAAATTCAAAGACGAGGGTCTTTTATGAGAAGCGGTAATTCCTTATTTTGGAAATAGTGTAATTCCAGACGATCAGCAGACAAATCAAAGAACATTGAATGGTCAGAACTTAAATACAATATTCAAAAGTTAATTGTGTATAGTTACAAGGGGTGTACCTTACAAAACCGTGCACTGTCGGTGGCAGCTGACAGGAATTCATTGGTTAAGAATTTGTAATCCACACTGAAGTGTGAAAGAGATTTCAAAGAAGAGACCCATCCAACCAATTCTTTTCCCATCTGGAATAGATCTCTCCCATCCTCCGAAATCAACGTTAGGTCTTCAATCTGTTAAAAATAAAGAGGGAGAGAGAGAAAAAATAAAGACCTCCTTCACATAGAACAAAATGAAATAGAAAATGTATAAAAAAAACCAAACAAATGTTACTGTAAAATCCTAAAACATCTATCGGAAAATCTAAATCCAATTAAAAGCATGAAATAAACTGCTTGCATGGAAATATGACTAATTAGAACTTCGCTCTTATTTCAGGGTACTAGTGCCGTAAAACAGAACGGCTGATTTGCACAAATCATGAGGCAAGGATCTTCACAGATTAGTTGAAAGCATCAGAACGTATAACTATAGACACACATGTTGTCAATGCATATGCTTTCGAGCCTATGATAAAGTAAACTACCAGTTGTTGAAAATGTAGACCGATTTATCTGCTTTATGTTCGGTGGCCTTTTGTTAACTGTACGGTCGTTATTATGGTCAACCCGCCACCGAACAAGAGGCTAGTTTATTCTATTGAAATTGTATCTTAAAGATGATATAAAGTTTTGGTACCTCAAAAGTTTCCCTGAGTATCCTTGTCTTAGTTTGTGTTTCAGGTTAAAGTACCTTTCATTTAACTAACACTGTGAGACTTACTCGCCCCAAAGTGCTCTCATGTCGTAGTAATCATGCAATAATGGTTTCGTACAATACGTGTGTATTGATTGTCGCGGTACCGCGTCGAGTCAAACTAGCGGCTCGTTCGAATTTTTCAGAGCCCGCTCTGCTCTGGTACAAAACCATTATTGCATGATTACTAAGACATGAGAGCACTTTGGGGCCAGTAATTCTCAGAGTGTTGGTTATATGAAAGGTACTTTAACCTGAAACACAAACTAAGACACGGAAACTCAGGGAAACTTTTGAGGTACCAAAACTTTATATTATCTTTAATTTTATTCATTTTCATACGTATATATTCATTAGATATATCCATCTAGTAGAAATGTCAAAGCTTTGGGAGACAGTTATCGCAGAACATTAATATAATAACAATAATAATAATAATAATAATAATAATAATAATAATAATAATAATAATAATAATAATAAGGTCTTATTTACCCAGGGTGGCCTCTTCAGTGTTGCCACTGCTCTACCAGAGGGCCCTGCCAGTATTATTACCCCAGCGTTGCCAGGTACCCATTTATACACCTGGGTCGAGAGGGACGTGGTGGGTAAAACACCTTGTCCAAGGACGCAAACACTGAGCGCGACTCGAACTCGGGTACTCCGATCGGGAGTCGAGAGTCTTATCCTCTATGCCACAGCGCCCCCAATAATATAGCATTTACTTTCAAAGTGTATTTTTTTTTTCTAAAGTGGTCTTCAATTGCTTTACAACTGGTATCGAAGTCACTTGAAACGAATCTTTTGCCACAATTTCCTCCTGTCTGAGTAATACTCCAGTCAAGAGATTGTCACATATTGCGCACAGCGTAATGATGATGAAAATATAAAGAGTTTGTTTGCAAAAACCGATAAGTCCACATTTGCCAAATGGAGATATTTGCGATTAAAGATCAAGAAAAATAAAGAGAATAAGAAAATTTTTGCTTTTTTTGACCATAACTTCAAAAACATATTTTTATATGTAGAGACCAATATATCATTTAAAAGGTATTATTCTATACTTTATGATGGAGACCGTACTTCAAAATCTTAAAAAAAAAAAATAGACTTATCGGTTTTTGCGAACAAACCCTTCATATTTTCATGAATAACAACGGTTCTAACTGTAATAAATGGTTGAGCATCACAAACAAAAATGAACTATTCCACATTACACAAAGACGTAAAATATATGAAGTACGATAAATATACGATAAAAGTCATTTCCCATAGTTCACTCTAAATTCTATAGCTTTTGAAAGAATAATGCTACTGCATGCTTTAGGTTTTCATTGATCATGACTTCTATGTGCTTAATGAGTGTTACAAAACTTCATCCTAGTCCTCCTATTACTATGTGGTTGTTGATGCGTTCCCTATCCTATATTATTAATTGCACAGAGCATCACTGAATGGGTTCCCCCCCCCCCCCCCGCTAAAATAAGTCGAAAAGTTCAAAGCCCTCTTTCCCGGCACTTTCGTTCGATTATTTTATAGGTTCGGGAAGTTCAACATTGATTATATCATCATTGTACTGAATTATATCTATCTATATTTGAAGAGGTTGCTTCCAAAAGGCGCTAAATCCATCATTTTTCAATGTATTAAGCGCCTTTTGGTTGCAAGCTCTTCTATATTCCACATACTAAGAATCTTGCTATAGGATTGGTTGTGAGTTGCTCACGTGATAAAGCGTAGTGTTGCCAGTTACATCACCTGATCAGAAAAGTTCGTCATACTGTACGATAGAAGTCATTTCGTTTCGCTGATCTCTTTATAGTCCACACAGTCCTAACGCGTGATATAACTTACAATTTTGAGTACGCGGAGCAAATTCGTTGTTTTGACATCTACGCGCATAAGTCTGAAGTAAACTACGTATCGTAAGCTTTCAGAATCGGCCCTTATGAAGCTCCACATCCTGCTTTTTTTTTTTCTTTTTTTTTTTTTTTACTATTTGTGATGCACAGCAACATATATCAATTATAATGTCTTGAGAATAATTTTGGTGATACTACCACCGGAAAAAAGAATGGATACTCCTTGAAAATAACTTTTTCCTTCAAACGTTCATGACATTCACAATGAAGAAATTCAAACAGTCAAAAAAAAAAAATGCACGCACTGCTTTTTCTTTTGTCTGAAGACTGAAAAAAGTAAAATGGGTCAACCCAGCCAATCTTGAGTTTTTCATATTTTCTGAAAGAGCAAGTCTTCTACATTATGCTAAAGTTTGTGATCACAAAACGGACAGAATATTGTGTTTTTAGCCGTTTTTCTCTAACGATTTTCTTTTTGGTTGAATACAGTAAATATAGGTGTGTTTTAAAGAGGCCCTTTTCATTTCTTACAAACCTTGTACATACTCTTCACTTTCAACTCTACTATTATAACTTTTGAAAAGATGATGCTACTGCTTTAAATAATGTTTGTAATCATGGTCAGAAAATGTTAATAAACCATGATTACTTTCAGGTCAATCAATAATTCCGTCATTGTTGTTGCTCTGTCAGTTTGCACTTTTTTTCTTGTTTTTGTCCCATTTATTGCACAATTACCACGGCTTGGAAAATATTAAGCACCTGAGTAGACCCTGTTATACTTCAGAGCCTCTTTTCTTAGTTCGCACGTTTCTTGAGTGGGTGCTTTCTTTCCAATATAAAGATGGGTTTGGTGATTCCATTTGAATTGAGTTATACATTATTTAAAGCTTAAAACCTGCTCTTCCAGAATCTGTTCACAACTAGAAATCCAAATTTGTTTGTCTGTTGTTGTTTTTAGTTGGTTCTGTGATTCAGATGCAGGGACATATTCTAAAGTGACACTGCACCACAAAACCAACCAAAAATCGTCACACATAATTTAACAGAACAGACTGAGAACTAAAGATCTAAACTACAGGGTCTATTCAAGTGCATAATCTTACCATGCTGTGCTAGTTGTGAAGTGATTGGGACAAAATACAAGATGTGAATAAAGACTAGCCATTGTATACATCTAACAAAGTAATTTTTCATTATCGTTTCTTGTTTCAATATATATTTAATCAGTGCATGCGACTTTTTGTTCATTTTCCTACATTGCTTGATAGAAATGTGATGAGTTTTTCAAGATATTGGTCAGATTTGCGTGGTGAAAGCCCAAAAGCCAAAAGCCAACATCTTTTGTTTACGGATTAAGTCAGTAGACAATGGTAGAGGGTCAAACCAATGCTGCTCTCTGATTGGTTAATTTCCCGATGGTGTCATTGGAGTGGATGTAGTACCTTTTGCAACCCAACTAAAATGGGTGTAGTACCTTTTTCCACCGAACTGATTTTTAAATTTAATTTTTTAACACTTTCTGGTTGGAAATTCAGCTTTTCGTTAGTATAGGTGTAAAGAGGTCCTAAAAATGAGTACATCAAGACCAAAAAGTGGATTTTGATGGAAAAATGGATGTAGTACCTTTTGCAACTGAGCTCTTCATATATGTATATATATATATATATATATATATATATATATATATATGTGTGTGTGTGTGTGTGTGTGTGTGTGACCATGCACCTCAAAACGAACATAAAGTCGCACACAATGATTTTGCGTGAGGACTGAAAATAAGTGAAATGGGTCAACCTAGCAGAACTTGACTTTTTCATATTTTCTTAAAAACGGGTCTTCTTTTACATTATGCTAAAATTTGGTATCATAAAACGGGCAGGAAAATATGTTTTTTTAGCTGTTTATCTCGAACATTTTTGGTAGAATAGTGTGATTAGGTGTGTCTTTAGAATTCCTTTTTCATCTCTGAAAAACCTTGTCCACATTCTTCACTTTCAACTCTAATAACTTTTGAAAAGATAATGTTACTGCTTTGAAAGTTGGCATTAATTATGGACAGAATGTGTTAATGAGGCATGCTTAATTTCAGTTTAATCTGATAATCCCTTCATTGTTGTTACTCTGGTGGTTTACCTCCTGTTTTTTGTCCCATTCATTGCACAGCCAGCACGGTTTGGTAAAGATTAAGCACTTGAATAGACACTTGGCACTTGATTTGAGTTATACATCATTTTAAAGCTTGAAGTCTGCTCTTTCAGAATATGGTCTTAACTAAAAATTCATGTCTGGCGACTTTTTGTTTGTTTTGGGTGCAGGGTCACACATTATATAATGCTATTTTAAGCCCAAGGGGAAATGCGCAGTAAATGATAGTTTGGGTCATTTTGATGAAAAACGTAATGATATAAATAATGCAAATACTGTCGTTTTGAATATGCGTTAATATTGGCTCAATGAATCACTGCATTTACAAGAGCACAAAATGCACTTTTTCTACCACTACATTATGTTTGTTTATGAGAAAATACAACTTTTTCGAAAAACAAACAAACAGGTATAAGCTACATTTTTCCATGACCCGTTTTCTATGGAGATCCAATCTATAAACCATTTTTTTTTTATTGCATCGCTTACAATCTCTTCTAAATTGTATCGATAGTACAATCCTCAATAGTCCCTAGATCATTGAAAAGGCAGTTAAAACCATTTTCAAAATTTTCAGGGGAATCAAACATTTCCCCTTTGAAGGATTAAACATTCAGACCTACTTGCGCCCTATGGACCGTTTAATACATATGTAAATTCCATGAAAACTGCTTATATCTCGATTTTAGTTGTGTCCAGATCGGCTCAGGTTTTACCCGATCCTTCCCGATCTGTGAAAAATTTCAAATCGTAGCGAAAATGGATTAGTGGAACAGGGCTTGAGACAAACTTTACATCTTTTTTTAAATCGGTTAACTAACATGACATACCTTACAAAGAGTTGTTGTTTTGTTTTTCAGCGGAGATTGGCTTGGGGTCACATAATATGCTTTTGAATTGCGTTCAATGTGAAAGTAATTATATCCCGACCATAGGCCCTTTTGTGACAAGAGGTAATTCCTTTAACGAAAATGTTTTATGTCTAGACAATTCATAGGCCCATCAACGAACATTTTAATTGTCGCATCTCACATTTTTATTTTTTTTTTTGTAAAACTCAAATCTAAATGGTGTATAGTTACATACATGACTTACGTTACAAGACTGATCCTTCCTGGTAGCTGCTGAGAGGAATTCATCGGTTAAGAATTCGGAGCTCACTCTGAAGCACGAAAGATCTGGCATAGTAAAGACCCACTGGACCATTGTTTCCCCTTTAATCTCAAACAGGTCCATTTCATTCTCTAACGTCAACGTCAGCTCTTTAATCTGTTCGACAGGAAATAAGAAAAAACAACCAAAACACTTAACAGATTAAAATAAGGAAAAGTCCAAAGAAAACGAATGGGTCAAAAGAAACGATTTGATTATGAGATCGGAAAACCAATGCAAGTACAAAAACTCGAAAACTACTAAAAAGGTATTATTCACCTTTTGGCGAAAACAAAATCCCACCTTTAGTGCTTAAAAACACTTCCAAAGTATGAGCTAGAGATAAAAACAACCACGATGAAAATACTAATCAGTATAATAAATGTTAAGCATTGATGAATATCCAGATTATGAAAAACAGGATTGTTTCTAGAATAAACCGTCTGCAGATATGGGCTATGAAAGAAATATAGTGATATCTTCTTATGTAAGTTAGGTTTTACTGCAAAATTTGTATACGGTAGGATTTCTTGTGGTAGAACTGACCTACACGTATTCATCAAATTCAACAACTTTTTGAAATCACTGCTCCCCATGGTAAAGAGTACCTTTAGAGCAGTCATGTAAACGTATGTCTTGTTTTCCTCCATTTAGCAAAGTAGAATCATATTGTCAGAACCGCATGGAAAAAGAGGGACTGAACAATTATGTTTCTAGTGAGGTTAATTAAATGATGGCGCGATGGGATGGGGACTCTAGGAGTCTGACGGGTTGGAATTGCAGACAGGAGCTGGAGCCCGGGGAGGGGAACCTTCCGCACGCCAGCGTCCCATGTGGTCCGGCTAAGTAGCAGAGAGGGCTCCTGATGCATACAGGCTGACACTAGGCCTGACTATGATCCATAGTCTGACAATAATTGTGAAGGCTTGAGCTCCTGGTCCAGAGGAGAAGGGGAGCTACAGTAGGGACATACACAGGGTACCATGACCAAATCCTTAAAGGGGAATACTGAAGATATTATATTATGAAGTCAAAGAGTGGGACACATAGAACAACTTGTCATTTACATCGTTTAAAGTGGCCTTTTAGAAGTGGAGTTAGAAGATATTTAAGATTTACAACTGTCACCCATATGAAAATAAAATGTAGGTCACAGCGTAAATTTCGAGGCTTTGCCGACGTCATGGGAATCGCGCAAGGTCTCGAGCGTCGCACGCGCACGCGCGCATAATGCATGCATTGTATCACACAAGTTGTTGTAGATACCCTATACTGCAGTATTTGCATATAAAAAGAACGTTTTGAAAGTTTGTTTTTCGATAATGACATCGTACGTTAAGGTCATTGAGGATCAGGATGATTTGTTGATGGAATTAATTTTGAATGTGGAAGCGATGATGAATTGAGTGATACAATTGACACTAGTGATTATAGCGATGATGAAACTAGTTGATGACCCCGGTAAAGTTGGAGAAACAGATGTTGATGACGAGCCGCACGGCGGGGCGCTGGAGGGAGACGCTGCGGGCGAGTTAGGGCTGAAGGCCCAGGGCAGGGCTGAAGGCCCAGGGCGGGCCGGTTGAAGCCGACGGACTTCCTGGAGATTGGCAGTACGAGCCCTTGCCACACGGCATGCCAGGGGACAATGTTGGTGACGCAGGACCAATGACTGATAGACTTCAAAATTCAGATTGGTGAGATTTGTTTGTTTGTTTTTTTTTTTTTCTGAACTGAACATGAACCGAGCTCAGTGCCGACTTGAACTCGTACTTTATAGCAGCAGTAGGTCTAACAATGTTAATTGAGTAGGGTCTAATACACTATGTATAGGTCTATGGGGCTAGCCCAAAGAGGTTCTATATTTACACCTTACAATAAAGTAAGCGCTAACCATTCAGTGCGTACAAATGAAAACGGGGCCGATTCAACAGTGGCGCGCGCGCACGAAAGAGGTCGACTACCAGAAGCCTGAACCCGGAAGTGCCTATATAGTAATACACGTAAAGTACAGCTTCGAAGATGGGGTTGGGTTCGAAAAATCGTTCAATTTTTCATAGGGAAAATCAATAATATTTGTCCATATGCCTCCGGATTTTATAAGAGAGATACATTCTCAACACAGTATATGTGTTTTGATGAAAAAAGGACTCGCTGTAATGTGTCAAATATGTGCCTTAACTTGAAGCCAAAATTGCCAAACAGGCATTCATGCATTCATAATAAGATTGCAGAAAGGTACAGCGTATACTCTTTGGTATGGGAGTACTGATTTCACATTTATAATATGTCACTTAAAAATATCAAACACTCATACAACACACACTCCCACACACATAAAACACACATTCCCACACACATCCACAACAAATACACACACTCACAACAAGCACACGCATACGCACACACATGTACACACCAAACCACATTTTTTCCCCAAATTCCAACACACGCACGCAGTACTAGTATTAGCGATGCACATACGCCGAATGTTTCACGATGTTTTTATTTTCGCCAATTTCGCGAACCTGGTGCTATTTGCGAATTTAAAAACACGCGATTTTTTTTTTCTTTCCGTATATATTTTCCCCTTCAGTAGCGTCTCCTCAACCGCGAATTTAAGCACTCGCGAAATTATTGGCAAGTCCCGACTCGTGAAAAAAATAGACTCGGTAAATAATATATGGCGTACACAGCTGTAGTAGTACCACGGAGCTTCAGCCGCTTGGTAGTACGTACCAAAGAGGTACGAAGCCCAGGCTTCCCCGCTCTTTGATACACGTTGGCTACTGCACTGCGACATAGGCAGCCTCTGATGGGCGCATGCATGTCACTGATCGACTGCGAAGCACCCACTTCAGGCACTGGGCCTGACAACTTCTGTATTCGTGGCCAAAATAACACGTAACCGACTTCTTTACACGAGGAAATGTGTGATTTCACACGAGACTTGAAGTTGAAAACAATTTTATTTCATTTAGTTTTTTTTTGTGACATTCATATCAGAAATGTCTTGTGATTCAGGGATACGAGCCTCGACTCTCGCTCTCATCGGGAGCATACATAAGTAAGCTCAGGCTATTGTGCGATACTTCTGGGTTTGTTCTTCACCCCATGACCAGTGCCCTTATATTAAGAGAGTCTGGCCAACTCATAACTTGGACGCCATGTTGTTACCCAGCGTACAGTGCGCTTATAGTTTTTAGCGTGTGCGCTTGGAGGGTTAAGTGTGTACGCGCAGGCGTCCCAAAGGCACGGTGTTGCTTGACTTTTCTTTCTCTTAGAGAGAGAGAGAGAGAGAGAGAGGGGGGGGGGGAGAAAGGGGGTAGGTTGAGGGAGGGACATTCTTTCATTCCATCCATGTTGAACAAAGCCAACAATCAATCATTTTTACACATTCAAATAGACACAAGCACACAGGTACCGTATGAATAATAGGAAGCTGTCTAAAGGACATAATTCCTGAATATTGCTGTGAAAATAAAAGAAGAATTCACAGTAAGTCGTATCGTAAACTTTCACTAGACTGTATGCTATGTATATTGTATTTAGCAAGTTGTCCAGGGAACAAGAATATTGTATAACAACATGATATATAAATTTAAAATTCTAGCTGTGCAGAGGATAGACGAATTCCTCAGTTATTACTGTTTCGCACGTAAATACATTGTAATCATCAATTACCATCCTATTTAGTCCCATATATTATGTATGAAACTGACATGAAGGCCGATTAGTATGTAATTCAAAAGGAATACACGTATGTACAATGTACAACATGAAAAAGTGACGTCACCGATATTAAGGTATGTAAAATGATCTAAAATTGTTAAAAATAATATTTAAAAAAGACACGTTGAACGAAAGCACAAGTACTTTACCTGGATAACATAATATGAGGGATATCCTCTGGGACATCTGTACCAAATAATAATAATAATAATAAAACACAAATAAAGATGTCCTACTGGCGACCGGTATTCCTCCGCCATATTACATTGTTCGCTTATCGCAGGTGTAGAGTACGTCTTGACAATGTTACACGACAGTTTCACATAATTGGCAGAAAAATGGCAAATTTGTCACTAAATTTAATGCGTCGAATGTTTACTTTCCTTGAACTAGGTATGAATGGATGTCTTTTATTGTTTAAGAGAGCAAGTATTAAGGAATTTGAGCATTTTTACTTTTGCTTACTTCCTGTCACTACTTTTTACTTATTACTATTTTCATGGCAATACTTTCAACGGGGGTTATTTTAAAAATATATAAAAAATTTTGTCATTTCAGTATTTTCACCTACCTTTGACCATCATGGCCAAAATCTTTCCCTATCACGCTTCATTGTGTAGTAATGATGGCATGCAAATACGTGTACCATATTTGATTTTAAATAAGTTTGTGAATTGGGTAATTTCCAAGGTATTTAGGAACTGCATGGGTAATAGTATTTCAACAATAGAGAGTAAAATTTTAACATTACATTTTACCTGACATTGATCCTTGACCCTTACCCCCCTCCCATACCCCCGCCCCCCCCCCCAAAAAAAAAAAAAAGGAAGAAATAATAACAAAATAAAATCGCGAGAAAATCACGGTCAGGCAGTAAGTTTCGTTTGGAAATACTTGTACTTATACCTCCAGATATTGCATATAGATATTGGGGAAATAGTGACATTTTAAGAATTTAACCATTATATACATGATTTTGACCTTTCACTTTGAGCGTGTTTACACAAAGTTTAGGCCCTATAAGCTAAAAACAAAACTTCTTCCACTCACACAAGCATACATGTCAAGTTTCATTACCTCAAACGGTGTCCACAATATTGATTGCGATATGAAGGACAGACGGAAGGACGGACGGACGACCAAAACAAATGCCTCAGGCGACACTTTCGTATGTTATGGCGGAGACATACAATAATGTGAATAAAAACTTGGATAGTCTGAAAAACACCGCGAGGAATCCAAAGAAAACAAATCAGATATATTTTCCCGTCGCACTCTGATTTCCCGCTTTTTCTTTTGTTTTGGATCTGTCGGAAAGCGGTGCATCATTGATTAGTGAAGAGCCAGGTCGGTTCGCGCAACGCCATGCTGCGCAGGAAGGCATGACGAATCTTCAGTTTATGGCAATGAGATATCAAAATATTTTTCGTGTTGTACTTTCTACTTCAATAAAGTTGACAACCTTACGGCAATGACATATCCCCACTGCACCATGACTGATATTCAGGGGAAGTCCCCAAGGCAAGCAATATTAGCGCGTAGCTGCGCGTAATGAACAATGGGCACTGCGTATGAGCTCTGCTTGCGCCCGCGTAATTGACTTTGGTAACGACATGGCGCCTGTAGGTCACGGGACCAGCTTTTGACCAATCACAGGCTTCAAAACACCTAAGCCGAAAACCGAGTTGGCCAGACTCTCTTAATATACGGCACTGCCCATGACGTCATGGACACGCCCCCAAAATAACTACGGATCTTCCAATTGAACATGATTCAGAATACAATCTAGTTTCTAAGCAGCTGTTCTCAAAAACGCGATTTTCTAAAGGGATAGAATAAAGGCCGCTGTGGTTATCATGCTCTAAGCTTGAAATGGGTATATAATCCAACAATAAAGGCTTTTCCTTCAGTATTCTGCTTTAACCACCCACCCCTCCTCCTCAACCCTAAAATAGCCGGGAGGGGGAATGCCCCCCCCCCCCCCCCCATTTTCCACGACCATTCCGCGGCATGAACTCTTTTTGATCACGCTGCTTGCTGACTTTTTTTACTTTTAAGTCTTGTACATGTTATGAGACCTTTTCCCGGAAAATCGAGCATACCGTTACGACGCTGCACGACATTTTATACATGCTTGTCGGACCTAAAATGGCTCAAAAACGTAATTATGTGTAAAAAGTCTATGCAAAAGGAGTTTTATTATTGGAAAATGAGCAAATACAATGGGATTCAATCGGGATTCGAACCCGAGACCTCCGGATGCTAGCCCGGTGCTCTACCGACTGATCTATAGAAAGCCCTAGTTCGGTGTTGGTCCCAGAAACCCTAAATTCTCAATGCTCTGGTGGTACGAAGCTATAGCAGTGTCTTTGTGTGTGACACACACGCGCACACACTTTAATCTGGCAAAAACCCGAAAGATAATTTAACTTGGGGATAAATGCGAGGAATCACCGAAGTGATGCATCTTTTGAGTATCTAACAAACCCAAACAAAGAATTCAGGAAGAGTTCTTACCTTACACGTGGTACATACACACATGGTACAACAAAAAAATAATACTGGATTATGTATTATTCATTTTTTTTTCTAAGATGAGAAATGTACAAACAATCAAGAGTCATATCTATTACAGAGTGTTTTGTACTCATATTTTACTGTCAAATGTGATTTGCTTAAAAAAGCAAGCAATACCTGACATGACTGCTTCATGCCTATCGCTGCTGAGAGGAATTCATCGGTCAAGTAGTCGTAGTCAACAGTGAAGTGCAAAAGACATGGCAGAGCAAAGACCCATTTGACCAATTCTTTTCCCATTTGAAATTGATCTCTATTATTCTCCGAGGTCAACGTCAGTTCTACAATCTGTTAAAAGGAAATTGAAGAAAACAGTTATGGTAGTGAGTAATTATCATATCACTGGACAAGTATTCAATACACGTTCTTGCTCAGGATGATAATACATCTAGATCTTCACCGGTACTGCGCGTTGTTATCAGAGGTGTTCCATCGTCTGTTCCTCACCACATTGGCGAACTTGCATATAGCCCGCCATCTTTATATTACAGGGACCCTTTAAGATTCAGACAGGATGAAATGGTCAGGAATACCTTCGATCATGCGGATCCGGGAAATGTGCAAACGTTCAATTCTGCCGGTAAATGTCCAACTCAAAAATGACTGTGATGGACAGACTGATCGCCGCTATAGACAGGACGCTGGTGGTCGCTAAGACAGGTTTTGTAATGTTAATGGTTTATGCGTTGTTTTGATAGAGAGTTTTTCTTCAAGGCCCTGTCACACCCTTCCGGGCAAGCTACGTGGGTTTGTTTGGAATTCGGGCTGGTTTCGCTTGCGTCTTATCTTCTTGATGCGTGCTACCTCCTTTTACTTACGTATAGCTATGGACAACATACAGGCGCTGCGAAGTACCGAAATACACTCAAATAGCAGGTAAGTAGCACGCGTCTAGGAGTAAAGACGCAAGTACAGAACTCGCCAACATCCTTGTCCGCCCGCAGAAAATTTTCCTGCGTGCTGGAAACTCCCCACTCGCAACAAGCCCGCGTTCCTTGCCCGGAAAGGTGTGACAGGGCCTTTCAAAAAGTGAAGTGCGCCAAAGTAGGGATTTATTTTGATAATTGAAATGAAACCTTTTTTTTTTTAATGATATCAAAGCAAGCTTACAGCGGCGGAGCCTCTAGAGCATTTCTGAGCAATATTTCTTCTTCTGCCGAATGTTAAGTGGGCAATTTTCCTTTAAAAGATGCAAATTTGTGAATATCGGATATGAAATATGTAAAATGACACTTTGCGTTTATTTCAAACATTATTGCCCAATGGATTGTCCAATCCACTTCAAATTGAATATGGTTGTTTCAAAATATTTATTCTAAGTTCCCAGTCCAATCTTAAATTCTGTCGAAATTGCAATCTTCTCTTTCAATTCAGTAGTTTACTTTAATAAAACAAAATGAAAACATGACTTGGGTCGTTATGACATTATGTCTTCAATTACAAGGAAAAGGAAAAATGTGCAGGATTTTTCACTCCACCACTCCGACTGTGTTGTAACATTTCTTCAGGTACATGCGCTGCAGCTTGGCAACAAAGATGGTGTGGTTACATGAGTCTCTGCTCCCATGGGAGTGGAAAACGGAAAACGTCAAAGGACGCAATTGTCCGTAGCATCCGTAACTGTCCCTAGATATCCGTAAGGAAGTCCCAGTCACATAATGCTCTGCGTCCGACGTTACGTCCAAAAAAGTCATTTTTTTTTTTCTGCGGACTCCCGCGGATCCTTTGCCGTCACCAGAAAATTTGTTCAAAACATACGGGGAAAAATGCGGGCGCTACGGACAAATACAACCAGATGCGAGCACTTGCGTCCACTTGCGGATATTCTTGCGAATTGGCACATAATAGTTCTGAACACTGGCGGAGAGTTGCGGATATTTTCGGATAGTTAAGGATAGTTACAGCTTGTCATAAATAATTATGGACAGCATGGTTTTCTATGACGATCCCTGCTAAGTCAGTGTATTTTGACAACAAGGTTATTACATATTGGACTGTCTTACATTGTACACTGGGGAAAACTGAAATTGAATTACGTACAAGTTCGTAATCATTTAATTTGCTTTACAGTAATAAAATATATATGAAATTTTGAACTTTAGGTTTAAATTTCATTTGTGCAACTCAAATATGAATAAACTTCATAAATGTAAAGAATACATAACATAATTATCGACAAATATAATACAATATAGATCGATAAGTTTAACATAGAGTAAGAAACTTATTACGTACACTCATGGAATAGACAAACGGTGGTTACGCTGTCGTTGTGCAGAGATATTATTGACTTATTGAGTATGTTAAGGAGATCTTTATAATAAAGCAATGCTTATTAAATTTCCAGAAAAAAAAATGACATCAAGATTTTCAAACACTTCAAAAACTTATATTTGGACCTTTACTTTTCATCTTTTACATTAATGATTTTTGCAGATCATCCGACATATTTTCTTTAATACTTTTTGCTGATGATTCAAATACCTTTTTTCTCCCACAGAATCCATTTACCCGTATCTATACTGTCAATCCTGAATTAAAAAAAAAAAAAGTGACTCAATGGATGAGAGCCAATAAATTATCTCTAGACCTACAGAAAACCAAGTATAAGTCTGTTATTTAGTAAGTCTATAGAAGTCTTACGCACAGATATCACTTTTGATGACGTTCATTTAGAACGTGTATCTCACATAAAGTTTCTCGGTATTACAGTGGACGATAAACTTTCGTGGAAGCCTCATATTACTAATATTAGTAAAATAATAGACTTAAATCTCATATCCCGTTGTCTCCTTTGTTGACGTTGTATTTTTCATTAATATTACCTTATCTTAAATATGAATTTTAGCATGGGGTAGTGCCCGTCAAACTTTATAAGATAAACTATTGTTATTACAAAAAAGACACTTCGTATTATTTGTGGCGTTTCACCATGTTCCCATGCAGATCCATTATTCGTGAAGTATAAGATTTTTAGAATTAAAGATTTGTTTTTCTTTCAGCTGGGTCAGTTTATTTTTGATTATAACACAAATGCACTTCCCAGCATATTTAATTCAATGCTTCCAAGAAATCATTTTTTCATAATTATCCCACCAGGGTCTCTAATGAGTTTCATTTACCCCTTCTGAGAACTTTATTGGCGCAAAATACATTTATTTGCACTGGCCCTATATTCTGGAATTCTTTAAGACTTGATATATATATTTAAAAAAATATATTTATCTTTGAATCCGTTTAAGCGTAAGTTGAAATTTTTTTTGTTGAATTCATACTAAGATAATATACTATTTATTACTTAGTTGGTCTATAAAACCCGAGGTTTCATCGTCAATCATCGTCAATCATTTCAGTCATCATTGTGTATTCTTTTACATTATCTTATTTGTACAAATTTTGCTCAGCTGCTCGAGCTCTGAAGCAACTCAATTCTCTTTCTCGATCCACATGTTCAGTGTTTGGCTTTTCCTTTCATGTTTCTTTTTCTTTCTTTCCCTTCTTTCCAAAATTCTTTTGTGCTGTATTACATTCAATGGTATACCCTTCTGTCAAGTCATGCAATGTCGTGTGTTTCTCCTGTCTTGATATGTCCCGTTTGATTCTATCATGTCTTTATAAACAGATATGTTCACATGAAGAATACTTTGAGTGGTCCACAATTTACAAACATGCTTTTCAATGGACCTTTCAATTCTTTCTTTGTTCTTTTTCTCCAAACATAACTTTGTATCTTGCCGGTATGTATACATGCATAATTTTGCATTTGTTAGCCATTATCTACCAAGTAAAGTCGAATACATGCATACGTTATATCTTCTGATTCATTTCGTGTTATGTTTGCCGAAAAGAAAGAAAGAATGAAATAAATGTAATGAAATGAAATGAAACACCTCTCTTACACCCAAATACAGTATATACATATAATATATATATATTACACAAAATGAAATACACATTCCATGGAGCGTAAAGTGGGTAAGACACTAGAAAAATACTAAATTCGTTCTCATTTTATATAGTTATCGCTGCCCCACACCTTTCCCGGCCAGAAAAGTAAATAAAATGCAGAGCGGCTGTCATCCCATCCCCTACCCAAAATATCGCCTTTTCGAAAATATACATTCAAAGAGTGCAAGAAAAAAAGTTCAGCACCAAGGGTCAACCGATGTCATGAGTATTTGGTGCTACCTAAAATGACCATTTGTGGGAGAAATTTCATAATTTGACCATGCGGTTCTGCCTCTCCCTGCTCCGACTGTGTTGTAGCATTCCTTCAGGTAAATGCACTGCAGATTGGCAACACGAGTTGTGTGGCTTCCCACGAGTCTCTGTGTTCCCATGAGAGTGGAAAATGGAAAACGCCGAAGGACGTAATCGTCAGCAGCATTTTTAACTGTCCGCGAATATCCGTAAGCGGACGAAAGTGTTGAGATACGTTAACTTGCGGTTACTTTCGGATACTTACGGTGAACGTAAACTAACGCAAACGGACGGGGGGTAAAATATTTTGCGGATGGTCTGCGTCCAGGCTACGGAGAGTTACGTTCAGTTACGGATAATTAAATTTGGTTACGGTTACTTGCGTAAGTCTGCATCCGTAGAATCCCTCAGCGAAATTTCAAAATATCGCAGACTTGGCGCCGTCATTTTGCGTTTCTTTACCGTACGGATGAGTTACGGACAGTTACGTCTACATAGGTCCCTGCGGATGTCTGCGTCCACGCTGAATCCCCCTGCGTTCACTCATCCGTATCTATCCGCGGCAGACGAGACCCATCGTAAAGCACTGTGTGACTTGGGCATAAGTGTTGTGATACGTCAGCTTGCGGTTAATTTCGGATACTTAAGGTGGTCGTAAATGAACGCAAAATAGACGTGAGTTTTTTGTTGTTTTTTTTTTTCGTTTCGGATGGTCTGCGTCCAAGCTACGGATATTTACGTTCAATTACGTATATTTACGCTTAATTTCGATTACCTGCATAAGTCTGCATCCGTGGAGTCCCTCTGCGAAATGTCGAATATTTCAAAATTTAACAGGGCCTAGCTGGCTTGGTGTCGTCAGTTTGCGTTTTTTTTTTTTTATAGATAAGTTACGGACAGTTACGTCTACATACGACCCTGCGGATACCTGTGTCCCCGCTGCGTCCCCCTGCGTCCACTCATCAGTGTCATCAGTGATTCACGATGGGTTACGTCCGCCGAATGCTACAACACAGTCGGAGCGGTGGAGAGGCAGAACTGCATGGTCAAATGATGAAATTTCTCCCACAAATGGTCATTTTAGGTGGCACCCATATACTCAAGACATCGGTTGACCCATGGTGCTGAACTTTTTTTTTTTCTTGCACTCTTTGAATTATTTTTCGAAAAAGGCAATATTTTGGGTACGGGATATGGTGACAGAATTTTATTCACTTTTCTTGCGCGGGGAAGGTGTGGGACAGAAATAACTATATAACATTAGAACGAATTTAGTATTTCTCTATAATCTTACTCACTTTACGTTCCATGGAATGTGTATT
This sequence comes from Diadema setosum, assembly GCA_033980235.1. Classification (NCBI taxonomy): domain Eukaryota; kingdom Metazoa; phylum Echinodermata; class Echinoidea; order Diadematoida; family Diadematidae; genus Diadema; species Diadema setosum. Next base: position 32,791,797 of record CM067065.1, read on the forward strand.
ACATTTTTTTTAAATATATATTTTACTTGGGTGTGGGAGGGACGTTTTGAAAGTCTTGATGTCTTTTTTTGTGTGGAAATTTAATAAGCACTGCTTTATTATGAAAATCACATTAACATAACCAAATAAGTCATGAATATCGCTGCACAACAACAGCGTAATCACAGTTTGTCTATCCCATGACTGTAAGTACAAGTGTAATATTTTCTTAATCTAATGTTTAACTTGTCGATCTATATTGTATTTTATTTATGGTATAACATTACGTTATGTATTCTTTACATTTATGACGTTTATTCAAATTTTGAGTTGCGCAAATAAAATTTAAACTTCAAGTTCAAAATTTCATATATCTACTATTACTTAAAAGCAAATTTAAGGATTACGATTTTTTCACAATTTTTTCGTAATTCATTTTCAGTTTTCCCGAGTGTGCAATGTAAGACAGTCCAGTATGTGATAACCTTGCTGTAATAATACACTGACTTAACAGGGATCGTCACAGAAAACCATACTGCCCATAATTATTTAGAACAATCTGTAACTATCCGTAACTATCGGTAAATATCCGCAACTCTCTGTTCAGAACTATTATGTGCCAATTCGTAAGAATATCCGCAAGTGGACGCAAGCATTCGCATCTGGTCGTATTTGTCCGTATCGCCCGCATTTTTCCCCGTATGTTTTTGTACAAATTTTCTGGTGACGGCAAAGGATCCGCGGGAGTACGCAGAAAAAAAAAAGACTTTTGTTTTGGACGTAACGCCGGACGCAGAGCATTATGTGACTGGGGCCTGTGATTGGGGCATCAAAAATACAAACTCTTTCATAGTTTATTTCATCACAGGTTTCTCATTATCTCATAAGAAAATGATAGAAACAAGAAGTTAGGTCTTGACCAAAACTATACGATCCCTTTAATCTAAAATCTGAATAAGTTTAGTCCACAGTGAGTACGCGGGAATTGACCATTCTGCTGAACAAAATATGAAGAGACTGCTTGGGTACATCGGGAACACTGATAACGATTGCATTTTGCCTGTTTAAATAACTTTTGCATACTGCTTGATTTCCTGCAACAGTATCACTGTGTATTGGTTCATGCCTGGCCAACATAACTTTTGCCTCACGTGAGGGGGCAGGAAACATGTATTTTGACAAACATGTACATTGCTGCGGTTGTCGTTGTTTTTGTTGTTGTTGTTTTGTGTTTGTTTTTGACGACATAAGTGACGTTGATTCCAATTAGTTTTCAATTGATTTTTGTTATTTTTTGGAAAACGTAAACGGAAAGTTAGAGAAGTATGAAGAAAAAAAATCAACTGGTACAATATTGAATGCATTTTTAAAGTTAATATTTGAATATGATTAACAGATACTTAACAAAACTATTCCAAAATCTGGCTCCAGTTTAAACAAATGTATTTTGAGTTTGTACAGTTCTCCTTTAAAGGAAGATGGAATTTATTATATTGTTTCGTGGGCTATATTTATGTACGTGGCTGTTACTATTGTAATAAAGATTGAAATATTTTCGGTATAGTAGTTGCAGTTGTAATTAAACATTGATTGGCCAAGTTGATATAATTACAGATCTTTTATTTTCAGGATTTTATGTTATACCGGGAAGAAATTATCAGTATGTGATCGGATATAAAAGTTACAGACATCATAGTGATTTTACAAATTAAATTGTGTTTTTAATCATGCTGTAAATAACATTTGTTCTTTTTTTTATATCGCAGCGCACATAAGCATAAATGAGAACTTGTCCCTTTTTTGCAAATTTCACTTTTGTGCCTTTGAAAAAAAACAAAAAAAAATGCGTGTATTCAATCATGTATTTCCAACATTTCCATATGGTTACATTTTTTTGTAAACTTATCCTTTTTTGCATTATGATGAAATCTATGTTTTCAATATCTGTAATACACTCAGCAAAAACAAAAGAAAGTAAACGCTTTTTCAAGTTTAGATTTCTCATAGAATATTTGGCTGAAAGCTAATGTATTATATACCATAATTTAATTGGCTATCAACCTGGTAGCTCAACAAAAAGGAAAATTTTATGCATGAGTGAACACATTGTTTTTCTTTCCAGGGCACAAAAGTAAAAATTGCAAAACTAAACAAGTTGTCATTCATGCGTATGTGACCTTCCTTAGAACAATAAGAACAAGCAACAAATTTCACACAAAAACAGACATGAATTAAGTTGCAAAAATAAACCTTCCATCCCTATATCTTTAAAGCCCAAAAGATCAATGAAAGCAAAAAATGATGGAGGAAATTAAAGTATCTTATGTCAAATCTACATTCAAATGAAATAAGAGAAGACGTAATAATTAACAAAATGGTAGACATTTGAAGTTTTTTTTTTTAATTAGGAAACTGCAAATAATTTTTGGTCCTTGAAATTGTCACATTAACTTAGATTACTACAATAAACTAAATAGATAAAGAAATTCTGCTCATCTAATCATCTTTACGCTTATTATTCCCTTTGTAATTTGGAGTTTGACTTGACAGAAAATTCTTAATTTTCCTCTTTAGTTTCCCACTTTGTTTTTCTTAGAGGTAATAAAGTGATAAAGAGAACAAAAACTTATTTTTCCTATTTCATTTATGTCTTTCAACGTGTTAAACTGATCTTTTGTTGACAATGTTATCGTGAAGGGCATTTGCAAATGAAAGAGAACATGCCAATTTTTGTAATTTTTAATTTTGGTACCTTGGAGGACAAAAACGAATGCGCTCACTCATGCCTAAAGTTTTCTTTTTAATTAACGTATTCATTTAATAGCCAATTGATTTATCTTTAATATGGTATATAACACATTCATTTTCATACAAAAATGTTTTATGAAAAATATGACCTCGAAAAGGTGTTTACTTTCTTTTTTTTTTTGTTAAGTGTAAATCAACATGTTTCTGTTGGAAATGAAAAAAAAAGAATAAATGAATGAATGGCTAATTGAAATGAATGAAATGCATTCAGTTTTCTTTACACGAACCTACTAATTTGGCAGTCACATAAATGACATTAGATATGGTGTATGATTTTTATCTAAACATTGTATGAGAAATTCGAAACTTTATATAATGCATATATTATGTACATGTGTGTATATATATATATATATATATATATATATATATATATATATAGATACAGTGCGTATCAAAAAAAAAAAGGTGATCCGACTTTGGAGGGCTACTATTTCATAATTATCAGCTATTGAGAGCACACTGTTAGTTGTGAGGAAAGGGAAACTCTTCTTCTTTCCATTGATAGCTATTAACGTTGAAAAATGTCATGCATAACTGAGCACATGAACTTTAAAGACAACAATAACAGATTGCACTTTTTCCAAGTTTGCGTGTTCTTGTGAAGGAACAATGCATGTCTCACTGCATGGATGAGATCTGTCAATGAAAGTGGCCAACGAGGCCAGCCTGTACGAATGCAGATTTGTGTTTAGGTTTTTTTTTCCTGACCTTTTATGGTTCATAACCTTTACGATGGCCACCTGTTGGATAACTAAAGTCACTCCCACAGAGGCCAACCCACACAATCCATTTTCTCGGTTCATATTCAACACATAGCTCGCAGCGACAAACCATGTCTTAAATGTGAAGAGAGAAAAATGGATAATGGTTTAGCCTTTATGGGAAGGACCAAGTTTTCAACAACGTGGCCATGTTGAAGGCTATAAACCATAAATGGTTAGAAGAAACCCTAAACACAAACCTGCAGTCATGCAGGCTGGCCTGATGATTCGACCACCTCCATTGACAGATTTCATCCATGCAGTGAGATATGCATTGTCCCTTCACAGTAACATGCAAACTTGGAAAACGGGCAATTTGACATTGTTGTCTTTAAAGTTCATGTGCTCAGTCATGAATGACATTTGTCAACATAAATAGGTATCAATGGAAAGAGGAAGAGTTCCCCTTTCTTTTCAACTAACATTGCACTCTCCCTGGCTGACAATTATAAAGTAGTAGCCCTCCAAATTTGGATTACCTTTTTTTTTTTGATACGCACTGTATATAGCCAATTTAGTGCACTGTTTAACGTTTACAAAACCTGAATTTTGAACATTATTGTGAACTTCATGTTGGTCACATGGGCCAATTCTCAAGTCCAGTTGTGGAGTTTGTTCGCAAAAACCGATAAGTCCATATTTGCCAAATGGAGATATTTGCGATTAAAGGTTAAGAAAAATAAAGAGAATAATATGACATGTTTTGCTTCTTTTGACCACAACTTCAAAAACGTACCTTTATATGAAGTGACCAATATATCATTTAAAAAGTATTATTTTATACTTTATGACAGAGACTGTATTTCGAAATCTTCAAAAATGGACTTATCGGTTTTTGCAAACAAACTCTTCAGTTCTAAAAAATTGAAAAGTTTAGCTAAGTTCCGCAAATTTGTATGATTCTCGTTAAAAGGAAAACATATATTACAATGACAAATTATTGTTTAACCGTGTCAAAAGACACAGTTTTCACATTTACATACTTTACCAAGCACATGTAAATGCAATATTTCAGGTCAAATGCCCAAGAAGTAAGGGAGTAAAAGGTGAACCCATTTTTTTTTTTTTTTTTTGGTATTACAATGCTGCCATAGCAACAGTTTATTCACACTGAAGAATTGTCTTGCCTGGCATCAAATTAAAGCGATCATTTTATTTTAAAGTCCTGCAAATGCTTAAAACTGAGAGAGCATACAGCTCGATCCGTACAATTTACAAAATAATTACAATAATTTTTCCTGTTGTTGATATGACATTTTGTTTATATACTCGCAAGGGTGTTTCACACAACCATATATACCTAAGCCGCTTCAGAAGTGAAGAGCTTCTTAAGCCAGAATCAGATTCAGATTCAGATTCATTTATAGTCAATTTAGGAAATTCTTCTTGTTGGCATATGAGCCTACACATAGGAATATGTACATACATACATACATACATACATACTGACAGCGACGACATTTTGTATGAATTTTATGACTATTTGCCGTAACTATGACAATGCACTATTTTAAACATGTCGTATTTCTGCAGGGACCGACCAGTTTTCACTCGCCTCACAAAATACGGTCGATGTCCGAGCGGCAGCCTTGGCACCGACCTAATCGAGCTGAATCATGCCGTGGAGCGATTTAGGGAACAAAAACAGTACAAATTAAAGGGAAAAATAATGGCAAAAGCACAACAGAAAGCCAAGGGACTATAGAGGAGCCACGGCTATCTGCAAGAGGCAGAGGAAGGGAGAGTCAAGGAAACCCCTTAAATTTCTCCCCCTGAAAGAAGAAACAGGTTGCTGCAGCTTCTACCTGACACTGTCAGGTAGCCCACGCAGAAGAGGATTCTCTTTAACAGCAACACTGAGGACAGGAAAGACAGGGGCAGCAACTCTTAGGGCTTATGAGATGAAAGCTTAAACTTTGCATGCTGTCGTTGTTAATAATATCATAAAAAATAATATACGTGATATCCAGCTAGGATGCACTGTTATTTCAAACATAGAGAACATGGTAGACAACGGATAAAAACATGGTTTAAGAATAAATGCTAAAGAAATGTGATGGAACCTACTAAAAAACAAGCATGCTAAGCTTGCTAAGCATGCTAAACGTAGGCGCCAAGGTCTAGACAAGGAGCACGAGAAATGGGGATAATGACGATCTAAAATGGAATAAGGAACATGAATATAGTAAAAATGAAGAGTTTGTTTGCAAAGACCGATAAGTCCTTTTTTGAAGATTTTGAAATACGGTCCCTGTCATGAAGTACAACATAATATCTTTTAAATGATATATTGGTCACTACATGTAAAGGTACATTTTTGAAGTTATGGTCAAAAGATTTTTTTTTTTATTCTCTTTATTTTTCTTGACCTTTAATCGCAAATATCTCCATTTGGCAAATATGGACTTATCTCTTTTTGCAAACAAACTCTTCAAATAATCATAGTAGCAAGCAGGGATATTTTGGAACATTCTAATTGATTCCCGCCCAGTTCTCATGTCCTTGGACAAAATATTTTGCCGACCACGCCATCAACTCTTACCAGATCGCAGGCGCATGTCGCATAGACGGTATTTGACTTTACGTGGAATGTGTTAGCTCGTTTTCATAAGCAACAATTTCTATTTCCAGACAATCAGGATGCAGATCAATTAATGTGTTAGTTCGTTTTTGAAAGCAAATTTGTCTATTTGCAGACGATCAACAGGCACATCAATTAACACTGAATGGTCAGAACATATATAATACTTAGGGGGAATTGCGCAATTAATGATGCCATACCTTACATGATTCCGCCTTGTCAGTGGCTTCTGAGAGGAATGCATCGGTCAAGAAAGCGTAATTCACACTGAAGAGTGAAAGCTGTGGCATAACATAGACCCATTGGACTAATTCTTTTCCCATCGCAAATTTAGATATATCATATTGCGAAGTCAACGTAAGTTCTTCAATCTGTTGAAGAAGAAAAAAAAACATACTCTAAAAAATAGGGATTAATCATACATATATCTATCATAACAAGTAAAAAAGAAACAGTTTTGAGACAAGAATGAAAGAGCAGTATTACTGTAAACTAAGTTGTGAACATGCCCTTGAACATTACATCAATTACCTAAGAAATTCATACGAACAATAACTAGTAATTTGAATGACATATGATGAAATCTACATCCACTTTTTTTTTTTTGGCAGAATACTAGCACTAGTGCTAGTGCACCGAGAGAAAATTACCGTTTATCACAATTAGTCGGGCTAGGATCTTCAGAGAAAATATTGTTCACACTTTCATGTAGTGTGAATTTAGATTAGGATTTTGTCAATGGAGATATTTTCTATTAATTATGTGACCTGTGGACTGTATAATATGGACATATTGGTGAAGTGTATGACAAATGTGAATTGTGTACACGTAAAAGTGACATACCTCACGAGATTTCGCCTTGTCCGTGGCTACTGAGAGGAAATCCTTGGTCAAAAATTCATGCCTTACACTGAAGCGTGAGAGACATGGCATGGAGTAGACCCATTGTGCTACTTCCTTTCCCTGTGCGAATTGACGCATATGATTCTCCGAACTCAACGTCAATTCCTCAATCTGTTAGGGGAGAAAACCCAAAGTTCAATGAACAACAGCAAAATAATGGATAAATTATGATGTAAATGATTACATTTAAAAATAGAAGACACTACACAGGTTGCTATAAAGGCGGTGAATACATCTTGAAATATACATCAGTTAACCATGACGTTATCAAATAATATCTTTTATTGAAAAATGATAAATGCGAAATTCATTCTCTCTCAATAATAACGTTGCAGCAGGAGTATTGGAATTCACTTCATAATAATATTACAATAGCTCAATCTCTGATATGGGACCCTCAGAAAATACACAAGACGGCAATACTAAACAAAACGAACCGATGTCAACTGACATAAAATCCAAATAATTGGGAAGGGAAAAAAGAATGAAAAAAGAAAAAAAAAAACATAAACAAAACGGGGAAAAAAAGAACTACAGCACGTGTCATCGTGGACGCAAGCAAGCTGGATTCCATGATGTAAAATCAGTGATAAAATACAACCTGGATTGAATATAAGGCAACATTTTTTATACGTACAAACTGTAATTATACCGGTAAGAATACAGGAGGAGAGAACAGACACATCGGTATATACGGAACACGACTAACAGGAACATATGTGACACTGCACCTCAAAACAAACAAAAAGTCGCCAGACATGAATTTTTAGTTAAGACCATATTCTGAAAGAACAGACTTTAAGCTTTAAAATGATGTATAACTCAAATCAAATGGACTCTCCTAACCTATCTAAATATTGGAAAGAACGCACAAATTCAGGAAAAAAGTGAACTGAGAAAAGAGGCTCTGAAGTACAGTGTCTATTCAAGCGCTTAATGTTTACCAAACCGTGCTGGCTGTGCGATGAATGGGACAAAAAACAGGAAGTAAACCACCAGAGTAACAACAATGAAGGGATTATCAAATTAAAGGGAAGTTGAGCATGCCTCATTAACACATTCTGTCCATAATTAATGCCAACTTACAAAGCAGTAGCACTATCCTTTCGAAAGTTATTAGAGTTGAAAGTGAAGAGTGTGGACAAGGTTTTTCAGAAATGAAAAAGAGATTCTAAAGACACATTTAATCACACTATTCTATCAAAAATGTTCAAGATAAACTGCTAAAAAAACACACTTTCCTGCCCGTTTTATGATATCAAATTTTAGCATAAAGTAAAAGAAGGCCCTCTCTTTTGGAAAATATGAAAAAGTCAAGTTCGGCTAGGTTGACCCATTTCACTTATATTCAGTCCTCACGCAAAATCAGTGTGTGCGACTTTATGTTCGTTTTGAGGTGCACGGTCACATATATTGGAAGATTGTTTTTATTATAGTTATCCATAAACTGTCCTAAATGAAACAAACACAAATTATTAATTCCCAATATTTTATGCTCAAAAAATAGCGGGTCAGTATGGGACAAAATGCAGTATGACATATGATACGGAGTGATTTCTTTTGTAATTAAATTAATTTATCTAAAAAGTGTTTTATATGTATTTCCCCACGCGAGAATACCGTAATTCAGATATAGCAGTATTAAAGATGAATATAATGTAAGCAGGGACGATAAAGGAAAACAAAATTTAAGCTTATCAATCATACCAATATTACGTGAAATAATTCTACATATACTGTCAATATGAAATTTCCATGAAAGCTTATTATCAACTGTTATTCCAAGAAATTGTACATAAGAAGCATTTTCGAGTGAAGTACCATCTAAAACAATGTCAACAGGTAATGCCTCAGTAGAATTGCTAAAAAAACATATATTTTGTTTTTTGAATATTAAGAGATAACTTATTTGCTTTTATCCACTGGGCAACATTTTCTAATTCTGAATTTATTGTATTTACAAGGATAAAAGGATTATTGTGCGAAAAAAATGAGTTATAAGAGAATAAAAGAAAGAACTCTGATGATCTACAACAAACATGTCTGTGTACAGTTCTGGTCGAGGTGAGGATTTAGCTTTTAACGTTTTGCGAGATATTCAAAAACCACTCTATGAGATGTCAAAGAGCATGCAATTCAATTAAGGGGTATTAACATTTCATTTGATGAAAATCGGTTTTGAAATGGCTGAAATATCCAAAAACAAGGTGAAACAAAGATAACCTGATAAAGTTGTGGCCTGTCGCCTTTTATCATTATGACTTTTTTTTTTTTGGATATCTCAGCCATTTGAAAACCAATTTTCATCAAATAAACGTTGAATCCTTCTTAAATTACATGCTCTTTCATATTTCAAGAGATGTTTCTCATTATCTCACCTAGGAATGTTATAAACCGGAATCCCCATTTCAACAAGTACTGTACAGCCCCTTTAAACAAAAGTGGACCGAATAAGCTTCCCTGCGGAGCCCCACATTTAATATCTAACATTTGTGGATTACAACAATAAAAAAAACACGTATTTCTTCCTGTACATGAAGTAGCTCCTGAACCACTCCAAGGCCTTCCCACGTACTCCATAATGATGTAATTTGTTAAGTAAAATATCATGATTAATGGTGTCGAAGGCCTTGGAGAAGTCCAGGAACAAACCTATCAGATGAGAAGATTTGTCGATAGCATGTGCCACTTTTTCTATAAAACTCAATAATGCATGTGTAGTGCTATGCTTCTCCCTAAATCCAAACTGAGAATTTGAAAATATATTATTGGATTTAAAGAAATTAATAGTTCTTTTTATCAAAATGATTTTTTTCAAGAATTTTTGACAATGTATTTAACAAAGAAATCGTGACCCGCGACAACGTTTTCAGGCAAAATTCGCAATAGCAAATTTCCTCGTAGGCGGGGTACAAAGATCTTTACCATTATTTTTGTCGATTTGTTTTGTTTTGTTTTTTGCAAAAAGCGAATCTTTGATATGTTTTCTACATCTACACTAAATTTCGTAGCATAAGACTACGTTTTTCCTATCGAAAATGGACTTTTAAGCACCCTATGTTGGATCGTACTCGTCAGTTTCGAGCTTCTTTCGAACGCCGCGCCAATATCCCCAGCGTTGCTACGGCGCAAGGTCTCGCATGCGATTGGCTGGTGCGTCGCGCACATTTACATAATTCGGCTTTCGGAGACACCAGTTGCAGCGTTTGGGGAATGCTTTGTCCACGCGTGCATGTGATTACATGCTCCGTTGTTCTTGCTATAGTGGCTTATACGCTGTAGTGCTTGCTCTTCGTTTGGCTTTCTATCCAAACTATTCTACCGCAATGTTCGACAACGGAAGTGAAACAAATATCATGTACGTAGCGCGACATAATCGTGTGAAAAGAAAAAAAAACAAAAAACAATAGTCTACTTGTACATGTAGTAAAAATTATGACAGCAGACTGACTCAAGGGAAGGTAGATGAGAGGAAAGGAGAGGTCACATGAAACCAGTTATATTAAAATACTACACATCAAGATCGCACAAAACTAACGAGTCGTGTTTGTTTGTTTGTTTTAATATAATTAACACCAACAAACAAGGCAACATATGCACGGCTTGTAAAAGCAAAACAAACAGGAAGCGAGACCTTTGCCAGCACTGTCATTTATCTGCCTTCAAAAAGGTCGGCAATGATAAAGTCAAATCAACAATGAAAACGCGATTTGTAAATGTGTGGATTCGCCACCCGCTCCTGTTACATGCACATGGTCATGGCGTGTGGATGCCATTGCGTGTTAATGCGTGCACCATACACATGTACACCATACGTGCAATTTTATTATCGTATCCGCCATCTTGAAAGACGTAATGGTAAAACAAACCCGAGCGAACCGCATTGTTTTTCGGCTCCATACGCTGAGCTGCTAGGAAGGTGCCCGGGAAATTTGACTCTCTCAGTGAGCCAATCAGAAGGCGATGTGGTTGCTAGAGGCTGAGCTTAACATCGATTGGCACCATCGTACGGATGGGTGATTCTCACCTCGCATCGCCGCTCGGACATCTTCAAAGCCCGTTTTCTCGCAATTTTGTCAGGCTAACAACTTAAAAAGTGCATTTTATTTCGCTTTCCACGCCCACTTATGGTGCCGTAGAATACAAGTGTTTTATATCAATGCAAAGCTTAGGAAATGGGCAATGTGATACAGTGAAAAAACGAATTTTCAAAATTCCCGACATTTGCCTGAAACCGTTGTCGCCGGTCACAATTGGTCGGTAATTATTTACATCTAATGCGTTACCTTTTTTAAACAAAGTGATGACTTTTGCTGTTTTCATACTTTCGGGGGCGGTGCCGTTAAAAAAAAATATAAATGAAATATATGAGCTAAGGAATCCGAAATTGACATTACCCCCTTTAAAAGAAAATTGCTGATGTCATCGTGTCCAGCACTTTTTTAATGGAACTAAAATCAGAAACAATATCAATTATCTCCTGATTGTATGTTCTACTAAAAGAATATTGAACTAGACTTTGGTGGACCCAAAGATTCGGGAATATGTTTTATGGAGGGAGGAATATTACTTGCCAGATTTCCCCAATTGAAGAAAAATTATTATTCAAAATATTACAAATTTGATGAGGATCTTTAAAAATTTCTCCATCGAATCTAATTTTTGTAATATTTGAATTGACTTTTGATATATTCATGGCTTGCTTTAAAATTTTCTATGTATTTTGCATATCATGCCTGTAAGATTGTAACTGGTTAGTATAATATATCTTTTCTATATGTATATTTTTTGTCAAAGTATTCTTAAAACTAATATATTTCAATTTTGATTGCTCAGTACGTTTCATTTTAAATATGTAATAGAAACTATTCTTTCTATTTTTTGAACGTAAAAGCGATTTAGAAATCCATGGGAACCTAGGTATTTTTTATAATTAGCTGATGTTTCTCTACGTTTTGGAATGCAAATGTCCAAATATTTGATAAAAATCTTCATAAAATATTCAAAAGACAAATTAACATCATTTGTATCGAAACTACAGGACCAGTCTGCAGTGTCTAAACTAGCACCTAGCCTGGCTATATTTTCATGTGTGATTCTTCTTTTAAATAGATGATTGTATTTCTTTTTAATATGTGACATAATGTGTGACATGATTAATGTGCGACATACCACAGAAGATTGCCAGTCCATGCCGGTTGCTTCTGAGAGGAAACCAGAGGTCAAGATGTCGCAATGCACAGTTAAGATCAAAAGACGCGGCATAATACAAATCCATTTTGCTAGGTCTCTTTCCGTCGAATTTGTATGCTGCAAGTTGCCCTTCTTTCCAGCAAGATTGCATTTCAGATCCTGAATCCATTAACAAAGAGACGAAGAACAAAATAACACCCCGTGCCAGCTATCATGTTAAGATATACATGAAATGTTTGCGCATTTACTAATCAGGAATTAAATCAATCTTCTATCGTATTCGATTCATTTTGTTCTTTTCAATTCAATTCACTGATGTTTTCCATTTTTCCCAACAAAACATAACATAGTGTTATAAATGTATATTCTGGAAGATATTATATGCATTGTATAGTTGCTTGTTTGCACGAGTGGATTTACACACGCCCTCCTCCACTAAGGAAAATTTGCGCGGAGTACACAAATGAGTACATGGCCATATAAATTTATGCAAACTGTTGAACATGTTAATATAAGAAATTCCAGACCGCTTTCGGCAAGCCAAGGTAGGGCTATGTCACTGTATGTGTGACAAGGGACGGGAGTTGGATATTCAGGTCATGAAGGCGTTGGGGACATCACGCTGTGGTACTGTCTCCGTAATACACTGTGTATGAATATGGCCACTCGGTAATGGTGACAGAGGCCGTGTGGAGCGTCGAGATTTGTTGTAACGCCGGGATTTGTAACAACGCCGGGATTTGTAGAACGGGAAATGTAAACACGTTCAATTTTGTCGGGAAATGTTAAAATCAGGTACTTCAAAGATATTACGTACAGACGGTATATAGATGAACTCCATGTCTAGCATATCTACTCATTTTTTTTTTGGGGGGGGGGGGGGAGTTGAAGTCTCAAGAGTCCATAAACTGGAATTTTTTATGTATTTATGTCGAACAGAAAAATATAAAGCTATTAAGTTAGTGCTATATCAAGACATTACTGCCTAAAATTTCATGTTTGATTTGGCGGATCCAGGGGTGATCTGATAGGGAAGGAGGGGGTTAGGAGGGGAGGGGGTTTCCACTTTTTCTAGCTTCTTGAAAAATCTATGACGGATTTTCACCAAGCTTGTGCTCTGGATACTTTTTATATACATAATTATTTTCCTCTCGAACCGAAAAATATAGAGATAAAAAAGTTCTACAGATCTATAAAGACATTAACGACTGAAACTTCATATTTCGATGCTGCGGATCTAGGGGTGCCCTGATGGGGTGGGGGTGAGGGGCGGAAGAGGGGGATTTATGCATCTTCTTGAAAAAAAAAATCTATGACGGATTTTCTCCAAACTTGACAGCATCTTATGGTGATACAATCTCAATTTCTTAAAATGACCCCACCCCCCCCCCCCCCCCCGCCCTTCCATCGCCAAAAGGAGAGGGGGAGTTGAAGCTGCAGAGTCCCTAACCTCTTGAATTTTGTTTGTATCTTCTTCAGTCGAATCGAAAAAGGTAGAGCTAAGGTAGAGCTATGAAGACATTAATGACTGAATTTTCATGTTTTAACTCTTTATATGCCACGTTCGCACGTCCGACTCAGTCAACTTCGCATATTCTGCTCAAAAAACAAAGCCGCCAAAACCGATCGATAAATCGCTAATCCCGCGTTACAATGAAAGCGTTTCTTGCGCTTTTGTTCCTCTCACATACGGCTGGCATTCTATGTGGTGAATGACTATCAAGCGGACACGTGTTCCCAACAAGATTTTGCATGTACACTTTAAGTTTCTGTCACTATCTTATGTGCGAAAGTCATTCCTATACAGTAATGTAGCAACTGGTAATCATTTTATTCAAAAGAAACATCGAAAATAGAATTGTTATACGTTGTATATGGAGGCAAAATTTGGCACTCCTCGTAAATTTTCCTTCCTCACTATTATGTCCAGCTTAACAGAAATTATACAGATTGGAAAAACAGAATTCTTTCTCTAAGCATGGCTATCTTCAGAATAACGTGGCACACAGGGGGTTTCCACCTTGGCACATAAAGAGTTAATATGGCGGATTCAGGGGTGAACTGATGGGAGGGGTGAGGGGACGGAGGGGCTTTTCCCCATTTTCTGCATCTTTTAAAAGATCGCATTCAAGAGTTTGGTAAAAAATTGTCATACATGTTTTAAAAAGATGCTGAAAAATCTCCCTCATCTCCCCTCCCCACCCCCGCCCCATTCAGGGCACCCCTTGATCCGCTATAATCAAATGTGAGATTTCAGTCATTAATGTCTTCATAGCACTAACTTAGCTCTACCTCTTTTTTTTTTTTTTTGATTAGACAGTTTTCTAAGAAGATTAAACAAATATAAGAGTTAAGGGGCTCTGAGGCTTCAACTCCTCCCCCCCCCCCCCACCTTTTCGGACGGGGGGGGGGGGGGGGCTCAGAAATGAAGATCGTATCACCACAAAGTAGAAATCCGTCACAAATTTTTAAGAAGGTGAAGAAAAAGAGGACAATCCCCCTCCTCCTCCGCAGTCGAACCTGGAAATTTCAGTTATTAGTGTCTTCACAGAACTTTCTTATCTATTATATATTTTTGGTTCGACAGAAGAAGATAAAAACAGATCAAGAGTTTAGGGACTCTGAGGCTTCAACTCCTCCCCCTCCCCCCCCCCCCCCCCCCCCCCCCTCCATCGATGGTGGTGGTTGGAGGGTATTTTTAACAAATTATGAGCACGCTGTCTGCCAGGTTTGGTGGAAATCCATCATGGATTTGTTTTTTTCAAGAAAATGAAGAAAAAGCGGAAAATCCCCTTCCTCCCCCTTATCTCCCGCCCCCCCCCCCCCGATCAGGACACCACTGGATCCGTCGTAATCAAACAGGAAATTCCAGTCAGTAATGTCTCCATAGCACTAACTTAGCATTATCTTTTTCGATTCGACGGAAGAAGAAGATACAACAAATTCCAGAGTTGATGAACTCTGAAGCTTCAAATCCTCTTCCTCCCCTCTCCTTTCTACGGCAGGGGGAAGGGGGAATCATTCATACAAAGAGGATCATATCACCTGAAGATGTTATCTGCCAAGTTTGATGAAACTCCTTTTTGAGATTAAAAGAAAAACCGGTAATGGCTCATGAGCAATTTTGTTAGACATCGAGTTCTTCTAAATACAGTCGGTACGTAATACCATTGAAACACATGATTTTAACAGTTCCCGGCAGCATTTTTACATTTTCCTGGCAAAATCAACAGTTTTTACATTTCCCGGCGAGACAATATTACATTTCCCTTCGTTTTTACAAATCCCGGCGAGACGTTTCTACAGATCTTGGTGTTGTTACACATCCGGGCGAGACGTTTCTACAAATCTCGGTGGCGTTATTACAAATTCCGGCTCCATAGGCCGCCACCCAGTCGCTATTATTCACAGATACCCACAGAGAGTGGGTTTCCCGAACAAGGACCCACTTCACGAGGCAAGTACGGGAAGGTGTCATTGATTGTCGAGTGGCTCCGAGGTAAGGTAGACTGTCGACCTGCACCGCTAAGCAATTCCTGGATGTTTGTCGAGAGAGTAACCGCGCGAATGGGACTCGAGACGTCTCGCTGCGATAGACGAACGCGACTGTTTATACCAGCCACCAGTGTAACTGAGCCACGTCATCGTCATACGTCATCATCACACAATGTACATCCGTCCACTGCCAAGATCAAAGTGAAAGCATTCCATTTTAAGCTAAACGTAGCACTCGTAGAGCTAGAAAGCCACTGAGCCAGGGAGAATTCATGTTCGTTTTTTTTTTTTTTTAATATTTGCTGCAAAACCAGAAGTCATACTTATAGACATTTAAAGTATCTATTTTGATTTCAGGTGAAACACATTGTTCCTTCCGTTCCGTTATTGTGTGAGTTACTGCCTGCTAACAGTTCCCAGAGGTTATTTTTCTGTTCCGTTTTATTTCCATTATAAAGGACTGAAATTTGGGCAAATTCTGAGACACTTAAGGAGTGCATGTATACAGGTTGACCAGATTAGTGGATTAGTTTCCATTTGGTATAGCTACAGTACATGCATGTGAAAGGAAATAGCTCACCCAGTCGAGAATGTTCTAGGATATGTCTACATATTTGGCTAAGTGATGCAATATCTACACTGTCTTGGAAGCCCAATGTTTGGTCGTTATTTTCAGGTATGAGACTAGACAGGAAGTCAGCGCAGGGGTCTGGAAGGCTCTTAAATTCATATGTAGGCCTATGTAGCACCAGGCTGGAGGGAATTACAGAACCATCAAGAGAGGGTGAAGGTAATTATATAAGCCACAGAAATCCTGAAGTAGGCAGAGTGCAAACCACTCTCCCCTGAGAATTACGTTACTTCTTTGACTCTGAAGTGACGTGATAGTCAGTCCTGTGTTACCTGTTGACCTGCTATATGTGGAGATAAAGCCTGGGAGACGTATTGCCATTGGTGAAAGTCTTCATTCTCATGTCTTTGGACATTGCTACGTTGAAGCTGTGACGGGCTGGATTCCTTAGCTGGATATTATTTGCTGGAATATCATTCACGCATCGACTGGACGCAGTCGTCATAACGTCTTCATTCTACACGTATCACCGTGGATTGATACACTGGATTGCCGTAACCTGCACCCATTGATTTCGTCGGAGGAATCATTCATCTGTGCATCGAACATCACTTTAGGAAAGTTCTAGGATCTTGGAACTTGCGATTATTACACTCACCTGTGACAAATGTAAGTGATTGAAATGTTTTTGTTGGGATACATAATTATGTAAAGCACCAGTCACACACAAACACTGATTCTCAAGGATCTACACGGCGATCCCCGGATCATGCCGGCAATGATCAGGGGAGTTCCGGGATAGTGATGGAGCGTTGACGAGCGTTGATGAGTGTACACACGGTATCAGCATGGCAGCTACACGGATGAGGCAGGAAGAGCACGGCATCTATACGACATCTACACGGCGCTTGCACGGACCATGCGGGTCCAATCCGACAATAGATAATATACGGTCCATGGTGCAAGAGCGCGGCGTCTACACGGACCTTCAGGGCGTCTCTTCTTCTTTTCGTTCTTGTCACGTAGGGACCGTGTAGACCCGTGTTCATCCCAATTGCCTGTAATACCGTGTTTCGAATAAGATGGTCCGTGTATTTGCCGTGTGGCTGCCGTGTAGGTCCGTATAGCCGCGTTGATGATCAGTGACTGTCCTTGCACTGGCAAGGGTACTCACGACGCCTACACGATCGTTCCTGGCAGTCACCCTGACCATCCCAGATTACTCGGCCAAGACGGCAATTCCCGGATAACGCCGGATATTTTGACCTCGAAAAGTTGCCATGTTGTCCCTAAGGATGTACCCTCACGGATCTACGCGGACCTCCAATGATGCCCAAGGCGTCAACACGGATCTCTCCCCGCATCACCCCGGATCTGATCCGGGTTGATCCGGCATGTCTTTTTGACTGGGGCTTAAGTGATCATTATTGTCCTGTAGTGACAAATGATTAGAGTCTGCACCAGCAATATAAATGTTAATTAAACCACCTGAACATGAATATTATTGTTCTTTTGTGCGATCATTCTCAGTGAGATTTTGGTCGTAACAATAGAAAAAAAAAACTAGGATTTTTTTTTTTTGTATTTATTTATTTACCACTCGTGGGATGGATAGCAAATCGCTCTTTTTCGAAGGGGTCCAACTAAAGTAAAAACAAAATAAAAATACGCAAAACATTCAGTAGGGGAGAGTAGTAAAAAAAGCAACAAACGAAAAGAAATAACTTTACAAGAAATACACAAATCTAGCTGAAACAGTAAACAAATAACAATATACGCGAGGTACATGTAAGACAAAGAACTCAAACAATATGGAGTATAACAAAAATCAGAGGTAGGGAGGAAAGAGAGAGAGAAAAAGAGCCAAACAAAAATAGTATCTCGTACATTATACAAAATCAAAATGCCATAAACTCAATAATGTAAAGCATTCAGTGCAATTGGAATAGTGTTCAAGTGTGACCCGCTACAACAACAGATCATCAAAATCCGTCAAAACATTCGGATTTCTGTTTTTGACAAAATTTTGTTGTCTAATGTATCTTCTATCATCTGCCGAAATTTCGAAGCTAATGATTAAAGGAAAGACAATAAAATAGCATTTTTCTGGGGCATGATTTTCCGATTTTCATCGGAACAGAAACGTGTCCAAAGATTTGGATTTAGCGCCACAGCTAGACTCCGCTCCTAGCAACGACGGAGGATTTCATTGGTCAGTGCGTCGCATCCTGGTTACTAATTGGTCATGCTCAATTTTAGCTTAATCTGATAATCCCCTCATTGTTGTTGCTGCAGTGGTTTACATCATTTTTTTTCCCATTCACGGCACAGGTAGCACTACTTTATTAGTGAAGATTAAGCGCTTGAATAAACCCTGTACTTCAGAACCTCTTTCCTCAGTTCAAACTTTTCCAGAGTGTGTGCTTTCTTTCCAATATTTATATAGATTATGAGAATCCATTGTAATTGAGTTATACATCATTTTAAAGCTTAAAGCTTAGAGTTTGCTCTTTAAGAATCTGCCCTTAAATTAAAATCTTGCGACTTTTTGATGGTTTTGTGGTGCAGAGTCACATATAATGATATTTATGTATATACATATGAAGAGTTTGTTCGCAAAAACCGATAAGTCCATTTTTTAAGATTCTGAAGAATGGTCTCTGTCATAAAGTACAAAATAATACTTTTTAACCCGTTGAGGAGGGACTGATTTTGCTACAACACACATTTCCCATAGACACCTGCACGAGTATACTCGGGACTCGTTCTCAACGGGTTAAATGATATATTGGTCACTACATATAATGGTTCATTTTTTTTAAGTTGTGGTCCAAAGAAGCAAACATTTTCTTATTATTATCTTTATTTTTCTTGACCTTTAATCGCAAATATCTCCATATGCCGAATGTGGACTTATAGGTTTTTGCGAACAAACTCTTCCTAACATAATTGTATAATAAACACTTATTCTATTTCAGTGCCAAAAATAAAGCAATACTTAGAGCATAACTCTGATTTTTTTTCCTTCTGTTTTTTACTGGGTTCATTCAGTTTTTAAATATTGCAAAAATCGCAAAAGTGCAACTCGGCAATTTTCATCTCGTGGTCACTCAACCGTACAGTTATTTGCAGAAGTGATAAGGTACAACAAGGACATATTTTTCATCCAATTATCATTTCGAAAACACTAGAATCATCATAGCCAAATTTTCATTAAAAACAAAACAATAATGGTCAGTTGCCATCTTCTTTTTTTCTCACTTTCTCAATTAAACAAGGACATACATTCTTATCACACGAGACAATCTGATAACTTTCATTTACATAATCCTAAAACATTGATGGCTCTGAAATCTATCAGACACAGCGGACCCGACGTTTGGAATTCTCTTCCTTCTGAAATTCGAAGTTTAAAGCCCTTGTACTCTTTTAGGAAAGCTGTAAAAACAATGTTGCTTTCTGGATATCAGTAATTCCATTGTCACTGTTAATGTATTATACACGGAATTCTTTCGCAGAAATATCGACGCATTTAATCTATTATGTAATCATGGAACCGACCATGAACTGTAATAGCTGTATCACCTGTACCTCGGTAAGAAAATATTTTGTCATGCCTTGCTAATCAGTGATACAGGTGAACTTATTTTGTACAAACCTTTAGTGAAAGGAGACAGACCTCTCCTTTCCCTTTCTCCCTTCAACTATCCTATCTGTATGCAAGTCATCCCTCCCTCCTATCCTCCTTCCGATGTGTATCATATGTATGTACGGGGGCTGCACGCAAATCAAGCCACGCTTATGCTGTAGCCCACTGTATTATTCATTGTTGTATGTTTGTTGTACGTTTTGCTGTACATTGTGCAACGGTAATGAAGAAAATATATTCTGTGAACAACTTGTATTTATGTTTGTACATGAAGGTGCATGTACAATGATGATACAGAAACCAATAAATCAAATCAATCAAATCAAAACAAAACAAAATCATGGGCCAGTTGTCTGGAATCCTTTGCCTCTATAATGTAAAACAGTGTACCATCATTGAGCATCTTTAAAAGACAATTAGACATCTTCATATCCCATAATCACAGTTGACTCACAACTAATAATTCGGAATGTTCACTCAACCGAGCATTCTCAATTTGACTTTAAAAAAAATCGATCCATTGTTTATATAAATGCGTTTGAGCAATTCACATACGTTATCTCATTCACAAACTCTTGGCAAGAGTGCCTGCATTCGTGGCCTAAATTCATGATATGAATTTCTATACATATATTATGTGTTATGTTGTCCAGAAAAAAATAGATTATAACATTTTTATTTTATTTTATTCTATTCTAATTCTCAATCTTTAGCCAGTCTTACTGCGCCTTTTGTTTGCTTATTTTGCTATCAAATTCGTATGCAAATGTACATAACAATCAAGGCTGAGCTCAGTAGATATTCACTTTTGCTGACTCCATTCAGGCATCTGCAATAAATATGTACCTTGTGTAGAACAAAAGAGTTTGTTTTAAAGCCCATCAGCCCATGGTCTTTTCATACCTTGCGCCGGATCGATACTTTGCATGATTCGATCATTCGATGGCACATGACGTAATCACAGCTTGTCAAAATGTTTCTGTTTTGTGAGGTTTTTAGTTTTAAGCATGTTATTTCAATGTGTTCACATTAAGACTTTCCTGACAATGTACCTGTTGATATTATTTTCGTTAGTATTATTATTATCATTAATATTTTTTTTTTTTGGGGGGGATGAGGGTATTGCTGATAAATGGTTTATTATTAGATGATCCGTCATTCATTATCATCACCAGATCATGCTTAAACACACCCACGGAATGTTGCGTCCAGACATTACTAAGTAGATATGACTCGGCATCACAAAATTAACAACTAGAGATGTTGCTAAGGTGACTGGTATGCCTCCGCAATAATGCATGGTCCTAATAATATGTCTATAGTACAATTTTGACAGTGTGTGGTGACAGTCTCACATTATGGCAAAATGTTAAAATCACAGGTTTGTCACAAATGGGTTGACTGCTTACTTTCCTTGAATTAGATATTGTCTAAGAATGAAGGTATTTGGGGATGTGGGGAATTTTACTTGATGAAGGTATAGATAAAAATATAATTTCAGTATCAAATAGAAAAAAGCTTAGCATTTTAACCTGGCCTTTGACCCTTGACCCTTGACCTTTGTTTGACCATATGACCCTAAAATTGCTAAGAGAATCACTGTCAGGTACAACATGCATAAATATGTACTAAGTTTCATGACGACATATCTTGAGTCACTTTCGAGATATGGAGAAAAGAGTGAAATTCTTCACTTTCACAAGACCTTTGACCTTTGGCATTTTGGCAGGAAACTTCCCAGAAAATTTCTATTGGGTAATAACAGGTATATAAGTTTCATGAAAAATTCTGTAAGCATGACATAAATGTGACGGAAACAGTGAAATTTTGAGGAGTTGACCTTGACAATTGACCCCGTGAACTTTGATCCATGACCCTTAAATTCCCTAGATAATCAAAGCCAGTGACAGTGGATGCATTTATAGTTCCATGAAGCTCGAATCTTGACCCATTTGTGAGATATGGAGAAAGAAGTGAAATTTTAACATTTTCACTTGACCGTTGACTTTTGAACTTTAACCTCATGACCCAAAGCTCTCTCTGGGGAATCTTTATTTGGTGTTATATGTATAAACAAAGTTTCAAAAATTACCTTCCAGCATTCCATACGTATTGGGAAATAGTGAAATTTTGAGCATTAATTTTGACCTTGACATTTGACATCTGACCTTGAGCATGTGCACCCAAAAGTCGAAAGGCACAACTTCGCCCACTCATACATTACTTGACAAGTTTCATGTATTTAGGATACCTCAAACGGTTTTTTAGTTATGCCGTCCACAAAATTGATTACGGATAATAATACACATAATAATAATAATAATAATAATAATGACATTTTGTATAGCGCATATAACAAATGAATGTTCCCTATGCGCTTTACAATCTCATCACAAAACATACTGTAATCAACAATTTACTTTCAATACAAACATACATGTACAAAGAAAAAAGGAAATATCAATTCACAAATAGATAAGTCTTTAACAAAGATTTGAATGAGCCCAGTGAAGCTGACTGACGGATATGTTGTGGTAGTGAATTCCACAATCTTGGGGCAACAACTGAAAAAGACCTGTCACCATAAAACTTTGTATTAACTTTAGCTATGCGGAGAAGGGATTGGTGTTGTGATCTCCGACTACGTGTGGGAACAGGTGAGGTGATCAATTCCTTAAGATATTGTGGACTAATTTCATGTTGAACTTTGTAAACTAACAGAAGAATCTTAAATATGAGACGCTTTTCAATGGGGAGCCAGTGAAGTTGAGTAAAAGTATGTGAGATTTCACTATACTTGGGGAGCTTTTCAATGATACGGGCAGCAGTGTTCTGAATCCTTTGAAGATGATAACAGTCCGATTTGGGAAGATTAATCAACAGACTATTACAATTATCTAACCTACTAATAACAAAAGCGTGAACTAAAGTGTGAGTGATCTTCTTCGTGAGGTAGGGTCGTAGTTTGCCGAGACATCGAAGAGCAGCTGTAGCAGACTTGCAGACCTGCTTGATGTGTTCCTTCATGGTGAGATGGCTGTCAAGAAGGACGCCAAGACTTCGAACACAGGACGATGGCATAATGTTGACATCACCGTACTGACTGCCACAGGACTTGGGGATGTAAGAAACTTGGAGGAGAAATGGATAACTTCAGTCTTTGAGTCATTCAAGGTAAGGTAATTGCTGGTAGACCATCGTTTTATGTCAGCCAGACACTTATTGAGCTTGAGAACAGACACCTCTCGATCATCCGGATTGAAAGTGACTAGAATCTGTGTGTCATCTGCGTAGACCATTGGTTGAAGGCCGTGATCATTGATGATGTCGATGATTGGAGAGCTGTAAAGCGTAAATATCAGTGGTCCCATAACTGAACCTTGTGGGACGCCACAGCTATCATGGTGGATATCAGATGTAGCGTCTTCAATCTGCACACTGTGTGTCCGGTCTTTCAGATAGGATTTTATCCATTCAAGGACATTTCCACGGAACCCATACTTTTTGTCCAGCCTTCGAATTAGGATGGGATGGTCCACGGTGTCAAATGCAGCACTATAGTCAAGAAGGACGAGGATGGCTTCCTTGTGTGAATCTAAGGCCAGCAGGATCTCATTGTAAACTTTCAAGAGGGCTATTTCTACACTGTAGTTTTTCCTATAGGCGGACTGCGTTGAAGGAATTAAGTCTTGCTCACAAACGTACTCTCTGATCTGTGCACAAGCGGCTTTTTCGATCAATTTTCCAATGAAGCTCAGATTAGAAATAGGCCGATAGCTGCTGAAATCGTCATGTGGCAGTCCCTCTTTTTTCAGACGTGGACGAACTAATGAGTGCTTCAGAGAAGGAGGAAATCGACCTGTTTGCAGACTGGCATTGACAATTTTTGTGATGGGGGACAGCAGACTGGACATACAATTTTTCAGCAATGATGTAGGTATAGGATCGAGTGCTGACCAGGAAGTGAAAGCTGTCTTGAGAGTGTTTGATATAACATCCTCTGGGACGTAGTCGAAGTCAGACATTGTGATGGTACACATCCTAGGTAATTTAAGTGAGAGATCTTCATAAACTTGCCCCTCAGCATGACAGTTATCCTGTAGACGTTCTATCTTCCGATCAAAAAACTTTGAAAAATCATTAGCTAATTGCTCCGGTGAGTGGTGATGTGGCAGCACAGGCGCCATCGATGAGGAAGGACAAGACAGGCTTTTGACCATGCGGTAAAGACTGCGTTGATCAGTGGTGTTGATCTTACTTGAGATATACTCGGTCTTTGCGTGGTACAGGAGTTTGTTGTATTCTATGCACAGTGCCTGGTAGATTTCTTTATGAACATATAGACCAGATTTCATCCACTTTCTCTCACTCTTTCTTCGCTTTTGCTTTGCTTCACGAAGTGAATGTGAGAACCATGGAGCATGCGGTCGCACAACAACGTCCTTCTTCTCCATGGGAGCGTATTCATCAAAGATTCTACGAAGTTCTGCGTCATAGACTTGAGTTAGTGCATCGGGGTCATCTACCGAGTCAGCCATTATGCGAGACTTGGAAATGTCAGATTGGAAACTGACCACATCAATGTTTTTCATATTTCGTGAAGAAACCTGCATCTTTACAGACAGCGGACGAGCAGCAGCTAAAGTACACAGCACAGCAAAATGATCAGAAGGCAGAGAATGAGTCGCTGAAACACCAGCGACAAAATTGTCCTCTTCTGAAGCAATCAGCAGGTCCAAAGTGTGACCACTGCGATGTGTTGGTGTGTTCACATAATTCCGAAGGTTTGCAGGCTCCAGTACTTGAAGTAATTTCTTTGAATCAGTATTCGCAGGATCTTCGAAGTGTATGTTGAAGTCTCCTGCCAACATAAACTTTTGCCGGGATGATATCAGAACCTCCAACACTAGCGACAATTCTCTGATAAAGGATTCTATAGTAGCTCTATTTTTTTCTAGAAGGTGGTGGCCTGTAGAGAACAACTATGCGAAACGAAGAAGTGATGTGTGATGTACAGGTTAAATCAATATATTCAAATGATTCCAGTTGTAAGCTCCGATTTTCAACGACACTGAATCCACCTCGTAGCAAAAGACTCACTCCACCTCCGACTGTGCCCTGACGATATACATGGAACATCTTGAATCCTGGTAGTGTCCTGTGAATGTCAGCAACTGCGTGGTTGTCACGATCAGTACCTGTTAGCCAGGTTTCGGTTAGGGCCATGATGTCGAGACGCTGTGACAGCACAAAATCACATATTGCTGTTGACTTACCCCGGGCTTTGACAGACCTTGCATTCCATAGAGCAAACTTGATCTGCCGATAGTGTTTTGGCAGAGCACTGGTTTTGCATCGGATCAGATTACTATTCCTACTAAAACCGTGGTGTTTAACACCGGTTGTACCTTTAGAGTAACATGGTGGTGATGGTGAAATTACCACTGGGATTGTTTGTTGACCGAGCCCGTATTGTGAGACAGGTGCTGTTTCTTGGGGAGGACGGGCTCTGATCTTTACACCACCACGGGAGCCACGACGGGTTGGGCGAACACGATTCAGACCCAGAACTTTAATGGTAGAGTACACTTGCCTGGGTAATCTCGCCTTCCCATGACATGAGAGGTGCAACATGTCATTCAATCCATATGACAGCTGTTTCGAAGTAAGACAAGTGTACTTGTTGCTTTCATGGTCACCATGTAGCTGGCTGCCATCTTGTACGGGGCCTGGGTTTGGGTGTACATCTCCAGCTCTAAACAATTCACATTGAAAAGATGCTTGGCTGTTAGAATAATACGGAATCCTTCTTGGTAGGAAGTGTTTGCGAGTGTATAGCTGCTTCACAAAAGGCCGTGGCGATGTGAGGGCTGAGCTATGGGATCCATTCAGATGAGGAAGAAGGGTGAGGGTTCCAATCACAGTCAGAAGAAAAGCCCCCATTGTGATCAAGCAGCTTTCCTCAGCTCAGAGACAGGGCAGGTGCAAAGCCACATTACAGCACAGTCAATGTCAATCAGCCATGCATGAGTGAGCACCATAGATTGTGCTTTACTGCATTGAGCATATATATGGCTTCCCTGGCTGCTTCCTTGGTCAAGCAACCAAAATGTCATTTGATGCAAAATCTTGGCAAACAGGCGAATACAGATGTCACCCAAAGTCCTCCTGCTTCCTGGTACTTAGTTGGGGCAAATCTTGTCCAAAAGTAATAACAAAAAGTCACCAAACATGAAAAGTGAATTTTGCAAAAAATTGATATCATTTACCTTTAGTGTTTTTAATTCTACGAACAAAGGATCTGAATGGTCTCGATGACCTGAATTGGTACATATACGTATAGCTTTCTTTTGTAGAAGCAATATACTGTCAATGTGACTTTTCGCAGTTGCCCAAACAATGTTACAATATGAGATATTCGACAATATCAACGAATTATAAAGCATAAAATATTCTTTGGGACATAATACTTAAGCTTACAGAGTATACCAACGTTACGAGACACTTTATCTGAGATGTATTGCACATGAGCATTCCATTTCATATTTTCACTGATATATATTCTAAGAAATTTGACACTTTCTTTTTGCTCCAATAATATACCATCCACCATTATATTCAAATGGCGCATTTCATTTTGATGCTTCTTATTATGAAAATAAATAAAATTTGTCTTTTTTAAGTTGAGTGACAATCCATTGCTCTTAAACCATGTAGATAATTTCGGCAATTCAGTATTAAGAGTTTTTAAAAGCGACTGAAAATCAGAATTGGAACAAAATACATTGGTGTCATCGGCGAACAGAATATATTGCAGTAACTTGGAGGAATTTGTACTATCATTTATATACACTAGAAATAGTAGTGGTCCCAATATGGATCCTTGTGGGACGCCACAATGTATGGGTAAAACTTCAGAGTTTACCGATTCATAAGATACGTATTGCTGTCTATTTGATAAATAATTTTCAAACCATTCCAGTGGAATTCCACGAACTCCAGAACAATGTAATTTGCGTAAAAGGATAGTGTGGTCAAGAGTGTCGAATGCCTTGCTTAGGTCCATGAACACACCAATGACATGTTTTTGTTCTGCTAAGGCAGTCGACACTCTGTCATACAACTGGGCTAGTGCCATATCAGTAGAGTGAAATTTCCTGAAACCATATTGGTCTTGGTTCAGTATATCATTTTGTAACAAAAAATCATACAGTCCGTTATAAACAAGTCTTTCTATGACTTTAGAAAGACTAGGAAGAATAGAGATAGGTCGGTAATTCGAAACAAAAGAAGAGTCATCTTTTTTGTATATTGGAATAACTTTTGCAATTTTACATGCGTTCGGAAATACACCAGTTGACAACGAAAAATTACAAATATGTACTAAAGGTGTCAATATACTCCAAATAATCTGTTTTAAAAAGACGTGCTCATTTCATCATGACCACATGTATGACTAGATTTTATAGAATGCACAATATCAAGGATCTCATTAAAATCTGTTGGTTTGAAAAAATAATGAATTATCGTTTGACGTGCCCAAGTACTGCGAGAAATCTGTCTGTGTATTATCAATCCTAGAAGCTTGACTATGGCCTACATTAACAAAGTACTCATTAAAACAACATGCTACATCTTTAGGATCACAAAACGTTTGTCCATTATTCGTAATTTGAGATGTTGACACCTTCTTTTTCTTACCAATGACGTCATTAATAACCTTCCAAGTGGCTGACATATTTCCAGTAGCATTTTCAAAAGCTTCCGTATAATACATTCTGCGGGAAAGCCTGATAATCTGTGTAAGTTTATTTCTATATAATTTATATCGATTAACATTATCATTATCAGGATGCCGTAAACTATTTTTATATAAAACATTTCTTTTCTTAATGGAACGAAAAATTCCCTTTGTTATCCACGGATTTTTTATTGTTTTATTATTTTTCTTTTCAATTGTGGGGATATGTTTGTTAAAATAAGAAAGGAATATATTCCAGAAGGTGTCATAAGCAATACTTGGGTCTGCAGAAATTAATACATCATCCCACGTTTCCGTGATTAAATCATCGTTGAGTAATGATATATTTTCTAGTGTGAATTTCCGCTTCTTCTTACGTTCTTTCTGCTTAACATAAGAATTCTGTGTGTCGCCACAAATGAAAAATATAGGTAAATGGTCAGAGATATCACTATACAAAAGACCAGATTTCGAATAATCTGTGTCAATATTCGTAAAAATATTATCAATCAACGTTGATGAATTGACAGTAATTCTTGAAGGCTTATCAATTGTAATATTACAAAAATTTGCTTGCAAAATATTACAAAATTTATTTCTAAGAATGTGCTCTTCTTTCAAGAGATCAATGTTAAAATCACCCATAATGTATACATCTTTGTTTTCTTGATTAATCAGCTCTAATAAAACATCAAAGTTATCCAAAAATGAATTACTATCTGTATGAGGGGGCCTGTATATTACACAAAGTATTATATTTTTTCTATTATACATATATATTAATTTCAACACATGTGCAATCAAACTCATTTCCATTGTATATCAAATCAAGCCTTTCTTTATACGATACTATGTGTGATAGGAACAGGGCGACTCCGCCTCCTCGTCCGCATTTTCTATCAGAACGGACAACAGAATACCCATCAATGTTATATAAAGGGGGAGATTTGTCGTTAAGCCATGTTTCTGTGACGCCAATAGCGGAAAATTTCATATTTATCGTAGACAATAATAATTGCATATTTTCTTAATTTCTTAACAGACTGCGGGCATTGACATGTAATAAACTGAAAGAACGCTCATTACATTTTGAATTGAACTCGTCAGGCAAATAATATCGACACTGGACATATTTATGTAAACATGGATTAAATTCATCCATATTTTAAAGGAGGACAATATATGGACCATGACGTTACCATCAGCATTTGTTTAAGAGTTGCCGAAAGCAGACAAGAAGAGAAGGAAGGAATATAGCAAGTCATACAGAGTGTAAATTGTTTACGAAGTACTCTCAAGAGTAGTGGCCGCGTCGGACATGTGAGATGTCACAGTAAAGATCATTGCTGCATCAACTCTCCCTGTACATATATATAAAGTCAAAATATCTTTGGAAATATTCTATTTACATTGGTAAGCCTGTACACAGCATGATATTACACAAGTACACATGGCTATTCTTATTTGCAGACTTAGAGATCGTCAGAGAAAGAAAGGCAGAGAGGAGAATGATCGGAGAAAAAGAGAAATAGACATAAAGAAACATGGTTGTGACGTAATGAATTAAACAAGAGATATTGAGAAGCATTATTATAGGTACATACACGCTGGAGACTGTAGTGACCTAACTGGAGGAAAGGAAGTTGTGCGGGACTCCAGTTCGGTTCCTCCATTTCCCGGAAAAGAAGCGAAGCTTCACACCGTTATTGTACAGCTCCTGAACGGCTGTGGACCATTTCCTCTTCTCAGCCAGATCGTCAGCTGTGAGATCGTCTGTCATGAAGTACGCTTCCTTCGCGAGCTTCAGGCGCTGATTCTTCATGATGTCGACTTTCTCGCGGTATGACAGGGTTTTGAAGAGGATGTGTCTGGGCCGATCCTTTGAGGCTTTTCCATCGCGGTGCGCTCTTTCTACCTTGATGTCAAGGCCAAACTTCTCCTTCGTGATTTTCTCGACGAGAGCTGTGCAATCCTCGTCGGCATTGGTGGACTCGGGTATACCCACGATGCGAATGTTGTTCCTCCGTGAGAACCTTTCACTCTTGTTGATGGCTGAGTTGTGCCTCTCCACTTCTGATCGCAGCGCACTGACCTCTTTTTCCAGCTCGCCCATTCTTTTCTCCAGCTGCAGATTCCTGTTCTCGACCTCCGTCACTCTCCTGCTTTCAAACTCGATAGCCTGTCCCAGATGTGTCTCCACCTGTTTGATGTTTTCAATCAAGGAATCCACCGCTTTCTTTATCATCCGTTCGAACTTTTCTGTTGCTTCGTGGAAGTAGCGGGCAATTCCTTCAGGTGAAGTTACGTCATCCCTTTTGTCATGGAGATCTCTTGACATGTCGGGCATGTCGTGGGTATCGGATGGCACGGGTGCTGCGGCCGCTGCTGTTGAAGTGGTCTCGGGGTGGTGGTTTACCCGGGGTGGGCTGGCGGGTTGAGCTGCGGAAGCCCGTCTCCTTGGTGGCGGCGTAGAATTCTTCGGAGAAGGGAGAGTGGCGCCACGGTTTTCCACCCCAGAATCACATTTCCTGTCTTGTTTTACCTTCCTTGGCAGCACCTTCCTTGTCTGGGTACTCATTATGTTGTTCTAGTACAGCAGGAGATGTCGAATACAGTATCCAAAGATTGATATCCAAGTGAAATTCGGGAGAGATGATAAAGTGACGTGTTACTCGCTTGCGGCCATTTGCTTAATTTCTTATAACAAAATGCTTAACACCCAAGCAACAACAGTTACGGGATTATCAGACTACTGAGCTGAAATCAAGGAACCTCTATCAAGACATTCGATTAATTGCTCATACCAAATTAAGAGGCAGTAGCAATATCCTTTTAAAAATTATCAGAGAAGAAAGTGAACAGTGCGTAAAAACAGGATTTTTCGCAAAGTAGAAAAGGGCCTCTGCCTCATACCTAATCACAATATTCTACAAAAAATGTAAATAAACAACTAAAAACACAATTTCTCATTCTTTGTATGATCCCAAATTTTAGAAGAATGTGAAGAAAAACTTTCTCTTTAAGGCAATGTTAAAAAACACAGGTTTGATTCGGTTGATACAATCTATATTTATGAATATATTTATGAATACTAGTACTCAACTAGCTCCTCAACTAGCTCCTCATAGCTCCTCATATTTGCTTAAAATTCACACTTCTGGAATCACAGATATGCAATGATGTGACACTCTTGCCTTTTGGATGCTTGGAGAATCTTATGTGGTGAGAACTTTATATTTTTATTGAGATTTTTGCACACTCTTGCCAACTTTTTCTTGGTAGTCTGACAGCCCATTTTGGATTGTGGACAAGCTGCAGTCCCATACACCCATCTTCATGTGGTCTAACTGGATTGTTCAACTATAAGACCAGTGTTGCCTTATCTTGCCCTACTCATCCCATTGAAATTGCCTCTACTTGCTCCGCTGAATCTATTGAAGTTGCCTCACTGGACTGTGTAGTATTATATATTGTTCTTGCCACCTGGGTATACTTCTTCACGACACAATGGCTGGTACCCGGACAACAAAGAACCTCATTAAGGAGATCCCCCAGGATGATGAGGTACTGAAGGTCATGAAAGAAGCTGTGATACAAGCACTTGACTCCAAATTCCAGGAGCTCTTCACTAGACTCGAGGAACAGGCTGGGCAGATTCTTGATCTTCAGCATAAAGTAGACTCTTCAGAGCGAGATCTTGCTGCACTCAAGGTCAATGCTGAAAAGGATCGCCACCTGATTGCAAAACTGCAATCTGACCTGAACAATCAGGAGCAGTACTCCCGCAGAAACTGTTTGCGCATTTTTGGTGTCCCGGAAGCTGACAAGGAAAACACAGATGACGTTGTCTGTCGGATCGCCAATCAGAAGCTCGGAGTGGAGCTACGACGAGATGACATTGATCGCAGTCACCGCGTTCAGCGATGATCTCCACCGCCAGTCGGATCATCCAAGCCGAGAGCGATAATTGTGAAGATGACATCATACCGACTTTGCCAA
Organism: Diadema setosum; assembly: GCA_033980235.1. NCBI lineage: Eukaryota > Metazoa > Echinodermata > Echinoidea > Diadematoida > Diadematidae > Diadema > Diadema setosum. The sequence continues at coordinate 32,823,480 of CM067065.1, forward strand.
CACCTGCTCACGAACAGAAAGAAGCTGAAAGGCACCGGTCTGAGCATCTGTGAAGACTTGACTGACTCCAATCGATCTCTCCTCCATGATGCCTTTCTTGCCAGTAGAGCACAGAACAGCAAAGTTGTCTCCGCTTGGTCACAAGATGGCAGAATCATTGTATCAGTGAGGACATCAGACGGAAAAACAATGCGCAGACAAATTCACAGCAAAGCCGATCTCACCAGGTTGTAAGCTACGTGTAATCTTTGTATTCATAAACATAGCATTTTCATTTCAATACTGGTTTTGTGCAATGAAAATAATAACACTAGTTCTCATCCTAACTTTTAACTAATCATTTTTGAAATATGACAACCCTCCAAGCATCATTTTATCTTCGATTGGTATATTACTCCTTTTTCTTGTGTGCTTCAGGTTGATCTATTCACCTTATATGTATATGTATATTTGTATTTTGTGTGCAATCGTGTGTAATGTCATGTAAGCGTAGATTTCTAGGATGTCTCGATGATATTGACTTTGATACTCTTAATGAATTTCTATCACCACCTGAATCTTAAATAAATAATGATTCACTTCAAACAAATTGTACACCGGAGGAGTTTAATGACTTTATTGAAAATAGATATTCTAATGATGATCTCAGTAAATATTTGTCATGTATTCATATTAATGTGAGAAGCTTGTGTCATAATTTTGATGATTTGTCACTTTTTCTATCTTCTTTGTGTATGCAAACAAAAATTGTTGGCATCAGCGAGACATGGATAAATGATAATCCCCTTTATCACTGTGCAATATGAATGATTATGAGTTTGTTGGTAACAATCGCAAAACAAAACGCGGAGGAGGTGTTGGATTATATGTACACAAAGACATATCTTTTAATCGCCGTTGTGATCTTGATACCAATACTGATTTTTTAGATAGTATTTTTATAAAAGTAACAAATTGCAATTTCTCTATTTTGATATGTGTTGTATATAGACCACCCAATAAGTCAGTTAATGAATTTTGTGAGTTTTTGTTTGATATTTTGGATATTGTAAAAAAAAGAAAAGAAAATATTTTATCTAATGGGAGATTTTAATATTGATTTGCTTAAAGTAGCGCATGTGCAATATGTAAATGAATTTGTCGATTTGTTGTTACTGAATTCTATGCTACCTCTGATTCGTCATCCTACACGTGTATCTGACTCATCCGCTTCATTACTTGATAATATTTTTACCAATGATTCTTGCCAAATCCAGTCCGGAGTTATTCTTACTGATATATCAGATCATTTTCCTGTGTATTGCATTTGTAAAAGTGTAATTTCATTTTCAAAAAGTGAGCAAAGACAAGTAAAGAGGGACTTAAATGAAAATAATATTATATGTTTTTTTAAGATCACTGGAATCTATATCATGGGTATGTGATAGAGATGATGGTAACATTAGTTATAACAATTTTTTTTTTGATTTAGTTACTGACAAATACAATGAATCCTTTCCATTAATTTCAACTTGTTTTAAACACAGGAAAAATGATAATGTATGGTGTACAAAAGATATTCGTAAACTGATAAGGAAGAAATGTAAAATGTATAAATTGTATAAGAAGAATCCGAGTGATTATCGTAAAGCTGTTTATAAGACATATCGAAATAAAGTGACTAATATGGTAAAATTAGCTAAAAAGAAATATTATGAGAAAAAGCTAGCTGACAGTAGTGGAAATAGTAAAAAGACATGGGATGTGATAAATACTGCCTTGGGGAAAAAGTGCAATACGAAAACAATTATCAAATCTATTAAGTGTAATAATGAAACAGTAGTAAATAGTAAAGAAATTTGCAATTTGTTGAATACATTTTTGTCAATATTGGTAATGATATTAATTTTTCTTTTGATGATTCACATGAGTATGATTATCTTCAATATGTTACAAAAGTTGAGTCAACAGCACTTTTCAAACCAATTACTTGTAAAGAAATAATTGATATTGTAAACAATTTTAAGAATGATGTAAGTGCTGGATATGATAATATTGATGTTCGTATTGTTAAAAGAGCTATTCATTTGTTATGTAATCCTCTATGTGCAATATTTAATCAGTGTATGGAATCTGGTATATTTCCAGATAAATTGAAGATAGCCAGAGTTGTACCAGTTTTGAAGAATGGTTCCTCTGATGTAATAACAAATTATCGTCCAATATCAGTTTTATCTGTTTTTTTCCAAAATTTTTGAAAAATGTATTTCTACTAGGCTTGTTGAATTTCTTACGAAGTGCAATATCATTAAGAAAAATCAGTATGGATTTAGACCGGGGCACTCCACATCTTCTGCTTTAATTGATTTTATTCATAAGGTGATCTGTGCAATAGATAGCGGGAAAATTTTACTTGGCTTATTTTTAGACCTCAGCAAAGCATTTGACACACTTGATCATAATATTCTTTTAGCTAAATTAAGTCTATATAGATTTCGTGGTGTCACTTTCAAACTTTTGAAAAGTTATTTGAGCAATCGTAAGCAGTTCGTATCCATTGATAAGAATATATCAGATTACAAAAACATAAGATGTGGAGTGCCCCAGGGATCGATCCTTGGGCCTACTTTATTTCTTTTGTATATAAATGATTTACCCAATGTTTCTAGTATTTTACAATGCATTTTATTTGCAGACGATACAAGTATATTCTTGTCTCATGATAATATTGATTCTCTGCAAGAGGTTTTTAATAAGGAATTGCAAAATGTTACTAATTGGCTGCGAGCTAAAAAATTATCAATTAACATATCAAAAACTAATTTTATGATATTTACACAAAAAAAAAATGTAACACCGACACTGTATTCATTAACATGTGTGGTTCTCAAATTTTGCATGCACCTTCACTGAAATTCCTTGGAGTGCATGTAGATAATAAATTGAATTGGTCGAATCATATTAATTTTGTTTGTAATAAATTATCAAAAATATTGGTGTAATGAATAAACTAAGTTGTCTTCCAAAGTCTGTTTTAAAATCAATTTATAATGCCATAATTCTACCTCATTTGTACTATGGAGTAAGTGTCTGGGGCAATGCTCACGAATGTTATATTCAAAGACTTTCAGTGCTTCAAAAACGTGCAATACGAATCATTTCCCATGCCTCTTTTCTTGCCCACACCCAACCACTGTTCCTATCCCTGAAGATATTGCGGTTGAATGATATGTACAAATATCAAGCTGGAATTTTTATGTATTTGTGTAAAAATCGTTTGTTACCAAAGACTCTCTTAGATTTGTTCACTTTTAATAATCAAATTCATAATTATAGCACGCGATCCGCCAATGATTTTCACCTACCTCTATCTCGTACTTCTTTTTATCAAAGATCTATCATTTGCATTGGTCCTACCCTGTGGAATTCTCTCCCCTGTGCAATTCGTAATGCTAACTCTTTGAATACGTTTAAATCTGGTTACAAAAAAGCTCTTCTCAATAATTACAGCCAAATTTATTAAGGTAAGGAGTATGTTTTTTTATCCCCTATGTTTCGAGACATCCTGTATTATTGTCATTTTATGTTTTGCTTTGTCTTGTCTTGTCCTGTTCTAACGTTTTTACTTTCATTGGAACAAATTATATAAAAAATCGAAATTGAGTGAATTATTCTAGGTCAGCTATAAATAAGGGACATCTCCTTTCTGGCTGCTACCTACCATAGCATATTTGTTAACCTATGTACGTGTAATTGTCAATCTATTTATGTATTTTTGTTCCTTTTCACTGTCTTACTGAAATGTTTGTAATCATATCCGAATATTGATATATGTAATCGTTTTTAATATGTTCCTTGCTTTGGTGAAATAAAGAAACTTGAAATATATTATTGAGTCATCACTTAAAATCAGAGCATGCGACTTTTTTTAAGGGGGATGGGGTGGGGGTTGTGATCTACAGTCACAGTTATAACGATACAAAATCAAACCAAAACATAAAAACACAAACACACAACGCATTGTTAATTACAGTTCACTTATCAAACATATTCTTGAGAGGATAAGTATTGTTCCTGATAAGTGTAAAGTAACTAATTCGACAGAAGGCGCTTGACAAAATAACACATTTTCTTTTTTTCTTAATTTTCGTCGTAAGATATAAAGAGGCTATATGTCTATTAAAATCTGTGTCATTTCATGAACATGCATGAAGCACAATTATTATGAACAGTCGTTGGTACCCCTGTTGCTTCATCTGGAACTCTTTAGATTCTTGGTTGTGGCCGCCAGGAGTGGTGACAAAGATACCTAATGGGTGCCCAAACCGCTGGAGATAGCACGTCGCCCCGACCCCTGACCGTTGGCAAACTCTCCCGATGGGAAGAGGCAACGCACATAATTCGGCTGGTTATTCAAAACGCTGTACCAACCACGCAGAACATAATACAATAAACAAACTAAAAGGCACTCTTTGAAAGCACATTGTCTAAACTACCCCTAATGTGGCAGCAAAAATATCCGTCATAAAATAAATAATTTAATCCACCCCAACGAATGTATCAGTCATTCGACCATGATCTCCAGTCAAAGCAGAGAGCGCTTTACGACCTTGAAAGGACAATAGAAAACTTTGAGGACACATCTGAACGTCAAAAGTGCCTGAATATTTTCAAGAACAGGAGCTGTATACAGTTGACGCATGCTGAAATGTTTTATATGCCGCAAGTCGTATGTGAAAGTGACAACATGATAGATAATGATAAATCTGAAGACACATCGTTTGAGAAGTTCGCGAAACATTCTCGAATCGAATAAAGCTAGATAAAAACTTCAACAGAATTGCAAAGCCATGTTTAAATAACAATCATTCTTCATAATGAATATAAATCTGAACAGAGATTAAGAAGAATTGCATTTTATTTTTTGTTGTTGTTCTAACATTGCACATAGAGGCACAGAATCTTTGATACTTTTCTTTATACCTTGAAAAAGGTTCTCATAATAACCACCAAAACGTTTTTTCGAATTCAACAGTAATTGTGTTTTTTTTTTTTTTTTTTGCAATAACGTATTCTAAATGAAATAATGATGAAGAAATAAACATTTGTGACCGTGCACCTCAAAACGAACATAAAATCGCACACACTGATTTCGCGTGAGGACTGAAAATAAGTGAAATGGGTCAACCTAGTTGACTTTTTCATATTTTCTGAAAAAGCGGGTCTTCTTTTACATTATGCTAAAATTTGGTATCATAAAACGGGCAGGAAAGAGTGTTTTTTTTTTAGCAGTTTATCTCGAACATTTTTGGAACAACAGTGTGATTAGGTGTGTCTTTAAAATCCCTTTTTCACTTCTGAAAAACCTTGTCCACACTCTTCACTTTCAACTCTAATAACTTTTGAAAAGATAGTGCTACTGCTTTGAAAATTGGCATTAATTATGGACAGAATGTGTTAATGAGGTATGCTTAATTTCAGTTCAATCAGATAATCCCTTCATTGTTGTTACTCTGGTGGTTTACTTCCTGTTTTTGTCCCATTCATCGCACAGCCAGCACGGTCTGGTAAAGATTAAGCGCTTGAATAGACACTGTACTTCAGAGCCTCTTTTCTCAGTTCACACTTTTCCTGAGTTTGTGCTTTCTTTCCAATATTTAGATATGTTAGGAGAGTCCATTTGATTTGAGTTATACATAATCTTAAAGCTTAAAGTCTGCTCTTTCAGAATATGGTCTTAACTAAAAATTCATCTCTGGCGACTTTTTGTTTGTTTTGAGGTGCAGGGTCACATTTGATTGTGTCCTTCGTACAATTTATGCGTTGTAAAAAGCAATATTTAGGAGGGGTTTTACATCGATAAACGTAGGTCTAGTTCATTGACCTTCAACAGATGAAAAAAAATACATGATGAGACAATTCAAACAACAACAACCATTCTCTGAAGAAAGAGCATAAAATCTTCAAAGGTGACAGACAGTGGAATCACAATGCAGAAGTCACGTGTACCTGTTTCAGGGGAAACAAGGCACATTAGTATCCGAGAACTTTATAAGTAGCGGTACACTCCTGGTCTTATTGGACTTTTGTTCTGTGCCCTTGTACAGATATCATTACTTGTAGCTACGCCACGCATTGGCTTCCTCCGATCACACACATTAATTCACCATGAAGAAACAAATAAATCGTGATACAATAATATTTATAGCGTTCTGATCCTTATTCTGAGAGATATCTATCAATGTTCGTCTTACCCGTTGGGTCACTCTTCTTCCAACCAAATGTGGATATGTATGACTTTTATTCTCATGGTAGATGGCAGGAATATTCAGATCTTGAATCTGTATGAAAATAAATGTGAGAATATAACATGAGAATAAAACGGAATTAAAACACTAGAACACACACACACACACACACACACACAATAAAAAAAAAACATTTTCAGGGTTAATAACATCTATTGCCAGCAAATATAGATATAAAGTACAAGTAACATAAAATCAGATAGAATAAAGGTAATCTTTATAAAGGTAATAAAGGTAAACACGAACGATAAAGAAAATATGTAATAATTTTCGTGTTTACCTCGATTCGTGAGACAACATCATGTGTTACCTTTATCATTTCAGTTACTACCACGATGATAACGATAATCCGTACTATTAACATGCAATCAAATGCCGTGGGCACATCTCTAGAAGTACAAAAACTTGCGATGATTGCGCCCTTAACATTAATGAATTAGGACATTCAATAAAAGGCAGTATCACAGTAAATAGAAGCACAAAGCCGAGGTAAGGACCTGGACAAAGACAGAACAAAAACCAGACACAAAGGCAGGGACATACAGCCAATGAAAAATGTGGGACAGCCATCAGGCATTAAAGCGATACATGCAGCTAGAGTGACAGCAGAAAATAAAATGACATGCACTGTACACTTTCACAACGCCATACGCGTAAAAGCAAATGCGCAGTAACTTTCTTGTTCTTGCTCAGTAACATTTTCAATTCCTCATAAAGTGGTTTAACCTGTGATCGTAACATGTCTTCTTGAAATTGTTAGGATTACTCTATTTTTTATAGCATTTCAATGTTGTTGTTGTTGTTGTTGTTGTTTTTTTTTTTTACTGGAGAGGTATATCCATACTATGTTACAATACGATAAAAATTACAGAATGAGAGATCAATCGTTAGAATGTACTAGGCAATATGAAAGGTGTGTTTAAACTACCGGTATTTTTTTTTATGGGGGGGGGGGGGGGAGGGGGATTCTCCTTTGAACCTTTATATTTGATCCAGCGGTTCCAACATCAAAACTTAAAAAAAAAAAGAAATCATAACTTTTGCATCGATTGTCCGATTTTCCTCAAACTTTCACTGATATGTTCTATTAATGTTGCTGCTTTCACTCAATCCACATTTCTCTTTGGGTTTAGGTTTCCTTTAAAAGGGGGATGCTATACTGCCTTGAAAGTTGGCATTACTATTCGGTTTGAGAAGATTATATAATTATATATATATATATATATATATATGTGACCGTGCACCTCAAAACGAACATAAAATCGCACACACTGATTTTGCGTGAGGACTGAAAATAAGTGAAATGGGTCAACCTAGCCGAACTTGACTTCTTCATATTTTCTGAAAGAGCGGGTCTTCTTTTACATTATGCTAAAATTTGGTATCATAAAACGGGCAGGAAAGTGTGTTTTTTTAGCAGTTTATAATCGAACATTTTTGGTAGAATAGTGTGATTAGGTGTGTCTTTAGAATCGCTTTTTCATTTCTGAAAAACCTTGTCCACACTCTTCACTTTCAACTCTAATAACTTTTGAAAGGATAGGGCTACTGCTTTGAAAGTTGGCATTAATTATGGACAGAATGTGTTAATGAGGCATGCTTGATTTCAGTTTAATCTGATAATCCCTTCATTGTTGTTACTCTGGTGGTTTACTTCCTGTTTTTGTCCCATTAAACGCATAGCCACCACGGTTTGGTAAAGATTAAGCGCTTGAATAGACACTGTACTTCAGAGCCTCTTTTCTCAGTTCACACTTTTCCTGAGTTTGTGCATTCTTTCCTATATTTGGATAGGTTAGGAGAGTCCATTTGATTTGAGTTATACATCATTTTAAAGCTTAAAGTCTGCTCTTTCAGAATACGGTCTTAACTAAAAATTCGTGTCTGGCGACTTTTTGTTTGTTTTAAAGTGCAGGGTCACACACACACATATATATATATATATATATATATATATATATATATTTATTTATTTATTCATTTATTTATTTATTTATTTCTAATCTTTTGTCAGGGTAGTCCATTCACCAATAAATAGTGGTCTTCCATGGAGCCCTGAATACTATTGATGAACATATGTACATTAAAATAGCAAAACGTATATACAGAAGATGACATATACAGTGTAGATACATACGAGCATACTGTACATTGCAAAGTAACATAAAAAATACATGCCACAGCAAGAGTTCACCAGAATGCCGAAATAACAATTAAAACGCTATTATACAGGAATGACAAAGCTCAGAATAAATTTCGTGTGTTACTTACAAATAGCAACTTTGCTTAAACAATCTCTTAAATGAGTACATGGAAGAAGCTGGTCTAATTGAATGATCTAGCCTGTTCCATTCAAGTACAGAGGATACGATTGGGCTGCACTTGTGACAATCAGAGAGAAATCTTGGTACACGTAGATTTCTACTGTCTATTAGCCTTGTATGATGTTCATGTAAATCACTATTCTTAACTAAGTGCACCTGAAGGTACGAAGGTGCTAACTTATGGACGCATTTATATAGCATCATAACGCAGCTGAAATCAAAACGTTTGTCTAGTGTCATACATTTAAGACTTTTGAATAAATCAGCCGACGGTGTGTCATATGTTTTGTCCAAAATTATTCTTGCTTGCCGCCCTCTTTTGAATTTTTTTTTCTAGCTTAGTTGTATGGGATTGAAATCTGTTTGACCAAAGAACAGAACAGTAATCAAATTGTGGTAACACTAGACTATTATAAAGTAATTTTAGGGATTGTTGGGGCAAAAAGGCCTTCGCTCTCTTTATCATGCAGACACTTTTTTTGGGTACGTTTACTTACATTTTCGATTTGTTTAGACCATTTCAGTTCTTCATCTATTCAAACACCTAAACATTTAGTGAACTGAAATTCTTTTAATCCGACTACCATCTAATGAAACACTGAAATTTTCAATTTTCCCGAGATTAGCACGGAAGCCGATGATCATGACAGAAGTTTGTCAGTGTTAAGGACGAGCCGATTTTTCTTAATCCACCCCATTACTTTATCTAGTGCAACAGTTATCTTTTCTTCTAAAACTGTTGCGTCATTAGCACTGACAGTGAGGGTCGTATCGTCAGCGTACATATCTATAACACCTTCTGAAGTACACTCGGGTAGACTGTTGACATAAATTGAAAATAAAAAGGGACCAAGTATTGAACCTTGAGGTACACCCAATTTAAGAGTTGAAGGGTGGGACTTGGCTCCTTTGAATTGCGTCACTTGCTGTCTGTCACTTAAATAGGATTTGAACCAATCTACAGTCGTCTTGCTACACCCTATACACTTTAATTTATGTAAAAGTAGGTCATGATCTACAGTGTCAAATGCCTTCCGAAGATCTATAAAGGCAACTCCAGAAATTTGATTATTATCTATATTCAAAGACCACTGATTCACAAGTTTTGCAAGAGCAGTTGATGTGGAATGAAATGGTCTAAAACCAGATTGATTAGGGTGTAGTAAATCATTCGCATTCATGAATTCGCTCAGTTGTTGATGTACGGTCCTTTCGATAATTTTACTCACTGTTGGTAAGATTGAGATGGGGCGGTAGTTATTCAACGAAGACATATCTCCTGTTTTAAATATTGGTACTACCCGAGCCTTTTTTCCATTCACGTGGAACAACTCCCGTAGACAGGGATTTGTTGATAATATCGCAAAGAGATTCTGCGATAACATTCTTTGTCATCTTTAAAAGTTTGCAGCCGATGTGATCTTCTCCGGTTGTTTTATCTATGCCAAGAAGCTCGATCTGTCTCAATACAAAATCTCTCGTTATCATACTTAAATTGAATTGAGAATGAGATGGAACAAAGCCTTTGTCCTCATCTGATATCATTTGAGAAGTATTTCTCTGCAGGTCTTTTGTAATTTTAGTAGCATTAGATATGAATTAAATGTTGAATGCTTCAGCAATACTTGCGTTGTCCGATACTTCTGCATCATCAACCTTTATGGTATTGGGAGAAATGGTTGATGATTTTGGCGCAAGTTCCCTTAAGCTCTTCCACATTTTCTTACTGTTGTTACGATTTTGTAAAATTTGGTCAGTGTTATACTGTTTTTTTCTTATTCTCATGAGATGAGTAACTTTGTTTTTTAGATATTTATAGGTATATATATATATATATATCCAAGTGGTGGAATAAGAGCATGAAGACGATGAAGACAAACAAGTTGACGTAATGCATTAGATTCCAACTTCATTTATTTGTAAACCAAATTTTCGACCCTTGCATGGATCTTCCTCAGGGTAACAGTGATATTTGTATTTGAAGGTCAGCACAGAAAAATAAAAATAATAACAAAGAAACGCGCCTGGTTGTCAGCTTAGAGTTTGAGCTAGCAACCAACACGCACGGTTGTTAGCTCAAAATTTGCGCTATCTTCATGATCGCAAAATCCTTAAATTCAATTATGACGTTACAATGTATCATAAAATGCATAAGAAGTAAGACATAGACATTTTCAAATCAAACTGATCGTTTACCAGCCGCGCAAAATACAAAATATCACTGTTACCCTGAGGAAGATCCGTGCAAGGGTCGAAAATTTGGTTTACAAATAAATGAAGTTGGAATCTAAATGCATTATGTCAACTTGTCTGTCTTCATCGTCTTTATATAATATATATATATATATATATATATATATATATATATGTATATAATATAATTATATACAGTTCATGCTCACAGGGACAGAATAATATAAAGAAAATATCAAGAGGAATTCAATGTTTGTTAGATGGAAAAGCATTTTTGGACCGGCTGACACATCCAAAAACAAAGTAAAACAGAGCGATTCTAAGAAAAGGTGGGTCCCACCTTCTATTAGGATTACCCTATTTTGGATATCTTATTCATTTCAAAAACATATTTTCATTACATAAATATTGAATAATTCTTGCAATCTATTGCATGCTCTTGCACACTTCATAAGAGGTTTCTCATTATCTAACCAAAAAAAAAAAAAAAGTTAGAAACTTGAAGTTAGGTCTCAACCAAAACTATACGATCCCCTTAAGCTTAATCTAAAGTTTATTATTCCTTCTTTTACGTAATTATGGAGCTTAACATCCCGTTTTTTGGTCCCATTCATCGCACAGATCACGGCTTGGTAAAATTATGCGCTCGAATAGTCACGATACTTCCGGTTCAGAGCCTCTTTTCTAGAGTGTGTGCTTTCTTTCCAATATTTAGATAGGTTAGGAGACTCTATTTGAATTCAATTATACATCATTTTACAGCTTAAAGTCTGACTTCCAGAATCTGTCATTTACTAAAGAAAGTATATTTGTGGCAACTTTTTGTTAATTGTGTTATCCAGGGTTATGATACAGGTTATACATATGAAAAAAAAGTTTCATCAAACGGTTCTGAACTATGCGCAACCAACACACATTGCTAGTTGCGGTCACAAATGTCATAACATTTAAGCCTGAAAAGTGTCCTTTGGTTAATGTAAACCGATGTATCACTGCCCCCCCCCCCCCAAAAAAAAAAGGTGATACTAGACAAAGAAAACAGTTTTGGGTTATGCGTATCAACACACATTACTAGATGCGGTCACAAATCTCATGACAATTTTTGATAGGCTAAATAGTATACAAATAATGAATGTTTATGAGTGCAATGGACAGAATATTTCATGAGGTGAAAGATGAAATGATCCATTCAACGAGGCGCAGCCGAGTTGAATGGATCAAACATTTAATCTTTCACCTCAAGAAATATTCTGTCCATCGGCACTGATGAAAAACATTTATTATTTGTTTTATATAACGCCTAAAATAGATCCTTGTCATTTGATGTTGTATTAATTTAGAAACAAAGAGAGAATCTGAGATCGCGAGAGTGCTCACTGAGCGCTTTACGCTAGCGCGCTGTGGCATACGCACACTGCAAACGCAAGCTTCTAGCGCGCTGTCGCATACTACACACACTGCAAACGCATGCGTTTTACACGAGCGTGTGCCTGGCTCTCAGCGAGCGTGCAATGGACCAAATCGTATGGATCCAAAAATTGCACATAGTGGAGCGGCATAGCTTGAAAAATTAGAGGAAATGTGCATTTTATGATAAAAGCGCCAAATTTGGCACACATGTTGGCAATGACATTTGAAATAAATTCAGATATTGGGCCATCGTGAATAGCGCCCTCAGCGGCCATGACAGCCATTTTTCAAAATGGCCGCCATAAATGCCATTTTTCGCAAAGAAAAATTAAAAATTTCAGAAGGAAAACCAGTAAGATTTTGCAAACGAGTGGGAAATAACATTCAAAATAAGTTCAGATATTGGGCCATTGTAAATAGCGCCCTCAACGGCCATAGCAGCATTTTTTTTTCCAAAATGGCCGCCATTAATGCCATTTTTTGCAAAAAAAAAATTAAAAATTTCAGAAAAGAAAACCAGTAAGATTTTGCAAACGAGTGGGAAATAACATTCAAAATAAGTTCAGATATTGGGCCATCGTAAATAGCGCCATCAACGGCCATAGCAGCCATTTTTTTTTCAAAATGGCCGCCATAAATGCCATATTTCGTAAAAATTTACAAATTTCAGAAGGAAAAATCAATAAGATTTTGCAAATGTGTCGGAAATAGCATTCAAAATAAATTCAGATATTGGGCCATCCCAAATTGCGCCTTCAACGGCCATGACAGGGATTTTTAAAATGGCCGCCATAAATGCCAGTTTTTGTAAAATTTTTAAAATTTCAGAAGGGAAAATCAATTATATTTTGCAAACGAGTGGGAAATAACATTCAAAATAAATTTAGATATTGGGCCATCGGAAATTGCGCCCTCAACGGCCATGGCAGCCATTTTTTTTTTCCAAAATGGCCACCATAGATGCCAGTTTCCGTAAGATTTTAGAAATTTCAGAAGGGAAAATCAATAAGATTTTGCAAACGAGTGGAATATAACATTTAAAATAAATTTAGATATTGGGCCATCGCAAATTGTGCCCCCAATGGTCATGGCAGCCATTTTTTTCAAAATGGTCGCCATAAATGCAATTTTTTCTCTGAATTTACTAATTCCACAAGAAAAGTCAATAAGATTTTGCACTCAATTCAAAAATTTCGTTTGAAATATATTTTGCGCCTATGTATTACATTATTGTAAATAGCGCCCTCAATGGCTATTGCAGCCATTTTTCAAAATGGCCACCATGGATTCCATTTTTTTTTTTATTTCCTGATTTCACAAAAGGAAAAGTCAATAAGATTTTGTGCACAATTTGAAAATTATGCTTGAAATAAATATTTGTATTAGATTATTATAATAAATATTTGTATTAGATCATTATAATAAATATTTGTATTAGATTATTATAATAAATATTTGTATTACATTATTATAATACTGCCCTCAACGGCCATTGCCGCCATATTCCAAAATGGCTGCAATTGTCATAATCATTTTGTTTAAAAAATGGTTATTTCAGAAAGAAAAGTCAACAAATGTGTACATAAATTGAAAATCATGTTTTAAATCAAACAATATATCCAGGTTGCACTAACTCTAGAAATTGTTCCTTCGCAAATTTTCAAGAAGAAAAAAAAATGCTAATAATGGTAATTGCAGCCATTTTCCAAAATGGCTGTCATAGATGCCATTTTTCTATTATGAAGATGTTCTATAAATCCCGGAAGAAGACAATAAACATTTTTTTTTTTTGCGCAAGTTGACAATTACATGCAAAGAAGTTTAAACACTGAGCCATCGTAAGCTGTGTTCTCAATGGCTATTTCAGCTATTTGTCAAAATGGCTACAATACACTCTTCTTTTTCTTTTTCTTTTTGAAAATTTGCTTAACTTTAGAAAAAGAAGACAGTAGAACAATCACAGAGACATTGTGTAATCTGAAATATGGTGTTAAAGAAATCATTTGAGGAACAAGTAAAATAAACAAGGCAAATGCTTAGCGATTATATCTCACCAATGATGAATGCATATTTTAGGTGGCAAACATGAAAAATTTCCGAAAAAGAGTAATATGAATATCCAGGGATAATGGCGCCATGTATCAACTTTGAGAGTAACACCATATCATTGAATATATGGGACTATATGACGTGTATCTATTCTAAAATGTAACTTCCTAAACATTCTTAAGACATTCTTAATGGCCTTTCATTTTACGAAAAAAGTTAATTTACTTTATGCTATGCTTCCATAAAAACACATACATTTGATATCCATACTGTTAGCCGTCACACGCGAAATACTGCAATTAGAACTAAACTGAAAACATGCATTTAGAAGTAACCCATTAATGAAACCTTTTTTTTTTAATAAATTTCTTTGAACACCAGATTGCATTAGATATAATTGCTCTTTAGCAGTATTCTATTGCTTTCTCCTTCTGGAATAGGCAAATAAAAAAAAAAAGGAGTGTGTGGAAGCCATTTTGACAAAGAGCTGCCATAGCCGTTGGGGACGATGTTTAAATGGTGGCACAATATCTTCATTTCAAATTCAAACTTGAATTTATTTGAATGTCTTTTGTCAATTTCCACAAGAAATTGTATTGTCTTCTGGCATTATCATATTTTCAAGAAATAAATAGCATTTATAGTGGCCATTTGGAAAATGGCTGCCATGGTCGTTGATGGTGCCATTTGTAATGGCCTCATATATTATTTTCTTTTGAATATGATTTTCAACAAATGTACAAATTTCATTGATTTTCTCTCTGAAATTAGCAAATCTTTCCACAAAAAAAAAAGAAAATAAAAAAGAAGCAGACATCCATGGTGGTCAGCATGGCCCTTGAGGGCACCTTCTAAGAAGACCTTATACTTAAATTTCTTTTTGAGCAGAATTTTCAACTTGTTTGCAAAGTCTTATTGACTTTTCCTCCTGACATCAGCAAATTTTTGGAAAAAAAAATGGTGGGGCCGGGGGGGGGGGGGGGGGGGTATCCATGGCAGCTGTTTGAAACTTGGCTGCTATGGCTGTTGAGGGTGCACTTTTGGATGGCCTATTATCAAATTCAGTTTGAATGTAATTTTCGACCTTTGTGGAAATTCTGATTGACGTCTGCAACACTTTACGAAAAAAAGATATTCATGGTGGCCATTTTGAAAAATGGCTGGAATGGCCATTGAGGGGGCAATTTGCAATGGCCCAATAAGTTTACTTTTGAATGTAATTTCCCACCTGTTTGCAAAATCTCGTTGGCTTTCCCTTCTAATTTTAGTAAATCTGTTCGAAAATAAAGCAATTATGGCGGCCATTTTGAAAAATGGCTGTCATGACCGTTGAGGGCGCAATTTCCGATGGCACAATATCGAGATTTATTTTAAATGTCATTTCCCATTTATAACCATAATTTCATTGACTTTTCCTTTTGAAATTAGCATTTTTTTTAAATGAAAAAGTGGCACTTATGGTGACCATTTTAAAAAAAAAAATGGCTGCCATAGCCATTGAGGGCGCAATTTTCAATTGCCAAATATCTGGATTTATTTTGGATGTAATTTCCCGCTTGTTTGCACAAAAGAGAGAAAAAAAAATGGCTTTCCCTTCTGATATTTGCATTTTTTTAAACAAAAAAAAAGGCATTTATGGCGGCCATTTTGAAAAAAAATGGCTACCATGGCCGTTGAGGGCGCAATTTCCGATGGCACAATATCTAGATTTATTTTGAATGTAATTAACATTTATGGGCAAAATCTTTTCCCTTCTGAAATTCGCAAAATCGTCCAAGAAGTGGCACATTAGACAGCCATTTTAAAAAATGGCTGTCATGGACGTTGAGGGCGCAGTTAACAATGGCAAAATATTTAAATTCATTTTGAATGTAATTTCCAACTTGTTTGCAAAATCTTACTGGCTTTCCCTTCTGAAGTTAGCAAATGTTTTGAAAAAATGACATTTATGGCGGCCATTTTGAAAAATGGCTGCCATGGGCGTTGAGGGCGCTATTTCCGATGGCTCGATATCTAGATTTATTTTGAATGTAATTTCCCATTTGAAACCAAAATCTTGTTTACTTTTCTCTCCTAAAATTAGCAAATTTTACGAAAACATGGCATTTATGGCAGCCATTTTGAAAAATGGCTGCCATGGACGTTGAGGGCGCTATTTACGATGGCCCAATATCTAAATTTAATCTGAACGTGATTGTCAACCTGTGTACGAAATTTGGTGCTTTTATCACAAAATGCACAATATTGTTCGGCTATGCCGCTCCACTTACAGTAAATGGAGCCACAATTGCACGGATGATGACGTCATAGTGAAATGGGCCAAATGATCAATGCCAAACAACCAATCAAATCCCTTAAATTCCATCCCTCTCCTTTTCCTTCTCTATTCTTCCCTGCTCTTTTTTCTGTTTTTCCTCGTTCTTCGTTGTCCAGTATCTGTCTGAGTGCATTTCCTCAAATTCTGTTATTTCTGTGTATTGTGTTATTGTTGTTGTTGTTGTCGTCGTTATGTTTTTTTGTGGCCGATTGCATATCTTCCTTTCCGTTCAATTTTCCTGCACACCTGGCCCCACAGTGTCTGTGCCACAAATGTGATATGTTATATAGTTTATACATTTGCATCCTAAAATCCTAGTAAGTATTGTTCATAGTATCAACATCATTATATCAATGAGTAAAATGTACAATAGTATATAGAAGAATTTAAAATGAATATGTCTTATTGGTATAACAAATTGGTGCTGTTGTTGTTTTGTTCCAGTGTTCCACGTTTTACAAGCGTGGCTTTTTTTTGTGGAACACTGTTTTCCATCATTGTGATTATTTACTATTTTTGTTGCCATGACAAAGTGCATTGTTTCTTTTTTTACGACATCATTCGTGTATAATATACTTTATATTGTATTCAAAAAATCCTTTATCGGACGAGTGTAAGAGAAATGAAAAAAAAAATGTATCACTTTGGATTATGTAAACTTTTCTTTTCTTTTCTTTGTGATGATGGAAATAAATAAACTATTGAACTATCAAATGACAAGGATCTCTTCAGGCGTTACATGTCCAATATTGTTTAATGGATGTGTCACTGCAGCAGTGTGGCATGTAGTGAAATGACTTCTATTTATTTCAGCCATGTGATTATTTGTTAGTTTGTATGTCTGCTTCGTATTTTCTGGAAATATTCAATTACTTGAAATACAGCATTGTTTCATTGCATCTTTTCTTGACCACCCGCGATATTGAGAAAAAAAAATCCAGCTGTCTTTGCCAGTGACCAAGCAAGGACTGATGATAACATATTCGATAGTTTGCATTGCTTGCAATCTGTTAACTTTGTGATGAAGAATGCACGCATTACAATGCACTTGCGCAGTGGCACGCCTGGCATCGACTTTTACATAATCCATTCGGATTTGCTTTAACCTGTTTGAAAACAAACAAAACAAAACAAAATGGCAACCCCGGATTTTCCATGAATGAACTTGAAACTGCACTGACTAATATACATTTTCAAAGCTCACCTGACACGATGACGCTGATGCAGCGGCTGTTGAGAAGAATTCTTCGGGCAAGTAATCGACATATAAAGTCAAGCCCGAAATACCCATAGAGCATACCCATTGGGCAAGGCTTTCTCCGATCGAGGGATGATAGTCCTTGTGTATCCGAAGCGTCAAATCTTGAATCTGTATAAGGGAACAAAAAGAAAACATACACTTCAACAGCAACACCACGAACGGGAACATGTGGAATATATATCTATATTATATATGTATATATATATATATATATATATATATATATATATATATATATATATAAGATATGAGAAAGGAAGGAGAAATCGGTGCGTAGCTTTGACATCATTATTCCTCTTACTGTTCCTCCTTTTTGGAAAAGCGCAAGAGTTGAAAAATTGGTCTCCGCCGGGGATCGAACCCGGGTCTTTGGCATGGAACGCCAACGCCTTAACCGCTCGGCCACGGAGACGTCATAGCGATTCAGGCAGACCCAAGCTCGAATACCCGACGGACCAACCCTTCAACTCTTTATGCGCACGTTCCTTTTTGGGGCAGAGAGTTATGAGTAACAACCAGCCGCGTGCCTCAGCTGGATCTGCAATGAGATTCACGTAGCGGTGAATTGGGATAATGTTTTTGCGAAAGAAGTCACCGCTACAACAGCTTTTTGGCTTCTCCTGAATAATTTTGCATATGTAAGAGATGAGAAAGGAAGGAGAAATCGGTGCGTAGCTTTGACATCATTATTCCTCTTACTGTTCCTCCTTTTTGGAAAAGCGCAAGAGTTGAAAAATTGGTCTCCGCCGGGGATCGAACCCGGGTCTTTGGCATGGAACGCCAACGCCTTAACCGCTCGGCCACGGAGACGTCATAGCGATTCAGGCAGACCCAAGCTCGAATACCCGACGGATATATATATATATATATATATATATATATGTATATATATATATATATATATATATATATATATATATATATTATATATGTGTATATATATATGAAAATAGGATCATGTGATTATGAAAATCGTGAATAGTTAACAAAATAACACATCAGGAAATAACTGAGACCAATGCGAATCCAGGAACTGGCAGATGGGATATGCTTTGAAACATGCGACGAATTTCGTTTTCCAGATGGAAGTAGGCTTATGATGAAAAAAGAAATACATTTACTGTCTCCCTTCCTGTACAAGAAAAGTACAAACGTGCTATGGACTGGATCAGACACTGTATCAGCCGCAGATCGCATTATTGATGGTTTCATTTTATTTGTTATTTAGTCTATTCCATTTCCAACAAAAGCAATCGCAGATAATTATTTGAATGGACACAATTACCCAACATCATTACAACATTGTCATCAAGGAACATGCTAGAAACTAAAATATAATAGATATTGTGGTACCAATTACAAGTCTACATTCATTTCAGAAAAGAGTTTTTTTTTTTAATGAATGAATAGATAAATGAATAGATGAATAAACAAAGGAATGTGACCAAAGCTTATCTAAATGCGTTAAAAAGACAAAAAGAAATACGGTCATTAATCAAACACAATAGTCTGGGTGCCAAAGCCAGATGTTGGGATTAGCCTATGGTTTTGCCTTCTGCTGTTCTTGCTTCTATGCAGTTCTTGCATCATTGACGATTTTGAGATATTCACGATGAGAGAGTTGGTCTTAGCCTCTTTCGAGGGTACTGAATCTAAATCAGCACGATGCTACTTTTGGATTCTTGAGGGTTTTAAAATATTCAAGCTGACCTCCAGCATGAGCCACCAACACTGGAAATTTCTGTGTATTTCCATCTGAATCGTAAACAATTCAATTTTACAATACAATTTTAAATATAGTTATAAGAACTTACCCGGCTCTTTGAAGCCTCTGCTGCGAGAATCTTGTAGAAGTCGTCGTGAAATGTAGAGTCCAGTATTTCCACGCTGTACAGAACGCGGCTGGAACACATCCCTTCTGCCAATTCACGAGATAAACCCCTTCCGCATTGTACTTTTTGCGCCACTAGCGATAGCTATTACGACGAAAATTTAAAATGTTTGGGATAGTTAACACTACTTACTGTTGGTAACTTTAGTAAATGCTGTCCAGAAACATGCGATTCCATTGCAAGTGGGATGTCAGAGCATATTCGACTGGATATATTCATTTAATTGGTGCTTGTGCGAATCGATGTCGGTGAAGGGGTCAATGCGCTTAGAAACATCAGTATTAAGCGCTTTATAAACGTTATTCATTATCATTATTATTAACGCAATTTCAATTTCTTTAAACTAGAGCTGACGGTGACAGAAAATAATGTCTTCATCAGTTATCACTACGTGTAAAACTTTAACTGTATGGATTAACCAATACATTTTTGGACGTTTCATTCACTGTATCCTGTGTACGCATATTTAAACTTGAATGTTTCATAGTAGCAGTTTGTCAACACGTCAACACAGACTTTTTGTCACATTATTTAAATTGTCTTTTTTCCTCCAAATGGAATTTATTATTCTGTCTAACATGACACGCAAAGACACAAGCTGCTTGAAGAACGCCATTATAGTTCTGAGGTCGTCCTGTTATCACTGACTGATATCAAGGTCGGGATTCTTGCTGGTGATAGTGTCCAGGTATACAAAAAAAAAAAAAAAACACCCCAACACTACCACTATCAACCTCAAATCGTCCAATGTGTCGATGCAAGTGATAACTTTAGATGTGTCCTCGAATCTCATTGGCCCATCTGAATTCAGTCTTTGTTTGTATTTTTTTCTTTTTTTTTATTTCATCACGTCGTCACACCCTACTCTTTTGCCTTCCGTCTGCGTAATCCGCTCACATAAATACTCCGGCATCATGTTGTGTTTTGCTTAAATTAGAAGAACTTGGCGTTATCATGATATTTGCTTCGCTGAATTTATAAAAACTTTTCGAGTAAAGGTAGTAAGTATTAGGGAATGTCGACAGTCAAACTGGTTGTGTTTTTTACCTATATATTAATATCCAAATACACTTATACTGCATGTGGGGAAAACAGCACTATATAACGCAGATACCAAGCCCGTTATGATAGCCCTTTTCTTTTACCCGGGCAGTTGATCCATGTGCAACTACAATCCACATAACTGCCACTAAGATAATTATCTCCCAACCCCCCACAACTCCCCTCCTATTGCAATTACCCTCTCAGACAACAACCCCGCCTTCTTCTGCAACTTTTGCAATATTGAACACTGTTAGGGATAAAAATTTTAGAATATTGTCGGTCATTTTGAAATCAAATGCAAATTTGTTAACACTCGGCAATATTTACGGCCCCAGCAATGACAACGATATATACATTATATATACATATGTGACCCTGCACCACAAAACACACAAAAAGTCGCCAGACATCATGGATTTTAAGTTAAAGGCAGATTCCGAAAGAACAGACTCTAAGCTTTAAAATAATATACAACTGAATTCAAATGGATTCTTCTAACCCATATAAATATTGGAAAGAAAGAGCACACTCTGGAAAAGTTTGAACTGAAAAAAGATGCTATGAAGTACATGGTCTATTCAAGTGCCTAATCTTTACTAAGGCTTGCTGCCCGTTCCATGATGGGACAAAAACCTTGTTGTTAACCATTGTAGCAACAACAATGAAGGGATTATCAGATTAAACTGAAATTAAGCATGCTTGCTTAACACATTCTGTTCATGATAAATGCCAGCTTTCAAAGCAGTAGTATTATCGCTTCAAAAGCTATTTGAGTTGAAAGTGAAGAGTGTGCAAAGGCTTTTCAAGAAATTAAAAGGGGCCTCTATAAAGAAAAACCTGATCACACTACTTTACCAAAAAAGGGGTTGTAGAAAAACTGCTGAAAACCCACTTTCCCATTCAATTTATGATCCTAAACTTAGGGAAAATATAAAAGATGAATAGCTCTTTCAGAAAATATGGAAAACTCCAAACTGACTCGGTTGACCTGTTTCACCTTTCTGGAGTCCTCACATAAAATCAAGGGGTGAGACTTTTTGTTTGTTTTGTGATGCACGGTCACATTATATATATATATATATATATATATATATATATATATATATATATAATATATATATATACATACATACATACATAGTGTATATGAAGAGTTTGTTTGCAAAAACCGATAAGTCCATATTTGCCAAATGGAGATATTTGCGATTAAAGGTCAAGAAAAATAAAGAGAATAATAAGAAATGTTTTGCTTCTTTTGACCATAACTTCAAAAATATACCATTATATGTAGTGACCAATATGTCATTTAAAAGGTATTATTTTGTACTTTATGACAGAGATCGTACTTCAAAATCTTCAAAAATGGACTTATCGGTTTTTGCAAACAAACCCTTCATATATTACTGACCTACATAAGCTACTTCAAATGCACAGGGAAACCCGTAATTATTTGGTGTTATTTTCAATACAATTTCAAATGCTAAGTTAGTTAAATTTCCAAATTTAATGGAAATCATCCACGGTACGATGATTCAAGGCTTTAATTCATAAGATATTCGATTTTGTTTTGATTGATATATGGAAATCCTTTAATTTATCAAAATTGAAATACACTCGGATGTTTCACGACAGTAAGATAGGAAGTCGTTTTTCATTTTTTTTTTTGTTTTTTATTATCCCAAAACTTAACCACTTCAGTTGTAAATTGTGATATCCACTGTAATTATAAAATGGATCATTCTTTGATTTCATTGTTGTTAATGAAGTCGGTTGCAAAACTGAGGCCGGTATTTTGGAAACTGAACACATCTATTTCAGCTACCGCACCAACAAAAAAAAAAAAAAAATAGGAAAAGATACAAGGTGTGGTAGATTCAGTTTTGACTGAAAACAAAAATTCGAATCCAAATTTCAAAATAAAATAAAAGTGATCTTCAGAAAAAAATCGAGTATTGAAATTAGAATGAGAAATTAATGAATTGCGCAGCCTAAATATTTTGAAGGATGACATTGTGTTATTCGGGTTGCGCGCGCCTTGTGGATGCCCGCCCACACTGCTCTTGCTTTTGTCTTATATTTTTCTGATCTTGTATAATGTTTGTGCTTGTGCTGTGTACCATCTGGTTTCTGTTCGTGTAGAGAATCAACTAGACAAATTTGTGGCTCTGGTAAGCTTATTTTGTTACAGTGCCGTCACTGAATTATTTGAGGGTTGCCTCACTCTATATGCATAGCTTGTACAGCCATGTTGGGTGCAGTACACATGTAGCTACAGGTGCCTTGCTGTTCAGTCAAGCTCGAAGTATTTTCACTGATCCTGTCACTGTTCAGTGCTATTGTTAATCTACTGAGTACCAGCTGTATGTCATTCACAATGAAGCCAATCACCTCTATAGCCTTTGTACTTACTGTGATCCTGTTGTGTTATTGCTGTCAAGGGTACTGCCTAGATGCATGTACGCCTAATATCTGCCTTCATAATGTTAGTGCACATTATGCACAAGCATATCCATCAAAGGGGAAATATGTTGGTACCCCTGTACGCTATTATGCCAACTCAGATGCCGCATTTCAGAGTTTGTTATTGATATCTGGAGATATAAATCCGAATCCTGGCCCTGAGAGTGGTGGACTGCATTTGTCGACAATCAAAAACTCATCGAATTCAAGACATTCATTATCATATGATACACAAACCCTTCGTTCATTTAATTCAAGCCATATTTCAACTAGATGGCGCAATGATAACCCCACTGTCTGGAATCGGATTGTCTCTCTCGGTATTAACAGAAGGCGGAGGACACATAGGGGAAAACGAGGTGGTCATTTTTGTTTTGATAACAATTTCAAGTTAGGTGTTTTAAATGCCCATTCCCTACGTAATAAATCTTCGGTATTCCAAGATTTTGTTACCGATCACCGTTTAGATTTCACATGTATCTGCGAAACCTGGTTGTCCTCGTCTGATGATGCAGCTATTGCCGATCTTCGTCCGAGTGGCTATACCTTCCATCACTGTCCAAGGGTCTCCAAGCGCGGAGGCGGAGTTGGGTTTCTCTACAAGGACAACCTTCAAGTTGTCATAAACCCATCACGGAAATACACTACCTTCGAGTCAATGCATGGAACTGTTTCGAACGCACACTCCTGTGTGGACATCGTCGTTGTGTATAGACCTCCTGGAAATCACTCTTTCTCAACATTTCTCGACGAGTTCTCACAGTTTCTTGATGAGACTATGTACAGACCATCACCTTTGGTGATCACGGGGGATCTGAACATCCACTTTGACAATACTTCAGCCCCAAATACGCTGAGGTTCAATGATCTCATCAGTGGCCATGGCATTTCCCAGCTCGTCTCATCTCCTACCCATGATAAGGGTCATATTCTTGATGTCATCATGGTGCGAAACTCTGATAATGTTCTCTACTCCAGCCCCAAGGTCTTTTCCGGTATCTCAGACCATTCTGCAGTTTCCTGCTTGCTCAAGTTTGTAAAGCCTTCTCGTGTTATGTCTGAATTCACCTGCCGCAATATCAAGAAAATCAACAGGACAGCATTCGCCGAGGATATTGTCAGCTGCAAATTGATGTCTTCCCCAACTGACAGTGTGGACTGCGTTGTGGAAAATTACAACTCAGCGCTCAGCAGACTCCTCAATATACATGCTCCTGCAAAGACTCGAAAGATCAGGAAACGCACTGACTGTCCGTGGTACAACTCTGACATTGCAGCGGCGAAGCGGAAACGTAGGAGACTCGAGCGCAAATGGCTTTCCAACGGTAAAAGTGAAATTGACAGGAAATTATTGTGCGCTCAGAAGAATGTGGTAAACTCCCTGCTGAAGAAGGCCAAACGATCTTATTACGTGGGCCTCATCGAAGACTGTGGCGAAGATTCCAAACGGCTCTTCTCCGTTGCCAACCGCCTTCTCAATCGAAAGCAATCTTCACCATTACCGTCCAACACGGACAGTTCTGCAATGGCCGAGACTTTCATCGATTACTTTCGGAATAAGGTAGAGACTATCAGTAACAGTCTCTGTCCAGACGAATCGGCGCAGGAGCCCCTCACGACAGCTTCCCTTGAAACCCTGAAGCCCACTGATCCCGACGAGGTCCAAGCTCTTCTTCGCAGATTACCTCCCAAGTCATGTTCTTTAGATCCAGTCCCCACTGTATTGATAAAAGATTGTTCATCCATTTTCGCTCCTATTATTTCAATGATTGTGAACCTAAGTATTGATCAGTGTTACGTCCCCTCGTGTTTGAAATCTGCATATATAACACCTCTTTTGAAAAAAACCTTCCTTAGACCCAGATTCACTCCAAAATTACCGCCCCGTGTGTAACCTTCCATTTTTGTTTAAAATTTTGGAAAGGATTGTTTTCTCCAGACTTACAGATTATCTCTTGGTTAATAATTTATTCGATCCTTTTCAATCCGCATATCGTCCTTACCATAGCGTAGAAACCCTTCTCCTCAATGTGTCGAACTTCATCCTACAGGAAATGGATCGTGGAAATGTCACTGCTTTGATTTTACTTGATTTGTCCTCTGCCTTCGATACTGTTAATCATGTAATTTTGTTAAACACCCTCCAATCTCTTGGTGTAAAAGGTCAGGCATACGAATGGTTTAAATCTTACCTTTCATGCCACTCACAGGCAGTGTGTGTCAACAGCTGTAAATCAAATGCTATGCCTCTCAAATGCGGTGTTCCACAGGGCTCTGTGGGCGGGCCCACCTTGTTTACCATCTACCTTATTAGCCTGGGACACTTACTGCGCCAGCACAAAATTAATTATCACATATACGCTGATGACATTCAATTGTATTTGTCTTTCAAACCTAACCAGGCCGATGCCTTACATGCTTTGAGTCAGCTTGAGAATGCAATGAACGATGTTTATTCATGGCTGAACTCACATTCTTTGAAATTGAATACGGATAAATCTGAGTTTTTAATGTTTGGTTCGAAGACACAATTAGGTAAACTTGACATTAATTTTATCTCCTTTTCCGGCATGTCAATTAGTGTGTCCCAAACCTGTCGCAACCTGGGTGTAATGCTAGATTGTAATATGACTATGTCTCATCAAGTTTCTAGCATTTGTAGATCTGTTAGATACCAACTTCGCAATATCGGCTTCATTAGAAAATATTTGAACCGCTCTTCTACCGAAAAATTAGTCCATGCCTTGATATCCTCTAGGCTTGATTTTGGAAACTCTGTCTTATTTAACTTACCACAAACTCAGCTCTCCATGCTACAGAGGCTTGAAAATGCGGCAGCACGCATCATCACACTATCCAAGAAGCATACTCACATCACCCCTATTTTGAGATCACTTCATTGGTTACCAGTCAAAGATCGCATTATTTTTAAGATTTTACTTTTGACTTTTCATTGCATTCAGGGCACTGCTCCTCAGTATAACATTGACTTACTCCATAATTACATCCCTGCTAGATCTTTACGCTCATCCAACTCTGGTTCTCTGATAATTCCAAGATTCACTACAATATGGGGCACACGTGCCTTTGGCCATGCTGCTCCCACCTTATGGAATAACTTACCTTCAGCCGTAAAAAATTGTTCTTCATCAGACTCCTTTAAAAGCAGTCTAAAAACTCACTTGTTTAAAGCCTCAATTTGACTACTCATTACATGTACTTGATATTTGTATGTCCTTTATCTCCTTCACTTTCTCTTCCTTCCGCGCCTAGAGCACTCTGCAGAGTGGATTTGGCGCTATATAAATCATATCAATTATTATTATTATTATTGAATGATATCAAATGTAAAGAAAGATAATATAAAGAATTACAGGAAGAAATTGTCCGTGGTAAGTCCGCACCGAAACCATGGATTGCTGAAGGTGAACGTAATAGTAATATATATATATATATATATATATATATATATATACCTACACTACATCAAAATGAAGAAAGATTCATGGGGGAAGATTTCAGAGAAATAGTGTTATGACACTACACTGTCGTTTACAACAATTTAACACCGGGCTCTGAGGGCTTACCCATTTAATTTTATAAAAACATTTTGGTCTCAGATTAAAGACTCTTTATGTTCATGTATAATGAATGTTTTCAGGAAAATCTCTTCCACAGTCAATGTGAAGATGCATCAAAACTTTGATTCCCAGGGTTTTTGTTTCGGATAAGTTAGGTTATAGGTGTTTTTGTCTTAGTTTCTTTGTTTCATCCATTTCCAATGCTTATCAGTCTATCGATCATATAATTTCTTGTATTACGTGTGGGGGGAATGCAGAATACAAGCTCAGCTTTTTAGCATTCCTCCCCATTTCCAACATTTTCCTATACCTACAAGTTTTCTGTAAATTTATCCTTTACTTTGTATGATGAAATTTATGCACTGTATTCCATTTTTGTAATATATTTATATGTTTTTGTTGGAAATGAAAAATAAATGAATGAATGAATGAAAATAATAATGATAAAGGTAGAGACATGTTACTTTCAAAGAACTGGCGTCCAATGTCACTTCCTAATAGTGATTAGGCCTACACGATTTTAGCAAAAATTCTCTCCCAAAGACTTAAAGAGGTGTCACTTGATATCATAACTGGGGATCAACATGGTTTGCTCAAGGGTAGATATATAGGAGAAACTATACGGTTGTTCATTGATATAAAACATTCCTGCAAAATGTATAACTTGAAAGATTTTGAGGAAAAAAAAAACTTTGATATGTTAGATTGGGATTTCTTATACTCTGTTCTTTTAAACTTTAATTTTGATCAGTCCTTCATTCAGTTGGTCAAATTGCATTATTGCAAAGTTGAGTGTTGTGTAATAAATAATTGTTTTTCTTTGAAATCGTTTGATATACAACGTGGGGTGTGACAAGGTTGTCCTTTATCTCTCTACCTTTCCATAATTGCAGTTGAGTTACATAATATAATGCGAAAAAAAATTAGGAAATCAAGGGATTGGAACTATACGATATGGAGGTGCAAATATGTCAATACGCAGACGACACAATCATTTTTAAGTTAAATGAATCGAATCTAAAAAATAAATAAAAAGTCTTGGAGAGTTGGATAATTATAGAGAAATGAAAGGCTTGAAAACAAACCTCGAAAATGTAATGCAATCAGGCTTGGAAGTTTTTCAAAAATACTGTGACGAGATATTCAATCTATTTTGACTGACAGTTTTTTTTTTTAATGTATTTAGGAATAAAGACCTAATTACAAAAATAACAACACTTTTGAATTTGTGGAATTGTAGATCTCTGACACTGTATTGAAAATTTGTTATCATAAACTCCTTTATAATCCCAAAATTGATATATCCTTTGAGTATATTGCCGAATCCTCCTTCACCTTTTTTGTTGAGGTTCAAAAATTATTATTATTATTATTTTAATGGAGTTATAAGAACGGTAAGTTAAAACGTTCTCTCTTGTATAATGATTATGGTGAGTGTGGTGTGAAAATGCCACCTTTGCAATCTTTTACTTCGGCTATGAAAATAACTTGGGTAAAGAAGTACCTTGATAAAGAAAATGAGAGTAATCATTTTTTTTTCTTTTAATGTATGTAAAAACTACGGGTGGTGATAATTATGTTTTTAAGTGGAATCTCTCACCTGCACACCTCAGACTTAATGGAAATATTGATATTGTATTGGTACGATGTTTTTATTGCATGGTGTTATTACAAGTAGTACAATCCAGTCAAATTCAAAGATATTGTTCCACAGCCAGTATTGTCAATTCTCATATTTTAAATGATGGTCAACCTATTCTTTTCTAGATATTTGTTTGAATCAGATATGATTTACATAGGATATATTATCAACCCTGATCGTTCCTGTATGAATTACTACAAAAATTTAATTCAGGGTTATTGTTGATTAATTTTTCAATAGCACATGCAATTCCTCGAGAATGGAAATTTTCGAATCCTTATGGTCTGTCTGGGAGGTAGTATCGGGGGGGGGGGGGTAGTTATCTTGGGGGTAGTTATCCGGGTAGAAGTTACTTGGAGGGTAGTTTTGTTTTGTTTTTTTTTTTGGGGGGGGGGGTTATAGGGGAAATTATCCGTGAGGTAGTTGCCTTAGGGAGAAATTGCCTTGGGGTGATTGCCCCAAGGACAGTTTCCCTGGTAGTTGTCCGGGGGTAGTTGTCCTACGGGTAATTGCCCTGGAGGTTAATTGCCATAGGAGGTCAGTTGTGTGTGTGGGGGGGGGGGGGGGGGGTAAGTGCCCTTTGGGGAATTATTGGGGGGGGGGGGGGTAGTTATCCGGGTGGTAGTTATCCGGAGGACTGCTTTTTTGTGTGTGTGTGTGGGGGGGGGGGGGGGGGGGTAGCCGTCCTAGCTAGACCCCCTCTTTCCATCTTGGTAGTCAGTGCGATCCATTACATGTTATTACAGCACCAACAAGAGATGGTATGAGATGAGAACGTATTTACACTGCAATAAAACGCTCTCTGCTAATGTTTACAGCTGTAATAATAGTTTACATCTCGGAATAGCATCCCAGATTCTTCATCAGGTTTGAAAATGGCTTTGATTACCGCCACTGTGAAGTTTAAAGTAAACTGCACACTCAGTCACACATAAAGAGAGTATGCAGGCACGCATATACTCGGATGCGGACATCCTTATCTACTTCATATAACTCTTTCTCTCTCTCTCTCTCGCTCTCTCTGTCAAATGGATTTTCAAAGAGTTAATCAAGCTGTATCACTCACCACTTGATTACGTTGAACCATTAAGGATATTCCCGACTTTGCATGGTCTGGCAGAGTTTCTGACAGTCTGTATGCCGTCCATTGTTTCCCCACTCTTCTGGTGGCTTCAACGGTATGACATTCAAATGCAACATCAACGCAGAAATACTGGTCAGCACACTTTACCAAGCCATCGATGATATCAAGGCCAACTTTTTTCTGCAGGAATGAAGTAAAGTAGACTAGATAACGGTACTCCGAATTTTTACTGAGAAGTTTGTTTTTCAGGTCCTTGTACTTGGAAGGATCATTGGCGAATAGATTCGCAACGTATAAGCCCGCAATGTATTCCTGGAACAATTTGTGGGGGAATAACACGGATGACACAACGAAGGAATGAATGTTGCCTTCGAAGCGACGCTCTCTGCTGATAGCAGCTGTCTCTTTTGTCAAAACCCCAACCCTGCAACATATGTTCATGGCATTCCTACATTTTTCAAATTGTTCTTCAGGAAAGGAAAGAGTCCTGTTCATTAAACCTTCAAGTGCTATCGCACCGATGTCCTCAATTGCCCTGTCAGCTTTCGTATGGTTATCAACTGTTTGCTGATCCTTCAGGTCATCACTCAACTTCGACGCATAATGCTGTTTCAGGAAAGAGATCATGTATCCAAAAATTTGGGAGAGAGTTTGCAATTTCAGCATTTCTTTTCTCGTCTTTTCATTTTCATCTTTCCACATGAGGCATAACATTGCACAGTAGATAGGAAACGGGGCCATGTTCGACCAGACACTATTATTCTCCTCCATAAAACGTATCAGATCTTCTGCAAGAGCGTTCCTCCCTTCAATTTGAAAGTATCTCTTGATATAAAGTTGTAGATTATCCCTGTTAAAGCCTTCGACGCTGATGAAAGTGTACGCTTGAGCAAGATTATTTGCCATGAATTCGTCAGTTTTCCATGGTCTTGTGGTCACAATTGTCTTGCATGAATTGTACTGCTCTAATCTTAGAATGCGAATGACCTCACTGCTACTTTTCTCCTTCATTTCCCCTCGAAACTCGTCGAACCCATCAAACACAAGAAGAACTTTATCCAGGTTACTTGTGATGTAGTCATCTATTTGTTTTTCCGTTCCTACATTTGGGTCATCGACATATGCTTTTACAATACCACCAATGGTTGTGTCATTACTGACATGCCGAAGAGGAACAACAGCCACCATGTTCATATCCTGGAGAATCTTGTCATTGCACCAGTCCAAGGCGATCTTAGAGCAAAGTGTTGTTTTTCCTGCACCTCCTTCACCTTGAAGAAGGATCCGGTTTGAAAGACATCCATCCTTATCCTTGGTCACTAGGTTCTCGTACTTTACTGTTCCTTTTTGCCTTCCTCTTCTGTCTCTAAGACTCAAAGTGGTGTATATATCGTCAAATTTTACACTTTCATAGCAGTCGAATGGATCCAACACAACGTTTCTTCTGTACAATTTATAATGATTCTTCAGCCCTTCTTTAATTTTCAACACCTGACCCTGTGTAAGCGAAGATGCATTAATCGATGATCCTGGCAAGGGAAGCGAAACATACGAAGGCACAGAATGTATTGCAAATTTATATTTAACACATAATAAGTTCAGTGGTAAAAAGAAATGCAAATAAGCACTTTTCGTTTTCCATACGTTGTGTATACTTTGACAAATAAAAACCAATAAATTAGTTATCACATTAAGGTAATTCTATCCTTCTTAAGCCTCTGCAGTTGTTGGTATTGTTGTTGTTTGTCTTTGTCAAGGTGAAAAGCAAAATTTGCAAAAACGGATAATCTGTCATTCATTGGGGTGCTTATATTCACGTTTACATTGGATCAATTATCTCTTTAAAAAATAAACAAACTCTAATATTGAGCATTTGCATTCTATATCTCAGTCTCTCTTTACATACACACACTCTGACACACACACACACACACACACACACTAACACACAGAGGGGAAGACAAGCTTCTGTTTGACGTGATACACTTACTGACAGTAGGTGTATGATGGCTAACAAGAAATTTATTTTAAAGAATATAAAATACAACTCTCCAAAAGAAGTTACTGACTTAATAGAGAGAGAAGAAAAAAAAAATCATATCATGACACAGAGTTTTGCTCGTTCTTCAACCATAAATATAATCATTCTCGCATTTATCTAGTAGGTGTTACGAAAATATTTTCAACTTTCGATCCTTAATAGTTCAAAAACTATACATCAGATAACATTGTCATCGATATGAGTAATAACTGAATAGTGTACGATTTAGTCGAAGGTGATTTGAATATGAGGGCATGCATCAGTTTTATTAAATCCATGATAATTTTTAAAGTTAAGTTTCAAATTTTAGTCAAATTTTAACCCTCTGTACAAAATTGAACTTTACACAAGAACTAATGAAGTGTATGTTATTGTGTGCTTACGATGGCCGTGGACACTAATAGATAAAAAATACCACAAATAGCATCTTTTCAGACTTCTGCTGACTAGGCTTCTGGACTCTTTCTCCAAGGCATGTGAATGCCTTAATTCATGTTGGGTTGCCCTGGGCACTGCTAGTCTGAATGGTAAAGGATAAAAGGCATGAACATAAAAAATAAGCACATGTTTCCATGTGCTTGCATACACTACATTTCAGGATGACTGAAGACTAGCTGTGATAGTGGAATTTCTCATTTCTTAATAGAGCATTCCAATCCTGGCCATTGTTCAGGACCATTGTCAGGGTGTTAACCACACACTGCCATACACACCAATTAATCCCTGTGCAAAATTAAAAGTCTGTACAGAGGGTTGACAACAAAGCAAAATCTGAAATCTTATTTAAAAAAAAAAAAATCTTGACTTTAATAGTGAAACTGATTTATACTATCATTCTCAAATTACCTCCAACAAGAATTCAGTTTTTGCTCATATGAACGTTAGTGTGACCTGATATATAAATCTTTAACAATCAAAGAACAAAAGTGGGATTTTTTTTTTTTTTGGTAACACCTAGCATAGAAAATGCATTAAAGAAGAGCGTTTTACCATTCAGATGAGTGAATCATGAGAGCCTGCAAGAAATTACTGAATGGTTTAGAAATCGTTATAGCCTTTGTCATCCCAACATTCAGCTATCACAAGCTAATAATAAGGGTCGCGTACCAACACCGTAAATCAATTAAAATAACTACAACTGTACGCGTCGACTGCTTTGTAAGCCTATATCAATATTATCATCGCTGCTTCACCTAAGGAAATCAAACTACTTTACGCTGGAGATACTATTCATGTAACCACTGGAATTTGTTAGCCATGAAGCTCGTACAGGCTCACTAAAGGAAAAACGTTACCTGGCAGTTGGGAGTAACCTGCTGTTATGTCAGTCAATGAACTCAAATCGGATTCTCGAAGTTTTTCTGTGAGGACACTGATGATATCTGTACCAGGAGGTTGTCTATCTCTCCATTTACAGAGTATATCCATCAGCGCTCCCTTACTATCCAGATGACGTCTTTCCATGACATCGGATAGCTCCGGGTGTCCAAACCCAAGGGAGTTTCCAAACAAGTCGAAGGATGAGAGGGGTATGTTCGCAGACAGATCTAGAAACATCCTCTCATGTCTGATGCTGCATTGAAGAATGCGATGGTTTGAAAATGTAATGCATGCAAAGATATCCGTTTCTTTTCGTTCTGAAAGCAGAATGAGGAATGGTCTGTCCTAGAAAGTATATAAAAAAGTTCCTGCAATATAAAATGTTCCTTGTAAACATTTGAGACGGTGGCTTATATCTTTCAGTGAAAGCAGAGATAACAAATATTTAAAGGAACTGTAAGACCGCATGACCAAATATAACACAGAAAGATATGAGTAGACTGCCGGCCGGACGAATACCTCTCATCATTGGGCCCTGGGTTAGATTCAATATCGCCCGCCCTCATTAGGCGTATGCTTGCGATGTAACGTCTACACAGTAGCGAGATCATTGCGGGAACGGGGTAAGTCTGGTGTCAGTCTATTCCACCCTGTGCCCAAAATGCAATCAAAGAAGAGCTCATTAAGTAAAACGATAATATTTGCAAAGAGGGGAAAGTAATGAGAGAAATAAATATAATGTTGAGTTGATTCATAAGTAAAGTCGATATGTTTGAATTCACTTAGCAATTTTTTGTTGATCCTTGCAGGGATGTTGGCAGGGTAATCCAGCTAATAGCAATGCTAACCAAACATTATATCAAAAGCCACACACACAAACACACGCACATACACACACTGCCAAACGCATACACTTTTAATGATATTTTAAATCGAGTTCAGTTTGAGGTCACCATTGTTGTCACAATCAACGTGATTAGACTAAAACTTCTGCTTAACAAGACACAATAAACAAATGAAATGACAGTTACCTGTATGACATGAAGGTCTGCTAATAATCGTACAAAAAAGGCAAATAATTTTTAAAAGGACATGATGACGTGATGACCGAGCAATGCAGTAAACTAAGATAGATGGATCTATATAGATATTTACGTATACGACATGCAGAAATATACATGCCATGCCTGCAACATTGAGTTCAAGGGCAAAAATGTTGACATAATACCATTAACAACCTAAATGATTATCCTTTCACCTACAACAGTTGCATAAATCTGCATTGATTAAAAGTACTGTACTACACATAACATTACAATTGTTTGTTTGTTTTTTTCAGATTAAGCATCTGAACATTTTAGTTAGTTACAATCTCTCGCTCAACAGCGTAACGAAATTGCACCCGCCGGTATGTAAATTTCCCCTTAGTGGAACACCCTGTACAGGTACATATTTGTAATTGCAAGTAGATGGCGCTGTTCATCCTGTCGGTCTCGTGAGCCCTCTTTGCCTAGTGTCGGTCTCGTGGGCTTTCTTTGCCTAGTGTCGGTCTCGTGAGCCTCTTTTGCGTACTGTCGGTCTCTTGAGCCTTAATTGTGTAGTGTTGGACCCGTGGACTTTCTTTGGTTTAATAGTGTTGGTCTCGTGAGCCTTTCGTGCCTAATGTCGAACTCATGGGCTGTATGACTCATGGACCTATTTTTGATGTCGGTCTCGTGGACCGTTATGACTCGTGGGTGTCGGTCTCGTGGGATGACCCCGTAATATCATGTAACTATGAAATATTTTAACCCTGCATCACAAAACCAAAATCAAAACCAAAAAAAAAAAAAAAAAAAAGGTCGTCAGACATGTATTTTTAGTTATGGGCAGACCCTTAAAGAGCAGACTCTAAGCTTTAAAATGATGTAAAACTCAAGTCAAATGAACTCCCCTAACCTATCTAGCTATTAGAAAGAGAGCGAACACTCTGGAAAAAAGTGAACTGAAAACGGGGCTCTGAAGTACGGTGTCTATTCAAGCCCCTAATCGTTTCCAAGCCGCACTGGCTGTACAATGAAAAAGATAAAACACAGGTTGTTAACCACAGGAGCGACAACAATGAAGGGATTATCAGAGTTAGATGAATTTGAACATTAATACAGTCTGACCATGATTAATGCTGACTTTCAAAGCAGTAGAAATATCCTTTCAAAAGTTGTTAGAATTGAAAGTGAAGATTGTGTAAAGGATTTCAAGAAATGAAAAGGGGACTATAAGACATACCTGATCATTCTATTCTCCCCCAAAAAGAGTTATAGAAAAAACTGCTAAAAACACACTTTTCCATGCATGTTATGAACCCAAACTAAAAAAAAAAAAAAAATGTAGAAAAAGCGTAGCTCTTTCAGAAAATATGAAAAAGTCAAGATTGACTCAGTTGACCCGTTTCACCTTTTATGAGCCCTCACGTAAAATCAAGGGGTGCGACTTTTTGTTCGTTTTGTAGTGCACGGTCACAAATTCAACGATTCCTACCGCATAATTGGAGAATTTAACATTTATGTACCTATTGGCCACACTTTGGAAGCTAAGTTGAGATTAATGGTGTATTAAAAAAAATGTTCTATTCTATGCTACTTTAAAGTTGTTTTGTGTTGTTGTTGTTTTCCTGTTCTGAAGCTTTAAAAGAAAATGTGATTAATACAATATTTTTAATCAATGCAAAAATATGAAACTAGGTATAAGGATAATCATTACGGTTGTGATCGATATTGTAACATTTTTTTGCACTCGAAATCTTGGATGTAGACATTACAGTACAATTAACGTTCTGCAGGCTGTATTCGAATATATCGGAAAGTATGTTCACGGTACAGTGTAGTAATTTGAAAAGATTAGTGTATTATATATATATATATATATGTGTGTCGCGGTACCGCGGTACCGCGAGAATCAATATACAGTACACGTATTGTACGAAACCATTACTGCATGCATGATATCTGCGACCAGCAGCCCCATACTCATAGCTTACTGCGACCAGCAGCCCCATATACGCATAGCTTATGGGGCTGCGCATTGTAGCATTCAGGATCACGACAGACGTAGCATCGCGGGTAAATATCAACTTAAAATCCAAAAATTTCTTCAATTTGAAGACTCACCAGTTAAGTTGAAGTATTAAAAACAGGTTTCGGGCAACGTTTGGTTCTGCCAATAGTCCCTTTCTGTTTGAATTGATGACTTGACTCGGTCAAGAGGACCTTGGGAGAGCTACACTGAATCGACGGCCAGCGCATGCGCACACAGACGTCTTATCCGTTCATGGATTTGAGATTTGCGCTGACCGTCAATTCAGTGTAGCTCTCCCAAGGTCCTCTCGACCTGTTGCCCAAAGCCAGTTTTCAATACTTCAGCTTAACTGGTGAGTCTTCAAATTGAAGAAATTTTTGGATTTTAGGTTGATATTTACCCGCGATACTACGTCTGTCGTGATCCTGATTGCTACAATGCGCAGCCCCATTACGCTTTGCGTATAGGGCTGCTGGTCGCAGTTAATTGCATGATTACTAAGACATGAGAGCACTTTGGGGCGAGTAAGTCTCATAGTGTTAGTTATATGAAAGGTACTTTAACCTGAAGCACAAACTAAGACAAGGAAATTCAGGGAAACTTTTGAGGTACCAAAACTTTATTATATTTAAGTCAACGTTCGTTTTCACAAGTGCCACGACATACTACAACAGAACATTTCGAACTCCCCGCGGCATCACATCGGACGACCAAATTACGATCTGTATACAAATCAAGCGACTTCCGGTAATCGTTGAGTGGTTTATGAGAAAATGACATAGGGAATTCTCTTACCTTTTATTTCACCTCTCGGCAGTGTGAAAATTATTGAGCTTGGCAGTCGGTGGACAACATCTTGAACAAAAAATCAAAACAACACGCCATGTCCTCAGTGGTATTGTTATTGCTACTAATTCGCTGTTACCGCAAGCAATACTGATCGCTACCTATTGGTATTCTTGTTGGCCTACGCAGCTGTAGCTTACACCCACGATATGACTTTACGGCTTGATGCGACTCTGTAAATTCTTGAATGATCTTCTGATTTCCCACTCTACAGTAACCAGTAACCATGGACAGTATATTTTGTCCGTCTCAGCTGGGTTGTTGACCTTTATTCCAATGTGTTACTGAACGAGCGAGAAACGGAGAGTTTATAATTCACTCTCACTCTTTGTCCAATCAAGTAGTTGTCATAGAGATCAGATTGCTACCATAGCCTTCACTTTAAATGTATTGTACAACATTCCATGACCTTGCACCGATTTACTCGACCTATCTCCCATGACATCGCGGGTAATACCAAATCGTATAAAGCGCGGGAAACACGTTTCGACGTTAAGTCCAAAGTCCAAAGTCCAAAGAGGTTGTAATAATGAATGTATTATAAGGCAGTTATTGAGAGCGGGCTGAGCATCAGTGCGCCCAAGAAGAAGGGGCAAAAAACAACTACGACAAACATATGAAGAGTTTGTTTGCAAAAACCGATAAGACCATTTTAGAAGATTTTGAAGTACGGGCTCTGTCATAAAGTACAAAATAATACCTTTTAAATGATATTTTGGTCATTACGTATAATGGTAAATTTTGGAATTTATGGTCAAAAGAAGCACACATTCTCTTATTATTCTTTTTATTTTTCTTGATCTTTAATCGCAAATATCTCCATTTGGCAAATATGGACTTATCGGTTTTTGCGAACAAACACTTCATATACTGTAGATGTATGTTTGGTTAAATGACAGAAAAATCTAAGGTAGTCAAACTTCTATATTCCGAGATACCTGGATACCAATATAGCATTATTGTAAAGAAAAAAAAAAAAAACACTTTATTGCTTCGACGTTTAACAGATCATGAAAATAGAGAAATAAACACACCTTATTGTAATAAGCATGAAACGCAACATTATTGTTATTATACAGGGCGTATGGTTAAAAGCTTATATTGAAAATAAGATTAAAATATCATTTTCAATGATACACTAAGGATTGATTGATGCTTCATTGAATTCTGTGATTTTTTTTGAAATATTGGGCAAAACCAATTTACAACAGTTAGTTTTCCGTCGTCTTCGAGGCCAACCAACCACATAGATAACCCTTTGTTGTATTGGTGTGTTCTTTTTAATATTCTTTAGGTTAAGATGTGTCCATCTCTTTCTTTCCTGGTGTGCTTGGGGACTATAACTAAAAACAAAAGAAGCAAAAGGTTTCTGACATTACATTTTCAACGTCACGATACTCATAGATGCATGAAGAAATGTTGGCTTAATAAACAGTTTAAACGAGCAGAAGAAAACTTCTACTATCTATACGCCAGATTGCTTCCGCAAAATATGACTTTGTTCTAGACGCAGTGATTATGCCATGAAAACATTACTAGTTAGTCGTATTCTGTTTTCATAAGAGCAATAATGATGCATTACTTTCAGCAAGCATTTTGTTACTCAACTTTATTATGGCCTGTGTGAGCGTGTGTAGGTGGGTATAGCCTCAGGTGTATGACGTATAGGTCAAAGAGAGGTGAGCTTAAAGTTCAAAATAAGGAAATACATTCATGCATTCAACATTGTCATCATATTGCAAATTTGTCCGTGGATGCAGCAAGGTTCCATTTTAGAAATGCACTTGTTTTTACATTCTGCACTGAGGCATATTAGAAAGATAATCTAATAGCTAAACATATATGAAGAGTTTGTTCGCAAGAACCGATAACCATTTTTGAAGATTTTGAAGTACGGTCTTTGTCATAAAGTTCAAAATAATACCTTTTAAATGATACATTGGTTACTACATAATAAGATACATATTTTGAAGTTATGGTCAAAAGAAGCATTTTTTTAATTATTCTCTTTATTTTTTTTATCTTTAATCGCAAATATCTCCACTTGGCAAATATGGACTTATCGGTTTTTGCGAACTAAGTCTTCATATTTTATTCTAACATCTTTTACACCACTGTTCGGTGGATTTATGGTATATGCGTTGACTTAGTTCTCCACTGTGGTGCACGTATACAATTCTAAACAAATGACGAAAGGCTTTCTTCGAACTGCAAAAATCGACAAGATATGTATACTTATCGAAAGGAAAAAGGAAATAAAAAAAAAACAGTGACATTCTGGCATCACGTTGAGACAACAAATATTGTATAGACACTATAATTATATTAATAGAGAATAGGGTGAATGAGGTGATTGCTGGTTCAAGGGAAAGAGCCCAGCAGGCGCGCGATACTAGGTGATTTGTAATATAGGAAAACTTGAAAACGTTTATTGAATAATTTGATGTAAGAACTCTGATGGAGGGGCTTTTAAAATAAACAATACAATTAATCTATTCATTTATTAGTTATAAAGGTCAGATAACGTGATATAATGTACTCTCTCATGTTTGTTTTAAAAGAAAAAAATGAGGAGACGTGCATGCTTCAAATTTGTTCGGGCAGAGGATTCCATATATCAAGTCCATAGTTGAAGTATAATGTCTGGTCTATCATAGCTGAGAATCTAACCATATTATTGTAATGCAAAGTTAAAAAATGCATATATACTGGAGACACATGATACTTTCCTTTCACATTGTTTCACGTATCTCTCCGTTTTAAAATTTAGTGTAATGTCCAAGGATATATCAGATATCAATTCAACAGAGAGAGAGAGAGAGGGGGGGGGGAGAGAAAGGGAGAGAGAGAGAGGGAGGGAGTGGAAGAAAGTTAGAGAGAAATAGCGTGTTTGCTCTGACGATCGCACAACTCGGCGTATTAGAGTAATGCATTTCATAGAGGGATTCACTTTCGTAAAAAACCCATGCAATTATTTATCTT
Organism: Diadema setosum; assembly: GCA_033980235.1. Taxonomy (NCBI): domain Eukaryota; kingdom Metazoa; phylum Echinodermata; class Echinoidea; order Diadematoida; family Diadematidae; genus Diadema; species Diadema setosum. The sequence continues at coordinate 32,863,267 of CM067065.1, forward strand.
GTTTATTCTAAACTGCCTTTTGTCCAATGATTCTTATAGATTTATGTTAATACACATCGCAATCTGTGCTGTTATGGGACATCTACTAGTAGGCTGTAAGTTGAATGAGATGTTATTCTTTCATTTCAACTGCGCCATCAGCGTTCACAAACGATTTACTTTTTATGACCCTGACAACAAGGTTACATCGGTCAAGAAAATGGCAGCTCTTATAAAGGGTGCTTCAGCATGTTTTCCATTTTTGTGTGCCTTGACTCTGATAAAATTAGGCTGGGAGCCCGAGCAGGGTCACGACTACTTCAGAAAAGGGTAAGAGTGACATTGTTTTCTTGTCTTAAGTCCCATTTCCTGCAGAACCGTTTGGGACACGACGCTGTTCGGAACATGACTCATCTCGCTGTAAATAGTATGATGTGAAGTATTATATTGAAGTATTATATTTTTACAGCGTCACTGCTGCTCGGTAGAGAGTAGCGTCAAATGTTGAAACTATGATTGTCGAAAGAGCATGACGGGGACTGACCATTTACCGACGAGTGATATCATTACTTTTTTTTAAGGTAATGATAATCCAACAAGTTCATATAAAGCACAATTTCATGGTTTCCTGGTTAATTTTGTTTATCGATAAAGTTTATTATTCAATGTTGAAGGAATTGTATAATATTGGATTAGGTGATAATTCAGCATTTTGCGACATATTAAGAAACCACTGTATAGCAAAATGTTCTAAAGTTTACAATGCTACTAAGAATTCAAAGTTAATTTAATGAAAATTATTCTGAAATGGCTGAGATGATCAGAAACAGAGTAAAACAATCCTTAAAGGTTGGTCCCACTTTTTATTACGATTACGTCTGGCGTGATTTGCTAAATTTCCATGTGTAATTGCTTACGTTCCATGTTTGGTCAACAGGAGAGAAGCATATCCATGGTTCCACATCTATATCTTTCCTCCCTACGTTGTCGCTCTGACCGTTTTCGGGACCGTGGCGCTATGTTACAGCTCGAGGCGCTCCCAGGTTGCCATTGTTACAGCCATTCTTATGACTGTCAAGACCATATACACGGCTGTCACACAGAGCAAGCACAGTTCGTCTAATAAATGGATGGTGGTAGATAGTGATCCTTAATGCCTTCGTCCTCTTCTGTATCTTCTTCTACTTCTTCTTGTTCCGTCGAAGTACATTGCCTAAATCATTGTCGTGCATCTAAACCTATGCATATACGTTGTAGCAATCACTTAAAGAAATGCCTTTGTAGACAGATGATCGCTATAGACAGGAACTTAGGCATGGCTTTAACATGTCGCATTTATTAAAAACAAAACGAAAAAGAAACAAAACAGGGTAACTGTGACAAAATAATAGATGGATCGTACAATATAGCAGCTGATATGTTTTTCAAGAAACATACAAATAAACGATTACATGGAAAAAAAAGGTGTAGATTCTGTACACAATGTTGTTGCATGCGTAAATGATTCCCTTTGAAGCTCGGCAATCGTATGGTAATCTTATATTGCTGTGAGATTGTCAGTCTGCGGGAAATTCCCATCACATGTTGTTGAATCGTAATACGATATGGCGCTGTGCGTGTTTGTAACAATACACCAAGTCCCGTAATATAAGTATTGGTAAATCTCCTAGTACATCGTATGAATATGGACAGAATTAAGAACAGGACTAATGATAAGTGATTATTTGCATTTATAAGCCAACACAAATATCGAAAATACGCTTCCTCCGTGCAATCCAACTTGGATTTAAAAAATATCCTGATCACGGCAATTTGATGTTTGTAAGAGCGAAAGAAAGAGCATTGAATTCATACGTTCTATCAGTGCCGGTGAGACGACATTTACTCATGCAACAGTATTGTTCCGGTCTTATTTTCCCCAAGAACTTAGGGTTCAGGTTTGTGTTGTAAGTAGTGTTTACGTTTGGTTTGATGTGAGGATTATGATTATGGTTAGGGTTATTATGTGTTTGTGTGTTTTTAAGCTATGTTTGGCTTTAGTCATGTTAGTATCCTACCAATATTTCATAAGAGCAACTGTCGCAGGAGCAAATGTCGTAGAATCATTAGTGCTCTGTGGCACGACCCCTTAAGGGGAGAAAATACGTGTGTTGTTCGTTATTCCGTAGGTTTGCTATTCCGAAGTTTCGTTATTCCGAAGAGTCGTTAATCCGAAACACGCAAATTCCCTATACCTACAGGTTCGTTAATCCGAAAATATGTGGCGTTATTCCGATTGTTCGTTATTCCGAAGATTGGTTAATCCGAAAATGAAATTCGGAACAATGAACCTTCGGAATAACAAATCTTAGGAATAAAGAGCCTTCAGAATAACGATCCTTCGGAATAACGAGCTGTAAAAACTCTGCTGTAAATCCTGAAAGCATTCTCAGATTATCCATAGACGTGGGGCACTCTGACCTGCATATGTAATAATGAATGTTGCTCCTGTTGACTATATTTAAAGAATCACGTTAGACTATAGTAATGGTATTTGATGACCACTACAATGAGGAATCAGTAACAATGCGAATCCATACGAAAAAAAAATTATATTCATTTATTCATTTATTTGTCTTGTTTTGTTTTGTTTGTTTTTTGTTTTGTTTTGTTTTGTTTTAATTCTTTGGGGGTGGGGGTACGAATGGTCCCTATTACCAATGTAAGTGTCATAAACCGTTCCTTCACCAGAATCAGCTAAAAACAAAGAAACATAAACGGTAATGGGGCTTGAGATTAAAAGACTGATTAATACTGCCATTTCCCCGTAATCGTAAACAAGCACTTCTTTTTCGTCAAAAAAAAAAATGTTTATCAAAAATTGTATACATATGTGTGCATTCTTTTCAAATTACTGCTTCATGAATTTGTATTCTTTTAACAAGAAATTTTAATTAATGCTGCTTACGCAATCTCAAGAATAGAGATTGACATTCACATGATGTTTAATTGATGCTAGTTGTTGTCTTATGTCTTCGTTTGGTAATGGCAACTTCAAACCACATAGCGGTCAGGCTTGGTGAATGTTGTATAACTGTTCTCATTTAGATGCTGTGGTGTTGTATTGACGTTGACTTTGAATTTTGTGTCTCCTGTAGGTTAGGGTAGCTTTCCATGACGTTGGCGCCATTGGTGGGATCCTCATCATGGCAAAATGCGTGGCGGAGAAACCGAGCGGAAACTACTGGCTGTCGCTCTTGCAGTACACCAGGCGGGTCATAGAAAAATATTCAGTTCTCACCTGGCTCAGCCACATTGGGTAAATGTTCATTTTAGAGAAGTTAGCAAGCTTCACAACCGTATCAGGACAATTACCCACTCAGGAGAAGACCCCCCCCCCCCCCCCCCGACTAAATACCGGGTAGTGATGGGGTATTAGTGAAGAGTAAAGATTAAGCCTAAAGTTGAGTATACAATGTGGACTAGAATTCGGGTAGGGTTAGGTTTAGGTTCAGGATTAGCATGGGGATTGGGTTTAATCTAGTGGACGGTCTTATGTTATTGTACACTACGCAGGGGGTAATTTCCGTGGAACCTTCGTAATGTAGCAACATATACTTCCATTCAGGTTATTTGTTTACATATGTTTAAACTGGAAAAGATGCAACAAGAACAGCAATAACAACAACTACAACATGCAAAAAGATGTCGGGTTCCACCTCTAGACAAAAAAAAAAGTGCGCCTCACTTGATTTCTGTGTTGAATCTTTTTACAGAAAATTGAAATTCTCATTTCTGAAGTGACACTAGCTTCATCGAACTCAGTTGTTAGCAAACCACAAAAAATAGATGATGAAAAATCAGAACATATTGAAAATTGTCTTCCAAAGCATAACGTTTCCTGTCCGTCCGTCCGTCCGTCAGTCCGTCCTCTCGTCCTTCAGTAACTGTCCATTTAATTTTTTGGACAGTGTTCCTTCAGAACCGTTAGTGGTATCCAAATGAAACTTGACGCAAAGCCTATGTATAAAGGCCTACTTCTGAGTCGGCAAAGAATTATTGTACCTATCAACATTCGTGAGAACAGTTTACTTAGGAAAAGGGCTCCCAAGAAAGGGGTCCATAGGGTCTATCTAGTACTTAATCTTACCAAGTCGTACAAGATGTGCAATAAATAACAACAGCAAAAATGAAAAGTTCGCCAGATTATGCTGATATCTATTTCATAATTATAGATCCAAGCACGGGTTTTGTTTGGAACTTTAAGTTTCCTGTATAAGTTGCGTCTGAATTTCGAACATCCCTTCATCCACAAAATGATGTGCCATTCACTGGGGAATGGGGAGGGGGAATGGTTGCGCACCTGGCACCCTCTTTATTTCTTTTTATTTTCTTAATAAAAGAAATAAAAAGGGAAAAATGAATGGTGACGCGTCACCGCCCCCCCCCCCCTTCTTTCCGGAATTTATGGATCCGTTCTTACCACGTTTAACAAAATGATATTGTACTGTTCAGTAATATTTGGGTATATTTCATTATGATTACTGAGTCGTATGTCGCTTTCACAAAAGTTTGCTGAAAGAAATGCAATGTGAACCCTTGTACGGTAGGATTCAAGAAATTAAAAGTTTTAAGAATATTGATCAAATATATTATATACCAAATAGTGTGAAACAACAAGCTGTAATTACGTTCTTAATGTCCTTAATTTAATTGATTTGGATTGTCTCTGGTAGGCGAAAACTTGCTTTCGATACAGTGGAGATGATTTTAGACTGGATGAAACGAATTGGGCTCGATTTACTCTACCACTACGGAAAGAACCTCATCTCAATCTTCTGCATCTTCAGCGCCGTCCAACTCTACACCGTGGATGAGGAGCGGCGCGCCTTTCTCGACGTAATGGCCCAACCAGGTTGCCATGGAAACCCTAGGCATCTCCCTCCTCCTGGGTGGATTCCTCCTGCTCTCGGAGTGGCAGACGCGGTTGATCAGCGGGCTGGTCGCGGGGGCTCTCATCCTATACTTCATCACCATCGACTGTAACATTCATTACTGGCAATCTAGACTTCACGTCAAGTATTGGCAACAGATGAACATAATCTTGAAGAGTGCCTACGTTATTTTTACACTAATATCTATAGCGCTGGAGGGAATCTAGAAACAAGCAATAAGCCTGTTAAAGGAATGTGATAGTTTGATTGAGATGGGGTTTAACTTTGTTTTTTGCGAGATCTAAAGAAATCATTCTGAAATATTTGAAAAACATGAATTCCATTTGATGAAAGTCGTTTTTGAAAAGTCCGAGATATATATAAAAAAAACAAAACAAGTAAGGCAGAGAGATAAGTTTTCTTTTTATTAAGATCGCATGGTTTCGATATTTCAGCCATTTAAAAATGAACTTCCGTCAAATAAGCTTTAACTTCCTCCTAGAATTTTGTGTTCATTCATATCATAATGAAATTCCTTATTATCTAACAAAAACAATTGGAAACCTGAAGCCCCACATCAATCAAAACTGTATCATTCCTGCAATCTTAAAAAAGGTTATCGATGAAGTTGAATCCCTTGTCATTTAACAAATCAGAATGAAACAAACGACATGCTACATAAAGTGGCACGCCTCTGGAAGGCTGCTGCCACCGAACAATTACAGCTATTGCAACAAAGCATGCCGCGATTGATGGCCCTAACAATGATATCGTTGATGTTTACAGGCAAATGAAAAACCCGGTGTTGAGCGATAGGGTGAATTCTAGAGAATATGCACACTGTTGGTCTTGTGTCCACCATTTCAGGAATTGTCATAATCTATCCCGGTTATGGATATATGTCTTTGCATTTTAGAATCAATCTAAAGTATCTGGTCCACTATTTTGTGATTTCTTTTTCCGGGTGAAATGGGTCGATCTTGCCTTTGTCATATTTTCTGAAAAAGCAAGTCTTCTTCTACATTAAGCTAAAATTTGGGATCAAAAAACGGGCAGAAAAGTGTGTTTTTTAGCAACTGATCTCCATCATTTTTTGGGCAGAATAGTGTGCTTAAGTCTGTCTTTAGAGTCCTCTTTTCATTTCTAAAAAAAAAAGAAAAAAAATGTACACACTCTTCACTTTCAACTCCTGTATCTCTCGAAAGAATATTGCTACTGCTTTGAAAGTTGGCATTAATTAAGAACAGAATGTGTTAATAAGGCATGCCTAATTTCAGCTTATTCTGATAATCCCTTCTTTATTGCTACTCCGATTGTTTACGTCCTGTTTTTTGTCCCATTCATCGCACAGCCAGCACGACTTGGTAAAGATTAAGCGCTTGAATAGACACTGCACTTCAGAGCTTCTTTTCTCAGTTCACACTTTTCCTGAGTACGTGCTTTCTTTCCAATATCTAGATAGGTTAGGAGAGTCCATTTGACTTGAGTTATACATCATTTTAAAGTTTAAAGTCTGCACTTTCACAATATGCTCTTAACTAGAATTTCATGTATGCTGACTTTTTGTTTGTTTTGTGATGCAGGGTCACATATTATCTTTGCTTACAGCTGACATCGTATGTTGTGCGTCTAATGTTATTTTCCTTTTTAATAGGAGTGTAAACTGTTTGGATGCTTGTATGATAATGAGCGTGAAAGATGGATACGAACTATTGTAGAACGCGTAGGCCTACGGAGCTCTGATTTGATGTAAAGTATGCATTATTCCTGCCAGAAAGAACACTGTGTACCATAGTGTATTCACGATGTGATCACATGGTGGATGTGTGGAAATGCCCAAATTTAACGGCGGGAACATGATTTTACACTTTTTTTTTTCAGAGTGTTCACAAAGTAATAATATTACTGTGTGATAATATTACTGTAATAGTTTCTGTGTGAAAGAAGATATTATCTTCTTTCACACAGAAAATTAATGATTCAAAATGTGTTCACAATGTTAAAACTCTTGCATTAAACAATGTGAAGAGATTTTACACTGGGATGTTCACAATGATTTGACATCGTGTTTCACATTGGGTTTCAGTCTGTGGGACACTGTGTTCTTTTCAGTTTTTGTTATTATTATAACTTTTGTATCATGCAACAACGACTTTTGAATGAAGTGTCAATTCTGGCATAATGGCGCAGTGATTGTTTTTACTGGTAGTATTGCGTACAGAACGATAATTATTTGCTGCATTAAGTTCTTCTTCCTTCGTGTCCTGTGTTTGCCGTGGTTTTGTTCTTGATGGGTGTTTTTATAGTCTAATCCATGATGTTAGTTCAGACACATGTCACTGAATCTGATGTCTCACCACAATTTTATTGAACTCGGTAAACATAACCATCAAGTTCATATCTCTTAAAAGCATCCCAGTACGGGCCCGACATGATCTAACCACGATAAAAATGATCGTTGTTGAATATTCATCCGTTGGAAAAAGAATAATGTGAATAATTGCATGCAGGTTTTTAATACACTGTATTGCTGAAATACATTATAACCAAAAAAAAAAAAAAAAAAAAAAAGAAATGAAGACGAATAGTAACAACAGGTAGGTCTATTTAATGACACTTGTGGGGGAAACCGAGTAACCGATGAATTATTCCGGATTTTAAGAGAACCAGAAGATATTGTACCACAGGCTCCGAAATGCTTTGTATCAAGCTAAACACAATGCTAAAGGAGACGTAATGTTTTCATTGTACTATATCTGAAAATGAAATAAGGGCGTTAATTCACATTCACAAACTATACATATACACCATGCATACACATAAACACATACCTATATCATATATTATAAATGAATATAATTCCTTATATGAGAATTATCATCAATCAATTCACCTTTGCTCGTGTCAATCACTGTTCGTTTTCCCTAGTGCACAACATATGGTGGATATGAAACTCACTCAGAATCGTTCGCACCGTTACGTGTGTATGGCATTATTAGCTACATGACCTATGGACTGAATTGCCAGCATGCTTCTGGTGTAGAAGGGCATGCATACAAAATGTTCGTCAATGCTCAAACGCGACACACACTCAAGCTTTAAGGGGCAAAGTCCACTGAACATTGCGATACTATAATGTAGTCTGCCCTATGTTATGTAGAAAGCCGAAATTGTTCAGTTACTCGGATTTAATGTTTGCTCTGATTTTTTTTTGTTGAAATATTAAATAATCTTGTAGAGGAATATCTTTTAGTACTACATATATTTTCATTGGTAGATCTAGTGAGTAATATTACGTTCCATACACAGAAAAAAATAAAGCATCATAGTTCATATAGATCATCATACATTGTATATCTTCTGTTAACAAGAATATCACCATGATAGTGTTGTGGAATGAGTTTGAACATTTCATTCCATTTCATTTCATTTCCGAAGAAAGAGTACCATACAATATGACACTTGCATGTAGGAAAACACACACACACACACACACACACACACACACACACACACACACAGACTCACACACTATGAGTACAATGTGACTTTTTGCAAATTCAAGCGAAATCAATGCGGACCATTTCCTTTTCAAACAATAAAATAAAACATACTTGTACTTGAAGGAAATGCACGGGAAACTGTGGGAAAACTGTAGCTTTATTGTATTTCGGGACAGTGTTTTTTTTTTTTTTTATTCCAGCTTTTGTTTTAGCTACTGCTAAACGGCATTTAGGGCATTATTTGGGTTCATCACTAGGCTATGTAGCATCTTATTGACACATTCATAAAGGACTCAGTTGGGAGTGCAGAACTGATGTGCAATAAAATGCGCTTCTGTGGTTCCTTTATGGGGACCGTATTTGGATGTTGTTAACTGGGTATAGCAGATTGGTGTGAAAGCGACTTGCACAAGAAGGAAGAATGCGGGTGATAGATTGAGGGGAAAATAATAATACAGTCATGACAGTGTACAAAGGAGTCAATGCGATTCAATTAAAACGAGGAAACACACTGTGATGGTAGTGTGTGGTGTGCAATTTACACAGTGTCTGTATCCAACTATACGTGCACGCTGTAGGTTACAGCAAGTCAATACAATATGACGGCCATTCACTCTTACAGTGGTAATAAATAACACTGATGTCACTCACGATGTTCATAGTGAGGCTAACAACTCCTGGGTATTCCCCATAGGGGACTACTCTATACGCGAGTCAAGATATAATGTCTATCAAGTTAAAGGTCTGATACGGTAGGTACTTTTAAAGATACGAGCCCAGGCTTAATTAGGACGCGGCGGTGTCTCCCCAAGACAGGTGAAAATGATGCCTGATACAATTTCTGTCTGTGTTTCAGTTTATTTGATGCACACAATTCTATCGTTCCTTCCTCTCTTCACGCCTCTTAATTTGCGCAAGGATTAAGGTAATGACATAACGTATGCAAAATGTCTCACAACCAGCAAAATAAACACATCACTCACCAAGGTATACTGCTTTATTTCGTAACCAGCTCATCTAACCAAATTGCCAAAACGCTAGTGTCCTTACAATGCAAGATGTATGTATAAGCATGTAAAGTAGAAGATATCGTGAGTTTTTTAACTTCCCTTCAGTATGACGATATAATTAAATGTTTATTATTTCCGTCTCCTTCTCATCGTCCCATACAGTAACATCGCAAATTAGATGGCTGACGTAGCTGTAGCCTCCTTATCAAGTAATGACGTCATTCACATTGAAAAAAAAAGAAAAAAAAAAGAAAAAAAAATAGCTTTTTCATACGACACTGATGTTATCTTTATGTTTTATTAATTTTCCTTCAAATATTTCCTCATGAACTTAGGACCTATTTGCAATTAAGGTGAATTCCCCCGTCGGTACAAAGTTTATTGTCTTGCAAGTTAATTATGTACGTCTGTGCTCCCTGCATAAATCAATAATAATAATGATGATAATAATAATAATGAAAATAATAATAATAACGGTCTATGTATATGAAGTTGCCCATAAGTTGAACATGAATATGATCATGTTCTCTCATTATTTGAAGAGGCGTGAATACGTTTGTATCAATTCTGTTCCTTCTCAATGTAAAATTGGATATGTACACTCTTAAAACATCCGAGTCAGAACTGCCCCGGAACTGGGTCCGTTGGGGTCACACACCGTTCCGGGTCAGAAATGACAAGGACTGGGGTCAGATATGACCCATTCAGAGTCATGAATTAGGTCGGGTGACCCCATTCGGGGTCTTCATGACCGAATTTCAAGTCATTTTTGACCCGGAACGGTGTGTGACCCCAATAGACCCAGTTCCGGGTCAGTTCTGACTCGGATGTTTTATCGAAGTGTATGTTTGTGTGTATGTTTATTTACATAACTTTCCTCAGCTTTTCATGTACGAACAATTTTGATCCGTCAATTAACAATAACACAAGGACAAACACACACACACACACACACACACACACATTCACATAAATATTATACAATGTAGGTACCCTCAACAAATATAGGTCAAACCTGTGTTTACGCACACGGCTTACTATCACACTTCTCACGCAGACTACACACAGATGGTTTTGTTCTAATCTGTTTTACAGTGGTTTGTTTTTATTGTCCCTATGTCAACAACGGCCACGCCATTACGATCCGAGCAGCATTTTGAATTGGTAAAACCTAACGACAAGTTCTTACCTTGTCACTCCCCTTAATCACAAACAATTATGATAAAAAATAAATACACATCAAACCACTAAAACGAAAATGATCACACTTTAGAAATTTGCATAAAATAATACCATTTTTAATTTTCCTGTATATTGTTCTGGGTATTGATAAACAATCAGGTTAAATGCCTGTGTTAAATGGACATGCAGGCAAAATTGTTCATACAATATCTTACAGCAAAACTTTTACAATAAATTATATTTTTGCGTAGATTCAATGTAGTAATGATAACTTATGTTCGATGGCTTGGAAATATGCTAACATTAACTTGATTCGAAAGTGAAGGTTGTAATAATTTTGATTAAATTAATCAAGTGATGGCATCAAAAGGAAGAACAATGATATAAATGAACGGATAGATTCTATAAACACTGTCTACGCTTTGGCAGCCTCAGTATGATTTATTTCACATGAGCAAGGAAATAGCTTAAAATCCATAGATTATGAACTTTGAACAGAAAATGATACTTAATTGTTATGATGCTCTCAAGAAAACAAAACAAAAAAAAAACCCAATAAGGAACAAAATAAGTCCTGCATTGCCAGCAGTAAGATAAGACTGGAAGTTAATGAACTTATAGTAAGACAGGACACATCAACATTTTCGTTGTGTCTGTCTTCAAACTACTTCAAGACTTAGGCGTTTGCATACCAAGTGTCTAAATATAGATTTAGTGACGTCATAAATGTATCTGTTTGACAGATCTTTACATAAAAGGGTAAGCAATGACGTTAATTGATACCTCGGATAATTTTTGTACACTACAGCTCTTCATGGACGTCTCGCTTCCGTCGTTTCTTCCGTCGCCTTGCGTCAGGGTACGTCACCTGGAATCGACCGGCATCAAGCGTGCTGGCTACGAAAGTCGAGTCGCCGTAAATTCTACCATGATTGCCGTAGGGGGAGCTATCAACGAGCATTCTTGAACCTGCCATGGCAAAGAAATATATTTGCAGTAGGCCTATGGAGTCAAACCAGTTGACGACCATTACTGAAAGGTAAACATAGGTAACCCTTGTAGACTGGTTTGAAACAGGTAGCGTAGTGAGAGGGATGTTTTATTCACACGTAAAAGAGTGAAACCTGCTGGCAACACACTGCTTTTTTGAAATGCTTTGTTGTGGCCGTCCGTTATCTACCAAAGCCTGCACGTTGGAATTCATATCTATATGAATAGTCATCAATAATGTAATGTACAAGTAATCTGTTTCATCGTTTTAACTTGATTATACATTGTATTGATTATGAAGCACATTCCTTGTTTACTACCTAAATTCGGCATGCGCGCTGCCATTGTATTTGCACATTTGGAAACCATTAACCAGCAATGATTATTTACCCATTGATGCATAAGTGAATAATAATGTAAGATAAATTGAATGAAATGAAAAAAAAAAAGTAGATATAAGCAAGTAGATTTTACTGCGGTCTTTTCGTACACTGAAAAAAAGGAAAGAAAACAAAAACACTTAAGGTGTCACTGTTAAGTTGAGTCACTATCCTAGAAGAGTTCAACAGCAGCTGTCGATGTGCACAGTTTAGTGTCGTCGAGAGATAACCAAAATGTGGTTGCTGATCGCACTGATAGGCAGGTTGTCGCTATCATATTTGAAACTAAACAGATATGAAAGTAAAGATCACTGGACTTACCCCTCTTCTCCTCGTCCATAGTGTAGTGTCCGTCCAGTAGGTTTTTGTGTTTCTGCCACTCCAGGCTCGGTAGTCCCATGTGTTCCCTGATTTCGTCGTCGAAGAGAGGAAGGCCCCAGATCCGTACCTTCGAAAAGTGTTTTGGGACAATCATTCATCACATAACAGAAACGCTACCTTTTTACGCCTTCAGTGTGAAATAGAATCAAGTCCCTGACCCATGATGGATGCATGCTCAAGGCAGAAAAAAAAAATCATTAACGGAAACTATTGATTCTTTAATGTGCCCAATATTAATCTCAAGGTGTTTGTACATGACAGACGTGTTCATCATGGGATATCACATAGTTACTTTCAACGTTAAACGAATTTTGATTTCCGAAACGGCTTATCACTTTTTCATTTCTTTTTTTTCCTGTGTGTGTGTAAGCATATCACCTTCTCGAAAATGGTTGCACAATGAATACAAATGTTTCATACGACATCCTAATGATCTAAGTGAAAATAAAATTTTGGATTTGAAAACAATCAACATTAACATTCGTGTTTTATCAGATCCGTTTCGATGACATCATATGCAGACCAAAGGACATTGTATACATGAATAAAGCATGGAAGCATAAGTGAAATCCGCTTTACCTCGTCCACAGTCCCTTGAAAAAAGAATCCGGCAGGGTTTCTTCCTACAAGCATTTCAGTATCCGTTTCCTAGACAACAGATGATTAAAATGCAAAAACGAAGGGAGCATAAATCTAACAACGTTTCTTAAACAGAATTTTCTGTTATTTTCATGGAAGCAACCAAGGAGAAAATGTACTTTAGAACCACAGAAAAATAATGACATTGAAATACACAATGAAGATATTAACCCTCAGCCTGGCGCCTGTGTGTCTTTACCTTAGGCATATGTGCGTGAAATTTGTACATATTTGACATTACCACCTCGACGGTTAACACATTATCAAGATTACGGACAGGCTCAGAGTCTTTAGAAATGATGAAAGCGTAATCCCACATTCAATCCCGTGCCTGAAAGCATTGTATTATTGGTACAATAGTTTAAGAGTTATGTGTCAAATGGTATGGAATGCTTGACAAAGTGGGTGTATCAAACGATACTGTCGATCCTATAACAAAATTTGTGTAGAACGTGTGATGAGACATATGTCACTCAGTTTTTATTTTAACCCGACAGGTTCAAAATGGAAGAAAATACCAAAAACATATGAGCTTACCCAAGTATATGTCTCAATATTAGACAGTGTTGCTTCTTTAGTCCCATTGACAAACAAGGACAGCGTAGAATCTGACAAATATTGGGAAAAGGGAGAACAAATTGCATTATATCATAGAAAATTTTGTTCCGTCTTCACACAATATGCAGGGAATACATGATACCAGCTGTTGTTTGAAATAATAACTCCTTAACCACGTTTTTATTCAGACAATAAAGCGGAACGACTATGTGGTCACTTGCCAAAACTTCAGAAAGTATGATAAATACGTACGGACATGATGCTTAAATTATCTCTTGAATTTGTTACTGCAAAAAAAGAAAGACTGATGAATAACAAAAAAAGGTTCATGGTAACATTTATTAACGTCCATTCTGTGTGCTTTCCAAGGTAATTATCAAAGCCACGGAGAAGGATATGCTCAGTAAAGCCTTCGTAACATTCGTATCGTTGCTTTTTCTAAGAGTTAAAGAAAATAACAAACGGACAAATGAGCTCAAAAAGGGATGAGCAAACACATGGTAAAATACCCGCCATACAACAACCCCGTATACTTGTTTGTGTTTATTCAAAATTGTGTGTGTGTGTGTATGTGTGTTTGTTTCTGTGTTAGAAATAAAGGCAAATATGCCCCACCCTGTACGTCAAGTCGAACGGCCACGTGGGCCCAGCTTCCACCAATGAGAGGACTTGTTGTAGAAGTTATGTTGAATGATCCGTATTTACCTTGAAGATATCTGCATTGAAGTGACCAGGGAAACCGCGTGACTGAAATTCCACATTGGCGTTAGCGAATTCCGATGAAGTGATGAAAAACACCCACAAAACACCCCACACACACCCACATCCACACACACACACACACACACACACACATACAAAGCACAACAGTCACTAACAATTACCAATTGTCAGTAACTTTGTTTCTTTTAGTTTGAAAGAAAATAACAGTGCTGCTATACATGTACTACTATTACTGCAGAACAAAAATTATAACAGTTATCATGATAAAGATGATAACAATAATGATTATAATAACAATAATGATGATAATAATAATTATAACAATAATAATAATTTTTTTGATGTGTCGTTACTTTGTTGCTTCCATGGCAACGTACTCATCTTGTATGACGACCAAGATGCTATCATCCGCTGCAGCGAAGATTGGAAGTGGAGCAGAAGGATAAATTTCCTCAAGGAAACACCAAACTTCCAGCGTGTAGCTACCAGTGATGCCCAGCCGTTGAATAGAGGGAAGGATTACGTAATCATCCACCCCATCGAATTTCAAAGCCATGTTGAGTCTGTAAAAAAGAGACTAGATCCGTCAACTCCACTGTAAATGCAAATGCGTGCTAGTAACTTTCTTTTCATTTTCCTTTATGTACTTTTCTTACCAGTTAATTTTATCCATTAATCTTTATCACATTTTATTAACGAGAAAAAAAAAAACATAACAATCAGCGCATATAAAAGACATTCATGTCGTCTAAAGGTAGAAAATTAAGAAAGAACAAATAGGGGAAAAAAGCATTAAAAAAAATCAAGCGTAGAACAATAAAGCAAAGATAACAATGAAAAAAAAATGAACAAAGGTTTAGGCGAGGAACGGTGAAAATTGATAAAATTGAGAGACGGTGAACCCGAAAAAAAAAAACGAGAAAAATAACAAGAGAAAAAGAGAATAACAAGGGAAATGGAGAAAGGAAAAAAAGTGGAAGAGAGAATGATATTTCCATAAAAGCACGAGGAACTTCAAAACATCATCAAGGGAATGTGGGGCACGGAAAGAGGATAGTGTAATGATTAACAATGATCGACGATGGTGGAAACAATTAAATGGAAAGTAGTCACGCTGTCATTGATACTAATGCAATGAATCTTGATAATAGAGATTATGGAGATAGTGTGTGTGTGTGTGTGTGTGTGTGTGTGTGCTTTTAATGACCACCAACACCTCCACCACCAGCTTTATCGCAATTATTACCATCGTCATGAGTTTTAGAAGTGGATTAAACAGACCTGTCAGCGCATTTGTATTGCATGTTTGAGAAGATGACATTCGGTTGGTCGTAGACGAAGACTCCAAGATGACCACCGAGGAAGGTGGAATCAAATAAATCACCAGTGTCCGTCAAGATTCTCCCTTTGGACTGTATGACCAGTCTGTTTGAAACATTGAAATCATTAAACATCATCGTCATTAGCATATTTATCGTCATTTTCATTTTTAAATGTGCCACAATCACTATTGCTGTCAGCTTAATCATTAGTGTCAACATGACTTTCGTCATTGATATAGGAGTATGATTATCTCCATGACCATGGTTATCACTATGATCACCGTCATCATCTTCATAACTCTAATCACAATTGACATTGACATTATCATCTTCACCATCAACTTTATTTTAATCATTAACAGCGTCATCATAATGGACTCCATTATGATCATGTCATTGCCATCATCATCACTATCTTCTTCATTAGCTCCGTTACCCTCGTAACATATATTCTGTATCCTCATTGTCATCATTATCGTCATTAGCTATACCATCGTCATTATAAGCAATATCATATGTCATTATATTCGACACCACTATAATCATTTATTATTATCATCATTATCAGTACCGGTAACATTATCACTACCAATCTCAGAATAATCATGCATCTGTGTTTATAATTATGGTTATTATCATTATCGTCATTTTCACTGTCATCGATTTCGTCATCGCCAACATTATTATCATCTTCATTAATATCTCAATTGCCATCATTCCTCCCACCTGATGAGGCCAATTGAAGGTCTGAAAGTGAGTTGCCATAGATACGCAGTCCTGTGCTGCCATCCCTGCATCAGCGGGTCGTGCCAGATGAGCTCCACCTCATCGTTGGTTGTGTAGGAGTGCCACAGGGCGTTAGCCAGTGTGGACCCAGGCCCGGTGGATGAGTGCACTTTCTTCAAGTAGAAGGGGTTAGGGGAGGACACATAAACGAGATTTTGAACCTTCTCAAAATCTACGCACAGAAGAAAGTAAAAATCATAGGCCTTTCGAATAGAATATGAAAATTTAAGATGTGAAAGGATCATTTTTACTCTATGCCAAATCTATAACATCGATTCATTTTGAGAGCAACAGAGACAAAAGGCATAATGCCTCTAAATGTTATTTCCATCTAACAGTGACACTCTATTCATTACCGTGAGAATGATAATGGTCTAATCACTAAAAGGGTGGATTATATCACGACGTTAGTATGCCAATCAATACCATGTCTACACTTTTTGATCATGTTGCTAATGACTTCTTTAAACACGTCAGTAGAAAATATTTCGCCGAACCGATAAGGAAACACGTTCTCATCCTGTTTCCTATGCCGCCACTAAAACCATAAATTGGATACATCACGTCATTACATTTGAATTACTCACGCCTGCACACTTGTTACCATCTCATTTCTTTCATTCAGCTATCATACCTTAATCTGCAGCCCCTTGATGCCAGCAACATATGTGTCCCTGTTAAGGTTGCTGTGTCTCCACATCGCGACGTAAAATTTCCTGTTGCTCTGGTAACCAAATACTAAACCGATGTAGCTCCCACCCTCGTCTCCATTGACGAACATTGTGCAGCGAAAGTCCACCGGTCCAAAGGTGTCGCGCCCGATCAGCATTACTGGGGATGAGGTTGAGCTTGGTTGTGATAACTGAACTTCTTTGCCCTACGAAAAACAAACAAACAAACTAACTAACAAACAAACAAAACCACACACGCTTGTTGTAACAAATGAAATGACAAAATAATAAGAATATCATACCTGAAACGTGTGGGTTTAAAACATAAAATAGTTGGAGAAAATAGAACACATTGTCGAAAATAGAAGAAAAAAAAAAAAGCTTTGTGGATCATGTTTTGCAAAGAATCGTTGGGACGTCAATAGAGATGAAGTGAACATAACCATAGGGGACCTACAAATAAAGAAAATCCGGCACACTGTGACACTCATGAAAGCAATGCTATGGCATTTCTTTTCACGTTTAATGGACAGTTTTTGTTAATGCCAACGGACACTCACATGTAATATCACTCTCCCGGTCAGCACAGGGTAAATTTGATTTCATTCACCAGAAATGCCGCATCATAATGATAGTATCATTTTTGTATTTATGTGTCCACAAAAAGGCAAAATAAGACAGCTTTTGCAACATTCAAATTCAAACTTTCAAATTCAAACTTTATTTTCACTTTCTTTCTTCAACAGAATGTATAAGAAACAATATCATTAACTTGACATGCGAATCGTTGTAAATATATATAACCAGACAGGATTAACAACATATTCTTGTCTACATGATCATTAAAATAAAGATACATACACTCTATATACACACTGGGGAGAAAAAAAAAAGTGGAGGTACCCACTCAAAAGACTAAGCTTGTAACATATGGATACCTCTGAGGGAAAGGGGGGGTTGAAATGGGGTGAAAACTTACAACTACAAAGAGTGCGGGAAACTGGGGAAGCGGGGAATAGAGAAAAAAAAAAGAAAGCAAAAGTGTGAAAACAGGAACAAAAAACAGGGAAAAGAGGAAGAGAGAGAGAGAGAGAGAGAGAAACCAAAAATTTGTTGATGCATACACCAAGGGCGAAAGCCCACAGAGACAATTAGCCAAGTGTCTTCGAAAGAGACAAATTGTCGAGCAGCTTTCCAGTGGAAGAGATTAAACTGTGAGGACGAGAGAACGAAAGCACGTATAGAATACTACCAGGTAGTAAAAATAATTGATGCCTCATTCGTCAAAACGATTCAGATACGAGATACTCTCGCCTTTACTTACAGAATCAGTGATATCCCATAATGGCTGAGCTTCCATGAACTCAAGGTTGACCGAATAGTACGGGTCAAAGGTCGTAATGTAGTATCGATTGCTCTTCGGGCAGATATCGTAGATATCGCTCATGCCGTCTCCGTCGTAGTCTGTTTCACAATCGTCGCCGATACCATCAGCTTAAAGAGGGGAAAATTGCAGTTTGTTTGTTTGTTTGTTTGTATGTTCGCTTTTTTCGGGGGTTTGTTTGTTTTGTGTGGTTTTTTTTTTCCTCAAGTAGGTCTATTTGCGGTGAAATACATTTAGTGATAGATTGTCTACTCAAGGGACACATTGTATGCAAAGTGCATAACGATATGCGGTTGATCAATGCAAAACCGACTAGCAACAGACACATTCGAACTAATTTGATCACAACCTTCTGTGTAAATGTCATTATAGATTATTAATAGTGCTTAGATCTCAAGTAGTATGTTACAAATACGCCCCAACCCACCAAAAAGGGTCATTCTTTATTCAGGATATTACAATATCACAGAGTAACTCATCTGTTTTTAAACCCATTCGACATTTAAACTGAACACTCTAGAATAATAATGAAAAAACAAACAAACAAACAAACAAGATAGATAAAGAACAACTACGCGTTACCATTTATGTCTTCCTGGCTTGGGTTTGCATATAGAGGGCAGTTGTCAAGCCCGTTTGGCATTCCGTCACCATCTTTATCATCGTCACATTGGTCGCCTAGCAACAAGGGAAGCAACCATGAAAACATCAGATAATAGAGACAGAGAAAATGTGCAGCCTGCCGCTGCTTAGTAAAGAGACAAATCACCTTAACCCGTTCCGTACGGGAACCTGGTGATCTGTGTGTTAAGTCTATGGGGATTTCAGAATTCAGTATGGAACGGGTTAACTTCGGTAGCATCATTAAAACACTCATTAAGTCACAGAAACGCCAATATATGGCATACACCCTGAACTCTGAAACTGTGGTTAGACATAACAAATAATCAACACATATTCAAAATGGAACAAAATAAACTATGTCAATTTCCTTTATGTTTGACACAGCTTTGTTTCAAATATATGGGCATGAGAATGAAAAGACAATGAGGGGAAAAAGATTTCAGCAATTTGCAATGTTTGTGTTAAAGAAAGCTCAGCATAAATTCTGCAGTTAATCAACCCAACGGGAAGCTGGATCCGCTCGAAGCCCACTAGCGGCTCAAAAGTCACCGTTGGCTCATTGAGTTTCCTGTTCATATAGATGAACTGCAGTTCAACAATAATTCTCTTCCATTTCTTGCAGTGATTTTACCTGTCCCATCACCGTCTGTGTCAGTCTGATCAGCGTTGGGAATGATTAAACAATTATCTGAGACATCTAGAATTCCGTCACCGTCCCTGCAGTGA
Organism: Diadema setosum; assembly: GCA_033980235.1. NCBI lineage: Eukaryota > Metazoa > Echinodermata > Echinoidea > Diadematoida > Diadematidae > Diadema > Diadema setosum. The sequence continues at coordinate 32,883,038 of CM067065.1, forward strand.
AAAAAAAAAGTAATGTAATTATTATGCTCACCTATCTTTAATTGAAGCGCAAAGTTATTGTGTTTGCTTGGTATTATTGTAAGATTTCTGTTGGAAGTCATTTCAGCCAATACAAGATTTACGCCGAGACAATTAATGTATTTTTCTATGTCCACATGAGAAAAACATATAAACTAGTCATTTTACCAACGATCTTATTTCAGCCATTCTTGCAAAAGGTTTTGTGGTCACTTGTCTGGTGGTAAGCATTTTTTGTGGTAACAAAAACAAGGTTATATATGCCGTTATGAGATAATGAAAGAAAGACTGAAAATATGAATAAGGAGAAAAAGGCAAGAAAAATAGTATTATATACATGTACATATAATATTGTTTGTCATGATGTCATTATACCATGCACTAAAGCAATTCAAAACCTCGGCAAAATACATCGCACTGATTTCGTAAATGTTTTTTTAAGTCGAATATTCAGTTACAAAAGAAATCTAAAGGGAATGAACTTGTATATAACATTCACAGCTATGTAAAATGAAAGAGTGTGATAAGGAGATAAGAAAGAAGATTAGAAAGAGAGATAGAGAGAGATTGATACTTACATGTCCAGATGAGGTTGACCGATGTTGTCGCACGCGTCCCCGTATCCGTTCTGATCGGAGTCGGCCTGATCCGGATTAGCATGATCCGGGCAGTTGTCGCACAAATCGCCCACCCCGTCTCCATCTCGGTCAGTCTGGTCCGTGCTGTTGACCAGTGGGCAGTTATCGGCCTGATCTGGGATGCCTTGGATACCATAGACGACGAAGAAAGAGGGGCGGGAGAGAGAAAAGGACTGTGGAAATTCATGTGAACACTGGTCTATATTCACCTTTGCTTACCAATTTGACTGCTCATCATTGCTTCCGTCAACTCTTAAAATCGATAACACACATCATAAAACTGCTACAACACTTTGATGTACAATAATTTTGCGAAAATTTACCTTAACATCTCATGCATCAATCAGCATCACAATTTTCGTAAGATTTTAATGAGATCTGTCTAGGGCTATCACCAGTCTTTGCAATTTTGTCCATCTATCGGTTGGCTAACTTTTTTGTTTTCCTTCACACACATCACATTCTCATTCTCAAAGAAAAAGAAAGAGGGGGATAAAACGTAATTATACGTAAAGAAAAGAGTAATGGAATCCTACCATCGTCATCGTCATCATCGTCGCAGTCATCTCCGACACCGTCCCCGTCGGTGTCGATCTGCCTGCTGGTATTGAAGGGACAGACATCGCAGAGATCACCATATCCGTCTCCATCGCTGTCCAGCTGATCTGGGTTCCACACAAACTGACAATTGTCCTATCAACGAAGGGAAAATGAAAACAGTTCTCTGGATCTGCACATCTACACACAAGCACACGCCTGCGCGGATGTGCATGTGTCTTGGTACGGGTGCATCTCTTATAGTATTTGTATCACTGGTAGTGGAAGTCCACATCTCACAGAAGCCTTTTCACACCTTGAGTTGTAAAATTTCTTGAATGACGCAATGTGAGTAATCGTTTTATCATTGCGATAATGTTGAATACCAGCAGAGCCCGGAAGTTGGCGCGTGTAACCATTTATAGGGTCTCAAATAGTAGGATCAGTGTAAAATAATGAAAGTACAGCACTTATTTGGTGGGAGTCAAATTGTTGCATTCATCCCTCACTGGAGTCTCTCAATTAAATGGAATAAAAACACAACCCAATTCTTTTTTAGATTTTTTCGCAAACGTTCTTCAGTCAACTTTACGTTTCATTATTATGTATGGAACAGAAAAAATGGAGGAACACATATTTAATGACAAGCAAACCTTCATCTTTTGCTAACCATCACTAAAGATAATCATCTTAAAGGTCATGTATACCGCTGGGAGCAGTAATCAAAAAAAAAGTTCAAGATATCACTTTTGATGCATATGGGTAGGTCAGTTGTATCACAAAACCTCGTACCATATATTTTTTTTTTTGCAGTAAAGCCTAAAATAAAAGGAGATATTAAATCTAACTGTATACAGTTTAATCTAGAAACATTTTTCTTATAGCTATTGTCCACATTTTGTATATTTAACAATGCTTAGCATCAATTATAATGTTTCAAACTTTTACATTTAATGTAAAAGTTTGAAACATTATAATTGATGCTAAGCATTGTTAAATATACAAAATGTGGACAATAGCTATAAGAAAAATGTTTCTAGATTAAACTGTATACAGTTAGATTTAATATCTCCTTTTATTTTAGGCTTTACTGCAAAAAAATTTATATGGTACGAGGTTTTGTGATACAACTGACCTACCCATATGCATCAAAAGTGATATCTTGAACTTTTTTTTTAATTACTGCTCCCAGCGGTATACATGACCTTTAAGATGATTATCTTTAGTGATGGTTAGCAAAAGATGAAGGTTTGCTTGTCATTAAATATGTGTCCCTCCATTTTTTCTGTTCCATACATAATAATGAAACGTAAAGTTGACTGAAGAACGTTTGCGAAAAAATCTAAAAAAGAATTGGGTTGTGTTTTTATTCCATTTAATTGAGAGACTCCAGTGAGGGATGAATGCAACAATTTGACTCCCACCAAATAAGTGCTGTACTTTCATTATTTTACACTGATCCTACTATTTGAGACCCAGCATTAGTGCTTCAAAATCCAGCATTAGTGCTTCAAAATAGTTCTAAAATGTGAGTTAGGTATAGAAACAACAAATGGTTCCAAGACATTTACTTCTATAAGACACCTGCTCCCTTAAAACATCTGCACAATTGGCCAACCATTTATACTACCCACAAAGATAATCCAAACCTATAATCCTTATCCTCACATCAAACTAAACATACATTTCTTTCACAACTCTTACCCTAACCAGAAGACACGGGAGAAAATGAAACCGGAGCAATATAGTGCTACCAAACCTTTGTATGCTTTGTGTGCATTCTACCTGCTGCCTTAATCCCATTTCACAGACAGGGCTAAATCTCATGCGACGCGGAATATGGGGTGGGGGGGGGGGGGAGGGGGGGGGGGGGGGCTCGGCCCCCTATTCCAGGTGTTTTAACTTTGACCCCACCCCCCCCCCCCACACACACACACACACACACACACATTTACCCCGAAAGTGAAGTAGAAAAAAAAAATAGAATGAAACCCAAAAGTGGCATAAGAAGTTGGGCTAAAGGTCTTTTTTATTATTATTTTTTTCTGCTTGCTTGTTAGCTCATGAAACCTGGAAGTCCCCCCACCCCCCCCCCCGCCCTCATTCTTTTTTTAAAAGTGACGCCGAGGGTTATAATATAGGAGTTAAGCAGGAAGGCCCATTAGTCCTATACCTCTGCATCTCTTATGCGATCACTATCGTCATCCTCATCGCACGCGTCCCCAAACCCGTCGCCATCGACATTTTCCTGGCCGCTGTTGGGGATCGTCGGGCAGTTGTCTCCCTGGCAACCGTCAAAGTTGTCAAGGTCGCAGGCCAGAGTCGCGGCTGGTCGTCCGTCCGCGTCGTCGTCGAGTTGGCAAACGACTCCGTTTCCCGCAAACCCGCCGGCACACTTAGGAAAGTGAAAATGACGTGCACATTTGATATCAATATGATAAAGATAACAACAACATAACATCATGTTCAATTAACACTTCTGAAATATTCCCCATTAATCAGCCTTCCCGATCATGACAGCATAGTCATGTAAACACAACTGTAAATAAAAAGGAAGCTATTTTGGTAGATATGCGAATATCATTATTACTGACGTAGGTATTGTGTAGATTAGATTCGAATAAAAAAAAAAAAAAATGCTCGGTGTTGGCTTTACCTCGCATTGGAAAGTCCCCTCTCCCGTGGTTGTGCAAGATGCGTTGTCATGGCAATCGTCCAACCCCAAGAAGCAGTAGTCTCCCGGTGTACATCGTCCTCCAACGTCTCCAATGATATAACCAGATTTACACGTGGAGCAAGTGAAACTCCCCTGTTGGCAGAGGGTGATTATAACAATCGTTGACATTTCTGGTTATCATCCTTCTTTACTCACGTTTCTTTTTTGATAAAGACAAACATTTTGAGGAGATGTTGTTATCAATTTTGGTTTATTTGTTTGTTTGTTTGCTCGCTTGTTTTTTATCTCTAAAGTCTGTATTTGAGATACAAAGATTGGTATTAGATAAGATTCTCGTTATTATAGCGAGAGTCTTATCTATTGCTGGTACCGAGCTCTTCGTATATTATACGAAGAGCTCCGTACCAGCAGTTTTCTTTCGGTATATCGAAATGTCATTAGTACCAAACAATGATAAACAATTGAAAAATATACAGGGGACAATGATGGTGTCTGAATTTGTACTTCGTTGTAACTGAAATTTCGTTACCACAGTGCTCGTTAAAACGGGAGTGCACTGTATTGTATACCAAAAATTAAGAAGGGCGACATGAATAAAATAGAAGATTGAGAGAAAGAAGAAAAGAGGGGGAGCGGTGGGATTGAAGGACATACACACTGAGGGAGAGATGAATAGAAAATGGACGTAGAAATTACAGATAGAGGTCAACACAGTAAAGCATGCTGCGCAGACAAGTTCTTTGGTACTCGTATTACACAACAACGTTAACGCCTTCAGTGGGATACTTACTATAGTGTTCGCGCAAATTGCATGCTCGTCGCATCCTCCGTTATCAATGGCGCATTCGTCGATATCGGTGCAAGCCTGCAAGAATAAAGAAGGTCCTTATTTAAAAATGAAAAGACAAGAACACTATCTAACAGGGTGTGGGCTCCATATGCATTTCGGAAATAATGAATACATGACTGCACTAAGTAAAAGTTGGAAACAAAGACATCACAATGTTTCACAACCAGATTTTACTTAGAATAGGTGAAATGGGTCAACCCAGTCAATCTAGTGTTTTTTATTTGAAGAATTTCGTTGCAAAGAGAGCTAAGCACCATTTTTTTTTTAACATGTCAAAGTAACTCCATCGTCAGATTGACCAAAACTATACCTTTCCAGTAATACCTCACCTGTGACATAACAAGGAATATTCTAGAACTTGTGATTGAAAATATCCTGCATTTTCTCATTATTTTCTCTGTTTTCGAACAGCTTTAATCATAAATATCGAAACTTAACAGGAATGGAGTTAGCTCCTTTTGCGATAAAACTCTTCATTTCTACAGTTTGTTGCCAGACTATGCTACAGCTGCTGCAACTACGAACCTTGTGTCTTCCACGAGCGAACGCGGCTATCACAATGATCACCGTTATGATTTTGAGACGATGGACAATTACCTCGCACTCAATACTCGTAATCCTTCGAGATGATCAAAAATAGTGTTGTCTATTCGATTGTTCGACATCCTGTGATCGGCATCATCGTTGCCCCGCACCCACCTCCCTCCCTCCCTCCCAATACGCCCTACTCCAACTTTATCTCCAATTTGCCAGAATACTATTTATCTCAACCCACCTGTACATGGGACCGAGCGTATTCCAAACCGATGCCGTGCGGAACCTCCCCATCGAAGCCCGGCGGGCAGCTCCCGCACTCGAAGCCCGGTTCCAAGTTCACGCACGAGGTATTAACATAGCAAGGGTTCGCGTCTAAACACTGTCAACACGGCAAAGAGGAATAAGTTATACATGTGGATTGCTCATTTCCAAAAGCTCATTGTCTCTTTGCGAAGAGACAAGGAAACAATTGAAATTGAATAAATTCATTTTTGTATCATTCGAAATATTGAATTTTAAAGAACGTACGTTTGGAATAAGAATTAAAATCTCTACCATTATACAGCCATGTTTACAATGATATTCAGAACAATATTGTATTTTGAATTACCTTCGTATACCAAATATGTAATTTCTCTGCATAGGCCAATCTTGAAAATGCACGATATATTATTCTAAATTCAATTCTGTCTTTCTTCATGTGTGACTGACAATCATCTTACATGATATCACATTTCTCTGTCTTTTACAGTAATCTCGTTACTAGGTGAATCAACGTGAGTTAAGCTGCTACAAAGTAAATTATGATAATACGTCTGTCCGTCATTATGTACTAAATTATCCAGAAATCTTCTAGTCTTTTCATGTATACCTCATTGATATCTTGACAGTTATCTCCCGTGCCAGTAAATCCCTTGGGGCAGTCCAGACACCTGTAGCCTCCGTTACCCCCTGTGTTCACACACGTCACACCCTCTGTGCAGGGTCCAGGGATGGAGAGACACGGGCCTATTGGCCGTGGAAGAATTTCAAGTCAAAACATGTGCTAAATATTATTATAGGGTATGTATACTTTATTGTTACGTTTACGGCTAACTCAGTATGATAAAGATAGGAGAAACTAGAGAAATGTGGTGAATAAAATATATAATTATGCACATCTTCCGAAACAAACAGAAAATATAAAAAAAAGAAACAACGAAAATCAATAGAGTATGAAACTCGAAGTGGTATCATGTCTTAGGCGAGGGGTTTAATTCTTTTCTTGAAAGCAAGAAACCATCCAAAAGCGGGTGAAATGAAAGAATGATCTATAGAAATAGCTGAAAAGTACCCAATTTCATGTGAAAATTAAATCTTACATTTATTACAATCCCCTTGGACATGATTGTACATAGTGAGGATCCTAACATTCAGACAAAAGGGGATCCTAACCTTCGCGTTATTTTTTTTTTGTTTCCCTTTGTAGAGCCCTCTTTTGCTTATGCCTATTAAGAGAATAACACAATTTTCTGCATCTGCAGTTGTCACATTTTTGAGAACATGTCATCCTGTACTTACAATCAGCTTCCGACAGACATGGCTTGCACACCGAACAGTCTCCCAACGAGAACTCGCTTGGCTGACAGGGGGCACACTCCGTCTTTCCCTCGGTGCTGCTAAACCCGCTGTCACAGCATGTGCACTCAGACTGGAGAGACTCGTTGTTGTAAGATCCAGGGGCGCAGGGTTTGCAGATCTCTTTGTAATAGACATAGGTCAAGAGTAAATCCCAAATCTTACTTTAAATTGATATGGTATCACCGAGATGTTATTATAGGTCAAACAAATGTTATTTCAGAATTATCATTTTCTTACTTTCCGAGGTGATATCAAAATATGATTAACTTCAGCGTAGCACTATACATAAGTACTATACTTGCATGACGAAAGCAAGAAAACAAAATGATTAAAACAACAAATACAGAGAGAAATGACAACAAACCTAAACGAATATCGAAATTGATTATGAAGCGGCCAAGTTATTATTCTTAAAAAAGATAAACAAGGAGAGTGAAAATTATTGGAACTGCTAGTTCCATTCATGTGACTTTCATTTACTTTCGATATTGATGTTACCTGTGTCGTATCCGTTGGAGAAAGTTCCTGGTCCACAAGGGAACCTCTGTCCATCAAAGCAGGCTGTCCCTGCCTCACAGGTCGTACACTCATCGGGACAGAACTGTGATAGAAAGCATTGGAAATGAACACTTGTCTTCACAAAATTAACAAAATCAACTTCTAAAAGTTAGGTCACGTACTTCCCGAGATTGCTTGAAAACAAACACACAAACGAACAAACAAACAAACCAACTTATGTATTGTAATCGAGCGGACATTTGTCATGCTTTATTTGAACATCTTGCGTTGGTGTATGTCCCTAGTAAAGTAGGGATTGTACTCATTTTCAACACAATCAATGATGTATTTTTAACAGAAAAAAAAAGGACAACATCATCCTTCATTGCTCTAAACTAAGTCTCCGGTAGATGATAATGCTGTTACAGAATGAGTATCACTGCTGCAGGCTGCAGCAATGGAAATCGACTTCTAAAGAAAGGTGAAAATTGTGAAGAACACTTCATGGTGTATCTGTCTATGATTTTCGGAGATATTACCTTCCAGGGTCTATAGGAGTTGAATTCCTAGTGTACAGTAGAGTCAATTTCTTATTTTTAAGGATATACAGGAAAGCAGTTTTTTAAGAATGGAGTCATAAGGAGGATGGAGATTTGGAGTGAGTACTTACTGTGGTGTTGCAGGTAGCATACGTGTATGTTGGACAATGGGTAGCATAGCCGTCAACACACAACTTTTGGTAGAGAGTACAACAGAAAAAAAACAACATGACCCGAGGCATAAATGAAAGCTGTGTAGAAATCACCGTGCTTCAAAATCATGTTTTGTTTGTTTGGTTTTTGTTGTTGTTGTTGTGTTTTTTTTTTTTTTTGTCGTTTGAGTGTGTGTGTTTTTATGTTTTGTTTCGTTTCTCTTTTTTACACATTCAATATTCCTGGTGGAGCCATTGGGTAGATGAAAACCTGCTCTTAGAGAGAAACTAACATCCTTACAAACCACACAGTCCTTGTGGACTCTATAACGTAGGCACTACTTTTCCATTGTCACGATTCTATCAACCAGGAACTGTTGCATCTGAGAAATCAGATACGTCAGGGTGTGAACGAGGAAGCACTTACGTGGGTAAGACTCTGTAGAACTCTCAAACATATGACCTGAGATTCAAATCTTTGCTTGTCGTGTCTTATGGATACTTGGCAACGCTAAAGGTGAGTAAACAGCTACACGTGTATGTCGGAAAGACCTGCTTGTACTGAACAGGCTAGCTTGGGTAAATATTAGATTATCATCATTACTTTTATTATCACTCATATTGTTATTGTTGTTATATTACTACTTTCATCAACATTATCATTGTTATTGCTATTATTAGCATTGTTATTGCTATTATTAGCATTATTATCATTATTGCCACTCTCATCGATACTATCCTTATTGCCAACAACCCAAAATAATAATCAGCTGCAACACACCCATCCAACTGGGCACTCGGTACATTCCGATGCGTGGCCGAATGAATGTTCTGTGGGTGAGCGAGGGCAGTCGGCTTGTGGTGGGTCGCAGCGTCCACACGGCCTCTGGAGACCATCCCCGATGCAGTAGTTTGTTGTCTCGCATCGCTCGCATTGCGAGATGTCTTTAAAGGCAGAAACAGACAAACAGACAGCAGAGAGCCAAGAAAAGAAGAAGTAAAGAAACAAAATAACAAACAACAATTTTCACAACTAACACTCTCAGTTTATGAAGATATAAGAGCTGCAAAGATTGGTAAAGTGCGAAATAAGTATACTTAATATTCTTAGTATATAACCGACCGAACATGTGCTTTAATCAGGGACACCACGGAAACATTAACAGTAAGAAATATCGTAAAAACAGGCAATGAAATCTAGATAAAGATAGCAAAAAAAGAAGAAAAAAGATTGACTAAGTAGCTTAAAATTATTAACAAAACAACTGTAATATACGTTGTAAATGCCACAATTAGATATTACCTAATAACCCGTTCTATTTCAGAAATAGACTTTCTACATTAGTCTAAAAAATTAGACTGATTTTGCTAAAAATAGGTGCTCAAAAAATGAGAAAATCAGTCTACAAATGATCGAAATTTTAAATCTTAATCTGAAATTGTGGTGCAAGGTTTGTCATAAACAAAATGGAATTAACAAATCTATCCTTCATTTCTTTCAGAATTGCATCAGTCATAGCTGGATATGTCAATGATGGTCTTCTGCCAAACCTGCTGAGCTGTCAAGGTTCGGCTTTTGACGAACCTGCCAAGCTGGCAAGGTTCGGCTCTAGACGAACCTGCCAAGCTGCTAAGGTTCGGCTTGTGACGAACCTGCCAAGCTGCCAGGGTTCGGCTTTTGACGAACCTGCCGAGCAGCCCAGGTTCGGCTTTTGACAAACCTGCCGAGCTGCCAGGGTTCGGCTTTAGACGAACCTGCCGAGCTGCCCAGGATCGGCTTTTGACGAACCTGCCGAGCTGCTAAGGTTCGGCTTTTGACGAACCTGCCGAGCTGCCAAGGTTCGGCTTTTGACGAACCTGCCAATCTGTACAGGTTCGGCTTTTGACGAACCTGCCGAGCTGCCAAGGTTCGGCTTTTGACGAACCTGCCGAGCTGCCAGGGTTCGGCTTTTGACGAACCTGCCGAGCTGCCCGGGCAGGTTCGGCTTTTGACAAACCTGCCGAGCTGCCAGGGTTCGGCTTTTGACGAACCTGCCGAGCTGCCAAGGTTCGGCTTTTGACGAACCTGCCGAGCTGGCAAGGTTCGGCTTTTGACGAACCTGCCGAGCTGCCAGGGTTCGGCTTTTGACGAACCTGCCGAGCTGCCAAGGTTCGGCTTTTGACGAACCTGCCGAGCTGGCAAGGTTCGGCTTTTGACGAACCTGCCAATCTGTACAGGTTCGGCTTTTGACGAACCTGCTGAGCTGGCAAGGTTCGGCTTTTGACGAACCTGCTGAGCTGCCAGGGTTCGGCTTTTGACAAACCTGCCGAGCTGCCGAGGTTCGGCTTTTGACGAACCTGCCGAGATGGCAAGGTTCGGCTTTTGACAAACCTGCCGAGCTGCCAAGGTTCGGCCGGCTTTTGACGAACCTGCCGAGCTGGCAAGGTTCGGCTTTTGACGAACCTGCCGAGTTGCACAGCTTTTGACGAACCTGCCGAGCTGCCAGGGTTCGGCTTTTGACGAACCTGCCGAGCTGCCAAGGTTCGTCTTTTGACGAACCTGCCGAGCTGCCCAGGTTCGGCTTTTGACGAACCTGCCGAGCTGCCCAGCTGCCCAGGTTCGGCTTTTGACGAACCTGCCAAGCTCCCATGGTTCGTCTTTTGATGAACCTGCCCAGCTGCCCCGGGTTTAGCTTTTGATAAATGTGCTGAGCTGCTCAGGTTTGGCTTTTGACAAACTTGCCTAGATGCACAGGTTTGGATTTTGCTGAACCTTCCCAGCTTTGTGTGAGAGGTGTCGTCAGCAAAGAAAATGAAACAAAAATTATTGCGAAGAATTGTAATAGTTTGCATAAAAATAGTAATAGGTGTTCAGACATATTAACGTGGGATATGCTACACTTTTAATTGTTTGAAAGGAATCCTATACCAATATAGAAAAATATATGAAATTGCATGTAATTTAATAGTTTTCAAATCAGAGAACAGCCATGCCTGTGATACATATACTATACTCACTTCATTTGTATGAATCAATTTGTATGATCAATTGTATATAAGACTACTCAATTCAGCAAGATATAGGCCAACTACATGCTTTATATTTCGATGTCTTTCAGAAATGGTCTTAATTAATTGCTGAAAAAAATGTTATTGATGGAGACATAAGGGCTCGTAATATTGTCTTTCACACACAGACGCAGTCTACATGGCTGCATTAAGCATGCAGTGTAACTGAAGCTTCTAATATATGGAGCAACATACACTAAATAAATAGACTTTTCAAATTTACCATGTCAAGCGATAGGCACACTTCAATTGATTTCCAGTACAAAAAGAGTACTGAGAAAATTGAATCCATGATTGTTAAGAAAAGAAGAGTCTTGAACTGTATTTTTTTTAGTTTGTTTAAAGTGGCCTCAGAAAGTGGTGAAGTTATTCTCTGTAGATAACATTACTCAACACTGAAATAGAAAAAGGTACTCAAAAGTTGTTAACCAAGTTAGGATAATTAACTCTTGCTTGCAGGTCCATATGCAGTATGCAGGGTCAAAAATTACCTGTGGCCCATTAGCCTGGTTTTAGGTTGATTAATTGTGGACCATCAATTTAAAAGAAAAAAGTTATCTGTTGTCCCCAAAGCAAGCAACTATCATAGAAAATAGATTGTTTTGTTGGTCTTATTTTGGGCCAGTACTCATTTCCTTTTTTGGCCACCAAAATTTCAGGCTAAACCATCTTAGACACCTGTTACACACAAACACACACACACACACAGTCACACACACACAAACAAAAACACAAACAACAACAAAGAACACACAAAACAATGCAATATTAATTTTGGGCTGCCCCCCCCAAAAAAAAAACAAACAAACAAACAAACAAACAAAAACAAACAAAACAAATATTATTGAATACATACATCTAGTTCAAATGTATTTAGAGCACCATTTCAACCCCCCCCCCCAAAAAAAAAAGGGGGGGGGCAGAAGAAATATACAAAAGGATACTTCTCTCCCTGGTACAGCTTGGCAGGCCAGTAAAATGTATTTATACACATATGAAAATATGGGGCTGAGTGCAGTAATTTAGGCAAGCCTTGAGCTGATGTGATTCTACTTACAGAGTATCTAGCTTCCAAAACATATTATGTGACAAACAGTTTATTTACAAGCCAAGGAAATTTGAATCCCACACTGTTAACTTAAGTCTGTTAGCACTTTTTGTCCATACTTCATGTATAGCTTCCATGATCATTTGACACAAATAATGTCCACATCACATTCAGCCATTTCTACTAATGTTCCTGAGGAGCAGTGGTACTGCTGCTGCTAGCCGTAAGCACATTCATCTATGGCAATAGCAGAAGCATTCTCATCCAGTGCACACAAGAGTACATTACTAATTGTAATAGTATGTATCCATATGCCTATTTATGTTGAATTTCACAGAGATGAATGCCATTCTGAATCCTGCAGAGTGCTGTCGAAGTCTTAGTGCTGTTGTTACTTCTGTCTGGTGACATGACCCTATAAGGAAGAATATAAACAAAAATATGCGATTTAAAAACTTACACACAAACTCTTGGGACAGTATAACACACAGATAGTAAGGTGTTTCCTGTTTAGCTGCAGCACAGAGGTGTTTGTTTTCTTAAGCTTTGTTTGACTTTTCAAATCTCCTGTTTGGTGACCACACATGTACTTCTTAAACTGCCTACATTGTCCACACCTCTTTAGAGGGCCAAGTTTATGCAGAATTAGGATGAAATGCCTCTTGACTATTATATGGGGAGTATACGTGCTGTGATTGCATAGGAAGCACACCAGTAGTGTGAACTGTCTGACCTCACACTGGATTGTAAAAGGCTCATTATTACAGTCATGTAGTATAGCACTTATTTCATCCGACTGTATTGTCGATAGGGTACTTCAGCTAGCGATGATAGTATAAGATGCCAAGTATATTTTCAAATAATTGAGGATGAACCATTCCTGTCATCCCTAGCATGTACATTGTACATTGTATGAACTATTCAGACAAATTTTCATAATAAATCTGTACTCTCATTTTCGAGAATGTTAAGATAGATTTTCACATACTTCAACACTTTTATCTTTCTCCTCTCTTGAGTTATCTTCTTTGTTGCTCATATGAGGCCTCTTCAAATTTTACCTTCTTTCTGGAATCTCTTTCAATGTACATTGTACTTGGTCATGTATCATTTTCTATCTCTAAACTGCAGTGTGATTACTACATGATGATCAGGGCCTATCTGTAAACGTTACCCTTCAAAGTACAGTCAACCTCGCGTAAGTCGACATAATCGGGACTGAGCAAAACACGTCGACTTACGCGAATGTCGACTTACGCGTAAGTCGACATTTTGTCGACTTATAAATGAAAATTGATTTCCCCTGTACAGAGTGAGATTTGGATCACGATGCGGATCGCTACCCATATCTTACTCCTTTTGCCGCCAAAACATGCCTACTGACATGAGCAACAATAATGTTTTAGTTCATGCATTAATCTTGCGCGGGTTAGTAACGACAACGCACAATTCCCAAATCTCTAGAGAGATTTTGAGAGAGCGTGATCGGAAACCTAGGCCCGTTTCTAGACACTAAACGTTTTAAACTTGATTTGAAATATCAAAGGCAAATTCCCCAAAATTGCTTTAAACTTTGCGATTTAAATTCAAGTGCGTTGCTGGAAAGACATGCGTGTGATTTCGCATGATTCTGTCGAGATTATTTTTCAGTGCCGACTGACTTGAAATATGTGTGATTTTCCTTCCCTAAGTCGCCATATTTGTTCTGCTTAAATTTGTATTGCCATACTCTGAAAATGAATTGTTCTCGCGCTCCGATTCGCGACATTACCGCTCTGTACGGCGCGGGCCTGTCTGAAATAAAAAGAAGAAGAAAAGTTTGTTCATCCGAAAACGACATCTTTCGGACTACTATAACCTTCGTAAAAACAAACCTCTTAACATTGTCGGACTAATTTAACTTTGGACTGAGATTTAAAACTTCGGCATAGCGAACTTTAACAATAATTCGTTATCATTTTTTTCATTGACATTTTGTGAAGCAGCATGCGTTTGAAACGTGTAAATGTTGTGATGTCTTTCCCCTGCAAGTGCAGACTAAGTTCGGTCACGGCGAAAGTTCCGTTACGAAATTAAAAATAATGTGAGCCTTTTCAACAATAACGCACTTCCGTACATTTTTATGCGTTTAAACGCAGTTTCTATTGTTTTGGACAAGAACCGCAAGTCTTTTCTGCAACGCTTTTGCGTTTTAAAAACAGCGTTGCTTGTGATTTGACGGACTTGCATTTGATTTTTAGAGTTGCGTTTAAACGCAATTGAGTTTAAATTTCATACAATTTTCTAGTTTTGTGTTATCATCAAACGCAAGTCTTTTCAGCGTTCCGTGTGATTTGATGGACTTGTATTTGATTTTCAGAATTGCGTTTAATTCTTAATTTTGCTTACGATAAGTCTTTTAAACAATAACACACTTCCGTAGATGTTTAGAGATGCGTTTAAACGCAATTTCTTATAGTTTCGTACAAAAGCCGCAAGTCTTCTCTGCAACGCTCTTACGTTTGAATACAGCGTTACGTGATTTGATGGATTTGCATTTTATTTTTAGAGTTGCGTTTAAACGCAATTGAGTTAAAAAAAAAAAGTTCCCTACAATTTTCTAGTATCGTGTGATTATCAAACGCAAGTCTTTCAGCGTTCCGTGTGATTTGATGGATTTCCATTTGATTTTTTAGAGATGCATTTAATTTGTAATTTTGTTTACGAAATAAAAAATAATGCAAGTCTTTTAAACAATAACACACTTCCGTAGATGTTTACAGATGCGTTTAAACACAGTTTCTTATAGTTTCGTACAAAAACCGCAAGTCTTCTCTGCAACACACTTGCGTTTAAATACCGCGTTACGTGTGATATGATGGACTTGCATTTGATTTTTAGAGTTGCGTTTAAACGCAATTGAGTTTAAAAAAAAGTTCCCTACAATTTTTGGTATGATTATCAAACGCAAGTCTTTCAGCGTTCCGTGCGATTTGAGTTAAAAAAAAAGTTCCCTACAATATTTCGTATGATTATCAAACGCAAGTCTTTCAGCGTTCCGTGCGATTTGATGGACTTGCATTTGATTTTTAGTGTTGCGTTTAAACGCAACTGAGTTTAAGTTTCCTACAATTTTTTAGTTTCGTGTGATTATCAAACGCAAGTCTTTTCAGCGTGCCATGTGATTTGATGGACTTGCGTTTGATTTTCAGAGTTGCGTTTAATTTTTAATTTTGCTTACGAAATGAAAAAAGTAATGCAAGTCTTTTCAACAATAACGCACTTCCGTAGATGTATAGAGATTTATTTAAACGCAGTTTCTAGTTTCGTACAAAAACCCAAGTCTTCTCTGCAACGCTCTTGCGTTTAAATACATCGTTGCGTGTGATTTGATGGACTTACATTTTATTTTTAGAGTTGCGTTTAAACGCAATTGAGTTTCAGGTTCGTAACAATTATTTTCTAGTTTCATATGATTATCAAACGCAAGTCTTTTCAGCAACGCACTTGCGTTTAGATGCAAAAGTTGCGTGTGATTTGATACACCTGCATTTGATTTTTTGAGTTGCATTATTAGTTGCATTGTAATAAGTCTATTTAGAAAGGGCCCTGGTTTTAATACCGCTTCGGAATAATCAACGTTAGAATATTCGGATTTACAAAAACACCTACAGGTTATGTTCGGATAATGAATACTTACTGGGACATATAAGTGTACAAAATGTGTGCGTTTTGAGAAAAACGAGAGGGAGAAAAGGGGTAAAGTGAACTGTCTTGGGTACTACATGTAATGCTCCAGTGTAAATGAGTGTATGTCCTTTCTATATTCTGGCATACAAGACAATGGACGCATGGCGCGAACGCTACCGCGCCGTACACTAGCGAATTACCGAGTAGAAACGCAGCGAATCGGAGCGGGAAAACAATTATTTTTCAGAGAATGGCGATAAGATTTTGAGCGAAAAATTATGTCGACCTAGACGAGGGAATTAACACGTATTTCAGCTCAGTTGGCACTGAAAAATCAGGTCGACTTACGCGAGTTGTCGACTTATAAATGTCGACTAACACGAGGAAATTTTCAAGAAATAACAAAGGCAAAAATCGGGACTTTTTTATTGTGTCGACTTAAGCGAGTTGTCGACTTATGCGATGTCGACTTAGGCGAGGTCTACTGTACATTTAAAGACCCGTCAAGTCTTCTACTACATTTTCTTTCTTTAAATGTTGTGTAAGTTTCAATGTACCTACAACTGTATACATATATCTTTTTACTTTATACTGTATAACAATGAATTGGGATATTTCATTTTCACACACCAGTCCATTGCTCTTTCTTATTGCCTTATTGAATTTAACATTGTTACATTTTGGAAGAAACAATACACATATTTTTCAGGATCAATATTGTCATTGTCTGCCTAAATTTTGCTCGACAACAATTTTGGTTCCTTTGATCTCAACAGAATAGAATTGCATCACATTTTTTGAATGGGAGGCAGGAAGTGCACATACATAAAGGTATGCATATGACAAAGGGATGTCAAATGAGCTGACTGATTATTATTCATTCCAAAATTGAACAGTATTATATTTTGAAATTGCTGTGTGTTTATTGCCAGATATTATAACCATGACAGTAATTGGTTATCTGTTGTTAAAAGGAATCTATACATTGTGATGTAGGCAATCAGCCATCGTATGGAGACAGGGATTAAATGCATTTCCTTTCAACATAGACTTATTTTTGAAAATAGTTGAAAGTACTTGCTGAATGTGATTACTACTAAAAACTACAAAGAATGGAACTGTCCGAGTGCAAGACCTCTTTTAAGACCAGTATGCATCATGCGGAATAGCAGTAATTACTTTACTAATGCCTACTTTTTGCTTTGATGCAAATGAAAAACTTACCTTTAACACCTAGGAATACTTTCAGCAGGATATTGATGGTAAGATTTGAATCATAGCTGTGTTGTCCAATATCTAAAAGTCAAATTCTTTTGTTGTTCATGAAGGATAACACCAGTCACATGTGTCTTGAGGAGTTCTGTATCATTGATACCCTGTAAAAAAAAAAGAAGACACATAGAAGGGAAAATATTCATTTCGTTTTTCATACAAGAAACATCTTCTCAATTTGTGAACTAATTCTTGATATACCATGTATATGTCAGCAAATTTGGTTAACTAATTATTATAATAAAGTTGTTTGACACTTATAACAATCATGCATGTCATGAATATCAAGAAATGAACTTGGTTTCAAAAGTTTGTATGAATCAAAAGTTTGTATGAAGCAAAAGTCTATAGAGTTTGTTGACAAGGCTGGTGACAGACTTTCTCAAAATGCTTCTTGTAGCTACATGTATTTTACATAGATGTGACTGCTGAGTACTGTTTTTTAGGGCATTTAATCCTTATCATCATATATCTGTTGGGTGATCAGCTTGCAGATTTTATTTACAGAAGTGTTGTCGGCCCACTTTTATCAGCATAAATGGGTGTCTTTCCATCCTAAATGTGTGTCATGCAGTCACAATCCATGTTTAGCTGTATGAACATTCAAAACTTGTTTTAAGTCTGGTTGAAATATATCACATTAGGACCTTTATCAATAACACTGTTATAAAGAACAATGACTTGTCCAGCTCTAGCTAGCTGATAGTCAAGTTCAGTGTCCTATTATCAACAACTGGCTGAGCAGTCCAATATACACTGAGAAGTATAAAAGCCCCAACCTGTTAAAGAACAAGTTCGGATCACCTTCATAGACATGTGGGTTGAGTGAATGCAGCAATATTAGTAGAAATTGAACAGTTCAATGAGAGTTTGAGGAAAGTCTAACAATCCGTTCAAAAGTTATCAATTTTTGAAGTTACTGCTTAGTCATAGCTGGATGAAAAGACTACTTTAGCTTGTGATGTCACATGTGTACGATATAAAGAAAGTATAAAGAAAATTCAACATATTTTTACTTTTCTTGCATAACAAAAGAACACTTCACTTTTCTCTTTCAGAAGGCAGGGGGAATAATATCACCCTTATAAGTTATATCGGTGACAAGTCAAAGAAATGTGCACTTTATTCAAAAAGTAAAGTTTTGTGAAATTCTCTATTCATTTTGCTTATAGTATTATTCTACACATATGACATTATACACTATAGTAGTCTTCTCATCCAGCAGTGATTTTGAACTGAGTGTTGGATTTTCCCCAAACTTTCACTTAATGTGTTCTACTAATATTGTTGCAATCACTCAATCCACATGTATTAAAGGTTGACTTGTCTGTTAGGATCAAAGACACAAGCTGCAAGCTGCCAATCTGGTGTGATACCAACCCTTCTGGCCACTAGCTTCCCAGAAAATGCAGTGGTTGGAGGTACCTGCTCAATCTTGTTTATGTACACACTGATCAGGGAGGTGGAAAATGCTCTCATGCCCTTCACTGGTGGTCAATGGAATGTGGCACAGGGAGGCAAGCAAACAAACAACAACCACCACAGGGCTGTGAACTCACTGGCTCCCTGACCACAATCATACCTTTCATGATATCCCCACTGTACGGTCTTCCAATACACTGAATATCAACTGCATGCAAAGATGCCAGCGTTTCTTACTGCATGGCTCTGAGTGAATTCTCCTACCAAGATGGAACTGCAGTAGGAGGGGTGAGGAAGGGCCATAAGGCAGGAGTTTGCTCCCCCACGATACAGGTTAGGGAGCTTTTTACTTTAGGATTACAAATTGACAAATTGTGCCGTTAAAAGTAAAGGAGCTGGCTGATATGGTGTTTGAATTCGCATTTGGTGTTTTATTTTGCAACGCGCAATGCTCTCGCCGCGACATTTTATGACTTTTTTCTTTCAAATATCGCGCAACTTTTGAGACCAAATTTGTCACTCCCGGCCATACCGTTTTGAAGCCATGCCCCTTTTGAAAAAAATTTGTCGACCCAAAAATTGCTCAAAAACATGATTTTATGTACAAATCCAATGTAAATTATGTTTTTGCAAGTAATTCATTATATATAAAAAATAGATATTTTTACTTTCAGTGGCTGATAATGATTCATTTTAGCTTGATCATGCTTTAAAAAGTTTCTGCGACAAATTTTGACAACAAAAAACAACTAAAACAAAAAGTAAAAAACAAAGAAATACATAAGAAATTCTATGAACAATAAAATACATAAGAAAAATTACGAAGCTGAATTTTTTCTTCAATATTATTGTTGAGGATAATGAAAAAATATGTTTACCAAAAATTAGAAGTTTTGGAGCTTTCCTTTTGGATTTATAGGCAAAAAATTATTTTTGCTTAAATAAGCATTAAGTTAATATAAAATACATAAATTAAAATTTTAAAAATCTAACTATACAATCTTTTAGATTATTGGCCTCTACCTTAGTGCAAATTTTCGCGAGGATCGCGCGGTCCACGACCGAGATCTGAGGGGGGGGGGGGCCAAAAAAGGTTGTCCCTCAAATAACCCAGTGGGATTAGGGTTAAACCCTAATCCTAGACACCAAGTGCATACTTTGAATGTACTTGTATATATGCGATCACCCACTGACACAAAGCACTGCATCCTTTAATTGCACAAACTGCTTCTTAGAAGGTTAGGAGGTAGATAAACTATTAAAGATGATTAACGGCTTCTTCAACTCAAAGAGATATATTACCTCCTTGTTCTGCTACAAAGATCACATAAAACACAGAAAGGTGATTGGCCTTGACCACTGTCTTATCCCCAGTATATAACCAGCCAGTAGGTATATTCATCACATCAGCTCAGTATCTTTTCTCTGTAACTGCCATTTCATCTACTTTTCCCCCTTATCATTCTGAGATACTTAGTTATTCTAAAGTCAAAGACAATCATTTGCAGGAAGATGTTAGACCCCAAATTGTGTACTTCTCCCCACTCCTCACTTCCCTCCTATACTTAATGTCCTTGCACTACCCTATGACCCACTGGTTTATCTGGAAAGCACTCAGTCCCCACTGTCCTGTTCTACCCACTTCTACGTGCCCCTTTGTTTCAGGCTACTGACCAGCACATTCCATTGTGTTGACAACCACTACAGCAGAGCAGAGAGTTCATTGATAAAATCTCATGACCATATCAATTTAATTCCATTTCAATTTTTCTTATTGAAAATCACACATAGTCAAAGTACAATTTGTAATGAATGACATAAAGCAAATGAATATGAGCCCCCATGAAACAGAGCTTATGACCATGGTGCTGTAAGGATATTGTAGGAAGGGAGTGAGGAGTGGGGGGAAAATACACAAGTTTTAATGCATAGATGTAATTTAATTAACTTAATTAGAATTGCTCTGTTATGGATATCTCAGCCATTTCAAAACCAATTTTCATCAAATAAATGTTGAATTCCTCATGGAATTACATGCTCTCTCATATTTCATAAGAGGTTTCTTATTATCTCACCAAAACATGTTAGACCCTGAAATTAGGTCTCAACCAAAACTATACGATCCCTTTAATATGCATGTGAATTGAGAGAAAGTAGCAATATTATAAGTACAATACATCAATGCACGTTTGATGAAAGTCTGACTACTGTATCTGTTCAAAAGTTATGAGTTTGTGAAGTTTCAATGCTTCCATGGCAGGATAAGAAGACTAAAACATATTGTGATGTCACGTATGTGTACAACAAAATAAAGAAAATATAAAGAAAAATCAACATACAATTGTATTTTTCACTTTGCAGCATTATGTATATGACAAGAACAATTGACTTGTCTCATTCAGAAGATCGGGGAATAATATTACTCTAAACATACATCAGTACCAGTTAAGGGATTCCTTTGTACTTTCTTCTCAAAATGAAATTTTGTGGAATTCTCTTAATAGAAATATTTTCTCTTTACATATCATTCTATACATGTGACATCACAGACTGTAGTAATTTTCATCAGGCAATGACTGTACAGAAGTTTTTAAAAATTGCTAACAAATTGAACAGATTGTATGATTTTCCTCAAAACTATTATTGATTTTCCTCAAACTGTCAATGTGCTCTTCTGATAGCGCTCTATTTTCTCACATACTCCACTTGTCACATGAAGATGGACTTGTTCTTTTATCTGATTTCAGACGTTTTACTCTAAACAAAACACTGTTCTTCAGATTTTGAATGCATTGACATTTTTGCGGTACTAACATTGTTTTTCTGCATTTTGGATTATTTGAATTTGTCCCACAAATGCTTTCACACCCCTTTTGGTACACATTATGCAGACTGTGCTACAAAAAGGGAAACCCAAACTGCAAGTTAATTCTCTGTGGAAAGGAAAAAAAATTCATGAAATATGATGTTGCACATCAATATAAATTTCATATTATATTTGGGAAATAACATGGCATGGTATAAAAAGATGTAAACATCATGATGATGGAAGATGATGGACATAGACCTTGAGAGATTGTGATTATGTGACAGTTTTACCATCAACCAGTAGACCGAGTTACCATTTACTGGTACACAGATGAAATGTTTAATAGTTTACTGAAATTCACTTACATTTGGCTTTCATTGTGCATCATCATTGCATTCTCAAGCTCTTTCCTTTTTGGTCTGGTTCATTTCCTTGTCTAGTGTCTTCTCCAGGACAATACATTTCTGGCATTTTGAAGAAATCTCCAGTCTGCATGAAATGGAAAACTGATGAAGTTAGAATATCAATTACACCCAACTATAAATCTGAAATTTTTTATGCATGATCAAATCACCACTCCCCACCAAAGTACTGCAGTGCACAAAATTACATGCATTAGAATATAGGGATATTAAAAAGCAAGTGTGCATAGGTTAACCAGAACACACATTCAAATCCCACCAGTAATTGAATGACAGCTACATATACACTGTAGATGTTTCCAAATGTACCCCTTGATTAAGAAATTGAAAATTATATGTTTGAAAGACAAAATAAAATGACTTCAAATGTCTACAAAAACTTTCTGAAGCACTCTCAATTTATTTTATTATATTTTCAAGTGTCACTTAGAATATACAACCGAAATGCCTCACAACGGTCACATTTGTGTGGATGCCTGAATCATCAATTGTGATGTCATTAATTCATACAGCACCATATCTGAAAATAAGAAAGAATCCAATTGAACATTACATTTTCAATGATTTTATAGAGCTGCGATTAGCTAATACGAGGTAATGAGATATATCTGCATTTTTAATTGTGACACTATAAAGAGTATGGATAGGTTTTCTATGTATCATGTATTCCCAAATAATTCATTAGCACTTGTTGAAAAATAAACATGTTGAGCCTTCTCTGTTGGTGCAAAAACTCCCCATGATTGGCAAGTATGTTTGCATAAAACTTACCTTTTTCACTCTCACTTGCCAGAAGAACTTTGACGATGATTTGTAGAATTCAGCTCGGCCAAGAGTAGGATCCAGTATTTCTGCCTTGCCACGAAGATACTGACTGTTATGTATCTCTTGGTGCGTATTCCATGAGGCAAGCGAATTTCATCTTTATGTGGCATGCAAACTCCTCTGTAGGAGGTGATCTTTCAGCATCATGTCTAATATGAGCTCATCAAAGCTCAGGTGAGATAAATCCATCATGTCAGAAGCTCCATTGGTATTTGTTCTTGTTGATAATTTTGAGGACAAAATGTTAGCACCATCTCCATCATCATCAATACTGAGCTGAGATATCAAGTTCATTGATATTTCCATCATTCGTCTCCATTGTAAGAAAATTAGAATCATAGTTGTCCAGAGGAACATCTGCACTGACGAATGTGATATCTGACCAGAGTACACAGCTGGTATGGATGGAGCATCAGTTCACTTTCTCAATGAAGGCTGAGAGGAATGCCAAGGAGCTTTGAGTTTCAACCACACACTGCCCAAACATTGTTTGCTGACTGTGGTTAATTGGCAGACCACAAAGCACTTCTGTGAGAAACAAACCATAGGGCTTGGCACTTCCCCAAACCAGCAGAGCATTAGGGCTATATCTTCCCCCTCCCTGGCTATATCAACAATCTGATCTTGGAGGCGCACAAGAGAGTTTTCATTGTCTCTGATAAGGAGATAATTTATTAGGATTGCCTGCTCAGTGTAGCTTATTGGCAACGGCCTGTTTTATAAAAGTATACAGGTATAACCTCATTGAATGGACTAGCCAGCCAAAGCCTTATACGAATTGCCCACCCTGACTCATATTATCTTGCACAAGGAGAAAATGAGGTTAGTGTAGTGCACACGTTCCTATACCACAAGTGGAGGATACCATACATCAAGAATCATCAGTCATCTTCTCCATCAAACAGGTATAATGCATCTTAACTCTCTGTGATTCAATGGCATACTACTTTATGATCTTGTATTACTTTTACATGGGCTGTGTTTATGCTCAATTTGCTATGTAATAGAATCAGTGTTTCGAAATACACTGTACTGATTCAAAATGCCATTCACAGGATTGAGTACCGATGTGCTCAGTCTTTTTGAGCTCCAGAAAGAGACGATACTGAAAATATGCTATGCTTATTGTTGAAATACTTTGAACTGTACTCTACTGAACTATTCAGCTTGCATACCGTATGTGTTTTTCATATGTTTCATATGTTATAGTGCTGGAGCATAACATTCCTGAAGCTGAATATTAACTCTTTATGTGCCATGGTGGAAACCCCCTGTATGCCATGTTATTCTGGGACACGAAGGTAGACATGCTTTGAGAAAGAATTCTGTTTTTCCAATTTGTGTAACTTCTACAAATTTCAGCTGTTGAGCTTTGACATAATAGTGAGCAAAGTTTAGAGGAATGCCAAACTTTGCTTCGATATAAATTGTATGACAAATCTATTTTCAATTTTCTTTTGAATGACCAGTTTGCTACATTACTGTGAAGGCATGACTTTTGCACATGAAACCGTGACAGAAACTTAGAATGTACACACAAATCTATAGTTGGGAACACCGTTTGACAGTCAATCACCACATAGAATGCAAGCCGTATGTGAGAGGAACAAAAGCGCTAAAAACGCTTTCATTGTACCGCAGGACTAGCGATTTATCGATCGGCTTTGGAAAGTTGGCACGCCGTCGACTGAGTTGGACGTGCGAACGTGGCACATAAAGAGTTAATAATGAAAACATTGTTTAGTCAAATGAGCAATTAATGTTCCTCAAATTTTTATCTTACCCTTTGTGGAATATTCTCCTTTTTTCTGCAGCATATTTTGTGACTCTGGCAATTGAAAATGTCACAATTAAGCTAGTGAATAAAAATTGTTTCATTTTCATGTTTGAATATCACGTTTTCACTGCAGTTTGGTCCCCAAATTGGTATGCATGAACCAAGTAGCTTCTTGTGGTTATCAGCGTACTGGATAATCAAAACAACACAAGAATGAACCTTTCAATGTGGCATGATAGAAGTGCATGTTTTTGGATTTCAACAATGAAAAAGCATTTCACTGAAAACTGATTAAACTGAACTGCATTTAAGATGTATTTCTGCCTATTATTCACTGCAACTAACTGTTTCTAATCCCTATTTTTGTGATCTTCGCAAAGGGACATTGCAACGGATGAAAAATTTGGAGCCTGACAGGATCATTAACCCTAACTAGGCCGGGGGGGGGGGGGGCTGGCTGGGCAGGCTCGTCAAAAGCCGAACCCTTTCCAACTCGGCAGGTTCGTCAAAAGCCGAACTTGGGCAGCTGGACAGGTTCGTCAAAAGCCGAACCTTGGGAGCTCGGTAGGTTCGTCAAAAGCCGAACCTTGGCAGCCCAGCAGGTTCGTCAAAAGCCGAACCTTGCCAGCTCGGCAGGTTCGTCAAAAGCCGAACCCTGGCAGCTCGGTAGGTTCGTCAAAAGCCGAACCTTGCCACCTCCGCAAGTACATCAAAAGCCAAACCTGGGCAGCTGGGCAGGTTTGTCAAAGGCCGAACCTGGGCAGCTCGACAGGTTCGTCAAAAGCCGAACCTTGCCAGCTCGGCAGGTTCGTCAAAAGCCAAACCTTGCCAGCTCGGCAGGTTCGTCAAAAGCCAAACCTTGCCAGCTCGGCAGGTTTGTAAAAAGCCGAACCTGGGCAGCTGGGCAGGTTCGTCAAGAGCCGAACCTTGGCAGCTTGGCAGGTTCGTCAAGAGCCGAACCTTGGCAGCTCGGCAGGTTCGTCAAAAGCCGAACCTTGGCAGCTCGGCAGGTTCGTCAAAAGCCAAACCTTGGCAGCTCGGCAGGTTCGTCAAAAGCCGAACCCTGGCAGCTCGGCAGGTTTGTCAAAAGCCGAACCTGCCTGGGCAGCTCAGTAGGTTCGTCAAAAGCCGAACCTTGGCAGCCCAGCAGGTTCGTCAAAAGCCGAATCTGGGCAGCTGGGCAAGTTCGTCAAAAGCCGAACATGGGCAGCCTGGCAGGTTCGTCAAAAGCCGAACCTTGCCAGCTTGGCAGGTTCGTCAAAAGCCGAACCTTGGGAGCTCGGCAGGTTCGTCAAAAGCCGAACCTTGGGAGCTCGGCAGGTTCGTCAAAAGCCGAACCTGGGCAGCTCGACAGGTTCGTCAAAAGCCGAACCTTGGCAGCCCGGCAGGTTCGTCAAAAGCCGAATCTTGGCAGCTGGGCAGGTTCGTCAAAAGCCGAACCTGGGCAGCTGGGCAGGTTCGTCAAAGGCCGAACCTGGGCAGCTGGGCACTTTCGTCAAGAGCCGAACCTTGGCAGCTCGGTAGGTTCGTCAAGAGCCAAACCTTGGCAGCTCGCCAGGTTCGTCAAGAGCCGAACCTGGGCAGCTGAGCAGGTTTGTCAAAAGCCGAATCTTGCCAACTCGGCAGGTTCGTCAAAAGCCGAACCTTGGCAGCCCGGCAGGTTCGTCAAAAGCCGAACCTTGGCAGCCCGGCAGGTTCGTCAAAAGCCGAACCTGGGCAGCCCGGCAGGTTCGTCAAAAGCCAAACCTTGCCAGCTCGGCAGGTTCGTCGAAAGCCGAACCTTGTCAGCTCGGCAGGTTCGTCAAAAGCCGAACCTGGACAGCTCGGCAGGTTCGTCAAAAGCCGAACCCTGCCAGCTCGACAGGTTCGTCAAAAGCCGAACCTGGGCAGCTCGGCAGGTTCGTCAAAAGCCGAATTGCCAGCTCTGCAGGTTTGGCAGAAGACCAACATTGACATATCCAGCTATGACTGATGCAATTCTGAAAAGAATGAAGGACAGGTTTGTTAATTCCATTTTGTTTATGCCAAACCTTGCACCACAATTTCAGATTAACATTTAAAATTTTGATCATTTGTAGACTGTTTTTCCCATTTTTTGAGCACCTGTTTTTAGCAAAATCAGTCTAATTTTTTAGACTAATGTAGAAAGTCTATTTCTTGAATAGAACAGGTTCTATGGAGAACGGTGCTGACCTAAGGAAGAGAAGGCAAATTTAGGTGTTCTGTCTGACTGTTTAAAGCAAGCAAACTGCGGCAACAAAACTGGGGGATAACCCACATTTGTTTCCCCAAACTGATCCTAGTAGCAGCTGTTAGATACTTACAAGATACGTGCATTGATTTTAAAATAATGACAATTGAAGTAAGAATAATATGACTTACGTCGGAACCTTCTCTCTGTTGTACAGCCAAGTATCTCGAAGCGAAGCCCGATCTCGTTGTTCCACGTCTTGGGGTAGATCCTGATGTACCGGGCGTAAACCTCCTCAAACTTGTTCCATTTCACACGATTCCTGTTTGAGTTTCCGGTAAAATTCTACGAGGCAAATAATATTTCATGAAGCTCTTGTACACATAGTTCTTCACCAACCACAATGCTAATTAAACATCATAATATTGCTTGATTCCCCGCAACTAATTTGCGAGAAATGCCGGGTCAGGTATCCTACTTATAATATGCCGCATGCTTTTTCCATTCAAAGCACCACTTTCACGTAACAGCATGAGGAATTTCAAATGGCATCTTCAGGGTCGTTTGACAACATAGACGGACTTGAGCTCCACACACTTAATGAGAAATACCGTCCTCAAATTTACGACTTACACCATTAGTCCGCTTTCTTGTAAAGTTGTAGAAGATCGGCGCAGCCATATCGCTCATTGAAAAGGTGATATGCATGTTTGTAAATCATAAATGATACTCCTACAAGTTGTGTTTCTTGTTACTTTTACTTCTAACATGGCAGTCATGGTATGTATGGATTTACGAATCCACGGTCCATGATCACTGATGACAACTGTTTTATCGACTTCTGATGGTCAAGTTGTTTATTATTCTCAGGTAACATCACAGTTGATTCAAGAAAAAAAAATAGGTTATTGTGAAATAATGATAATCATCATCCCTGTCCAATGGTGAATGATAATGAGCTGTCAAGGATTGTGGCATTGGCTTTGGGAGGGGATTGGCTTGGGGTAAAACGCACCCTGATGTTTCTATTCTCTTGAACGTAGGTCCAGCTGGATGTGTCGTTGCTATAGGCAACCTGGTAGGACTCCACCCAGTAGTCACTGTCCAAGCTGCCCTGGGTCTGGAGTCCGGAGAAGATGGTCACCTCCTCCATGTCCACCTGGATCCACTGGTCAGTGTCCGAAACCGCTGGAATCCAACCTAATCAAGCAGAGATGCAATAACAGCTATTAGCTACTCATGATGTTATTGCATCGTTAATAATTTCTTGCATTAAAGAAACTCATTGTCATTGAAGACTATAGTGACTAGTAACTATGTTACCTTTCTTGAAAATGCCGCATGTCACGGTAGAATTTGATCTACTGTGGCAACACATGATTGCTTTTAGAGCTGCCCTTTTAGAGGAGGAAATGAAATGTAGAAATATGCATACACCACAGTGTCGTAAAGCAAATTTATATAACTTCAGTATACTACCAGTCTGTTGCGGTTAGTAAGAAGCGTTTTCGGTAATCAAACCACAACACGAATATCCATTATCTTCTACTAACCGGGTCCGATTGGACCACCGTCTGTGGCGGTAGAGTAGAGCCTGGCCTTGTCTGGGCTGTAGTCCTTGCTGAGAACGCTGGAAGCCGTGATCATGGCGTCTCGTATGACCCCGTTCTCCATTCCTCTCGGATCGCGGCAGTCTACGGGTTACGGAAGAGGAAAAGAAAATAATTTTACTCCTTAAATCGTCTTCTTTCGCTCTCCTGTATCTCCTTCTGTTGCTATGGTGTGGAAGAGACAGTCATTGAGCACTACATATCTCTGATAATCGAAAGTGATAGATTGTTCAAAGATTTTGTTTTGTTTTCTTTTGTGTTGTTTTGTTTTTATTTTCATCGAACATTGATTTTCCAAATTCAGCAGTCATTTTGCCTGCATGACTTGGGATGTACCAAACCATCACACTATAAAATGTTCAGTGATGAATATTCATGAAGACAATTTCAACTGCAAATAATGGCAAGGGATCTAAGTAGCTAATTATGCTCACCGTACTCGTAGAGGTAATACTTTGGCACCCTTAGATGTAGTTCTCCAGTCGTTTCCTGGATGTAAATGCTAGATTCAATCGATTCTCCCAGAGTATCAAACACGCAGGTCTCGCTGATTGTTAGGTTAACGTGCACCACGTCACCGAGTGAGGGCGTCCCACCGTCGATAACGGCTACAACCATTTCGACGATATAATAGCTGGAGTTTTCTATAGGCCTATATGATAATGGATATCACAGAATAAACGTACTGATCGCCCAATAACAAGCTGAGTGGCTGCAAACACGCCAAGTGTTATGTAGATGCCTACTGGTACGTCTAGAATTTACTTGTTTACGGTAATCCAGTATTTTGATTATCGTCTATAAAGTCAAAAGATTAGCCTAAAATTGCTACCCTTGTCTAGTATCATAATGATTATCATTCCTCATAAAAGAAAGAAAAGAAAAGAAAAGAAAAGAGAAAACCAAATCAAATTTTGATGTTTCTGCTGACTTACATTGTACCCACATACTGTTTAACTTTCTCGTGAAAATCCCACTTAAAAAGATACCGTAAATATAGAATACGCATTCTTAAAACCCGTTGAGGACGGTTTGGTATTGCTACAACACGCATTTCCCATAGACGCTTGCCCGAGTATACTCGGGACTCGTCCTCAAAGGTTTAAAGTCAAAATAGACACACCTCTCCACAGCATAGGTATTCACGTTATAGGCACATGATAATTTGAATGTAACTTACATGCTGGAGAGCGTTGTAGACGTGAATGTAAGGTGCGAGTTTACACCCTCGTCCGCATCCGTTGCCCTGACAACAGCCAAAGGTTCTCTGCTCAGCACGGGGAGAGGGAAGAAGCGGTAACTATCGTTGCCATGGAAAATGGGACAGTTGTCATTACTGTCCTCCACGAGGATCTGTAGATGTATTCGATAAACACACATGCACATGGAGTGCGTTTGTGATAAAGAGATACGGGGACGGATTGATTAAGTTTACGAGCATATTGCGGGACGACGAATTTAAAGTACAACCAACACACACGCAGATTGAAATAGAATACATTCTCTGCAAGAAGGCAAAAATGGAAAGAGACAGAGAATAACGCAAGAAGAGTTTCGAACAAGTTCGCTAAAGGGACGAATGGGACGAAAGGGACGAACGTTTTATACAGTTAATCCTTCATAACTCACATGAATTTTGATGGACCCAGTCCGTGTCGGTACTTGAGAGTCGTCTTCGACAAGGATAACAAGAAAGTATTCGGTTGCCACCTCGTGGTCGACAGCAACATCGAGCACCAAGTCCGCAAAGACTGTGATAATAGTGAATTCTTGGATTTCAGTGACGTTAGGTTCCTCGTCTAGTTGGTTGAATTAGAAAAGAAAAAAATATATATATATAAGTTACACAAGATGTAAACAAACGTTACATCAGCATGTTGAAACAATGTAAGGTTAGCAACATACAGGAAATACGACCACTTACTTAGCGTATACTTATGTAAAGTGTTTAGAATGTGGAACTACGTCAACTGACTTCTGTGGCTCGAACCGAACATACGGAGATAATGACCATTCATGTTGGAAGCTTCAAGCATCGATGAAGTTTTTGTAATATTAGGCGTTATATCATCGAAATATGTTTTCCCATTTCTTTTTTTTTTGATAATAAGTTCAAAACTGTCACATTTTGGGGACAATTAAAACAATTTTTCTGCTAAGACAATTATTCGATGATAACTAAATCAATACTAATGAAATGCATCAGTGAAGTAAAAGAGAGATCAATATCTAAAATTTCGCACTCAGAACTGGGACAGTCGGGCATGTGAAGAAGTCAATTCCATTAATCTCATAGGTAGGGCCGTCTTGCGCAGTTCCGGTGGAGTTCTCGCCTCCAATGTTAGATCCATTGCCGTTTTCCAATGTGAAATGACGGGCTTCATTTCCTGTTGGGCATGAAACAATAGTCAGGAAATGAGGAGGGTAACGACGGAGATGTCTCTACCGGTGTAGTCTGGTTTCCAGACCCTTGCCAACTGAACTCAGCGGCGACAAAGTCGCCGCCTTTGGCGAAGACAAAATCACTATAAACTATCGTTTTCGACGTTTAGGGTGTCAAAATCCTGAAAAGCGAAATAGTACGAGCAGAGGGTCTGGAAGTTCACTACAGGTGCTGCTGCTAGTACTATTATTATTACTACCTCTACCACCACTACTACTACCACTACTACTGCTATAAATATTACCACTACTGTGCCTACAAACTATTGTCACTACTACTACTAGCTGCTGCTATTACTACTACTACTGCTACTACCACAAGTACTACTTTTACTACTCCTAGCTTATACTACTATTTCCACTACAATTACAACTACAAGAGTGTTATTGGTAATAATTCATAATATCAATAGTAATATGATAGCATACCACATGCTGAGAACAATAGATCAGACTTTCCTGAAACGATATTGCTTCTGTTATAATAATATGAATAGTGAACAATTCAAACCAGCAAAGACCTCATCATTCCCACAAAGATACAAAGATAGACATATAGATAGAAAGACAGATAATAGGTAAATAGATAAATTGATATATAGATAGACTGATAGATACATAGATTGATAGATAGATAGATTGATAGATAGATAGATCTTTATTTTCCTGATCTCATCCAACCCTCACCACTTATAATTGAAACGCTGAGGGCGCTTGTGGAGAACACATCTCCGACCGTTATCGTTGCAAGTGAGGAGTTAACCGGGAGTTCTTCGTTGATGACAACGTTATACTCGTCCACTTTGTCTTCATTACCGAGGAGAGAGAACCCTCTCAGCTCGAGGAGAAAATCAGACGCACACATTTGCCTCTCAGTGTGGAATATGTCCAGGCGATACTTCTCGCCGATCTGAAATCAAATCAGAAAATCACGTATGAAACATACGATGATTTTCCATAGGCTTTACAATAATGATTTAAAAAAATTGAAAGAAATGCATATTTCTATATTATTCTTTTTCGTGACATTAATGTTATTATCATAATCAAATGTCACAGAACGATGTATTGTGATACTGCACATTTTGGGCATTTTATGTGTGGTAAGCTTATTATTGTGTGACATACTGGACGGAAAACACGTTTCCATTTCACACCGCTCTCCACCAACATGGTGTACACATTTTATATCATACTCTTGATTATACATTGATATTTGCTTTCCACGTGTATGTATTATTGTGATATATTTTCAAGATAACTTCACTGGACGAAGGGAATTCGGGTTAAAGGTCCCATGTGCACGTCAAAACACCAATGTTGATGACATGTTAAAGTGATAAACATTATTGACGCAAGGTAATCTGATATGATGGCAGACGGTGTAATCTCTATCATAATCTAGATTGAATCTTTATAAGAAACATCAAGACATCATCATGGCACTTTCGCAATGGATTTACCAAAATAAAGATAACAATAAGAATAAAAAAAAAAACAAAGGGGAGGAAGAAAAGGGAGAAGAACAATGAAGGATTCCAGAATGAGAAATACAAGGAAGAAATGACCTTACCACTAAATCTGCATATTGCACGTCAGATTGTTCACTGTTTACATGACATTCTCCTGCAATCACGGCCCCCTCTTGGATGACAAAAGACGTGCCAACTGAAAAAAAGGAAACAGAACAGCAAGGGAAATCGTCACATCATATTATTCACCAAATAACGTTGTCTGAATGGTCTCCAATCAGACATTTCAAATAAACAACAACCAAAAATATAAAAAACAACAAATAAAACACACGGTAAAGATCACGGCAAAGACTACATGAAAGTGAACACAAAACGAATCACAAATGTTCACTACTCTCGTGACAGACTATGCAAACAAACCCCTTCTTGAATTTAAAGTAGATAGGCGTATATAAACCTTTGCTTATTTTATTTATTCACTTATATGATTTCTAGTTTGGCAAAAAAAAAAAGGAAAGAAAACCATGGGTGACAGAGACAAACTTACTGTAATCTTGCCAAAAGGTAATCTTCTTGCAATTTGGTGAAAACTGATATTCCCTATGTAGCTCTAGGACCAGGACCTTGTTGATGAAGACCCAGATTTCTTCGCCTCCTCCGACGGCGAGTTCTTCCTTTCCGGTGAAGCGAATCGCTGTCCTTATAGCGCTGGTGAAACTTCACAAAAATAATGGATTATGTTCGCTTTTAGACATTGGGTAAGACGTTAGCAAAATGATATGCCCAGGACAACTGTGCAATTTCAGTCAGCTTCAGTTTTACATCAAACAATGAAATCATGCTGGAATCATAGTGACTGCATCTATCACATCATTTTAATCTATTTCATGAATACAAAGTACACATGTATACGCACACACACACTCTTGCCCACATGCACGTAACACAACTCGCATATTCTTGACACACACAAAAAAAGAAATACATTATAAATTATGGTATCATGATTTCGTTTTTTTACTGAAAAGATAAAGTTCTCGAACCCAAAATTGTGCAGCTGGAATACACAGTCTCGCTGGGACTGGGAGCCATACCCAACGTCGTCCAATGGATAGAAAGAAGCTTCCCAAAACCTGCGCAAAGAGACGAGTAGAACTGCCTAAATATTCAAGATTCAATCACCAACATGTACCACTAAAACACCACTGCGTCCTCAAATGTACCCCATCATAATTAGCATTCAGCGTGAAAATCATCAGTATCTTGTGGTTAAGGGAAGAACATTCACTTGACTACACTCTGTAATTTCTCGTTATTTACTTGAGTGAAATACGTACTTTCAATTTATTTCTGATCTTTTTATTTATCTATTTATTCCCGATCTTTTAGCACGACAGATATTTCTTTTATCCTGTAATTGATGTTTTATCTTTCTTTTGATTTCGTTTTCATAGTGTTATTGCTCATTGACATTATTTTATCAATGTTTATATTCAATGTGTTAAATTGCATTGTGTTGTGTGCGAACAACCGTCTTATAGCAATTGAGCAAGGAAGGGACTACAACCAACACGGTAGTTTTGGACAAACTTCAGTAGAGCTATTTTCTAGGACACAAATCAGTAAGGGGTTAACAACCTGTATATTGACTGGTTGGTCGACGTTATATTGACTAATGGGAGCACCAGCTGGGCCTCCGTCACAAAGTTAGTGTCGACGTCATGGAACCATCTAGAGAGACCCTCACTGGCTGGATGGTTGGTCTCGCTCAACCAGGAGATAAATGGTGTATCGACGTAATGTGGGGAGGTCTTCAGCGTTTTCACGGTAGAATCGAAATCTCCTTCAGTGGCACTGGAGTGTGGTTGAAAAGTACAAACAAACAAACACAAAACAAACAAATGAATACAAAAGATAGGGCTAATTTCAGGATAAACTATTTTAACTGTGCGTGTCTTTGTTTGTCTGCATGTGTGAGGGTGTGTGTGTGGGTGGGTGTGATCGTTACTCTGTGCCTTTAATTGCCACGTGATCAACGAAGATTTAAAGATATGAAAAGTTTCGTGTACTGAAGATGGCAGACTCGGGCATTTGTTCCAAATCACATACTATGATTTTTATCACACAACAGTAAAATGATTGATAATAGTAGAAATAATTTGGATGTGCATACGCTACCTACCACAACAATCAGGTAGACATGTGCAACGCTTGAAAATAATGAAGTTGTCCTTACATCGTGGTAAAGATTACTGACACTCACCTGAAATCATAGAAGGTTATAGGCAAGGTGACGTTGTTTTCCCAGTCAACAAAAGAGCCATTGACGGTACCTGTTGAACGCAAATTCCCCAAAGTGAAATATATTACACATCACATTCCGTAGATACGCCATGGAAGTAAGGATTGGAAAGAATAACAGATTTTGCGAATCTTTTTTAATGTTGTGCTTTGTCTTTCCTTTTTTTTAAAGATTTCAGAATGATAAGAACAAGACCAATACCACTCAGGTAGATCAAATATGTATGTTCAGAAATATACCCCCCCCCAAAAAAAAAAAAAAACAAACAAACAAACAAACAAACAAACAAAAAACAAACAAACAAACAAATAAACTTTTCAAATAAATGACATTATAATTTGTTTTCTTTGCTCTCACAACCTACAAAGAGGATTTTATAAGTTCAACTTCAATTGTTTGCAGTCCATTCAATCTCACAACGTACGTGGTTCCTCCAAGGTCCAAACTGATACACTGTTTCCAGGCTCACTGGTAGTGTCATTAAACGTCAACGTAACGGAGCACGTGTATAGGGTGTCCTCCTTTACCCCGTCTTCTGGTCCGAGAAGAAGGAGGAGCTCAGTCGTGTTACCCATGGCAACAAAACCCTCATCACTGACGCAGGTGACTGTGTACGTGTATGTCCTTAAGTATCAAATATTGAAGGAAACACAGGAAATACAATAATGTGATTTTAAGAAAGCCGCAACGTTGCGAGAGGATTACACTCAGTGTCAACTAGTTAGTCAGGTAAACGTTATCTAGAAAAAAAAAATGACTTTAACTTGCCTTGTGATTGTTACAATTTATTTTGTTCTCCCTTCTTGTGTTTTGACCGAAATAAGTATCATGTGAAGAGTCACAGGGGAATTACAACAGTGAGTCAAATACTAGCACCCATTATATGAAGAGTTTGTTCGCAAAAACCGGTAAGTCCATATTTGCCAAATGGAGATATTTGCGATTAAAGGTCAATAAAAATAAAGAGAATAATAAGAAAATATTTGCTTCTTTTGACCATAACTTCAAAAATGTACCTTTATAATCATATGTAGTGACCAATATATCATTTAAAAGATATTATTTTGTACTTTATGACAGAGACCGTACTTCAAAATCTTCAAAAATGGACTTATTGGTTTTTGCGAACAAACTCTTCATTATATTGAATATTTTGAGAATTATGATGACATTAGTTCCGAAACACGTTGTCGTTATATATATATATATATATATATATATATATATATATATATATATATAGCGTCATACAAAAAAAATTCTCTTTGATTACATCCGAACTTATAGTTGTTACATAAAGATAGTGTGACAAACATACCAGTTCATAGAGATATTTAGAGCCAAGTTGTCATCAAACATTGGGTAAGGACTGCCAGGCGGGGACCACTCAGAAAGGATTTGCTGGTAGGCAGGGGCACTTGCCTTGAAGTCCATTGGAGCTGACATGGGGCAAGATAGAGACGCGATGCTTACCGATTTTATTCTCTCAGCTCAACATTTCTGTTTACATATTCCTAGACATCCTACGGATATCTACGACAATGTCGCTGTTGCTGTTTCATGCATGTAGAACAAAAAATAGTTTCATTTCAATATTCAACTTTTCTAAATATACATCAATTTGAAATCCAAAGTTGAAATCCTATAATGTTGTTCACCGCAGGGGCCAAAAAAGAACAAACAACAACTTGTATTTTTTAACGACTCTTATTTTTCATCTATTTTTTTTTCCTTTTTTTTTTGGGGGGGGGTGTCAGTGGGCAAGACTATGGACTCTGAATCTCTCAATGTAACGCTTAACTGTATGCAAAGTATGACAAGTGTGTGTGTAGACTTTACGAAGCAGGGCGGGTGGGAGTGAGTACCCTATACTGTTTTCCGTGTAATCTCTTTTTGTTTAAAGTTCAAAACGTAAGTTTTCGATTAAGAGCTTGCTTCCAAGAGGCGCTAGATCCATTGAATAATAATGGATTTAGCGATTTTTGGAAGCAAGTACTTCATCATACGCTAGGTGTTAAAAAAAAAAGAAGATTTCACACTTTTTATCCATGATAGTTCGACAACTATATATCAGATAACACTGACATTGATATGAGCAATAGCTGAATAGTACACTTTTGTTGGAGGTAATTTTAAAAGATAGCAACAAATAAGTGTCATTAAAGTCATGATTTATTTTTTAGTTAGGTTTCAGATTTTGCTCTGTTTTCAACCCCCTGTACAATAGTTTAATTTTACACAGGGGTCAATTGGTGTGTATGAGAGTGATTGGTTAACATCCTGACAATGGTCCTGAACAATGGCAAGAATTGGATTGCTCTATTACATATTTATTAATATTCCACTATCACAGCTTGTCTTTATTAATCCTGAAATGCAGTGTATACAAACGAATGAAAACATATGCTTATTCTTCCATGTGCAGGCATTTTACCCTTTGCAGTGCCCAGGGCAATTCACCTTGAATTATCGATAAAACATTCATGTGCTTTTGGGCAAGAGTCCAGAAGCCTAGTCAGCAGAGATCCGAAAAGGTGGTATCCTTGGTTATTGTTCGTGGCTTTGTAAGCACACACTCACATACACATCATTGGTTCTTGTGCAATGTTCAATTTTGTACAGAGGGTTCAAATTGACCAAAATCTTGAACTTAAGTTTAAAATCAATCACGGATTTAACGAAACTGATTCATGCTCTGATATTCAAATCCCCTCCAACTGAATTGGACACTCAATTCAGTTATTACTCATACCATTGACAGTGTTATCTGATGTAAAGTTTTCGAACTATTAAGGGTCAAAAGAGGGAAATGTTTTACAAAACACCTAGTATAAGCACACACACGCACGCATACAATTACACACACGCAAACTGTCGTAAGAAATAGTGATAAAATCAAACGTGCTTACTGCAGTAGAACAACTTTTCATCCTGGTTGAGAAAGTATAACGGCGATTCAGAGTTCTTCTCCACAAAGTGAGTGCCTGCCACGGATAAGGGTGCTGCGCACTCTCCACCAACTATAGCGTTCTGGATTTCATACATGGCGTAGAAGACGTCACAGGTGCAGACGAGTGGGTTGCCCGATATATCACTATCGAAAAATATTATCAGGACGAGAGAGCATCTATCAGAATAATGCTCATCCTACTCTGGGATAATGTTACATAAATGCATAAGCTTCTCGTTTTCTTTCACAATTGAATTTCCGAATATAAAATAAGGGAAAAGTTTATGTTAGTTATTTGAGAGAAGATAAACAGCAACAAATCATTTTCAAGACTTTGCTTAGTATAGAGTACGCTATGTATACACAACATGCAAATTACGTTTTAGAATGAGTAACTATTTAGATCTCCAAAGATGGTAGCCAAATTTGGACTCGAGCCGTTTCATTAATAAACTGTTCAGGTATTTACTGTGTGCGTGTGTGCTTTCGTTCCTGCGTGTTCGTACTTACACGTTACATTCTGAGTGTGATTGCAAAAATATTTAAAAAAATGTACATAGGTAATGTTAAAATCAAGCAGGTCAATAGAGTACAAATGTACAAGAAATTGCCGTAAATGCATGAGGTCAAATGAAAGGATTATGCTTCTATG
This sequence comes from Diadema setosum, assembly GCA_033980235.1. NCBI lineage: Eukaryota > Metazoa > Echinodermata > Echinoidea > Diadematoida > Diadematidae > Diadema > Diadema setosum. Next base: position 32,921,018 of record CM067065.1, read on the forward strand.
ATCTAGAACAAAAATGAATAATGGGGTTGTGCACTGCTTTCCTTTTTATTAAGAAGTGATTTATGCTGGAGACCATGTAAAATGAAGTCAACTAAGTTCGACAGGAGTGGACTAAGGCAAAAACGGAAAAGGCAGAAAATTCCATTGTCATCTGAGCTAGAGAAACGTATCAATTTTGAAGAGTTGAGAGAGAGAGAGCGAGGGACGATATAAAGAAAGACGTTTGCCTTCGGCCTTCCACCGTGTTTACACTACTGTACTCACAATGAGGTAACATTCAGCTGATGACTGAAAGAATCCATGCCGATCGTGTCTATTTCATTTCTCGCCAGGTTTCTATACATGGTAAAATAAAAGATAGGGAAAAAGAAAAGATAAGAACATATGACTTTATTTCTGTTGAATCCTTGCAAGAACACCTAAGTTCTTTGACGTTATGGTAGAAAAAAAAAAAGAAAAAAAAAACAAATGGAGAACAAGAATGATCTACTTCAAAAATCGTGTCAGGCTTATTCGTTCTGGTCACGTGCAAGTAAAATGTGACCCTGCACCTCAAAACAAAAAAAAAGTCGCCAGATATGAATTTTTAGTTAATACCATATTCTGAAAGAGCAGACTTTAAGCTTTAAAATGATGTATAACTCAAAGCAAATGGACTCTCGTAACCTATCTAAATATTGGAAAGAAAGCACGAACTCAGGAAAAGTGTGAACTGAGAAAAGAGGCTCTGAAGTACAATGTCTATTCAAGCGCTTAATCTTTACCAAACCGTACTGGCTGTGCGACGAATGGGACAAAAAACAGAAAGTAAACCACCAAAGTAACAACAATGAAGGGATTATCAAATTAAACTGAAATTAAGCATGCCTCATTAACACATTCTGTCTATAATTAATGCTAACTTTCAAAGCAGTAGCACTATCCTTTCAAAAGTTATTAGAGTTGAAAGTGAAGAGTGTGGACAAGGTTTTTCAGAAATGAAAAAGAAATTCTAAAGACACACCTAATCATACTATTCTACCAAAAATGTTCGAGATAAACTGCTAAAAAAAAAACCACTTTCCTGCCCGTTTTATGATACCAAATTTTAGCATAATATAAAAGAGGACCCGCTCTTTCAGAAAATATGAAAAAATCATGTTCGGCTAGGTTGACCCATTTCACTAATTTTCAGTCTTCAAGCAAAATCAGTGTGTGCGAATTTATGTTCGTTTTGAGGTGCACGGTCACAAATACTCTGTATCGTTACCTTTTCTTTTCCAGTCTAATGAGAAATATCCTGCAGGAAGTTTTATCGTAAGGACACACCTTCTACAGCACAAGAGAATAGCAACTGTAAATGAAGCTTTCGTAACCAATATCCACAAATTTCTCGTCTCTTTTCGCATTATGAGGTAGGGCCTAATTTGGTGATTATAAACATGAAATTACAATAAACGGACTAACCAGGTGACAGACCTGCCTTTGCCGATATTTTACTTACATTGTACTTACATTACTTACATTGTACGGAGATACTTGAGTCCGTCAAACGCTCTATCTGCGAGTACAGTTATGGAGTTATCATTAAGCGCCCTAGGAGAACAACGAATAAAACAATGCTGTAATTCTCTACTGCACCTTTAGCCACCCATGCGTAGTATTATAGACTGTATGTTTATTAATCATTTTGTATGAAATTTGATATTAAACATGCAAATAACGCTCAGGTCAGGCGATCGTATATGTTTATCCCGATGTCCCTTGAAACAAAATTAAAACAAAATTTTCTTTTCTACACACACACACACACACACACACACACACAAACACAAACACAATAATATTATTCACATATGAAAATGTAAGTATAAATAAACGTTACAAACATTCCGAATTATATGTGAATACGACTCAAGTAAATACTAGAAACAAAACCTTTAGTTCTTTTTCTTCTTTCTTCATTGATTCAAACAAGTTTTTTGTTAAAAAATAAACAAACAAACGTGTTTGTATTCTTTTTCTGGTAGAACACATTAAATTCTTCCACGACTGAGAAAAGATGTCTTCATCGACATGATCTCGTTTTGAAAATTTATTGTTGGAGTATCCAAGAAATGTAAAGAAGCAATTAGGCCCTATGAAAGTCTGTTTTCTACAATATACAGGAAACATATTCATGACCATTATTCTGTCACAAAACCGATGATCAGGGTATGGTAGATCGACATAAGCCAACACGTATTTGCATTGCGTAGATCCCGTAAACTCTTATTGATCACATGTTCTTTTAATAGCATTTCCATTCAGGGTACCTACAAGATTTCCAATCTGCTTAACGGTGAGAAAAGTGCCGGTGATATTTCCGAAATTAGATTGTGCTGGAGATTTCTGAAAGGAAAAATAATCATGGTAATGGATCATGTCTATAGATGTATCAAAACGTATTCAGTATTAAAAGCTTTGGTATACATTACCACAAGCACAGATTAATAACCTACGACTCTTTATTGTTATCAAAGTTATCAAGATTAAATACAGATTAATAAAAACAGCAAGAACAATGTAATTGTTGACATGTATGTATGTATGTATGTATAACACTTAACCAGGGTTCAGCTATATTGTAGGCTGTGTTCACCACCCCCTTTTCTCTTTCTCTATCTCTATCCCCCTCTCTCTCTCTCTCTCTCTCTCAATCTCAATCTCTCTTTGTCATTCTGCTCATTTATCTGCAAGTGATTAAACCATGACCGCATGCAGCACAGATATTTTATCGAAAAAATGCGTGCAAAATACATGTGTTTGGCGTCAGTAGAAATAGACTGAGATGTTATGAAATGCCATCTCTAATTATGATTGAAATGATAGAACAAAATGTAAAACTTTCGAGATAAAAGACATAGATTCATGTAAATTCTTCCCGAACAGCTCTTGCACATAAGGCCTTTGCTTCTAATAATTATGTCATACCTTTTTAACCTTTTCAGTTTTCTGTAAGACAATGCAAACGTGCTTAGACACTAGGTAGACAAAGTGTATTATATAATAAAATACAACATAGATACAATATGCGATCCAAAAGAAAAAAATAGGATGTTTTCCTTACAGAATACGGGTATTGGTGAGGAAAAGGAAAGCGCCGTCCGGAATAGTTCCAATCATATTTGAAGTCAGGTCAATGCGTTCCATGTTGAGAGGCGAAAGAGCCAGTGCTGGAAAAATCTGCAGCCTGTTGTTTTGCAAATACCTGATGTGGTATATCAAACAATAAGTCAAGCAACATACAGTGTTATAACTTCATGTAATATTTTCTTATTGTCACAGACCTGCATTTAAAATATGTAAAAAAAAAAAGTCATGACGGAAGTGGAGACACGTTACGTTCTTACCAAGGAGAACAATTTTCATTAGCACGTCATTAGAGTTTAGAACACTATTTACCAGCCACTTGTATTCGATATTATTCATTAGGACAACTGGAACAGCTTTCCTATGTAGACATAAATGGAAATTACTGTCAGATGTTTTCCTCGACCAACAGTGATGGAATGTGATCAAGCCTGTATTTCTACTATAATGTGACATAATTATTCACTATTCCCTTTCTTTTTCTTTCTTCTTTACTTTGCGACTGTTTAGACAACTACTTACACTGCTTCTGCTGAGACGTCTTCAAATGCATTGTCGTGAAGGAATTCGATCTTGTTATTTTGCATATGGCTGTAAATAAAAGAAATATGGAAACAGGAAAAAAATAGCAGAGGCTTTTTCGGGTAAATTGATATTGCTTGCGCTTCCGTCTGTGGCATTTCTGATTTACAAAGGGAGAGAAAAAAAGAAGAAGAAAGTAACACTTCACCAAATAACAAAGCAAATACCATATCGAAGTTAGTACTATAGTTTCAGTGCAAAGGGGTTTGAACTTACCCTCTCCTGATGTTAAAGAGATGTTTACACATTATGATTTGGGTATAAAAAAATATTTATGAGTAGTTATTACAATGATTTCTTTTTTCTCATCACCATAATCATAGTTTAACATCAAACGCTCTATTTTATCATGCCCTGCGGTTTCAATATTCCAAAACATCTTTTAACTTGCAATGATTTCGCAGAGAAGACTCTTTATGAGTGAAAGTGCAGGACAGAAAACATGGTACTATGAAAAAAAAAAAGCACGGTAAAAGTTCAGAAATCTTACATTTCGTCAACGTAGCATGATCCTCCAAAAATCTTGCCCTCGACCTCCTGTATGACATTGTCTTGGAGGTACCTAGGATAACAGAGCAGGTGAACATTATACCATTCAATAGCCACGTCTATATGCTACCTCCCTTTCTCCAGAGTGTTTTATATTTGGAGTTGTATAAATTTCACTAGCAATTACGTTACGCACTTATCGTTTATTTTTCCCTATACAAATAAAACGATCAACGTTGAACAAAATATAACCCAGTCAAATTGATTAGCATGTCCGTTTTTGTCCCCAAAATATAAGGGGTATAAGAAGAAAGCAAATTAATTACAAACCTTTTCACTAGACCATTACCAGAAGAAAGAATGCTTTACAGCAGTTTGTTTCATCATGATGTGATAATTCCTGTTTTTACAGAGTGCTAATTCTCATTACAATAATTAGTAAAGCTTGAAAGTTTTTGGGAAAGTCTTTACGAAAAAGCTTCAGAATGTGAATAAATAAAAGACTTAGTCTAAACCAAAAGAAAAAAAAAATATTAAAGAGATTTTACGTTTAACTTTGCCATACGATTATATTATGTTATGTCATAAAATTGGAATTGTATCTGGGTGTGCAAGTTGCAAGAAAATACTGAAACCTAAGAAGAACAGCTGATTGAATAGTACACTTTCCAAAAAAAAATATAATACTAATAGGGTATTCATTGATTAACCAAGTCTTACAGCTTTGTAGAGGAGTAATAACGTGACGTGATCCGCACGTCATAGAAAGCTTCAGACCCAACAAATGCTATTTCGTTTCCTTCCAAATGCCTAAAAAATATTAGAAAGAGAGAGAGAGAGAGAGAGAGAGGGGGGGGGGGGGGGGTAGAGATGACAAAGTTTAATGACAGTTAAAACATATTAAAACACAGCAGAGGAGACAAGGTTTTACGGCACAAATCGTTTTATATGTCATAGAAGGGGAGGAGGCTGTACCCTGAAGTTTGTTACAAACATATACCAAGGAAACGAAACATATCTATCACATATGTTATATATATATATGAATGGAAGTAATCGGTGACAAAATTAAGGAACAATCAAAGCAAATCATTTTCTATTGTTTTCTTAACATAACTCCTTTCCGAATTTCAAAGTATTACAACTCTGTTTTATTTTCTTCATAACTCGTTTTGGTTTATACTCGTAGCATACTGCTCTGATAACTTGAATTGACATTTTCTCATGATTCAAGGGGTGTGTCAGTGTACATGCACGGTAATTTCCTACACACAAAGCTATCCTCTCGGATTGGGACACTTACAAAATATCGTATACTCTCAGTCCGTAGAAGGCGTGGGTTGGTAGTGACGTCAGAGAGGAATAAGCGAGGTCCCTTTCCAGGACGGGGTGGACAAAATGTAATGTAAACGCATCAGTATTTGAAAAGTCTTCATGAATAGCACTACATGTACTGCATGCCGTGCAATAGCGGAAATTGGAAGTGCATGAAAGGAGGCATAAAGAACATTGAACATCTACCAAAAATATAATAAATAAAAGAAATGCGAACATCTCGCATTGAATTTTGAACCAATGCTGTGAGAAGCAAAATTAAGATTTTAGTTTTGAAGGCAGCTTTTGGCTCCAAACAATTTGAATAATTAATTATTATATCTTCTATGGCAATCAAACCAAGATTAAAAATTCATCTTGTCTCTGTTTCCCTTCGAATACAACAGTGGCTCTTTACGCTTGCAATAGCGGGTAGAACATGCATATTATAATGAAATATGTACCATAGGATATAACACATTTTGAAACATCTCACTCGCCGGCAATTTCACATGTACAAACTGGCGTTGAAATGGACACTTATTGCTATATCAACTTACAGGTCAGGGAGTTCCACGTCTACGAAAGCACGTGATTCAATCCTTTCTAGCAAGTTGTCGTTGAAAGTGAACGTATTGCTACACAAGATGAGGAAACAGTCACATCTATCTTTCAAATTATTGAACAGAAATCACCATAGGCCCAAATATTCATTGTATGAATATGAATATTTGCGATGTAAGAATAATAAACATTAAAGTTTGATATTGCTCGAAGCAAACATTTCTGGTAAGAAACTACGTCAAAATGGAAATAGTTGAATTCCAAAGTGTTTTTTTTTTTAGATGTTACACTGTACGGTTGGTGACATAATATACAATACTGAAAAGAAAATGGTTGTACGAATCATCTCAAAACCGTCTAAAATAAATGGTAACAGAATAGAGTGACACCGAAGTTGAATTTAACATTTCGTTTAAACTATCAGTTCAGACATTGACCCAAAATGAAACCAAGAAAAGGAATTCACCTGACATACACCTCAACGAAAGATTCCGTTTCAATCACACGAATGCCGTTGTCATAAAGATATCTGACAGAAGACACACACAAAAATAATAGTATAAGATCTGCAGATATAATGTGTCAGTATATGTCACCCCCCCCCCCCCCCCGCCCCAGTTAAAAAAAAAAAAAATGCCTTGACCGACTTCAACCTATGCTGTCAAACGTGAAGCCTTAAAACAAAAATAAAGTTTAAGTATGAGCATTTTTTTTCTGTACCATATATCTTTTTTAATAAAATATCTACATTGTATATGTATATATATTTCAGATTGTGCTGCTTTCGATATGAAGTTCATGCTTTAGCACAGGTAGCCTGAGTGACCCTAAACTTCAGTTCCTTTTTTTCTGACTTTTCATTAAAACTGCTCCTCCTAACTTTCTTTTATCTTAATCATATTTTTTATTCGGTTTGGATGTGGCAAATTTGACAGTTTATGTACCAGCTGATTACTCATCCTCTTGAACTATGTATAAAAGGGAAAATATTTTGCCCCGTTTTTAGCATGTTTTGAGCTGCTAGGCGGTCACATGTACATTCAATTGAAATTTCTGACGCCTTCAGTCTTGATTCACATATTCCATTCCAAATTGTCATTAAATTGGTAAATCACTTTTGAAATGATACGTAACAAAAAAATAGCAGCAAATGTAACTTACAAATCGGAAGATTGCACGTTCTTGAAGGCTCCTCTTTCGATTCTGCCGATCCTGTTGTTCTGTAGGGAGCTTTTTAAGGGGATAACAAACGTAATTAATACACTTATCAAAGAACAACAAAAAAATCTATCGGAGTGCACACACTAGTAACATTGTTATTCAGCCGAGGAGAGTTAACTCTTTATGTGCCACGTTCGCACGTCCGACTCAGTCGAAGAATAATATTATTTTATACGTTATCCTGCATTTTAACTTGCATTTACAACAAGATACTGCAACGTGAATAAATAAGCCCATAAATTTCTCGCCGTGTTGTTCTGTAAAAAAAAAAGAAAACATACGAATTGATTTGTGAGAGTAGCGTGCGTGTTGTCTTACATGTAAGTCGACTGTACGTTCTCGAATGCTCCTGCCTCAATGCGGGTGATTCGGTTGTTATACAGGTACCTTTGTAGAGAATGCAAAATATACATTGTAGATTAATTTAAATGCAAGGTCCATGCGAAGCGAAACATAACAATGATAACAAGAAGAAGTCAAGCGTCGAAACGAACCCAGGTAAACAACTTTTATGCCAAATAGATGAATACAATAAGGACAAGTCATTTACGTGATCTCCCTTTATTTCTGTGATCATTATCAAAATGTTTTCCTTTAAATCACAGTATTTATTATGGAGAATCGGAATCCATGTAATCGTCAACCTGCAGCTTGTAGCCGTTATTCGTACATACCATTCACAGCAACACATATAAATTAAAACTACATCAAGATAATTTAAAAATATACTGTACAGTTGATATGTTTGAAGGTTCCAGAAGGTCCTCGGTTTGATGGAAGTAAGACGATTGGAATAAAGATAGCTGCAAAAGAGGAGATATGAAAGATGATTTTAGTACTTTAGACAACTGTAAAGTACGAATATTATTTGACCCTGCATCGCAAATCCTACAAAAAGTCGCCCAACATGGATTTTTAGTGTAAGGGCAGATTCTAAAGGAACAGACGCTAAGTTTTAAAATGATGTATAACTCAAATCAAATGGACTCTCCTTGCTTATCTAAATATTTAAAAGAAAGCGCATACTCTGAAAAGTGTGAACCGAGAAAAGAGGCTCTGAAGTAAAGGGTCTATTTAAGCGTATGATCTTTACCAAACCGTGCAAGCTGTGCAATTAGTGAGACAAAACCACGATATAAACCACCGGTGCAACAAAAATGAAGAAATTATCAAATTGAGCTGAAATTTACCATGCGCTCTTGACACATTCTGTTCATTATTAACGCCAACTTCCAAAGGAGCAACATTTTCTTGAAATTGAAGAGTGTGCAAAGGATTTTCAAGAAATGAAAAGTGGTCTGAAATACATACCTCATCTTACTACTCTACATAAGGGGTTGTAGAAAAGTTGCTTAAAAGAAGTAGAAGAAAAAAAAAACTTTCTCATTCATTTTATTACCCCGAACTCAAGTGCAATGTAAAACATAAATCACTCTTGCAGAAAATATGAAAAACCGAAAATTGACGTGGTTGACCCGTTTGACCTTCTTTGAGTCTTCACGTCAAATCAAGGGGTTCGAGTTGTCCGTGGTTTTGTGATGCACGGTCATAAATATATATATATATATATATATATATATATATATATATATATATATAATACTAATACTACTAAGAAATATTCCGGGGTAATTTGGGTAAATGTTGGATTCATTTTGGTTTTATATCATTAATTTTATTGTTCCATAACTTTTAAGAGTGACCTTTCCATGTAGTAAGTTATTTGAAAAAAAAGTTTTATTGGTAAAAGTAGATTATAGGTATGTTATTGAAAAAATACTAATAAAACACCGAGAAAAAGGAGACCTTTGTTACAAAATTTATAGCATAATCCATTAAGGTGCTACTATACATCCACCTTTTCTACCCTTGTATACACAGAACCTATAGTGAATTGACACAGTGTTTCTCTTTACATGAGAGACATGTGTTGACTCTCATAAATTTAACCTTATGTATTTGAGGATTTTTTGGAATATTAGACTGGACCATATAATCAACGAAACAGTTTTAAACTGTTTGAAAAGAAAATCATCAAATATCACTAAGTGATTATGTGCAATATTCAGATGTTAATTTGTTAAACTTCAAACAATTCGCAGTACCATAGTCCTGTACATCGTGCATTGGTAAATAATTGTGATAAACATTTCGTTGCATGAATTTGATTGAACAAAATGCACAAAGGAAACCTTACAAGACCTACATAAACATTATAAATTACCAATGTCCAGCAGCCCCCCCCCAAAAAAAAAAAAAAATAAATAAATAAATAAATAAAACAATATGAATAATTTTGTTTTTTCTTTACCTTGACATTTATTAAAAAAAAAATCAAAGGCGAGATAACAACGTAAAAAAAGCAGTAACTACGTTGATCTTCAATTATATGCCACCCTGCATTTCAATGATTTTCTACATTTTTAACACCTGATTCCAAAAGTTAACCCGTTCCTTACGGGAACCTGGTTTACCAGGTTCCCGTGGGAACAACTGATATACGGGAACCTGGTTTACCAGGTTCCCAAAATGAAGACAAGTGTGCCTGTTTCAGTGGCCTAAATTCATGTTTCTTTGTGTTAAAATGCTCAGAAAAGTGGGTTTGATAAAAAGATCAAAGTTTACTCTATCAGGATTTGTTCTCCTTCTGTTTGAAAAATGCGGGTTTCACAGTATTATGTACCTTTTCCTGATTTAGTTTTTTGCTTGTCCTGCTGTAAACTCGTACGAACATGTACATAGCGATCAAGGCTGAGATCAGTTAGAAATGCGGGTTCGCTGACCCCCGTCACCTCATTCAGGTACCCGGTTTTGTGTAGAACAAAAGATTCTGAGAGCTCATCAGCGCACGCTCTATTCATGCCTCGCACCCGATCGATATTTCCATTGTTCACTGGCACATGTATTTGACCGTGGAAAGGGGGACACAATGAACCGCTTGACTGCCTTCACACAGGTGGATTACCAACCTGTGTGCCTCTCTGTCGACGGGCGAAAAGAATCTCGTTTGGGGGCATTAAAGGCACTCAGAGAATTGCGGAAGGAACGGGTTAATACATTATTCTAAATCAAATCTGTTGCTTCTAGTGTATGCAGGGATTCTGATAAAGCTTTACAAATTGTATACACTCATAATTAGAGAAGAAAACAACGTACAAATAAGTCACTGTCTTGTTGTGGAAATCCTTGGCAAAAGAGATGTCCGTGATCTCATTGTTATGCAGATAGAAATAGCTTAATCGCGTGATATGTGAAAATGTTCCCTCTTCGATATACGCGATTTCGTTAGCGCTCAGACTAATCCTGTAGCTCAAAGGGCAATCCATGAAATGCGTTTTGAGGATCCGTCCTAATTTGTTGTAATCAAGCGTCCTGCATAGTGGGATCAGGTAGAAAAATAGTAGAAAAAGAAGTTTAAAAAGATATGTGTATCCCTACTGGAAAGAACGCAGTGTGTGACAGTGTTTCCACAATGTAATCGCATAGTCGGCTATGTGGAAACGCTCGAAGTTATCAGTGTGAAGATGATTTCACATCGTGTTTTTTTATTTTTTTCACAGAGTCTTCACGAAGTAATGTCCTGTTTCGCACTGTGAAATGATGAATAAAACTGTAATATTTTAACAATGTGAATAGATTCCACAACGTGTTCTACATTGTGTTTCACATTGTCGGACACAGCCTGTGCTCTCCCAATCAGGGTACACGTAAGAAAGTCTTTTGGAATAGATTCATGCGCTGCATACGGCAGAGGCACAATCTAAAAAACAAACAAACAAACAAACAAACAAACAAACACAACAACAACAACAACAAAGAGAATAGATATTAATGGAAAAGATTGGCAAAGGTTCTGATAAGCGAGACGTCGTTGTCTTTCTTAAAGAGAACTTACGAAGCATTACTTACAATGGTTACTAAATTGTTGACTGGTGTTCGAATTTAGAGCACATCAGTACAGTTAAGTAAGGTAATGGAAAAGAACATTAAACGTGTATAACGTAGGTCTGCGTTAGAGTATATTTGCTGATTAAGTTATATGTCCATGTGTGTATGTGTGTGTGTGTGTGTGTGTGTGTGTGTGTGTGTGTGTGACCCGCTACAACAAGAGGATCCAAAAGTCGGGGAGGTCGATTTTCTGAAAATGACATGACGTCATTCCCTTACTCTTCCGCTTAAATTTCATAATATATAACACAACTTATAAAAGTGCTCAGTTGTGGAGATATCAACGTTTTAATGAGATGATGTTGAGTGGTCTAATCAATCAAGCGTTTTGAGAAAACTCCCTACAAAGGGGAGGTAAGACAGTTTCACCACTTGGCAATAGAAGATATGCTCCTAGTCCAAACTCAGCACCAGCTAGTCTACGCACGACCAATCAGTAACCGGAATGCCACTGACCAATAAGATTGCTCCCTCGGCGTTGCTAAGGTTTGAGTCTATCTGCGGCGCTAAATCAAAGTCTTCGGACACGTTTCTGTTCCGTTAAAAGCCGGGAAATCACGGCCAGTAAACCACTAATTTCTAGCCTTTCCTTTGGTCGTTTAGCTTCTACATTTTAGCAGATGATAGACTAAACATTACACTACATAATTTTGCACAAAAAAAGAGACATCCGATGGTCTTGCACCAGCCTTCTGCGACTCTGAGATCCTTTTGTTGTGGCTCGTCACATTTGATACATATTATATAGAGTAATAAACTGCTGGCTAATTATGTAATAATATCAATGCATTCATTTAACGACATTTAGTCCACATCAGTTCTCATTGTACGGTTTATGTTTATTATGTATCAAAAATAAAAGTGTTGCATTCACGTTTAATGTGCACGTCTTATTTTGTATCTCGCACTACACATAATTGAAGAAAATCAAATGATAATCAATGAAAAAACACACTTTCAATTTGCTTAAAAATAAATATTGTCATTTCACTTTATTGAAACACTTACAATGACGTAAGGCTAGTGCACCCGCGGAAAGCAGTTTCCGGAAGAAAGTCGATTTCGTTTGATGACAAGGTGAGTTCGGAGAGAGACGAAAGGTTGGTGAAGACATTCTCATGCAGAAAATGGAAACTGTTCCCCGAGAGGTATCTAAAATGATAACAACAAAAGAAGCGAAAGCACGTCAATCATGGTAAAATGATAACACCAATAACATTGGTAAAGAGTTCAATTAAATCAAATGGCTCATCTCACACAAATAATCTGACAAGTGCTATGAAACACTTCGGCACAAGCAAGCATGCGCGCGCGCGCACACACACACACACACACACACACATGCATGAAAAGCCGATAATACAGCAAGGAACATAGTATGACGTGTTAGAAGAAATTGTTTATCTTGTTTTTTTCTCTCTCCCTCAGTGAAAAATATCACAACCGAAAAAAAAAAAACACCAAAAAAAAAAAAAAAAAGGCAATAGGTGATTCAAGTTCGGTGCTAGTGCTAGTGTTATCTGAGCACTAGCACCGGCGATAAAACCGAACTTGAAATCACGTCTGTGTGAAGATTTTACCTCAAAATTATGACGTGTTTCCGGTTCCTGATGCTAGGTTCGGTGTTGAATGTCCTCTGCTGAACCGAGCTTCCCCCACTCCATTGACTAACACTAGCCCCTAGGGATTATCATTTTCGTCATTTCAATTTCGCTGCTGGTGTTAGCGTTGCCGTGCGAGACTCATGCATGCCGTCCATGATATATGCGCGTTTTACATTAGTAAGTGCAAAGTCTGTGCTAATGCAGTGGTCGCCAGCGTAACGTACACGAACACTCTCGACATGGCTTTATAAATCTGAGCCTAAAAGCAAAATTAGGATAATCGTGCTTTACAAAAGTAATGAAATTTGTGACATTTTAATCAGTCTTCCTCGTTATGTGTCTAAAACTAAGCAGTCATGGGTACACCTATCAATATTTGACTGTAATCACGCGCCACCACTTTCTTTTTTATTCCCGCGGCGGTGCGATGCTAGCACCTAGTGTTGAGATCGATAATTCTGATCGGTATCGTCTCGTTAATGTTACTGTCGTACGCGTCGGTGTTGGAGCTCGATTTAAGGCTGTTATTTGGGGCTAGCACTGGCACTAGCACTAGCAACGAACCTGAAATCACCTAATGATTGATACTTTACAGTAAGAGAATGGTATGGTGACTATGAGTAACTCTTTTTTAATTACATTTGGTGCACTCTTTTATTGATGTTGGAAATATTTGCTAGATTTGATTATAAAAACACAAAATCAATAAACGAATCTGGAGTAGAAAACAAACAAAAAGAAATACTTGCGTTTAAACTACATGTATATAATAAACCCATTACGAAACATCCCGGATGCTAAATGTACTTACATGTGTGAAATATCGGCTGGGAAAGTCCCATCTTCTATTGAAACGATCCTGTTGTACTCGAGATGCAGCACTCGTAGTGTCGTTAGATTTGAAAATGCTCCCTGAAGAAGGTATGTTATGGAGTTACTATTCAGATACCTGCATTAACCAACAATGCACGACAGAAAACATCATGCTTCAACCGGATAGTTTCCCTTGCGACATCGTAGACTGTAGTGACTTTCGTATTAGGTATAAGAAGTGGTAGGATTACAATCATAACGAGAGGAGGGTTCTGTGACTGTTGAAATAATGATTTACGTGAGAAAAATTCCCTATTTGTTTTATATTCATGTATCGAAAGATATGAACCTGTCATATCACCTTAAAAGAGAAAGTACCAGTATTTTGAACATTCACTAGGCCCACTATGCTTTATAATCAAGTAGCTTCAGACTGCATTCATTTTAGTCATTATACATATATTTATATATGTATATATATATATATATATATATATATATATAAATATATATAGGAGTTTCGAGAAAAAACGCCTTCAAAGTTTTCCTCCGATGCGTTATCATGATAAAGGGGAGGCGAGACATTTTTCACCGCTTGACAATAGAAGGTATGCTCCTAGCGACCTCCGCGATGTTCATTCAAGCTTAGCGACAGCGGTCTACGCACGACCAATCAGTATTTAGGATGCCACGCACTGACCAATAACATCACTCCCTCGTTGCTAGGGGCGGAGTCTAGCTGCGGCGCTAAATCAAAATCTTCGAACACGTTTCTGTTACGTTGAAAGTCAGAAAATCACGGCCTACAAAAACGCTCATTTCTTGCCTTTTCCTTAATCATTTAGCTTCGACATTTCGGCAGATGATAGAGAAAACATTAGACTACAAACTTATGCCAAAAAAACAGAAATTCGATTTTATTGCCCAAGTTTGATGATGTGACTTCAAACTCGATTTTCTCGGCTCAGCTGTCAGCGACTTTAGGATACTTTTGTTGTAGCGGGTCACAATAATTGTATTACCAACTGGAATGTTGAAAACTCATGTGAAATGAATATAACCAAAGCAGCTTTAAAATGTATAAATATACTTATCAAAGATATGTTTATATAATTGTAAGATTCATCATTATTTTTATTCATTAAGGAAAATGTGTTATACCTCCTATCTTCAACCTTTTGTTATTTTACGTATATATCTTCAAATTTCATTGATTGTATAGATGATATATAAATTTTAAAATCGCGATATCTTTAAAGGGATGTTACTGTTTCTGTTTAGACAGAGCTGCAGGGTTCCAACATTTTTTTTTTTTTTGTGTGTGTGTGTGTGTGTTTGTGAGATAAAGACAAACGTTTCATCACATATGAAAGAACCTATAATGCTTAGAGGAAATCACAGTTTATTTGATAAAATTTGGGTTTGAAATGACTGAGATATCCAAAAAAGCAATGCTAATAAAATGCGTCAGGCCACGACATTTCATAACAATCTCTTTGTTTCACCTTGTTTTTGAATATCACAATAACTTCAAAACCGGTTGTCATCAAATAAAACTTTGATTCCCTTTAGAATGGTATGCTGTTTTAAGGCATAATTTACAATTTGCAGATGAAACAAAAAACCCATATAGTGCTTCAAAATAGTTATAAAATGTGAGTTATGGATGAAAGCAACCAATGTAGAGATTTACATCAGTATAATTACTGTTAAGTATTGTTAAATATACAGAATGTGGGTTATAGTTATAATTAGAATGTTTCTAGACTAAGCCATCTACATTTATGGTTTATCGAGAACAATAGTGATATTTCCTTATTTCTTTGACTCTATTGCAAAAAAAAAAAAAACCAAAAAAAAAAACATGATAGGATGTTTTGTGACACAGGCGACTTACACATATTAATCAAATGTGATATCTTGAAGATTTTTTTTAATCACTGCTCCCAATCCATGGTAAACACTGCCTTTAACATTTGAATGCAGTGGTTAATACCAAATATCCCGCAAAACGCTAAAAGCTGAATTCTCACCTCAAACAGTACCATTGTAACATCACTTTAATAAGGTAAATGTTCTGTTTTCACTAAAAATTGACATTTCAATTTTCATCAATTCAGAGAGATACAAATCTAATAACGATACGATAATAATACACATAGATGCAAAACTCTAAATGAAACATCAGTTTTTAATTAGATTTTAAGTCCAAGCATGCATGTTGTTGTTTTTTTTTAAGCTACTAATATTCTTATTGCTCGATGGTACACAAGATTGTAAAATCACTTGAAACAGTGGAGAGATCTTCTTTTCAACCAATATCTTACTCACAGTGAAGACACTCTTGGCAGTCTTTCTTTATGCTGGACGGCGTCGGGAACATAGTTGAATCTGTTCCCACCGAGTTCCCTGCAGCAAAAAGAAATTGATTGCACGTATTCATTGACCCTTATATCTATATATTGTATGCATGTGCATGCATTCATGCACACACACATATACACACAGACGAATACTACAAACTACAATGTTCAGTACACTGAACCTTATGCAGAGGGAATATAAACATTATTCTTTTTTTTGGGGGGTGTTCTTACTGTGTATTGCGACGGAACCTACATTTTACCTAATCATTAATTTACTCACGCTGTTTTAGTTGTTACCATAGTGGAAAATATGTTGACTTTTAGAGAGTATCATGAAGTACATTATGTAACAAGTCACAGTGTCATTGAAACCGCCGTGAAATGGTCTGTACTCACAAATGTTGCAAATTGGAAAGACAGTCAAATGCATGTGGATCCAGCGTAGCATCGTCCAATGCGTTGTAGTCAAGCTCGAGATGAATAAGGACCTGCAACTGGCATAAATCTCTTTCATTTACACCGGTGATGATATTACTGCCGAGATAACTAAACACGGATGAGAAATCAAAAATAATAAGAAGAAAAAATGCAAATTAGTATTTATGTCAGGTGTCATTTCCACTACGAAATGTTACAAATACTTATTTATATTTTAAAATTATTTCATGACAAATATCATTGTCTTTTACAGTTACTGGTATTTTAAATGGTCTTTGATTTTAGTCCCTTTCAACTCCTGTGAAATGTTTCAGTATCTATCATTTTTATTTTCAGTCATCATGATATGCACTGTTTCATACTACTTCGAAAAAAAAGATCGACTAGAAAAAAAAAAATTCAGCAACACAAAATGGAATTGTTAATAAGTGATCATTTCCCAACTATGCAAATGGCTTCGACATATCGAATATGTGCTGTAATTCCTTTTGATAAAGACAGGAATTATCCAAAAATAATCAACTTGTACAATCCTTTTAATTTGATATCAAATAATCATTTATCAAACAAATGTTTTGCATTTTTTCCTGTTGTTTCGGACAGTTGACATCTAACACAAGCTACTCGGACTTACTATCAAAAGTAACAAGATTTGGCTATAATGATTTTGGTTCGAATTTTCGACAGTGGCATAGAAACATTAAATACGGAAATTATACGAGCACACATTTCTTACAAGTTCTGAAGATTTGGGAGTGTGGCAAATGGCACATGACTGTTTAATCTCTGTCGGTAGAGGTCGCTCGATACACCTCCGAAAGCATCTTCAGCATATAAAGTCATGTTACCAATTAGGTTGTGGTCCATGTGTCTGTTCTCAAATGGAAATTAAACAACTTTATGTGAAAATTTAACTCAAGCATCACAAGAACACAGTTGAAACATAGTAACGATTTAATAATGGCCCCATTGCTCTCAACGGATATTTCTTTCCACCGTTCAAGTATAAAATGCTACAATACATAATGTACCTTTGGGACTTGAAAAGACATCAGTAATTCACAACACAATATTATAAAAGACAGTTTTCAAGTAAAGCGTTTATCAGTTTTTAAAATAACACGCATACAGTGTAACATTAATATATACAACAGCTAAAGTCTTGAAGTATTATTATGACATAGGATAATATGACGAATTAATGAGAGTAGTGGTGAAATATCTATGCCAGTCAAAAGAACTATTGTTGTTGTTTTGGAGGATCTCCTGAAGAGGTAGCAGCTTGTATACAATAGTTTGAAAAGAATGTTTTCTCAAACCGACACCACCATTGAATGGACACTAAAATTGAAACTTGCGGAGGATTAATTATCGTTAATTAATTATTCATATAAGTATTATTTCATAATAGTAAACAACAAAGTAAGCTCATACGGCAATCAGAAAGATTTTTTTTTATTATTCTTCTGTAATAAATTAAAGAAAAAGTATTTCAGATTTCAAAATGAGATTCATTGTTGTCATTCTTTTCCAACGAAGATTTTGATTCCAATCTTCGTTTTTTTTTTTGCAGCAATCCTTCAAAGATAAACAAAAAACACTAAACTGATACAGAAATGCACACATCTATCTATCTATATATTTTATATAATTAATATACATATGTTTGAGCCGATACAGCAAGAGAAAAATGTTGCTGCAATAGCTCGAAGTGATTGTCAATTTGATTTAACTCCTGCAACACATTATCGTATACTTATGAAAAGTTAATTGATGAGCACTTACAGATATTTCAGATTTTCGTAATATTCCATTGAAAGGACACCATGTGGGAATTTTGCGAGGCGGTTGTCACTTAGAAATCTGCACGTCGATATATACAAATGAGTCAAAACAATGGAGAAACAGAAATCCGATTTTGATGGTCTGACTTCAGGAGGACAGAGAATTAATTCCAAGATACGTCTAACATTTGAATTTTATACGACTCTGATGTAATAAGTGAAAATCTCAAGTAACATTGATACATAACTCTTTGCGTCCAAAAACAATGTTGTTTTTTTATACTTTAATAAGTTCAAGTTTACAGGTCCACAACAGATCTCATCTTTCTAAAACTCGCAGATACATTGAAATTCTTAGCTGTGTTTTTTGTAAATAATTATTTGTTGTAATTGTTGCTATTTTTTCTCTTTGTTCATGTGTTTTGCTTCGATGCAAGTGGCTGACAGATTACTCGTTAATTGTTGGATGCATGCGTTTTGCGTTTCCCAATATATCCCCTGTATTTTGCTGAGGGGACTCTATTAAGCAAAAGTAATGTATGAAAGTCTCAAACCCACTATTGCACCACTGTCAAAATTGCTGCCGTATTTCATTTTCATTTCATTTCATTTATTTAATTCTTTCTCTCTTTTTCGGCAAACATAACACGAAATGAATCAGAAGGTATAACATAGGCATGTAATTTGTAATTCGACTTACATGGTAGATAGTAGTTAACAAATGCAAAATTATACATGCATACCGGCAAAATACAAAGCTATGTCTGGAGAAAAGAAAGAAGAAGAAAGAATTGAGAGGTCCACTGAAAAGCAAGCAGGGAAATTGTGGACCACTCAAATGATTATCCATGTGAACATATTTGTTTACAAAGACAGGATAGACAAAACAGGACAGAACAACACAGGAGAAAAACACGACATTACATGACTTACGCTTAAACTAATTCAAAGATAAAGAGTTTTTTTTTTTTTTTATATCACAGCTTAAAGAATTCCAGAATCTAGGGCCAGTGTAAATGAATGTATTTTGCGCCAATAAGGTTCTCAGAAGGGGTAAATGAAACTCATTACGTCGCCTGGTGGGATAACTATGAAAAAAAAAATGATTTCTTGGAAACATTGAATTAAAGATGCTGGGAAGTGCATTTGTGTTATAATTAAACATAAACTGACCCAGCTGAAAGAAAAACAAATCTTTGATTTTTAAAATCTTATATTTCACAAATAATGGATCTGCATGAGAACGTGGTGAAACGCCACAAATAATACGAAGTGCCTATTTTTTAATAACAATAGTTTATCTAATAAAGTTTGATGGGCACTAGGCCTACCCCCATGCTAAAATTCCATGATTAAGATAAGGTAATATTAATGAAAAATACAACGTCAACAAGGAATACAACGGGATATGAGATTTAAGTTTATTGATAATACCAATATTACGCGAAATTATTTTACTAATATTAATAATATGAGGCTTCCACGAAAGTTTATCGTCCACTGGAATACCGAGGTACTTTACGTGAGATACACGTTGTAAATGAACGTCATCAAAAATGATATCTGTGGGTGAAACTTTTATAGACTTACTAAATAACATATACTTGGTTTTTTGAAGATTTACTGGCTCTTATCCATAACAACCGTTAATTTGTCTGCAGCGTGTGGCATATTTGTTCTCAGATGTATTGCATTTCATACAAAAGAATTGTCTATACCCCTAATAGTTGGGTCACAAGTTGTATCCGTGCTCCTGATCTCATTCTTAACACTAAATTCATATGGGGACATACGCTCAGCAAGCTCGCCTGTATTCTAGGTTCCATTTTCCAACATTTTTACTCGAACTTCACATTTGACATATTGACCGTTGGTTCTATGTAAATTTTTTTTCCCAACATGAATATCATGTAAAAATGTATTGTGTGGGAAAATGACATGCATTTCCATTGAAAAAAAAAATCAGTAATTGAAACTGATATTGAATATATTGAGCACTTATATTGTGCTATTAGCGTGTTTCTCTATCCAAAATGTTACAGAACATAAAGAAATTTCATCAATAAGCTTGATTTCTGCTTGCATAATTTGAGGACTTTAATAATAAGCTAAATATGGAACAGCCTGTATATTCAAGACAATTAGAAGCAGAGACGCACGTTCAATTTCAGCTTTAATCTTCCTAATTGTTGTTGCTCCAGTGGTTAAGATCAAGTTTTTGTCCCATTCATTGCAGAGTAAGCACTGTTTGGTAAACATCAAGATCTTGAATAGACCCTGTACTTCAGAGCCTCTTTTCAGTTCTCACTTTCCCAGAGCGTTTGCTTTCTTTCCAATTACGACAGGTTATTAGAGTCCATCGAATTAAGTAAAACATTATTTTAGAGCTTTCCTCTTTCAGAATCTGCCCTCAACTAAAAATCCAGGCCTGATGACTTTTTGTTTGTCTTGCGATGCGTGGTAAAAAAAAAAAAAAAAAAAAAAAAAAATGTCGAATATATTTCACATTATTTTCTTATTTGTGGTCTTTAAAAGTTTATTGATGAAAGGATTATTTGTATCTTCCATTGTTTTCGTTTTCATCTTTTCTGTAACTAGGACTGTGGGCAGCACAAGACTGCACCCCACATTCCCTATTGTCTGGAAGATTGGGCATGATCAATAATAGCTGAAAGAGACTAGTAATGAAGATTGCCTTACAACGTGGTGAGATTTCCGTTGATCTCACGAAATGCATTGTACTTTATCGTCGTCAGTTCGAACCCAGGCTTTTGAGTATGTAGCCGTCTGCAAAACAAAGGGAATGCAAAACAATCTGTTGATTGTTGATTTTGAAGTTGATTTTAATAGTAACGGAAGTTCAATCTATTAAAAGATGATAGATTTCAAAATCATTTCATTGCCTTTCAAATTGCTGTTAAAAGTATGACTTTGGAATCTGGTTTTGTCATACGTTTAATGTCGAAACATTTAAACAACTGGAAGAAAAAAAGAAAAATAGATCAAGTTACGTACAACGTCAAATTAATATTCAGTTGTAACAAGGAAATAAACACTTCATCAAAACACATGCTCTGTTACGTAATAATCATTATAAACTGCATATCAAAAATATCTATAAAAAGCAACCACTCTTTCAGAAATTATAACACTATTCACAAAATCTGAAAACACTTTCAATTAACTGATTATATGCTAATTATATCGAGATTTTAATCTTGAAATTATTACATATTTTATTTTTATTTTGCCAAATCCCCCCCCCCCCACACACTTTCCATCCATGATACATAAGACTACAAAATTATGTCAAAAACAAAAATCCAATTTTGATAGCCTGACTTTAAATTCGAATTTCCCAGCTCAGCTGTTATTAACTTTAGGATTCTTTTGTTGTGGCGGGTCACAGATATGACAATTTTTGGGTGGAATCTAGAGCTCAACGTTTTCTTGGAAAACAATGATATCAGTCACATTGACAAACACACATGTAGAAAAGCGATGGTGACGCTGCCTTACAAATCATACTTTCTGACAGATAAATATAGTCATTCGAAATGAACTATAAGCATGAATTTATATATTACTATTTGTCCATGTACATCATACACTCACGCTTTAACAAAATGGTTATTTTCTTTTTGTAATAGTTATTAGAGCATGATGCTTACAATGTCCTCAAGGAGAGGAGCTTGGTAAACGCATTAGCACCGATGTGTTGTATTTGGTTGTTGTTGAGGTCGCTGTGTGAGAGACACAAATAGAATGATTTTTTGTTTCGTCATAAGATATTGGCGAGGAATAATAGTATAAAGGCTCTTACTTATACATGCATCTTTCTCTGTCTCTGTAATAACACACTCTTGCACCATATCATAATCGTTTCAGTTGAAATAATATCAACCTGATTATACCTCAAAGTGTCGTAGGTGATAAATGGTTGGGAGCAAACTGCACAATGAGGTAGGCTAATCATATTAATAAAACGGATTTCAACAGTGTTAAACTGCATATACATAAAAAATACAACTTTGTTTTTCTTCATTTTGCTGCTCATTTTCACATACATTAATTTTGTTGATTTACGTTTTTGCAATTATTACAAATAACTATGCTCTGTTTATATATCTACATGTGACCGTCGCACCCCTTTATTTTACGAGAGGACGCAAAAGAGGCGAAACGTGTCAATTAATTCAATTTTGAGTTTTCATATTTGTAGAAAGAGATTTGTTTCCTACATTATTCCTTAGTTTGGGATCATAGAATGAATACGAAAATGTCTTTTTGTAAAACCCCTTTTCCTGTAAACCAGTGAAATCAGGGGCCTGTTTCATAAAACTTGTCATCGGTGACAACTGCCACATTTCTATGACAAATTTGCTCTCAGCCAACCAGATGCAAGGATTTCAGTAGCTTGTCACATCTATGACAACTTGTCACTGATGACAAGTTTTATTAAACGGCCCCCAGGTATTTTTGAGGCCCTTTCCATTTCTGGAAAACATTTTGCACACCCTTTACTTTCAACCATAATAATTTCTGAAAGAAGGATGATACTGCTTTAAAAGTTGTCATTTGGAATGATCATGGACAGAATGTGTTGATAGAGCATGCTCAATTTCAGCTTACTCTAATAATCTCTTCATTGTTGCTCCTGAATTGGTTTACATCCTGTTTGTCCCATTCATCGCACAGCTACCACGGCTTGGTATATATTAGCTAGCGCTTGAATAGACTCTGTACTCCAGAGCCTCTTTCCTCTGTTCACACTTTTTCCAGAGTGTGTGTTTTCTTAGCAATATTAAGACTATAGGTTAGAAGAGTCGATCTGTGATGAGGTCTATATCACTTTCAAACTTAAAGTTTGCTTTGTCAGAATCTACCCTTAATTAAAAATCCATGTCTGGCGAGTCTTTTGTTGGTTTTTTTATGCAGGGTCACACTATAGTTTATCCCCGATTATTTGATGACAATGAACAATAATTTGATTTAAACTTTTAATTTGAAAGTGTAATACAATAACAAATCGAATAGTAATACGAATTAAAGTACTTACATGTGCAAAAGGTTTCGGATCCCGCTAAAAACATCGGGTTGGATTGTAGATATTGAGTTTTGGTGAAGCTCTCTGTGGCAAGATATCAAATGTAGTTGCTACAATTGTTACATCCGTCAATCCAATTCAAGTATTAAAGTCAAAAACACAAAATCAGCATGAAACAGAGTATTACGTCATGAAGAGGGTGTCGTGGTTAAAGCGTTATAACTGTTTAAAGCTCAGCTACTCACAGTGGTGATTCTGTGGTGTGATAAAATGTGAAGATCTACCAATATCCATTCCGTTACTATTTTAGTTTTGGTAACTTTTCTTTTTTATGCTCTTTATAATTCATGAAAACACTCCGTCAAGTGCGTTTTTATCCACTGAATACGTTAAGTTTGTACCGACAATACCATCACCCACAGGAAATAAAGAAATGATGATTGAAAGAGAATGAAAATGATACCCTGTATAACCTTTCATGATAAGACATACTAGGGTTTGCCCTTTTTCAAAGATAGTTGGCAAGAACGATAGAACAAATAAAAAAGCAACATAAACATCTTTTGCATGCTACACAATACTAATAAAACAAGGAGATTATGATTTGCAGTAATGGTGAGATATGTTTTCTTCAAATTCATATTCTGCATCGACAATAATGTTCGACAAGAATTGACACATGCCAACAAACTTGATAAACTTACAACTTATAATTCAAATATAAAAGATGAAATCAAGGTTGATGTTACATATTACCATAAAACTTACAGAATCTTCAAATGCCTCAGTTGAGAAAGACCTCGAGGTGCCAGGTATGTAATAGCATTGTTACTTAAATTTCTGCAAGGAGAGAGAATACGTTGATACAATCATTGTATATTCGGTTGGTAAAACGTGATAGACGTTTTTTTATCTATATGTATTTGGACATTGCAAGTGAAAATACGTCCTTATGTATTTAGATTTTTTTCTTCAACACTTACTCTACCATATTAATCAATAGTGAATAAACATAATTCCTTGCTGTATCTATTTATACCTTTATCTGTCGTCATTGTAATGGTTAGCACTGTACTTTACCGCATGGCTTACCTCTCATCCAGGTGACGCCTGGTCCTATGCATCATTGGTAAAGTATTATGGCTTTATTTGAATTAATGAAACTTGCGTTGAATTGTTTTCATCACAAATAGTTTATAAATTGTCATTAATTACAAATGTTGCAGAGGACTGTCCGAGAGAGAAGCCAGATTTCGTCTAGACACGGAAGTCAGCTTGTTGTCATCCAGCGAGAGGAATATCAGACTTGTCATTCTCTTCAGCGAGTCCGATGGGAAAGTCCCAATCTGGTTCATGCTTAGACCTCTGGAAGAAACAGGGTAAGATTGTGAAAGCTAGCTTAGAATGCAACTTTATGCAGGTGAGGTGATGACGCAAATACATTTCTTCTTACTATGATATCACTCTCACTATTAGCACGGACTTTTTTGGATGCTTATGTGTGTTTATTCACGCTAAGTTCAACTTGGTTTGAAACTGCTTCACAAAATGTATCATCGTCTGGACAGCTCCAATTATTTTTAATAGAGATGACTTTGCGCAGTATTTTTTTTTTCAATCGAGACCTCTTGTAAAGATTAGAAGCAATGATGATTGCTAAATACGAACAAAAAAGACAAACAAACAAACAAAACCAAAAACCAAAAACGGATTGTGTGTCCTATTAAGAAATCCACATTTTTCTAGTAATATAATGACTTAATTTACAGTGTTCAATTTCTCTTCCTCAACAAGCTCAACATGCACATATTTTTCAGCTATATTGGAACAATACACATTACTTTTTTAGCATTTGTATTTGTATACACACATTTTGTTTTTCGACTTACAAGTACTGTATGTTAGTTCCCGAAAAGAAATCATCCGGTATTCTCTCTATATTGTTTTCCATCAGACTCCTGTAATCGAAAAGCGAATATAATATATGTATATATATATATATATATATATATGCCCAAGCAAGATAATGTAAAATCGAAAGTCGCACGAGAATGACGCACATAATGGATGTAAAAGAAGAGGGTATCGTGAATACAGCAAATCTATTAAACGTGTGAAGAAAAAAAAATCATAACTGAAGAGTTTAAAATTCCCCATAAAGGACATATCCATTGGTATTCATTTGAGATATTTGCGAGTAGAGGTCCCTGGAAAAGAGTGAAAATTAATATATGTGATAGCTTCAGTGATGTCTAAAAAAGTTATTCCTATTATGTTATGAGGGGAGTATCATTGAAAAGACTTTACTTTAATACATCTTTTTATGATGCCCTCATTAAAATTGCAGTTAGCGTTTATTTATATTCACAATTTTTACTCTTTTTTTTTGCAATTCGATTTGAAGAGAGGTTAACGGAATAGTGATATGGAGATATTGACAGATAATTAGACTAGCAAGTAACTATTGAATCAGTTGAGATATGTATCTGGTACTTTTTTGTGAGGGAGAGAGGGGTTGAACTATTAAATTCAACTATTCAAAACAAAAATCTGTTTATCCTTGCTTCAGGAACTTGTACAGTAAAACAGCAACCAACAACAAGAAAAAAAAAACTAAACAAAACGAAGAACGAAAACGTAAGAATTACAAGAGGAGGCTAATGATTACGAAAATTCATGCACGCGCTTACACGTGAGTGAGAGAATCAGGTAACGATTGTCTCTGGTAGGAGTAGATGTCAAACACGATGCTATTCCTGGTGAGATCCCTAAAACAGAAGAGAAGAGAGAAAGTACTGAAAAAATATATTGCTCGAGGTGTAGGTATTAAAGGCATAATTTACCATTTGCAGATGAAACAAAAACCCAGATTTAGTGCTTCAAAATAGTTCTGAAATGTGAGTTAGGGATAGAAACAACAAAATAATGTAAAAATGTGTACCAGCATAATCGATGTTAAGAATTGTTAGATATACAAAATGTGAACAATAGTTATAACAAAACAATTTTCCAGACTAAACCGTCTAAAGTTATGGTTTAATTAGAAAAAAATAGTGATATCTCCATATATTTTAGGCTTTATTGTAAAAAAAAAAATCATAAATGGTAGGATGTTTTGTGATACAAATGACCCACACATTTTAGAGTATATATATATATATATATATATATATATGAAGAGTTTGTCCGTAAAAACCGATAAGTCCTTTTTTGAAGATTTTGAAGCACGGTCTCTGTCATAAAGTACAGAATAATACCTTTTGAATGATATATTCATCACTACATAATAAAGGTACATTTTTGAAGTTATGGTCAAAAGAAGCATTTTTTTTTTTACATTCTCTTTATTTCTCTTGACCTTTAATAGCAAATATCTCCATTTGGCAAATATGGACTTATCGGTTTTTGCGAACAAACTCTTTTATATAATAATATATATGTATATATATATATATATATATATATATATATATATGATATATATATTCATATAAGTGAATACTCAAAGCAAGCGCGCAAACTTAAAAATGAACGAGGCGGGTATCATAAAGGACAGATATTAAATTCTTCAGTCACGCGGCCATGGGTGACAAGGCTAACTATATGGCGGTATAATCACATAATAAATGTGATATCTTTGGCAAACGTTCTTACCATTCCTGTACATGAAAGCAAGCCAATGTTTCCCGACAATATTACCGTGTACAATTTAGTCACATAATTGTATCAGCAAACATTATACATGTATAATGTGAACGATTCGCACAAATTAACAATTCAGATATTGTTTCCTTTCAAAATGTAATATTCCGGGGCAGGCAATTGCATATACATTGAAGGAACTTACAATTTCTTCAAACTCACGCATCTTGATACATCAGGAAATTCCGTAATCAGCGCGTTGTGAATTGTCCTATAAACATGAGCAAAGGCTTCATCTGTGTAAATACGTCTAAAGCAATTTGACATTGTAGTATATCTTATCATTTTGTTATCATTTTTGATATTGCCATATTAACATAAATCAAAGGATAAGTAATGTAATGTTTATTGATTTGTAGCCGTTGTAATAGGTACTACCCTTTATTATATTCATCAAGATCAAAGTATACAATGACTGTAACAACATGATCTTACGTGTGCCTCACACAAATTACTTAAACGAATTAATTTCCTTTCTCCTTTTTTTTTTAGAAGATGTGGCCAAATTGACCCAATTTCAAAATACCCCTCGAGATCAATCCAAGAGCAGATGTGGTCAAAATTATATATTTGAAGTATAGTTTTAATATTCATTTAGAATATACTAGTTTTATACTATATTTCTACGCCAAGGCTGACGATGGGCTTTGTATCAAATCGTTCTTCTGTCATTGGAACTCTGGACAGTATGGGTACAACGTTATGGACCTATCTTTGTCAATTGACACTCGAAGGGTTAAAGGATGAAAAAATTGACAGATGAACAAGACAACTACAGCTACACATTTTTGTTCCATTCGCAAGTAGCACATCTTAGATATCGTGTAACCCTGTAACAGACTGAAAAGCCTGCAATAATTGGCGCATTATGATTTAAAAAGGAGCACATTTATACTTACAAAGACTCCAGCTGTGTGAGGTGATGGAATGTATCAGGGAAGATTCTTTGTAGTTTGCCAATGATGGTACTAAAGTAAATGATCAATTAAAAAAAGAGTCACCAATTGTCCTAGACAATATTTGTCATCTCGAAAATAACGCAGGCTAGTTTTTTCTCTCTCTCCCCCTCTGAATATCCCTCTCTACAGTGCAAATACACTTGTTTTTAATTCATCGTTCGTTGGGAAAGGGAAATGAAATAAAAAGTTTTCTGTATTTTACATGACAGGATGCTTAATTTGGAACTTGTGTAGACAACACTTATAGTGAATCATTGCGTTCTGGAAAGCATTTATTACATGAAAGCATGACGTTGCATCATACTCGTGAGAAATTGGCTAAAGGTCATATTTACCGGTACCGATAAAGACAGCTGTTCATGAAAGGTTTGAAAGTTTTCACAATCACTCACATTTCTTGGACACTGGGCGAAAATGTCGTCGAAGTCAAATTTTCAATGTCCATGTTTTTTATTATTCTAAATGAAAACAGAAGGGGAAAGAACATGGATGAAATCAGAAAAATGGCATGCACCATATTGCGATAATAGACTGATGAAAATAGAAAAAGAAAACAAATCCCATGATCATGTAACAAATAATATTATAGAATGGGTAGCGAGAATCCTGCGATATGATTGGTCGAGAGCTGTGTGTTCATTTTTACTGGCCGCACCGCTGAGTCACAGTGGTAAACATGTTATCGCGCACTTAGCAAGAGTACGCGTACTTGTAACAAAGGTTCGCGCACTAAAGCAAGCGTTCGCGCACTCAGCTTGGCCATGCATCCAGTAAAAACTGATGCATGGCTGGCCATGCATCCAGTAAAAACGGTAAGTACGGCGATGCATGCCCTTTACGGCAAGCCAAAAGGAAATGCATCCAGTAATTTTTTCATTGGGTAACACGATAGAAAACTGGGTTTTTGACAAGAAAATTACCCATTCTATAAATCAAATGACGCACATGTCTTTTCGTGCGTCAGTCGGAATATAGTGTGCATGCGGTAACTATGGAATTTAGCCTAAACCCACTCGGCTTCGCCTCGTGGGTTAAGCATTCCATAGTTACCTTATGCACACAATTCCGACTGACGCACTCAGACCTGTGCGTCATTTGTATACTAGTGATTAATTTTCAATAAATCTCGTTTGTATAATATTTCCCCCTTTCTTATTCGCTCTTTTACAATCATTTCTGATGTATGTCTTCAACTTACAATACCTATTCTCCTTGTCTTTATGAATTCTCTTTTTTCTGTTATGTCTGTATTATTTTTTTCATCTCTAGCACAGAAGTTCCCATGGGGTTTACGTGTCATATACAAATACAACAGACTGAGGACACACACACACACACACACATACACAAAATGCAAATCTTACACGATTGTTGCAGTTGAGCAATCAGCCGTTCGCTCCCTCTCGTCTACCTGACAGCCAGTGGATGACCGCATGCTGTAGTCGCCATTGGGTCGCCCATATCCACCGTTAAGGTCGGGCTTGTGGGACCAGATGCCATTGTAACGGTCTGTACCTTAGAGTGAGTTGGTTTAAAACAAGGGGTGGTGATATAAGACGGTGCATTTTGGATTCATTTTGGTGTATTACGTATGTATTTTAGCGTTCTGAAGCTCGCATTGCGAATTGTACCTTCTTTTTTTTTTTGTTCTTCTGTGCTGAGAAAATTTCTTTCAGCTCCACCCCCGAAAAAAGAAAAGAAAAAAGAGCCTATAGTATCCTGCTGATAACTACTACAATGTAAGGTGTTACCTTTTGTAAGCCTAGTGTATACTGAAACTGCGGTTTAATGCTGTGGATAGACTAATGAACTCAAAAAATGAAGACAAAAATGAAATGTGTGTGACTATAACAAAGACAATTAGAAAGCCATAAAAGCATATGTAAAACAAAATAAAGGAAAAAAATAACTTTCCTGTTCCTATATACTTACAGTTCATTGCATTTGTTTTCATTTGAGCTATGAGGATTTGTGCGTGTGCGTTGAATGCGTGTTTGTGTGTTTGTGAATTTGTAAGTACACCCGAAAAACAAAATAATTTCATATCATTTGTGTTGTTGTTTCTTTTTGTAAGGATATTTTGTGGATTTACCCTCAAAGATATTTATGAAAACAGTTGTCTCAGTTTCCGTCATTTGCACTAAGCTGTTATTATGACATTGTATAGAAGGTCCAGTATTGTAATCTGATTTGAAAGAGAGAGAAATGGTTAGTTTGATTTGTAAGGGTAAAACGGAATTGGAATCTTACTGTCATATTGAATTCCAAAATCCCCGTAACGCTGGTTCCAGTAGTCAGGTCCATACCAATAGCTTGAAACGATGGCATAAGGGTTGAGTAGGAAAATGAGAACAGTCGACAGGTGGTGGCTTTTCATTCTTTAACCGTTTTACACACCTACCTTTGGGGAGGAAATAAAAATGACACACTACAGAGGTTTATTGCAATGCTCAGCTGTAATGCTGGAAAGTTCCCTAAAACAGAAACTGAAACAAACAAACAAACAAACAAACAAACAAACTAAGAAGCAAGAAAACATAAACACACTCTAAAGATTTTAGCTATGGATGAACATAGAATAGAATATTGCAGTTCCTTACAAGAGGCAGCAAAACATGATAACTATTATGGTTTCTTGAGCATGGAACTATGGAGAACAATAGAAAATAAACAAGTGCTGCTGACGACCAGTGGCATTTGCGGAATTAACATCTTTCCGTTTATTATCTTGCTTTTGAGACGCTTGGGAGAGGCCAGGTGACGACTGCGAATAGAGCAGTGACACCCCGGATAGGTGGGGCATCAGGGAAGGCTACCCTGATGGCTATGGCAAGCAAATAACCGGCCCCTCAGAGTTACCGGTTTTAAGTGTGGCCCATTTGCGGCGTAGGGCTGTGCGCCAGGGCTGAGGGGTGGCAGTGGGAGGGGTTTTCACCCCTATTGGTGAGTGTGTGCCCACTTGACTGAAAGGCTACTCACCCGCCTCATCCGCTTTTTCGCATTGAGTCGTGCTGAATAAGAATCCATACTGGATTCTGAAAGGGCGGGTACTTTGACTCACGACAATGAACAAAGATCAAGAGGGTGTGTGTGCGGGATGCGGGAGGAGGTTCAAGGGGAAGAGAGGTGTGGCAGTTCACAGAGCAAGAACGAGCTGTGGAAGAGTGGCAGTAGGGCATGACTGCACCAGCACTGAGCTGGGTGAGACAGTGGGAGGTCCCAGTCAGGTTTCAGACCACAGAGCCGGAGACCCTCAGCATGCTCTACATGCTGTGTTTGAGCGGAAGGAGCCGATTGCTTGGCCACCGGCGAGAAGTGATAAGTGGGAGCTTTTTGACATCAAGCCTGCGGGAGTTTTGAAAGTGGAATTGGCTGGGAGTGTTGAAAAGAAGATGCGTATGTTTGAGGGGTTGTGTTATGGGGCTTGTGCAGAAGAGTTTGGGATAAAGCCTGTGGGTAGTGGAGGTGGGGGGAATGTAGAGGGGGATTTTGGAAAATCAGGGTCGAGGAGACAGCGGTTGATGGCCCAATTGAGGGCGGAGAAGAAGAGCTTGCGGCGTAGGTGGAGGCAAGCAGACGGAGAAAGGGCTAGTCTGAAGGGTCTGTATGAGGACCTGAAGAAGAGGTATGAGGATGTTAGGAGGGCCGAATATCAGTGTAGGAAGCGGAGGAGGAGGAGGAGGGAGAGGAGGGAGTTCTATAAGAATCCGCACAGGTTCACAAAGAGGTTGTTTGAGGAAGGGGTTTCAGGAAGTTTGGAGGTGTCGAAGGAAGAGCTCGAGAGGCATCTGAAGGCCACATTATCCCTTCAGACTACTAAACACATGCCCCTACATCTCAATTGAGATAAAGACCTTTTTATATCGTGAGTACTACACAGGAAAATCAGGGTCGAGGAGACAGCGGTTGATGGCCCAATTGAGGGCGGAGAAGAAGAGCTTGCGGCGTAGGTGGAGGCAGGCAGACGGAGAAAGGGCTAGTCTGAAGTGTCTGTATATGAGGACCTGAAGAAGAGGTATGCGGATGTTAGGAGGGCCGAATATCAGTGTAGGAAGCGGAGGAGGAGGAGGAGGGAGAGGAGGGAGTTCTATAAGAATCCGCACAGGTTCACAAAGAGGTTGTTTGAGGAAGGGGTTTCAGGAAGTTTGGAGGTGTCGAAGGAAGAGCTCGAGAGGCATCTGAAGGCCACATTATCCCTTCAGACTACTAAACACATGCCCCTACAGCTCAATTGAGATAAAGACCTTTTTATATCGTGAGTACTATGTCCTGCCATAAATGAACAGAAATATCGCTAAAACAGCCAACTATTACGTCAGTGAGATGTGAGTACGGTAACCTGCCTCATAGGTCATTATTGTACAACTTGTTGATCGTATTTGCAAATGAAGAGTTTGTTTGCAAAAACCGATATGTCCATATTTGCCAAATGGAGATATTTGCGATTAAAGGTCAAGAAAAATAAAGAGAATAATAAGAAAAGTTTTGCTTCTTTTGACCATAACTTAAAGAATATACCTTTTTATGTAGTGACCAATATATCATTTAAAAGGTATTATTTTGAATTTTGTAAAAGAGATCATACTTCAAAATCTTCAAAAATTGACTTATCGGTTTTTGCAAACACACCCTTCAAATATAGGATTTTTGCATAATAATCATGAAATTGTATTAAAGTGCTGGATGACGAAGAGTCTATTAATATTCAACGTGATTTAGCAGAGAGTACGACAGTTGATGTTCATGTAAAATATAGCTGTACAACACAAAACCTCCCCGATGAAGGAATACTCCAACGACCACTATCAAAGTCTGAAGGCAGTTTGCTTTACAGCTGTTTTGCAACGCTTGTGATCAATACTTTCCCCGCAATGAATAACGAAATGATGGTCACGAGGTTCTCAATATATGATCACAATCGCAGTAGGTCATATAGCCATTCTTCCGATGTATAGTATATTAGGAATGACCGCATGTTCGGTTTGTTCTTTCCAATCCAGTCAAATTGGCAAAAAGATTAAAACTAAACAAATATGCAAAAATAAACCAGATGTTGAGATCTCATAATAATAGTGAATTGTTGACAAACAAAGTTGTGCAATTTCGCTGGTTGTCTCATTTTATTATCTGAAAAACAAACAAACAAACAAAAACAAAAACAAACAAAACAATAAGAGTATTACAAACATTCTTAGATTATGACGAATGTGAATGTCTATTATGGTGTAAAACTTGCAAAATATCGGTGATAACTTACCGGAAAAGGAGTCAAATGTAAGACTTCAGATACCATTCAAGTTGCATACTATAATGTTGGATGTTGAAAAACGTCATGACAGCAACGTATCAATGTCGGACAGAGATGAAGTTTTGTTTCTCTGCTGCCAACAGCAACGACATGTCTTTAGGGTGCTATCAAGCTGCAAATATTGCCTTCATGCCTACACAAATAATAGTTTGTTATGCATAGTTATTTATGATAATCTGTATTAACGTGTATGGTGTTTGCATAATTGTATGAACATTTTACAAGGTTCAGTAGCGATCAGAAGTAGTTTATGGGAGATTAAAGTTCACCACGAGCATACCCGACTTTGCACTTTGGTCCCTACATAATATTAAAGGACATGACAACCTTCATAACGAGGACTAAGTGATTGCAGCAATATTAGTGTAACACCTCATTGAAAGTATTGGGAAAATCGCACAATCCGTTCAAAATCCATGAATTTTTAATGTATATTCGCAGTCCCTCCAGGTTGAGAAAACTACTACAGTACAATGTATGATGACGCATGCCAAGAACGATGTAAGGAAAATGTAAGGAGAATGTCACAAATTTTATTTTTTGAAAAAGTGCACATTTTGGACTTGTCTCTGATGTATGTTAAGGGTAATATTATTCCCACTGCCTTCTGAAAGAGGCAAGGCAATTGTTCTTTTATCATGCCAAAAAAAAGTGTAAATGTGTTGCATTTTCTTTATCATTTTTTTTTTCGTTCTACACATGTGACAACATAAGCTCTAGATTCTAGTAGCCTCCTCATCCAGTAGTGATTGAGCAGAAACTTGGGCTTAGCCTTTGGCTACGGTCACAACTCAGAGTGGCGACCGACCGATTTGTAGCCTGCTCGACTGCCGCTGAAATTTTGGCACCGCCCAGCAGTTTTTGGAGATGTCGAGCAGGCTATAAAATCCCAGCGATGCCCGAGTGATGCCATTTCCCGTTGGTCACCGGTCAATTTCAGGGTAAAAAAAAAAAAAAAAAAAAAAAAAAAAAAAACAGTGAAATATGCAGTCAGACCGCAGCACCCGATAATTCGCTCGTATCTATTCAACTCGTATGCAAGCCCGCTCGAGGCTTGCATACGTAATGAGCTGCGTAAGGGGATTTTGTACTTGGGCTTTCGGCAAAAAAATACACCTTATATTCACAAATTTGGTATCAAATTCAAGGAAAATATGTAAGTTATCGTCACATGTTACTCAAATTATTTTAAATGAAAAATATCATAGCGTAATTTGAGCTTGAAAAATGATGAAAAAAAGTAATTCGTGTAGTACACTCAAGACGTCAAAAGAATACCAAATTCACCATGCGTCTCAATGAAAATTCGATATTTGGTAGTCCATCTCTTAATCTTTGTATCTGTGTAAATATCTTAACAATTTGTTGCTTAATCCGGTCAAGAACCAGTAAAATATACATCAATGTTAGTGCTGGTCAGCTTGAAACCGTGCAATCTCAAGAGTAAGCTCTCTCATTGGACAGCGCTTGCATTCAGCGCTTGCATTACTGCTACGGTTTCATGCCACGTGCGTGCATAGCGTATGCTTGCATACAGACACGCGTGTAGTTCAAGCGCTGAATGCAAGCACTGTCCAATGAGATAGCTCTTTCTTTCGCACCACTGTACACTTTGTGTGGAGCATACTCGCGGCTTAAGAGTGAATTTTACAGACATTTCAAAACGGAAAAACTAGTAGAAATCATGCTTCCGTCTCCTTGACTCCAATATATGATGAGCATCTAAGTTTCCTTTCTACGAAAAATCCAAAATAAGAAACAACAGTTTCTTAATCCGGTCAGGAACAAAAAACGGACTTAAGACGACAACATCTTCAGTGAAAAGCAGGTAAAATTTACACATATTCAACTGATTATATGTGACCCTGCACCTCAAAACAAACAAAAAGTTGCCAGACATGGATTTTTAGTTAAGACCATATTCTGAAAGAGCAGACTTTAAGCTTTAAAATGATGTATAACTTTAATCAAATGGACTCTCCTAACCTATCTAAATATTGGAAAGAAAGCACAAACTCAGGAAAAGTATGAACTGAGAAAAGAAGCTCTGAAGTACAGTGCCTATTCAAGCGTTTAAGTAAACCGCCAGAGTAACAACAATGAAGGGATTATCAGATCAAACTGAAATTGAGCATGCCTCATTAACACATTCTGTTCATAATTAATGCCAACTTCCAAAGCAGTAGCACCATGCTTTCAAAAGTTATTAGAGTTGAAAGTAAAGAGTGTGGACAAGGTTTTTCAGAAATGAAAAAGGGATTCTAAAGACACACCTAATCACACTATTCTCCCAAAAATGTTCGAGATAAACTGCTAAAAAACACACTTTCCTGCCCGTTTTATGATACCAAATTCTAGCATAATGTAAAAGAAGACCCGCTCTTTTAGAAAATATAAAAAAAGTCAAGTTCGGCTAGGTTGACCCATTTCCACTTATTTTCAGTCCTCACACAAAATCAATGTGTGCGAATTTATGTTCGTTTTGAGGTGCACGGTCACATATCGTCATGATAAGAACCGATATTATACACAAATTGGGTATCAGAATAAAGATCAAAAACTGGAGAACAATTTACCGTGACTTGTAGCCATGATAAAGGTATGTACAAGTCGCTACACTGTGAAAACCATAGCCCTGTCAAACTATCGCAAAATCTCGCACGTACTAGACACCTTTCGAACGCAAAGATCGTCAACTAGAGTGCTGAATACATCTTGCCGGATCGGCTCATTAGCATACGTGCTGCGAACTGACTGTATGGGGATCTTCTCCGCGCAGAGTCTGAGCAGTCACCGAGCGATGCCCCGATGGACGATCTCTCACCGGCCACCGGCCGATTTTTTCGAAATTGCTCAGCGACCGATTAGTGGATTCTCAAAATCTGTTTGATTTGATCAATTAAGAAAATTATCAACAAAAAAAAAAAAAAAAACAACAACAACAACATCTAAGAATTACTATCACGGAGTGAACCAATATTTAAAATATTGTTTTAACTTATGTATTTTAATGTTAACGGCTTACAACGTGTGTTGCATGTTTGATGTGTTATTTTCATTTTTATTTTGACTGCAATTAATCAATGTTTGTGTGATAGCGTGTGTGTAAAAGTGAATAACAATTATCTTAGAGCACGTGATTATGAGGAACATTGATTATGTATGTACTATAAATAGATCACATTTCATTCATATCTTGCTTCATTAAATATTTGAAATGAACAATCACGACTACGCAATGAGCTGGAATTCTGTTTTGACATGTTGGCGTAGTAAGTGTTGTTATTGTGATATGAACCACTGCAAACAGAATGACAATTGATGCATTCCGTCAGAGCGCTTCAATCTGAGTTCGTGTTAATCCTTTCTGTATCATATGTGTCAGATATGCACAAATCTAACATATTTATCCATGGGCAAGAAGGTGACAATCTACTGCAGAGGGTTTTGTTGTGTTTCTTTTTCTTTTTTTTTTTTTTTTTTTGGTCGCTCATATTCTTGCTGTGCTTTGCCGTGGTTTTGCTTTTGGTTGTTTTTATAGTTCGATTAAAAACCCAATCACTGATAACCTAACGTCTTCAGACATCTGGACATGGATCTGGATCTAGATGTGTACGATGCAGGGCCCTACTGCTGTATAACGCATCGGCCGAGAGAGGGCGTTGGGTTAATTAGAAGGTTCTATCGATGATGGCGAGTTGATAGTGGCGTCACTCAGGTGATTCCACTCGATGATGATAGGAGGAAAGAATAAGCTCCTGAATTCTTCTGTTCGTGCTCTTATTTGGTTAAACCACCTACTCGTATTTGCCACTTGTCCATCAGCAATTTTCGAGTATCCCAATTTGTAAATATCTTGACACACATGTCGACCAAATTTTATAGATTGAACAAAATTTTGAATCTGAGCCACGTATATCGTACCCGGCACGTTCTTGTCTCGGAAAAAAAAAAAAATCCTACTTCATGAAATTGTTTAATCAGAGTAAATGTATACTGTCGATTATTCATCCAGGGGAGAAAAAAAAATAATGTAAGCATTTGCATTTACTTTGTGCGCACTGTAATGCTGTGAAACACACACACACACACACACACACACACACACACACACACACATAAAAGAGCAAATACACACGCACAACACAACATTTAATTATAGGAATATCAGTTACAACAGGTGGGCAACGCATACGTCATTGCGCTTGGGTCTTAGCATAGCCAGAACACGCATATATATATATATATATATATATATATAAAGTCACAACATAGGAATGCAGGGAATGCAATAGCCAATCTTGATTTAATGAATAATCCGAATTTTCGAGGAACCTTCCTCTTCTTCAGGGATGACAGTGCGAATATTCACAATGATTATTAAGAGTGAGGTGTTACTACCCTGCTAGCGCGCGCAATTAATTATGTGTAACCAAAACAAAACAATAATAGATAATAACAACAAACGCATGTTGTGCGCTTATGAGTGTCACACTCTGCGTCATAATAGATAAGACGTCACACTAGGATTGCGCGCGCTGCACAAAAAAGATCATGAGACAATAATAGCAATAATAGAAACGTCATAAAGGCAATGAAGTTAACATGATACAATGAAGGTGCCAATGGATTTTCACAGTGACATGTCAATATCCCACCAGCGCGCGTAGTCTCAGTGTAACCAAAACAAAGGATAACAAATAATAACAATAAACGCATGCTGAGTTGCGCGAATATATGAGTGCCATACTGTGCGTTATAACAGAGAAGACGTCACACTGAGATGGCACGCGCTGCACAAAGGAGACAATAATTATGAACGATAATAGAAACGTCATAATGGCAATGAAGTGATACAATCTGTCAAGTGCTTGTACGCATTATATACAGAGGAGAGACGAGAGAGCAAAAAGTGGGAAAGGAGGGAATAAGGAGAGAAGGACACAAGAAAAAATGTCATAATATACATGAGGTACACTGCGCAAGTTGTCTAGTACCAAAAAAAAAAAATAAATTGAAGACCTCTGCAAGGGTGAAATTATCAATAGCGGAGTAGCAACTAAAATTAGTTATCGGAAGAAAGTGTATGGGCTGAGCCAGGAAAGATCTTTGTTCATGCCTGTTTCAAAACTGCGGCTCCGAACAATGAATCGCAGTTCTGCCCACTTCCTGTCTTCAGCCGATTTGTAACCCCCGCCAAAGATGCAGACTTTCAAGTTTTTCATCGAATGACGGGGGTCACTGAAGTGGTTCGCCACTGGAGTATCTTTATGCTTCAGGATTGAGCTCTTGTGATTATTAAACCTCATGCGGAACTTCGTGCTTGTCTCACATATATATGACACCCCTGGGCATTTAGTGCACATAATACAGTAAAGCACATTGCTAGAGTCGCATGTGTCGTCTGGTGGTTTGATTCTGAGTGACGGAGAGATTTGCACCACTGTTTCTGTCACCAGATGGTTACAAATTTGACATCGTGGTTTGTCGCACCTCTTGTTACCTTTTGGGGTTGCAGGTTTTGGTAACTCACTCCGCACCAGAAGTGATCTCAAGTTGGGCGGTTGTCTTTGGGAGTGTAGAGGTGGTTCCCCCAATATTGTAGAAAGTCTGGGATCAAGTTGAATATTCGTCCACTCTTTCTTGGTCGTGGAGACAAACTTTTTGACTTGTGGGTGGAATGTAGTAACGAGAGGAATGCGATCGTTCCTCTCATCTTTAGGTTTAGAGTCTAACAGGTCTTCTCTCCGTTTTTCATTGACCCTTTTGAGTGCATTGTTCACGAGGCGAACTGGATAACCCCTTCTGACAAAATGTTCTCCCAGACGTACAGCATCTTCTTCAAACACCTTGGGGTCAGAGGTGATCCGCTTATATCTGACTAGTTGGCTGTACACAATTGATTGCTTTGTGTGCAAGGGGTGGAACGAATTGTAATCTAAGTAGGTAAAGGAATCCGTGGGTTTAACATACACACTGGTGGAAAGCAAGTTACCACTCTTAGACACATTGACATCCAGGAAGTGGATTTCCTCTCTGGAGCTCTCCATTGAGAACTGGATGTGACGATTATGTTTGTTAAATGCCTCGTGAAAGGCTGCGAGGTCTTTTTCACTTTGGGGCCAGATTATGAAAATGTCGTCGATGTATCTCAGATACATTGACAGTTGGAGAGTGCATTTAGAGAGGAAATCTTCTTCCAGGACTGCCATATATGTGTTAGCGTACACGGGCGCCATCTTGGTCCCCATGGTGGTACCTTTTCGTTGAAGGTAGTGTTTGCCGTCAAACTCAGAGTAATTGTGCTTCAATATGAACTCGGACATGGACGTTATATCATCGATGTCATTGTTGGGTACGTCCAGTTTTGTGAGGAACGTACGAAGAGCGTCTACACCGTGATCGTGTGGGATGTTGGTGTAAAGGCTCTTCACGTCCATGGTTACGAGTAGGCAGTCTGAGCTGAGGGTTGCAGACTTAATCTTGTTAAGAAAATCCGTCGTGTCTTTCACGTAACTTTTGATTTTGGGTAGGTACGTCTGAAGTTTTTTGTCAACAGTTTTTGATATTGGTTCTGTCAGAGAATCAACGCTAGAGACGATAGGTCTGCCAGGAGGGATTACATGCTTATCCCTGGCTTCCTTAATCATTTTTTGAACGTCAGACACCCCTGCATCAGATGCGGTCTCCACCATATTGGGAAGTTTGTGAATCTTAGGTAATAGGTAGAATTTACTCACCCGGGGATTGTCAGGGACCAGTGTACGCTCAGAGCTATTAGCAGACTTAAGGTTCTTTAAACATTGTTGGGCTTGCTCACGATATTCTGGCGTGGGGTCTTCAACCAGGGGATGGTAGAAATCCTTGTCGAAGAGCTGGCGTTGAGCCTCAGCGATGTAGTCCTTCGTGTCTAAAATCACCACGGCTCCGCCTTTGTCCGCCGGCTTGATGACGATGTCCGCGTTGTTCTTCAACGTGTTGATTGCTCGGAGTTGTTCCTTCTCTTATTGGCTGGGTCGTTGCTCGTTGACGTGACAGAGGAAGTTGTCGAGATGTCGCTCCACTGCAGAGGTGTAGTGGTCAATATATGGATTCCTTCCAGTTGGAGGGGTCCACTTAGCCTTCGTTAGCGATGGATGTTGCGAGATGGGTTGGGCGCGTATCATATCGGCTGAGTCGTCTTTTTTTGGCGAAGAACTCCCGGAGTCTCACACGTCTGTTAAATGCTGTAGCATCTCGGCAGAGATTAAGCTTATCGATGTTTTTACGCGGGCAGTAGGATAGGCCGAGGTTGAGGGTCGTTTCCTTACTGGGAGATAAGTGATGACTGGAAAGGTTGACGATGTTCATCCTTTTGCTCTCGAGATTGTCGTTTGTGCTGATCACCTCGTGCACTGGAGAATCGTTCAGTAGGTCATTCAGCTTGCGTTTTTTCTCTTGCATGCGTTGGTAACATGTGTTCTCATACTGTCGTTTGAGGTTCTGGAAAATGCTTGGGTGGTCGATTATCCCTTCCTGGTTGAGTTTTTCCAGAAGAGTATCCTTCGTCCGGTTCAGCTCTTTGCTGATGTATGTTTGCCTTCGGTACGCCTCGTTTAATGCGTTATTACGAAGGCGCTCCGATGTCCTCTGGCATATTCGGCTGGCGGCATTGGTGTTGAACGTTGACTTCATGGGGTTCTTGATGCGAAATCCTTTTGGCACTACGTCATGCTTCTTCGTCGCTGATAAGAAGTAAATATCTGATCGTATTTGTGCTAATTTGTGGTACTTCATTGCCTTTATGACGTTTCTATTATTGTTATTATTGTCTCATGATCTTTTTTGTGCAGCGCGCGCAATCCTAGTGTGACGTCTTATCTATTATGACGCAGAGTATGACACTCATAAGCGCACAACATGCGTTTGTTGTTATTATCTTTTTTTTTTTTGGTTACACATATTGCGCGCGCTAGCAGGGTAGTAACACCTCACTCTTAATAATCAGTAGCCGGGTTCACACGTACACCAATTAGCGGGATACAAATCTCGAGATTTGCATCGCGATCGTCATCCCGAGTTTTTTGCACGTGTGGACAGAAAAAACCCGAAAATTAGCGGGATAAGCATCGCGATGCTAATCCCAAGAAATCTTGCGCTGGTTCGCCAATTAGCGGGATAATTGGCCCCGCGCTGGTACGTGTGAACGGTCGGGATTACAATCTCGAGTTTTTACATCCCATCATGCAATGCGCACATCACAACAGCGAGGCCTCTGCGAGGAGGTCCTTCACCTCTTTGGAGAACAATAACAACAGCGCGCGAACCACACCACTGACGCGTAAAAGACAATGGACAAAGGTAAGTGCGCGCAGGCAGTGATAGAGAAGGGCACTGTGTGACCCAGTTTGCAGGCTTTGCTGTTATCTCTATCGGCAATTAGCGGGATAATTCGGTACGTGTGGACGCTCGCCAAATTAGCGGGATACCGATCGCGATCGCTATCCCGCTAATTTGGTACGTGTGGACGCTCGCAAAAAAACTCGGGATGAGCATCGCGATCGTCATCCCGCTAATTTGTACGTGTGAACCCGGCTATTGTGCATATTCGCACTGTCATCCCTGAAGAAGAGGAAGGTTCCTCGAAAATTCGGATAATTCATTAAATCAAGATTGGCTATTAATGCATTCTCTGCATTCCTATGTTGTGACTTTATTATTGCTATTTCTAGTACTGCCAATACGCGGAACAACTACAATATATATATATATATATATATATATATATATATATATATATATTATATATATATATATATATAAATATGAAGAGTTTGTTTGCAAAAACCGATAAGTCCATATTTGCCAAATGGAGATATATGCGATTAAAGGTCAAGAAAAATATAGAGAATAAAAAGAAAATTGTTGCTTCTTTTGACCATAACTTAAAAAATATACCTTTATATGTAGTGATCAATATATCATTTAAAAGGTATTATTTTGTACTTTATGACAGAGATTGTCCTTCAAAATCTTCAGAAATGGACTTATCGGTTTTTGCAAACAAACCCTTCATATATATATATATATATATATACATATACATATATATAAAGACCGTTGAGTATCAGGAAAGTCTGATAACAGTATTCCATCACGGACAAGGCACAACTACTGGCTGGGATGTCTCTTTAGGGGCCGGAGGTGTGAGGTTGCGTCAGTGAAGGACAAGATGAGGTGGGTCTCTGAACAGTTTATCTTCGTGATAGTAAATCGGAGCATGACGTTGGCAATGTAAGTCCATTGAAAGGCTATCAGGGATTAATTTTGTCATGTTTTTTATCACTGAATTCTTTCTTTCATCTTTGGCTCTTCATGGAGGGAACTGTCCAGTCCATGGATGCGTCGTTGCTATGCCTAACGCGCACAGACACACTGCGCGGTTACCATGCACTGTCGCAGCAACTACCAGAGAAGACGCATTCCACTCACAGAAAAATGGCAGGTTAGTTTTGAAATCCGTCCGACCAGGAGCAGACGTATACCCTTTTGTGTATGTTCTGCTTCAGAAACGGATTTTTAATCTAACATCACATCGCATCCTGGTCGCTGATGAAGAATGCGATGACTAACCTGTTTGGTGTCTTGTTTCTAAAACATGCGCTTTCCTCGCCAGGATAAAGCGTTTTAATGCCATTTTAGGTTTTAATCTCATATAGCTGAGGCACGCGGCTCTCGTAACTCTCTGCCCCCAAAAGGAACGTATGCTAAAGAGTTGAAAGGTTAGTCCGTCGGGTATTCGAGCTTGGGTCTGCCTGAATCGCTATGACGTCTCCGTGGCCGAGCGGTTAAGGCGTTGGCGTTCCATGCCAAAGACCCGGTTTCGATTCCCGGCGGAGACCAATTTTTCAACTCTTGCGCTTTTCCAAAAAGGAGGAACAATAAGAGGAATAACGATGTCAAAGCTACGCACCGATTTCTCCTCCCTTTCTCATATCTCATATATATATATATATATATATATATATATATATATTATTATTATTAATGGTATCTTTATTCAACAAATCATTGATCGCAGCTTGAGGCTGAATTACAAATGATTTTACAAAAGTGAGAATATACATACACAGTATTACATAAATATACAAATGTAAAATTACAAAATCAAAATGACACGCAGGCTCACACAAAACAAGAACATTTCGAACAAGAAATTCTCAGACACTGCATACACAAGAAATAATGACAATTTGAATTGACATGGATCATT
This sequence comes from Diadema setosum, assembly GCA_033980235.1. Lineage (NCBI taxonomy): Eukaryota > Metazoa > Echinodermata > Echinoidea > Diadematoida > Diadematidae > Diadema > Diadema setosum. The sequence goes on from CM067065.1 coordinate 32,964,520, forward strand.
GACCCTAAAATAATCACTGCCAATCAGTACATGAATATTCATTAAATTCCATAAAATGACATTATACCTTAAACCATTTCCGGTTATGAGAAAAAAAAATATCACATTTTCACTTTATGTTTGACCTTTAACCGTAATATTTCCAAAACAATTTCTGCCCACCAATACATACATATTCATTTAATTCCATGAAAGTTCCTTGAACCATTTCCCAAATATATATAAACAAAATTATTTTCACTTGCGTTTGACCTTTGACCTCAAGGCCCCCCCCCCCCCCCCCCCGGAAAAAAAAAAAATAAGTAATACGAATACACACTATGTTCCAAAATATACCCTCCAGCATTGCACAAGCATGGGAAAAACAAAGAAAAAGATATGTACGTTTGGCCTTCATCTTTAACCCTAAAATTTCAAATATATGTATATAACATAACATAAACATAAATATTCATTAAGTTAAATGAATGTGCATTGTACCTTAAACCATTTCCGGGTATGAGGGAAAAAAATATAACATTTTAACTTTATGTTTGACCTTTAATCCTGATATTTCCAAAACAATTTTTACCCATCAATACATATATATTCACTTAGTTCAATGAAAATTCCTTGCACCATTTCCCAGATATATGGAACAAAAAAAAAAAAATATATATATATATATATATATATATATATATATTCACTTGACGTTTAACCTTTGACCTTTGACTTCACGGCCCGAAATATTCTCTCAAATAACATAATTACACCTCAGGTCATTGATATACAAAACAGGTTTGAAATCAATTTAAAAAAATGTTTGCCATGACAACGCTATATATATATATATATATATATATATATATATATATACGTTCAATGTATAGATATTGCAACTGCACACGATCTTTACAGGTCTACTATATACAATAATGATAATGTTTTTGTTATTTTTGGAGGGGTTGTTTTCCCGACATGATTCTCTGTACGACCACCTCCGATCCCACGTGTTTTAGAAATGACAAAATCTCATGTTCCTAAGTTGTCAGTCTCCTTCGCCACAAACACAATGATAAATTATAACAAAAAAAAAAAAATATATTTAAGCGCAACAAGACACTAACGAATAGACATAAACTTTTTTTCTTTTATTGTTCTGTCTCAATTACCAAAGAGTCAATCTGTTTGGTTTTCTCACTGCAATCGTTCTTGTATGGAAATTATTTTGGAAAGATGAAAAACATGATTATATACCAATTATCCCGTCGCTGAAAATAGTTATTTTACCGCGTAATGAGAATGTACAACGCTAATAGATGGCTGAGAATTGATATATACTACGCTTGTGAAGAAACGACACACAGGAAATCAGATCAAATTAAATCATATCGATTCAAATCAAATCGAATACATTTGCATAAAGTAATCCGTACATTTCTGAGAATAAATTTTGGACGTTTCCGTCCATATCTCAAAGTCTCTTCTTCGAGTGAAATTTGTCAAATCGCAACTGCTGATACATATCAGGAATTGCGATCTTAAAAATTTCATTCGTAGAGGAAGCCAAATTGAAAAAAAACTCTCAACTCAACCGTCACCCCTCTGTTTAATAATATCCTGCTATCAATAATACTTGGGATGTTCTATTTCTGTTTTGCTTCGACAACATAAGGATAATGGTAGCTCACATTTTGCAGCTTTATGTTCCCTCGCTTTCAACAACGAAAGTATTAGGGTCCTACATATTTTTGTCATACTCTTCATCAAAATAATCACTAAGTGGAATCAAAAGAAGGGCGTTGATACATGAACGGATTTATAGTCTCTGACAACCGCAGATTAATGGATATGCTGTTTCAGTAAAAAAAAAAAAAAAAAATGACTACACTGTAAAAACATCGGTGTTAGATTTAACATCACGGGTGTTAAATCTAACACCGATCAAACTTCAATAAAGGACCACACCCACAGGTGTTGAAAATGTACTGTGATGGTGTTGAAAAGTGTTCACCTGACACTTCGTGGTGTTAATTTGACACTGTACCTGGTGTTGTTTTCACACTGTACTGGTGTTAATTCAAAAATGACACCACATGGTGTTGATTTGATATTTGTTGGTGTTAATATCAATGGTTTAACACCCGTCCAGCTTCAATAAGAGACCACACCAGCTGGTGTTACTGTGATGTAAATTTATTTTCACATTTTTTTTTTCAAAAATCTATTATTTTAATGTAAAATTCTTGATCGTTTTGTTTAAATTAAAAATCAACAAGAAGTGCAGTTACTAAGAAACTCTTCAAAAAACAGTTTAAAATTTGGAAATGACACCCGGAGGTGTTAATTTAACACCAGAAAAGAGCACCGATAATTTAACACCAGCCCGGTGTTCACTATTTAACACCGGACTTTTCGCAGTGTATATCTATCTTTAATCAACTTCAACTTCAACTTTCAACTTTATTTTATTTTTCCATTACCATTGAATAAACAGGGAAATTATATACAATGCATTAACAGAACATGTTTGTAACAATGTAAAAGAAAAAACACACATGTGATCACGAGTAACAACGTAAATTCATTTTTTACGTTATGTACATAATATGCATAATAATTTGAATGGAAATGGAGGGTCCCACTAAAATGCAAAGCTTGTAGGGTATTGGACCTCGGAAAATATATAACAGAACAAATAATAACTGAATGAAACTACAAACGTTATATGAAACAAAAATAAAACACCCCATTGGCATTACATATCTGTAACTAATTTTTGCGGGAACTACTGCATAACCAATAAGACTTATAATCAGCCGTAACACACCAGCACCAGTTCAACGTGACTTCCTTCAGCAAGTGTTTTGACTTTTTCATGTGCAGGGCTTTTGCTAAGTTTCTACATTTTGATTCAGTGACGTCATCGTAGTGTCTGTGTATTAAAAAGTTGTACAATACTTTGCATAAAAAGGTATAAAGAATGACGTTTAATGATAGCATGAATTTGGTACACTACAGCTCTTCATGGACGTCTCGCTTCCGTCGTTTCTTCCGTCGCCTTGCGTCCGGGTACGTCACCTGGAATCGGCCGGCATCCAGCGTGCTGGCTACGAAAGTCGAGTCGCCGTAAATTCTACCATGGTTGCCGTAGGGGGAGCTATCGACGAGCATTCTTGAACCTGCCATGGCAAAGAATTATATTTGCAGTAGACCTATGGAGTCAAACCAGTAGACGACCATGGTTGAAAGGTAAAAATAGGCAACCACTTTAAACAGGTTCGAAGAAAAAAAAAAGTAGCGAGAGGGATGTTTTATACACTCGTTAGGGAGTGAAATCTGCTGACAACAACTGCTTCTTTGAAATGTTTTGTTGTGGTCGTCCTTTATCAAAGCCTTCACGTTGGAAATTTTGTTAGAATTTTATGTTGCCTATAATTCTTATCATGTGTAAAATCTACATGACATACACACAAGTCACTCATAATACATGTACGAATAGCTTGCTCATCATTGATTAGAACACTTGTGATAATGAACATGAATGTGATGTTAATTATGAATCACATTCCTGTAAACTACCTATTTTCGGTCTGCGCACTGTGTGAACGTGTACTGAAATTATAGCTAGCTGCCTATGCAAAAGGCTCCCATGGTAGTAGTTTGTAAACCATTAATAGCCAATGATTGTTTAACCATTAGAGATACATAAAGGAATAAATGTAAGATAAATTGGACGACATGAAAACAAAAATGATAAGAGCCCCTGGGTTTAGCTGGGTTCTTTTTGTACACTAAAAAGAAAGAAAACAAAAACACTAAAGGTGTCCACTGTGTAGCTGACTAAGTCTCTTTGACGAGTTGAGCGGTTGATGTTCACACTTTACTGTCGTCAAGAGATAACTAAGTGGATGGTTGCAGATCGCACTGATTGACAGGTGGTCGCTATCAAAGACTGTAATTTATCAAACCAAACAAATATGAAAGTAAAGATCACTGGACTTACCATTCTCCTCCTCGTCCATAGTGTAGTGTCCGTCCAGCAGGTTTTTGTGCTTCTGCCACTCCAGGCTCGGTAGTCCCATGTGTTCCCGGATTTCGTCGTCGAACAGAGCAAGGCCCCAAATCCGTACCTACGGAAAGTATTTTGGGACAATCAGTTATCACATTACAGAAACGCTACCTTTTATGTTTTTAGTGTCAAATAGAATCAAGTCCCCAACCCATCAATACATGCTCAAGATATTGGCACAGCAAAAATTCATAAACGAAGACTAGAGAAATTGATTCGTTAATGTGCCCAATCAATCTCAAGATGTTCTATGTTATAACAATGTTTAACATGGGTTATCAGATTCATCCAAATGTCCAAATTATAGATATTAATTAAATGACATTTTGACGTCGAATATCATTCACCGGATTCCATCAGAAAAAAAAAAAGTTAGCAATGTCCCAAATTTCAATGCAGTGTTATTAGAGGGTATTACCCATAAGGGGTAATTTTGCCAGCGGCCAATATTAGCGGTATCATTCTTCTTCCGGGTTTCGTCATTAACTTTACATGTAAATACATGCACAAACCACCAGTTTCCAGCGGGCGACATTTGTGGGTATCATCCTTCTTCTGGGTTTCCATTCACACACCAAGAAATGAGAGTTTCTCGCGTAGAGGTTTCGCGATGAAGGGCAAATTCCCATACGTGAGCACGTAAAAAAAAAGAAAAAAAAAAGAAGAAGAAAAAAAAAAAGGACGATCGATGCGACTGTGTGAGCGCGTCGCGTACCTGAATTGTGTGCAGGCATGTGAGAGTAGCTGAGCGCAGTGGTGTAGGGTTCGACCTGACGCCGAGTGAATTTGTTACCGTAAATCGGGAAGTTTACATTGTAATGATTTAAGTTATTGCTCGAAGATACCTGAAATGCCTAAAATGGGTAATATTTATAGAAATATGGACTGTCTACATTCGGGGGATACGACATTTCTTGCCCTCATTAGAATAGTATTACATTAGTAATACAACTCTACTTAGGGCAATAAATGTCGTATCCCTCTCAAGGCCAGTCCATATCATATTATTATCCTTTGGTATTTCGTGTATCAAAAACAATTTATAAGTCTCGATTTTCAATCTTTTTGTCTCAGGTAACCGTTAACATCAGACGCTTGTTCGCTGTTTTGATCAAAATCTAGTGTGTTACCTGCAACCATGCAATGTTTAACCACCTACCCTCCAGCTCTCTGAGTATAGGGGAGGGATTGGTAAAATCAGGGTTTTTTTTTTTTTGTTTTTTTTTAATTGCTCCAGGATTATCGTGTTATCGTGATTATTTTCCTTATGTGTCATTACTTGTAAATTGTTAAAGAGTTTGACAAAAGAGATATACTTCTAATAAAATGAAGTCACTCACTGCGCTGACAATGAATAAAGCCGTCTGTTTCACGTGTTAGGCCTACTTTCACCGTTAAACGAATTTTGATTTCCAAACAGCCTACCATTTTTTCTGTTTTGTTTTGTAAGCATATCACCCTCTCAAAAAGGGTAGGACGAAGAATGAAAAATGTTACATACGACATATCAATGATCTAAGTGAAAATACAATTTTGGATTTGAAGACATCCAATATCAAATCTTTTTTCCGATCAGATCCGTTTCGATAACATCTTATGCAGACCAAAAGACGTTGTATACAAGAATAAAGCATCGTAGTATAAGTGAAATGTACTTTACCTCATCCACAGTCCCTTGAAAAAAGAATCCGGCAAGGTCCCTTCCTAATTGCATTTCAGTATCCATTTCCTAGACAAGAGGTGATTAAAACGCAAAGACGATGGGAACAAACGTCAAACACCGTTTCATAAACAAAATTTTATATCACTTTTACGGAAACAACCAAGGAAAAATGTACTTTAGTAACACAGGAAATGAATAACACTGAAATACGCAACGAAGACATTCTCCTTCAGCCTGACACCTTAATGTCTTTTTCATAGGCATGTGCGTAAAATGTGTACATATTATTTGGCATCAGCATCTAACGGTTAACACATGACGCTAACAAGATGACGGATACGATCAGAGACGTTCGAAATGATGAAAACATAATCATACATCCAATCCCCTGCCTCAAAGCATTGTATTATTGGTACATCAGTTTGAGAGTCACGTGTCGAACGGTATGGAATGCTTGACAAATATATGGGTGTATCAAACGATACTGTCGATCCTAACAGAACTTTTATAGAACGTGATGAGATATGTGTCAGTCAATTTTTATTTTCACCTGACAGTGGTTAAAAAGGAGGAAAATACAAAAAACAAACAAACAAACAAACAAACAATGTGAGCTTACCCAAGTATATGTCTCAATATTAGAGAGTGTTGCTTCTTTAGTCCCGTTGACAAACAAGGACAGCGTACAATCTGACGAATATTGGGAAATGGAAAAACAAATTGCATTATATCACAGAAAATTTTGTGTTGCCTTTACCCAATATGCAAGGAATGTAATGGTACCAGCTGTTGTTTGAAATAATAACTCCAGAACCACGTTATTATTAAGATAGTAAAATGAAATGACTATGTGGTAAGTTGCCAATACTTCAGGAGGTATGATAAATAGGTATGGACATGATACGCTTAAATTCTCTGTTTTGAATTTGTTATTGCAAAAAAAAAAAGAAGATAAATAAAGAAAAAAATCATTATAACACTTATTAACGTCCATTATGAGTACTGTTCAAGATGATTATCAAAACCACAGGGAATTATGCTCAGCTTAAAGCCTTCATAAGATTTTTATCGTTGCTTTTTCTAAGAGCTAGAAAAAATTAAACGGAGAAATGAGCTCAGAAAGGGATGAACAAAAACAAGGTAATTACACCGCCACACAACAATCCCTCAAGGCCGTGTCACACCTTTCTTGCCAAGCCTTGCGTGCGACTTATGAAAAAACAATTTTTACTACCCGGAGGTCCCGCAGGTGACCCGCACATGACAGTACCTAGCATGTATCTCACTCGTAGTCACCCGGAGGTGCGCACGCAAATCTTGTTACCCGCAATCATGTTTAGGCCTGTCACACCTTTCCGGGCATGCTACGCGGGCTTGTTGTGGGTGGGGATTTTCCAGCCTACCAGACAATTTGTGAGGGCGGACAAGGATTTGGGCGAGTCAGAGCATGTGTCTTACTTGCTGGAAGCGTTCTACTTAAATTCTACTTGCGGGTATATTGTGTGACCTATGTATCAGTCGCGTGGGTGCTGACAACTCAGTGAAGGAATTCCTCTGAAGGAATGGCAGAAGTCCCACAGAATGCCATTATCTTGGCTGCATACGGGGACTGCGAAGTGCCTGCGTGGGAGTTGCCTGCGAGGTGCTGCCGCTGAGGGCCTCCTACTGGCGTTCTGCGTGGACCTCTCCGGGCATCCCCGCGACTCACCGGGGAAAAAAAAAAAGTTCTGGTCATGCTCAAAACATGGCTGCGGTTAAATGGGACTTGCGTGCGCACCTCCGGGCAACAGCCAGGCGAGATACGCACTACAGGACCTGTCAGGTGCGGACCAACTGCGGAGAGCAGGGTAGCAAATATGTTTCCCCGCAAGTCAAGCCGCAAAACTTCCCCAGATACGGTATGACAAGGCCTTGAGCATGCTCAAAACTTGTTCCGAGTGAGTCGTAGGGGTTCGCTCTCAGAAGTACACGCAGAACACCAGTAGCAGACACTTACCGGCAGCACCTCTCAGGCAACTCCAACGCAGGTACTTCTCAGTACCTGTAAGTCGCTCGTAACGGAAAACGGATAGGTTTGAATGCTCTCAGGCAGGTCACACGGAATACACGCAAGTAGAAGATAAGTAGCACGCATCTATAATAGGTAAGAAACAAGTGCGAAACTCGCAAACGTTCCTGTCCACCCGGGGAAATTCTCCTGCGCGCTGGAAAATCCCTCCTCGCAACAAGCCCGGGTAGCTTACCCGGAAAGATGTGACACGGCCTTTATACTAACTTGTTTGTTTTCATTCAAAATTGTGTGTGTTTGTTTTTCTGTGTTAGAAATAAAGGCTAAAATGCCCTAAATGCTCTACCCTGTACGTCAAGTCGAACGGCCACGTGGGCCCAGCTTCCACCAATCAGAGGACTTGTTGTAGTAGTTATGTTGAATGATCCGTATTTGCCCTGAAGATACCTGCATTGATGTAACCAGGGAAACCGCGTAAATGAAATTCCACATTAGTGTTAGCGAATTCCGATGAAGTGATGAAAAACACACACAAAACCACACACACTCACACACACATACAGACACAACAATCACTAACAATAATTGTCAAGAGTCAGTAACTTTCTTTCTTGTAATTTGAAAGAAAACAACAATGCTGTTAGACAATAATACTACATATACTACTATTACTGCAGTACAAAATTGAGTATATGAATATAAGAACGACCCAAGTCCAATTTTTGGCCAAATTCAGTTTGGCATAGGAAATTGTAGCTTATGCATGGACTCATCTTGTGTGTAAATGATAAGTCCTAATTACCCCCAGAAGTGCCTGGAATAAATGAGTTAAATCTTATATGAATGTAAGAATGAAGGACTTGGCTCATTCTTACATCCATATTATAGCGCCCTCTCTCGTCCTTCTCTCATCTCTATAGCAGAATTTCATGTAATATGAATCAAAGAACGACCCAAGTCCATATGAATCAAAGAACGACCCAAGTCCATCACACAAAATGGCGTCTCCACAACTAATGTTAATGTTAATTGTCATAATAATATATGTTCTAATTTGCATATACAATGTTGCCTTCCCATCACAGTTAAATAGAATATTATTGGACAAACAAAAAAGATATGAAGTTTTTTTTAGTTTACTCGAAATGGTCTTCCATGGACTTGGGTCGTTCTTATATTCATATACTCAATTATAACAGTGATGATAATAATGATGATAACAATAATGATTATAATGAAACTAATGATGATAATGAGAACAATAAAAACTTTTTTGATGTGTCATAACTTTGTCGCTTCCATGGCAACGTACCCATCTTGTATGACGACCAAGATGCTATCATCCGCTGCAGCGAAGATTGGAAGAGGAGCAGAAGGATAATTTTCCTCCAGGAAACACCAAGCTTCCAGCGTGTAGCTACCAGTGATGCCCAGCAGCTGAATGGAGGGGAGGGTTACGTAATCATCCACCCCATCGAATTTCAAAGCCATGTTGCGTCTGTAAAAAGAGACTAGATCTGTCAACTCCACTGAATGCAAATGCGTGCTAATAACTTCCTTTCCGTTTTTTTCGTTATGTACTTTTCTTACTAGTTAATTCTACCAATTAATCTTTATCACATTTTATCAACGAGAAAAAAACAACAACATCATAACAAAAAACGCATAAAGACAGTCATGTCAAATTGAGAAGGAACAAATAGGGCCAAAAAGCATTAACAAAATCAAGCGTAAAACAATAACGAAAACATAACAAATTGAAATAAAAATGAACCAAGGTATAGGCGAGGAACGGTAAAAATTGATAAAAATGAGAGACGGTGAACCCGAAAGAAAACGAGAAAAATTACGAGAAAGGAAAATGGAAAAGCAAGACAAGTGGAAGAGGGAATTATATTCCATAAAAGCACGATGAACTTAAAAACAGCAGCAAGGGAATGTGGGGCAGGGAAAGAGGATACAGTAATGATTAACGATGATCGATGATGATGGAAACAATTAAATGGAAATTGGAAAAAAAATGAATCATAGATAATACTGGTACAATAATCATGATATTAAAGCAATAGCCACAATGGACATAGTGTGTGTGCGTGTCTTATTTTTCTCATGAACACCACCACCACCAGCATTACCACCACCATCAGTTTTAGAAGTGGATCACACAGACCTGTCAGCGCATTTGTATTGCATGTTTGAGAAGATGACATTTGGTTGGTCGTAGACGAACACTCCTAGATGACCACCAAGGAAGGTAGAGTCAAATAGATCACCAGTGTCCGTCAAGATTCTTCCTTTGGACTGTATGACCAGTCTGTTTGAAACATTGAAGTCATTAAACATCATCGTCATGAGCATAATAATTACCATCATCTTCATTTTCAATTGTGCCACACTCACTATTGCTGTCATCATAGTCATCATTCTCAACATGATTTTTGTAATTACAGCTGTAATTGGAGTGTGATTATTTCCATGACCATTGCTATCACTATGAGCAACGTCATCGTATTCATTATCTCTATATATGTAGTCACAATTGACATTGGTATCATCACCTTTACCATAAACTTTTTTTTTTCATAATCATCAACAGCGTCATTATAATTGCCTCCGTTGTGATCATGTCACTGTCTTTATCATCACTGTCAACGTCATTACCTTCGTTATCCTGGTAATACGTATCATTGTTATCATTATCAGCATCATCCTTATCTATACCATCATCATTATTTGCATTGTTATCCACGTTGTAATTATATTTGCCACCACTATAGCCATTTAATGGTTATATCATAACAAATTCTGTTATGATCATCATTATCATTTACCGCTAACATTATCACTACCAACCTAATAATAGTCATGTATATGTGTTTATGGTTATTATCATTATCGTCATTTCTATTGTCATCGATTTCGTCATCGCCAACATTATCATCATCTTCATCAATATCTCAATTGCCATCGTCACTCCCACCTGATGAGGCCAAGTGAAGGTCTGAAAGTGAGTTGCCACAGATACGCAGTCCTGTGCTGCCATCCCTGCATCAGCGGGTCGTGCCAGATGAGCTCCACCTCATCGTTGGTTGTGTAGGAGTGCCACAGGGCGTTGGCCAGCGTGGACCCAGGCCCGGTGGATGAGTGCACTCTCTTCAGTTATGATGGGTAAGGGGAGTTAACGGATTCATCTAAATAAATTGTGTGCTTTCTCACATTCTTTGCGCATTAGAAGGAAATGAAACACGTCGTAGAAATTAGATTATTGAGAACATAGTAGTAAATGTAGAGATTATAATTGTCATTACGCTAAATATGTAAGGTCGACTCATTTTGAGAGTAGAATCAGACAAAAGGCATATGGCTCTAAATTGTTTTTCAGTCTACCCCTGACACTTTTTTATTTATTGAAGAGATTATGATAACAGCGTAAGCACCAACCGGATAGATTATATCTTGCCATACTAAACAATGTTATATCTACACTTTTTGATCTTGATGCTATATATATTTTTTTTCACGTCCTTGTCTGTAGTATATATTCTTCTAATTCAGATAAAGAAACGTATTTCCATCCTGACATTGCACCACAAAACCAACAAGAAGTTGTACCTCTATTATAGCTAATTTTGAAATTTTCCATATTTTGTGAAAGATCCAGTATTCCTTTTTTTCATTTATCTTTAGTTTGGAATCATAAAATGTATGGGAAAGAGAGTTTCAACGTTTTTCTTCTACAGTATTTTGTTTGTTTGTTTGTTTGCTTGCTTTAGTATGAGTAGTATGATCAGGTACGTGTTACAGACGCCTTGTCATTTCTTGAAAATCCTTTGCGCACTCTTCACTTTCAATTCTAATCACTTTTGAAAGGGTAATGATACTGCTATGAAAGTTGACATCAATCGTGAACAGAATAATAGAGTTAATAGAGCATTTTCAATTTTTGCTTTAATAGCCTAAAAATCCATTCATTGTTGTTGCTACAGTGTTTTAAAGTTTATTTTTGTCCCATTCATCGCACAGGTAGCTCGACTTATCTTAAAGAGTAAAGGCCCGGTCACACCGCCCAAACTTTGTTGGAGCGTTCCTTGAACGGTAGGGAGAGGGGGCCGAATTTCGACAACGCTCGTCACCGCGCACAAAATGGGGACAAAAATCGAAAACACGGGCGTTGCCTTAGCGGTGCACCGCTGAAGCCGGGGTTGCTTTAGCGTTGGTTTAACGGTAGCGAGCGTTGGTTTAGCGGTGACGCGAGCGTTGGTTTAGCGGTGACGCGGGCGTTGATACAGCGGTGTTCTGCGTATGTGGGCGTTGGCTCGGCGGGGGTTTAAAGTTGGCTTAGCGGCATAGCGCTTTTGACTACGGAGCTGAATGCATCGCTTTGATAGAAGTTCTGATAGATATTTGATAGAAGTCGATAGTTGAAGTTCATCATGCCACGTGGACAAAAGAAGAGTAAGGCTGGAGAAGAAGGAGATCCCTTGTCACCCTACCTTTTTCTGTTGGTCAGTGAAATTCTTGGAATTATGATTAGGCACACAAATTCTGTGGTTGGGTTGCAAATTAATGAAAAAAATTTTAAAGTATTACAATACGCAGATGATACACTTTTAACACTTAACGGATCAGATCAAGATCTAAAAGATGCTCTTGAGATTTTTGATACTTTTGCTAACATATCGAATTTAAGAATTAACCCCAGAAAGACTAAAATAATATGGATAGGAAAGAATCGGAATTGTAGGATTAAATTATTGGAAGATTGTAATTTTGACTGGATTTTTCAGGGTAGGTACTTTAGGTACCTGGGAATAGAATTTTCAGTTAAATTATATGAAATGGTTGAACAAAATTATTGTGAAAAAATGAAAGATATTACAAACACAATGACCTCCTGGTCTAAACGATCACTTACTGTTTTAGGAAGAATTACTGTAGTTAAATCATTATTGATGTCAAAATTAAATTATTTGTTGTTATCACTTCCTGAACCAAATTTTAAAACATTGACAGATATAAATCGTTGTTTTTATTCGTTTATATGGGAAAATAAACCCGATAAAATAAATAGAAATCAAATGTGCCAGCTATATTGTCATGGTGGTACTAAAATGATTGATATTTTCATGCATGCTAAATCTCTTAAAATATCCTGGATCAGAAGGTTTATTTGTGATCCGCAGACTGAAAATTATACGTTCCACATGTTCCGTTCTTTCTTGCCCCAACCAGTATCGTTTCATTTATTTATGGGGTCACTGTACTACAAAAAACTTGCCAATGTAATGTCTAATGATTTTTGGAAAGAGGTACTTCTGGCTTTTTCAGAATTTCTACAAATCAATACAAATGATAATTGGGCAAGCCAGCCTCTTTGGAATAATCCTTTGATTAAAATGAATAATAACACTGTATATTTTAAGTCTTGGTGTGAAAAAGGTGTACGTTTTATAAATGACTTGTTAGATAATGATGGAAAATTTCTTTCATATTTTGAATTTCAGAGGAAGTTTGATATACAAACTAACTTTCTTCAGCACGGTGGACTGTGTAATTCTATCCAATCATTTGCAAAAAAACCGCATGTCGAAAATAGCAGACCCTTTTATTCCTCATGGTTTAAATGTAATACTGAAACATAAGAAAGGTTGTTCTGATATTTATCAAACGTTGTTAAGACACACGTCAAAACATTGTAACAGTTTTGTTAAGTGGAGTAGTATGTTGGATCTTGATGATAAAACATGGTCTTTATACTGTTTAATTCCTTTTGAATCAACTATTGATATCAATATGAGGTGGTTTCAATTTAAGATTCTCAATAGAATATTATATATGAAAGACGCTCTTTTAAAATTTGGTTTTGTAACAGATAAAAAGTGTACGTTTTGTAATGACAGTGAGGAAACCATAATGCATATATTCTGTTCATGTCCTTATTCAAATAATATATGGAATAAGTTTGAGCGATGGTTACTTTTGAAGATAGATAAACTAATTGTATTTACAAACCAACACAAGTTATTCGGATTTTATGGTCTCAACAACAGTGCATTAAACTGTATGATGATTGTTATAAGAAGAGAAATTTTTTCAGCGAAATTAAAAAAGACCGTTCCGTCATTCGAACATATAATATCTGAGATAAAATGTTATTTTGAGATGGAAAAATGTATAAGTCAAATGAATAGTAGAGAAAAAACTTTTGTGAAAAAATGGGCTTTATTTAGTAAGTGCTTTTGAATATTAAAATTGCATGATATTCATAGTGTTTTCAGGGTTATTTCTGCCAATAAAATTAAAAAAAATGATATAAGTTATATGTTATATGTACAAGTGCAGTAGGCCACTCTTTGTCGATAACCAAATTATTATTCTGTTTTGTATTTTAAAAATTATTTGTAAATGTGACTTTCTGAATATGTGTATGAATAAAACACCCTGTGGAAGGGGAAAAAAAAAGGCTGGAGAAGGAAGATCATTACTGAGCAGGCAGCTTCTTCTCTCTCTTCTCCTTCTGTCAACAGCTTGTTGCAATCTGAGGAGGTTCTGATTCTGCTGCTGGACTAGTGCACCAATCATAGCAAGTCTCTCAGCATCCATGGTAGTACAGTTTTACTGTAACTTTGAGCAAATTCGATATAAATGAGGTCTGCACTCAACGGCAGCTCGATTCCAAATGGGCTCCTGGTCCATTTCTCCCCGTATTGATAGCCAAATTCTGGTCCCGCTCCGACACCTCCACACCAACGCCAAACCAAAGTTCATCACCACAATGGATCGCTGCTTCAACGCCTGACACCGTTCCAGCAATCCTGTGTCCGCTCGTAAAACACTTACAACCGCTCCACCAAAGTTTGGGCAACGTTTAATCACCGCCCGGGCAAAGCTGGCGAAGCAGCGGTGGTCCAGCGTTCAAGATTTCTGCGTTGGCCTAGCGGACCCAAGCGTCCACGAACTTGCGTCTAGCGGTGCCAAACTTTGACTGGGCGTTGTTGGAGCGGTGGTGAACTTTGCCGGTGCGGAAAATTGCCCGCTCCTCACCGCTCGCAATATTTTGTGGAGCTCAAAACTTTCGGAGCGGTAGGAGGGACCATCAGCGGTGGCCGAGCGTATACGGCGTTGCCTTAACGGAGGCCAACTTTTGTTAAACGGTGGTGAACGGTTACGAGCGGTGATGATTTTTTTTTTTCACCGCTCCAGGAACTCTCCAGCAAAGTTCTGACGCTGTGACCGGGCCTTTATTGTGACCGTGCAGCACAAAACAAACAAAAAGTCGCACCCCTTCATTTTACTTGAGGACTCAAAAAAAGGTGAAATGGGTTTACTGAGTCAATCTTGAGTTTTTCATATTTTCTGAAATAAGTTTCCTTCTTCTACATTATTCTTTAGAATGGGATCTTAACAGGACTATGCAAGGGTGTTTTTAGCAGTTTTTCTACAACCCTTTTTAGGGGGAGAGTAGAATGATCAGGTATGTCTTAGAGTCTGCTTTTCATTTCTTGAAATCCTTTGAAGACTCTGCACTTACAAGTCTTATACGTATTGAAAGGATGAGGCTACTGCTTTGAAAATTAGCACTAATCATGGGCAGAATGTGTTAATAGAACATGCTCAATTTCACCTAAATCTGACAATACCTTCATTGTCGGCGGTCCAGTGATTTACATTCTGTGTTTTGTCCCTTTCATGGCACTGCCAGCACGGCTTGGGAAAGATTATGGGCTTAAATAGATCCTGTAACTTCAGAGAATCTTTTTTTTTTTTTAGTTCACACATTTCCAGACTGCGTGCTATCTTTCCAATATTCAGATAGTTTAAGAGAGTCCATTTGAATTGAGTTATATACATTTTTTTTAAGCTTAGAGTTTGCTCTTTTAGAATCTGCCCTTAACTAAAATCCATGTATGGCGACTTTTTGTTGGTTTTGCGATGCAGGGTCACAATTATTACGCACTTGAATAGACCGTGTACTTCAGAACCTCTCTTCCCAGTACACACTTTTCCAGAGTGTATGTTTTCTTTCCATGTTTTAGATGTATTAGGAGGGTCCATTTGAATTGAGCTATACATCATTTTTAAGCTTAGAGGCTGCCGTTTTAGAATCTTCCTTTAATTAACTAAGAAATCCATTCCTGGCGAGTTTTTGTTATCTAAATGGTACAGGGTCACATTATACATACTTTATGTTGACACTGAAATAACAGCTTGGATGTATTTCATCAATACGACTAATAACTCACACCTACAGACGCGTTACCATCTCAAGAATTCATATCAATCGCCGTCATACCTTAATTTGCAGCCCCCTGATGCCAGCAACATATTTGTTCCTGTTAAGGTTGCTGTGCCTCCACATTGCGACGTAAAATTTCCTGTTGCTCTGGTAACCAAATACTAAACCGATGTAGCTGCCACCCTCGTCTCCATTGACGAACGTTGTGCAGCGAAAGTCTACCGGTCCAACGGTGTCACGCCCGATCAGCATTACTGGGGATGGGGTTGAGCTTGGTTGTGATAACTGAACTTCTTTGCCCTATGAAAATACGGGAGAAAAAAGATACGCACTTGCTGTAACAAATGAAATGACAACGAAGAATAACAAGAGCGGAAACGTGTGTGCCTAAAACATTAAATAGTTGGAGAAAAAAGAAAGTAGAAAAACAAAAATGTGGATCATGTTAGCACAATTTTGCAAAGAATCTTGGGACGCCAATAGAGATGAAGTGAACATAATTATAGGGGGTCTAAAAACGAAGAAAATCCGGCACACTGTGACACTCATGAAAGCAATGCTACAATATTTCTTTCAATGGAAAGTTCTGTTAAATGTCAACGTACACGTTGTGATATCGCTCTCCCTGTCAGTACAGGGTACATTTGAATTCATTCACCACAAATGCCACATCACAGTGATATTATCATTTTTGTATTTTTGTGACCACAAAAAAAGACAAAATAAGACAGCTTTTGTAACATTCGTCAAAACGATTCAGATACAAGCTACTCTCGCCATTACTTACAGAATCAGTGATATCCCACGATGGCTGGGAGTCAGTCAACTCAAGGTTGACCGAATAGTACGGGTCAAAGGTCGTAGTGTAGTATCGATTGCTCTTAGGGCAGATATCGTAGATATCGCTGGTGCCGTCTCCGTCGTAGTCTGTTTCACATTCGTCGCCGATACCATCATCTGAAAGATGGGATAATTGAAGTTTTTTTTTTCTTTTCTGTCTTTGTTTTGTTTTGTTTTTGTATGTGTGCTTTTTTTTTGCTTTTTTTTTGTTTTGTGTTAATTAGGCCTACTTGCGGTGAAATACATTCATAGTGAATGCATTCATTGTGTACTTATGAAGCATATCGCACCAAAGGTGCATAACGGTATGCAGTTGGTCAATGCAAGAGCGACTAGAAAGTCTAGAGCCACATTCAAACTATTTTCTTTATACAGTCTCCTGTCCCCTTCGTTAACTCTTTATGTGCCACGTTCTTCGCACCTCGAACTCAGTCGACGGCGTGCCATCTTCGCATGTTCTACTCAAAAGCACAAAGCCACCCAAACGGACAGATAAAATCGCCAAATACCACGGTACGATGAAAGCGTTTGTCGTGATGCCATTCCTGTCACAGGTAGCTGGATTTCATGTGGTGATTGGCTACCAAGTGGTGTGCTGTACTGGATTAAGTTTCTGGGTACTGGTTTGCGTGCAAAAGAAATGTCTCTACAATGATATACTAGTAGCAACTGGTCATTTGAAAGAAAAACGAGAGTTGATTTGTCATACAGATTACATCAAAGCAAAGTCTTATAACATTTTCTCGACAACTTTGCTCATTACATTTACAGGATAACAAGAATCTACTTTTAAGTGAAGAGACTTGAAAAGCGGATTATTTCTCCAATGCATGGCTACATTGATGTCTCAGAATAATGTGGCACACAAGGGGTTTACACAATGGCACATAAATAGTTAAATGTCTTGATAGATTATAGTGCCTAGATTTCAATTAATATGTTGCAAAATTAATATACCCTCTCTCCGTCCAACAAAACAAAGTCATGTCATATTCACAATATTGCAATATCACAAAGTATCTCATCCGTTTTTTAATGCAGTCAACATTTAAACTTAACATCCAAAAGATCAATAATAAAGCTGACAAGATAGAAAAAAAAGAACAATTACTACTACCTATTAAACATTACACTTAACATTCTTCAAATTAGAATGAGATAAACAAGCAAACGGGACATACATTTTAAAACCAACTACGCGTTACCATTTGTGTCTTCCTGGCTTGGGTTGGCATATAGAGGGCAGTTGTCAAGCCCGTTTGGCATTCCGTCACCATCCTTATCATCGTCACATTGGTCGCCTAGCAACAAAAGAAGCAACCATGCTAACAACAATAAAGAAAAAGAAGATATGTAGCTCTGCCGCTGCCTAGTAGAGAAACATGGTATCTACTTGAACTTCGGTGGCATCAAAGACACTCGCTGAAACGTCAAGAAATAGTATTCTCGTAATGCTAGGACTCTGTAGTTGAACATTTCAGAACTGAATAAAAAATATAAAAAATAGAACAAAAATATGTTCTCCTTCAAGATTCACAGAATTTTTGTTCAAATTTATAGGCCTTAATATGAAAAGACAATGTCGAAAAGGAAAGGATATTTGCAGTCTGCACTGTTTCTGTAAGAGGAAGCTCGGCAGCTGTAAATATTCAACGCAAATAGGGAACCTGCATCCACTTGACAACGCCATCTATCGGCTAGATTCATCCTAACTTTTCTTGAATTTCCTATTCACATAGAGGAACTGTAGTCTAAAAATAACATTGTTTTGTTTTCCTTCTTTTCTTGCAGGTACCTTACCTGTTCCATCACCGTCAGTGTCAGTCTGATCAGCGTTGGGAATGATTAAACAATTATCTGAGATATCTAGAATGCCGTCACCGTCCCTGCAGTGAAAATAAAAAAGAAGACATGATAATGTAACAGTCCAGCCTATCATTTTACGCGCAAAGCTATTGTGATTGCTTGGTATAATTTTAAAACTTCTGTAGAAAGTCATTTCAGCGCCCACAAGCTTTACGCCAGCTGAGACATTAATGCATTTTTCTATGGCACGAGAGAGTCATAATCATACAATGTGGTGAAATTTGATCAACGATCTTATTTCAGACATTCATGCGGAAGGTTTGTGGTCACTAGTGGTAAGCATTTCTTTTTTCTAATAAAAACAAGGTTATCGACGCCTTTATGAGAATGTGAAAGAAGGACTGAAAATATGAATAAGGAGAAAAAGAAAAGAAGAAACAGTTGTATGATTAACATGTTTTACAATGTATATCATGATGTCTTGGTGATTATACCACACACTTAAGAAATTCAAAAGCTCGGCACAAATAGAAAAGAAATAACGAAAGGAATGAACTTGTAGAAAATTCATAACTATCGTAGAATGGAAAGAGGTGGTTAGGATATAAGAAAGGAGATAATAAATAGAGATAGAGATATAGAGAGATTAATGCTCACATGTCTAGGTTAGGTTGACCGACGTTGTCGCACGAGTCGCCGTATCCGTTCTGATCGGAGTCGGCTTGATCCGGATTAGCATGATCCGGGCAGTTGTCGCACAAATCGCCCACCCCGTCCCCGTCTCGGTCAGTCTGGTCCGTGCTGTTGACCAGTGGGCAGTTATCGGCCTGATCTGGGATACCTTCGAAACCAAAGAAGAGAGGGAGAGAGAGAGAGAAGGCTGGGGGAGGTGGTGGCAGAGAGCAGTATGGAAATTCAAATCAACACTGGTCTATATAACTGTGCTGACTAACTTTGACTGTTCCATTACTTCTGTCAACAGCTGCAACTCGACAAGAATTCATAAAACTGCTACAACATTACATCTTTTGTTTCAATTAGCATTACCATTTTCGCAAGATTTTTAAAGAGGTTTGTACACCACTTATCTGTCTTTGTGATTATGTAAATCTATCGATTGATTAACCTTTTTGTTTTCTTTCACACACATCACATTGTCATTTCTAATAAAAAGAAAGAGAGAGGATAAAGCGTAATTATACGTGAAGAAAAGAGTAATGGAATCCTACCATCGTCATCGTCATCATCGTCGCAGTCATCGCCCACACCGTCCAAGTCGGTGTCGATCTGTCTGCTGATATTAGACGGACAGAAGTCGCAGAGATCGCCAAATCCGTCCCCATCGCTGTCCCGCTGATCTGGGTTCCACACAAACTGGCAGTTGTCCTAAGAACGTAGAGAAATTTTAATGATAACAGACTTCTAGGTCCGCACGTCTGTATTTTATACATAATTATGCAGACGCTCGCGCTCGCATACGTGTGTGCATACGTCTTGATTTGATTTTGATTTGAATTATCTCTGCATTTTTAACAACGTATATGTAACAACATAACAAACAGTTTTCCAGTACTATGCATATTATATCCTACACAAGATGAAAAGAAATACAGTCATAATGTACCGACGACGAAATATTGTTTAGGTGAATTATCATCATACAAAAACGATTGAAAAATCATTGATTATTCAATCGACTTAATAATAAAAAAAAAAATGTAGGAGACTGTCATCTTAAGCTGTAGCTCGAGTCTGATGGCGACCTGTCGAAAAGGTTGGTGCGCTTGCTTCTCATATCGGAGGTGAAACTCCAAATCTTGTTAGGCTATTTCACACCTCGAGTAAACGTCAAATTTCTTGAATAACCACTTCATGATCAATGGTGTCATCATTATGATAAAATTTTGAATACCAGCAGAATCTGCAGTTTGACGCTTATACAGTCTCAAGTAGTAGTTTTAGGGTAAGATAATGATAGTACAATATCCATTTGGTGGGAGTCTCGTCGCAAACACATCTAAGATCAAAATAAGGTCAAATTGTTGCACGTACCCTGACTTTAGAGTACTGTACTTTAGATTGCTTAGTTTCTCAATTAAACGGAATAAAAATTTAACGATTTTAGATTTCTGCGCAAACGTTCTTCAATCATGTTTACATTGCATAATAATTGTATGGAACAATGGAAAAAGGTAAACTTTGTCGTAAAATGACTGGAGGACATATATTCTATGTTAAGCAAGGCTTCGTCCTCTGCAAACCAGCACTAAAAATAATCATCTCAACCCTCAAACATTTGTTCTATGACATTTGCTCCTACGACACTTGCTCCCTTGAAATATGTTTACAAAAAGTCAAGCATAAATTCTACCCACGAGGTAATCCTAACCTATAATCCTTATCCTCACATCAAATGAAACCTAAAGACCTGTCACAACCCCTACCCCAAAACCTATAGAGGACATTGGAGAAAATAAGACCGAATCAATTGTCCAAGGAGAAAAAATTCATTGTGCTAAAAACGCTTTGAGTGTTTTGTGTGCGTTGCATAATATGCTGCCCTGAACTCCGGGACTGCTATAGGCAGGGCTAAATCTCATGCGACGCGTTTCCGAGTTGTAATAACATAAGCGTTAAAGGGATGACACAGTCTTGGTGGAGATGAGAATTGGGAGTTTAACCTTTTTGAGATACCAAGAAAACGCTTACGATATAGTACAGAGCATACCATTTTAAGAGGAATTCAAAGTTAAC
This sequence comes from Diadema setosum, assembly GCA_033980235.1. Lineage (NCBI taxonomy): Eukaryota > Metazoa > Echinodermata > Echinoidea > Diadematoida > Diadematidae > Diadema > Diadema setosum. The sequence continues at coordinate 32,985,881 of CM067065.1, forward strand.
TTGATAAAAATCGGGTTTGGAATGACTGAAACATCCAAAAACAAAGCAAAACAAGGCGAACGTAATAAAAGGTGGGTCCCAAACTTTATTAGAATCCCTTTGTTTTGGTTACCTCAGCCATTTTCATCAAATAAATGTTAAATTCCTCTTGGAATTACATGTTCTTTCATATTTCTAAAGATGTTTCTCATCTTAAACGCTTAAAGTTAGGTCTCAACCAAAATTATACGATCCCTTTAATCAGGAAGGCCTATTAGTTGTTAGTCCTATTACCTCGGCATCTTTTATGCGATCACTATCGTCATCCTCATCACACGCGTCCCCGAACCCGTCACCATCGACATCTTCTTGGCCACTGTTCGGGATCGTCGGGCAGTTATCTTCCTGGCAACCGTCAAAGTTGTCAAGGTCGCAGGCCAGAGTCGCGGCTGGTCGTCCGTCCGCGTCGTCGTCGAGTTCACAAACGACTCCGTTTCCCGCAAACCCGCCGTCACACTTTATAGGAAAGTTAAAATGACAGAAATGTGCACATGTGACATCAATAATGATAAAAACAACAACATAACATCATGCTCAATGAACACTACTGAAAAAAAAAAACAATCCATTATTGATTTGCTTCTACATATGGGTCATTAGCCTCTCCCAACCACGATATTCATAACATAGTCATGTAAACTTAACTGTTAGCATAAAAAAGAACGAAAAATAGCTGTTTTGGTAGATATGTGAAAATCATTACTGCTGACGTGGGCAATTCTACAGTGTAGATTAGATTTGAATTAAAAAAAAAAATATGCGTGGTGTTGGCTTTATACCTCGCATTGGAAAGTCCCCTCTCCCGTGGTTGTGCAAGATGCGTTGCCATGGCAATCGTCCAGATCCAAGAAGCAGTAGTCTCCCGGTGTACATCCTCGTCCATCGTCTCCGATGATATAACCAGCCTCACACACGGTTGTGCAGGTGAAACTCCCCTGTTCGATTTAAAGGGTGGTTATAAAAAACGCTGGTATTTCTATTTATTTATTTTAACTCATGTTTCCTTTGTGATAAAAGCATACTGGTAGAGTAATATTATAGAGGGGAGGAAATGATTGTGGCACACCAGTATGTCACCATTTCTTACAGCAAGCAAATCATCACCACTAAAGCCGAGTAAGTTCAACCATTCCTCTCCTCGACACAAGCCCCATCGCCCCCATCTCGATCCATTCTCTTTTCCAACGTGGGCCGAACAGGCCACACCCACGTTGCTGAATATGTGACCGTGCACCTCAAAACGAACATAAAGTCGCACACACTGATTTTGCGTGAGGACTGAAAACAAGTGAAATGGGTCAACCTAGCCAAACTTGACTTGTTCATATTTTCTGAAAGAGCAGGTCTTCTTTTACGTTATGCTAAAATTTGGTATCATAAAATGGGCAGGAAAGTGTGTTTTTTAGCAGTTTATCTCGAACATTTTTGATAGAATAGTGTGATTAGGTGTGTCTTCAGAATCCCTTTTTCATTTCTGAAAAACCTTGTCCACACTCTTCACTTTCAACTCTAATAACTTTTGCAAGAATAGTGCTACTGCTTTGAAAGTTGGCAGTGATTATGGACAGAATGTGTTAATGAGACATGCTTAATTTCAGTTCAATCTGATAATCCCTTCATTGTTGTTACTCCAGTGGTTTACTTCCTGTTTTTTGTCCGATTCATCGCACAGCCAGCACGGTTTGGTGAAGATTAAGCGCTTGAATAGACACTGTACTTCAGAGCCTCTTTTCTCAGTTCCCACTTTTTCAAGTTTGTGCTTTCTTTCCAATATTTAGATAGGTTAGGAGAGTCCATTTGATTTGAGTTATACATCATTTTAAAGCTTAAAGTCTGCTCTTTCAGAATATGGTCTTAACTAAAAATTCATGTCTGGCGACTTTTTGTTTGTTTTGAGGTGCACTGTCACATATGCATGTTCATGACAGTATACACATAGTTATCAGAGATCTGTATTTCAATCTGTATTTGAGAAGGATGCAAAGATTGGTGATTCTGTTTACTAAAATTAAAAAGAGCAGGACGAAAAACAAAAGAATAACAATGCTGAAAAATAGGTGAGGGAAAGAGAGAGAGAGGGGGGGGGGGGGCACGCATAGAACTGGAGAGAAAATGGAATATGGAAATGAGAGATGAAGGTTGACAAAGTAAAGCACTGCTCACTGCGCAGTGAAGTTTGATGATTGGTCATTCTTCGCTAATTGTATTTTTTGGCCTTACAAAATTATTGACAGAAAAAAAGTACTTCAGAATTTAAAAATCTTTCAAAGTGGGAAAATCACAATTAATGTTGACTTCATTTAATACTGACGCAATCTTATAATGGTGTTTCCTCATTGAAATTCAATTTTTAGGGTTGCAGTAAAAAAACAAATATATATATATATACTATGCAAAATGTGATGTGACGGAGAGGAAATCTTGTGATCTAATATAGCATAAACAAATTTAAGGACACACATTTAATACAACTTACCCCGTTTCAACATGCTTCCATCTTGAAAAGCGACATAAAGATATTTAATTTAGTATTACCGGAACATGGGGTTTTCAGTGAAACGGGTGCGGAAAAATAAAAATAATAGGTCAGGATAACATTTCCTCTTTTTTTTTTTGTATGTTATCTTAATTATATAAATGTAAGGCATTGTAAACGAAATATTAAGTAATGAGATGTCCTTTTTTGAATATAATCATTACATTTAAAATAGCGTGACACAGAAATTATGACCCTGATGCGCGCATCCGCCAAACAACCGCACGAAGTGGGATACTTACTATAGTGTTCTCGCAAATCGCATGAACGTCACATCCTCCGTTATCAGTGGCGCATTCATTGATATCGGTGCAAACCTGCAGACAAAAAAAAAACAAAAACAAAAACACACAAACATGAAGACACTGATCAAAATAAAAGAAAACGAAATGTCCCCATCATAAGTTTGTTTATTGTTTTTCGTAAATGATGCATGTTATTAAAAAAAAATAGGAAAAGGCTTGAAAACAATATTGCTGTTGATTTTTTTCATTCTATAATCTGGTCATCAATCAGAAAGATAACAAAAACTCTGTGAGGGCTCAAAATAGGTAGAATGGACCCGTCTTGTCAATCCTGAGTTGTTGTAAACCCGATGATCACTTTTAACACAATTCCATATATAAATCTGGTTCCACGTGTTATTTCACCGCAATGCTCTCATATAATTGTGTGTGTGTGTGTGTGTGTGTGTGTATGTGTGTGTGTGTGGTTCGTAGATACTATCCTGCTGCAGTTGCTGCAAAATATAAACTTCGTGTGTTCCATGTGCTAACACCATAACCACTATTATGATTATGAGAGAATGGACAGTCGTACTACTCCAGACTCGTAATCCTTCGAGACGATCAATGATCACGTTGTCTACTCGAATTCAAGATTGGCACACTCATTTCCCCTCCCCCTCCCCTCCCCTCCCCTCCCCATCCCCTCCTTCAACTTTATCTCCCAACTGCAAGATTTTCAACCCACCTGTAGGTGGGACCGAGCGTACTCCAAACCGATGCCGTGCGGTACCTTCCCGTTGAAACCCGGCGGACAGCTCCCGCACTCGAAGCCTGGTTCCAAGTTCACGCACGAGGTATTAACATAGCACGGGTTTGCCTCTGAACACTGTCAACACGGCAAAATGAATAGTTATAAATGTCGATTGCTAATTTTCAAAAGCTCTTGGCTTCTTTGCGAAGAAATAAGAGAACAAATGAAATGTTGTACAGAGACACATAATTTCCATCTTGTTTATTATTTGAAAAATTGAATTCATTATTACGAACGTATTATTTTGAAATTCGAATAAGAATCTCTACCGTTACAAAGCAGTGTTTACGATGACATTCAGAATGGTACTTCATTTGGCTTTACCTTCGTATATCAAACATGTAATATAATAATCTGCATAGGCTAATCTAGAAAATGCAAGCCATTTTTTTTTAATTCAATTTTGTCCTTAGGCCATGTGTCATCGGCAATCATCTTACGTAATTATTTTTTTTTTTCTGTCTTCTACAGTAATCTTGCTTCTGGGTGAACGATGCTTATATGTAAATGTCTCTCCGTCATAAGGCATTATAAACTGTGCGTTTGAATCTCTGCATTCTGATTGGTTAATTGTTATGCACTGATTTTTATTGTTCCACACTGACCCATGCGTCCGGTAAAATTCTGAACGCATGGCTCAAGTCATGTATAGTGTAGTGGGTGTAGCGGAAGCACGATGGGGGAAAATGGTTGTATTTCATGAATTTACTGGCTAATTTTATTACACACATGATGCGAAGGCCTATCTCGTGAATCAGTAAAAATTGGATGCAGCCTAAATTTTGGAGCAGCCTAAAACCAACTCGCAGTTCCAAAGTTAAAGTTGTGCATCCGATTCATTTCAATCTACTCTGTCCTGTACATCCTTTGTATAATAATTTATCTTTAAATCTTCTAGACTTATCATGTATACTTCGTTAATGTCTCGGCAGTTATCTCCCGTGCCAGTAAACCCCTTAGGGCAGTCCAGACACCTGTAGCCTCCGGTACCTCCCGTGTTCACACACGTCACCCCCTCGGTGCATGGTCCAGGGAGAGAGAGACATGGACCTGTTTGCCGTGAAGAAATTTAAAGTAAAAATAATTTTATATGTGCTACATACCACCATACAAGATTATATACTTAATTGCCACGTCTACTCTGTATGATAAACCCAGGAGAATCTGGACAAAGGCGATATACAAAACATATCATTATGCACAACTTCCAAAACAAAAATTAATACAAATATTGAAAAAAAAGGGGAACGACAAGTACAAATATTGTATGAAACGAAAAGTGGTATATCGCATTTTAGACGAGAGGTGTCATTCTTCTTCTTGAACGTAAGAGATCATCCAAAGAGACTCGAATGGATAAATTTTCTAAAATAAAAACTGAAAAGTACCCGATTTCCATTGAAAACTAAATGCTACTTTTATCATATTGGTACAAGTTTATTCAAGAGCAAGCACTTTAGGCATGATTGTACAGAGTGAGGAAGGTAAATTCTAACATTCAGAAAAAAAAAATATCCTATTTTTCGTGATTTGCAGAATCCTCTTTTGCTTATGATTATTAAGATAATAGCAACATGTTTAATATTAGAGATGCCAAACATTTGAGAACGTGTCATAGTGGGGCAGATATGTGGAAAATATGCTCACATCCGGCAGAAAGTATGACATTTTGCATATAGGGGTATTTGGAGGCGCTGATTTCAAAATTTGCCGGATCCAAGAGATCTGGCCACGGGTTCGGCCGCCATTTTGAATTCCAATAATATGGCCGCCGTCAAAGAGCCGTATCTTCAGTTCTGAATGACATAAGCCGTTGAAATTTGATACATAAAAGGATGGTGATACGATGACTTCAATAACAGACTTATTTGATATGTCTGACAAGCTGCACGGCAGCCAATTTGAATTTTCTTACATGGTTGTCATGTTGGAGTGTTGAAAATCTCTCTCTCTCGGGTTTTTAAATTAGGCTACTTGATTGAGCGCGCATTTGTAACTGATTGAGTGCGCGCTGTTGTATTAACATTGTCACGTCAGTGAAAGGTGCATTATGCTTCATTTTTGCTGCAATTTTTGGCATGACCGTGAATATTAGTCGTGATGTCTGTCTTCGCAGCCATATTGGATTTCAAAATAGCGGGGCATTGCGTTTGTCAGACATATTACATTAGTCTATGTTTACCTCAGTATGTTAAAATAGTTCTTTGCACCTAATTTCAGCGTCACTCACCACTTAGAACTCGAGATAGGGAGTTTGAACATTTCGTCGAGGCGGCCATATTGGAATTCAAAATGGCGGCCATTCGATGTTCGTCCGACACTTCAAATTAATCTGTCATCAAATTCAACATGTCAAAACGCTCTTGTGTACCAGATATTGGTGCCACAGGTCAGATATCTTGGATCCGGCCATTTTTGAAATCAGCGCCCCAAAATACCATTACATGCACAATTTCATACTTTCCGCCGGATGTGAGCATCACGACCAATTTTTTTGCTACAGATCTGCCCCACTATCACCCTTTAAGCCCCTTTTCACGCTTTCACGGATTGCTTCCCGGATGACCACGGATCGTCATCAGTGGTGTTCCGGCATGCAAAATATCGATTTTCCTCTCAATGCCGGTGTGAATACGATGCCAACTGGATGTCTACACGAAGAAGTACGGAGGCTACACGGACAAGTACTGTGCCTACACGGACCATAGCGGAAACGTTACGGAGCTATCACGGCCATACCAAGGAAGAGCACGGATGCAACTGGGTCCCTTCGCGGTCTTTACACGGATATCCCTAAAATGTTGACAGATGACATTTATTTTTGCTTTTGATACTTTGTTGTTCTCGGGAAACATGTCTCCAGAGCTAATAACAAGCACATCAGAAAATCTACAGCAGCCTACGTATGCCTGGGTTTGTCGACGTCAGGGAAATCGCTTTATTGCAAACTCTCATTTTGCGAGAACATCATCACATAAACAAAGCAAAACAAAACAAAACAAATCAAAACACGCACACACACACACAAAAAAAAACAACTTCAAGGAAATGTGTCGGAGTTACTGAAGCTTTTCAGGCGACCATTATACGAACAGAATATGAGGGGTTGCTGGCTGTACTGATGGAGGGAGATGTGAGCAAATTTAACGGACTTCATGAGCTTGTACTGGCAAAAAACACGAATTTTTCATCCCGGATGGAGCCGATGCTAATACGGACGTCCCGATGTCTTCTTGGGTTGTCCCAGAATGAGTACGGAGGCAACACGGAGTAGCCGATGCCTACGAGGAAGGAATAGGGAAGCAGCACGGAATAGACGGTGCCAACAAGGAAGAGTTCGTATTGATTTTCATCCGTGATGTCCGGGAAAAAAAATTAAGCAAGCTTATTTTTTTTTTCCGCGCACATTCCAGATGATCTAGGATAATGCCAGATGACTTCACGAAGTCAACTTTTACACTTTCACGGATGGCATCACGGATGACCACGGATCGTCGATCCGGGATCATTCGTACTGTTTCCGGCATGACCGTATTGACTCCGTGAAGTCATCCCGCATTATCCTTGATCATCCGGCATGTCCGCGGAAAAAAAGAAAAGAAAAAGCTTGCTTTAATTTTCATCACGGACATCACGGGTGAAAATCAATACAAACTCTTCCTTGTTGGCACCGTCTACTCCGTGCTGCCTCTGTATTCCTTCCTCGTAGGCATCGGCTACTCCGTGTTGCCTCCGTACTCATTCTGGGACAATCCGTGAAGACATCGGGACATCCGTATTAGCATCGGCGCCATCCGGGATGAAATATTCGTGTATTTTGCCAATACAAGCTCATAAAGTCCGTGAAATTTGCTCACATCTTCCCCCATCAGTACAACCATCATACTGTTCTTACAGTGGTCGCCGGAGTAATACCCACACATACTTCTTTGCTGTTTTTCTTCTTTGTGTGTGTTTTGATTTGTTTTGTTTTGGTTTGTTTATGTCTTGATTTTCCAGAAAAATCAGAGTTTGAAACAAAGAGATATACCTTAATGGTGTCCACAAGCACAGAAGTATGTACGCTGCTGCAGATTTGTGGTGTGCTTGTTATATTTAGCTCTGGAGGCATGTTGACCGAGAATGATACAGTATCAAAAGCAAAAGCAAAAGTCATCTGTCAACGTTTTAGGGATATCCGTGTAATGACCGTGAAGGGACCCAGTTGCATCCGTGCTCTTCCTTGATATCTGTGTTGTCTCCATATCGTTTCCGCTGTGGTCCGCGTTCATTCCTTGTCTGTCCGTGTAGGCACCGTACTTGTCCGCGTAGCCTCCGTACTTGCCCGTGTAGACACCCAGTTGGGATCGTGTTCACACCGTCATTGAGATGAAAATCGATATTTTGCATGCCGGACCACCGCGGACGACGATCCGTGGTCATCCGTGTAGCAATCCTTGAAAGTGTAAAAAGGCTTACTCACAATCAGCTTCCGACAGACATGGCTGGCACACCGAACAGTCTCCCAACGAGAACTCGCTGGGCTGACATGGGGTGCACTCCGTCTTTCCCTCGGTGCTGCTAAACCCGCTGTCACAACAGGTGCACTCAGACTGGAGAGATTCGTTGTTGTAAGATCCAGGGGTGCAGGGTTTGCAGGACTCTTTGTAATAGACATAGGCCAAGAGTAAACACCACTTTGTATTCAAAAGGTAATAGTTTCAATGAAATGTCACTATGCGTATAACACATTCAATTTCAGGATTATTATTTTCCTCCTTTCCGAGGTGATACTGAATAATACATATGATTAACTTCAGGTTAGCACTTGTAATTGGAACTATACTTGCATAATAAAAGAAGAAAGATATGGTTAAAACAATAAATATAGAAAGAAATAAAATCAAGCGTTATCGAATATCGACATTGATTTATAAAGCGGTCAAGTTATTGTCCGCGAAAAACTAACTCCAACGAATGAAAATATTGGAACTATTATTAATAGTTCCATTCATGTGACTTTCTCTTAAATCACTTGTGATATTGAGGTTACCTGTGTCATATCCCCTGGAGAAAGTTCCTGGTCCGCAAGGGAACCTCTGTCCATCAAAGCAGGCTGTCCCTGCCTCACAAGTTGTACACTCATCGGGGCAGTACTGTGATAGAGAGCGTAGGAAAATGAACACTTGTCTTCACAAAGTTCAGAAAGTCAACTTCTAAAAGTTAGGTCTCATACTTCCCGAGATTGCTGGGGAAAAAAAAAAAATCAGTAATTAAGTGCACACTTTCATGCTTCATTATTGAACATTTTGCGTTGGTGTCTGTCCAAACTAAAAGTAGGCATTGTACTCGTTTTCAACATAATCAATACTATATTTTCGACAGGAAAGGGAAAGTATCATCCTTCATTTGCTCTATGTAATACAGTGTGTCTCCAGTAGATGGTAGTGCTGCTACCGAATGAGTATCATTGCAGCTGCAACAATGAAAATCGACTTCTAGAGAAAGCTGAAGAACTTCGAAATTTGGACACTTCAAGATGTAGTGCTCTATTGATGTCGGGATATTACCTTTCAAAGCGCACAGTAGAAGTTGAATTCTTAATGTGGTAACAGAGTAATATCATATCTTCAAACATGTGTTATATAGAAAAGCAGTTCATAAGATTAATGTTATTGGGGGATGGAGATCTTGAATGAGTACTTACTGTGGTGTTGCAGGTAACATAGGTGTACGTTGGACAATGGGTAGCATAGCCGTCAACACACAACTTTTGGGAGAGATTAACAGAAAAAAAAAACAATGACCAAAGGCATAAATGAAAACTGCGTAAAAATCACCATGCTTCATCAAATCATGGTGTGTGTTTTTTGTGTGTTTTGTGTGTGTGTGTGTGTGTGTGTGTGTTTTGTGTTTTGTTGTGTTTCTCTTTGTTGCACATTCAACATTCTTGATGGAGTGATCGGAATAGATGAAAAGCGGGTCTTACAAAAAAACTAACTCAAATATCCTCATAAACCACACAGTTCTTTTGGAGCAATGGAGCATTATAATCATCATCGTTACAACATTTGCACGACAAGAACTATCAGCATCGTAATCATAATCATTGTTAATATTCTACTTCCAAACTTGTTCTTCTTCTTGTACTTGTTGCTATTATCATTTCAATATTTTCATTAATATCGTTATTATTGACACTCTTCTCGATTCGATCCTTAGTGCTGACAACCACCAAAGGCAATGAGGCGCTACATACCCATCCAATGGGGCACTCGGAGCATTCTGAAGCGTGACCGAATGAATGCTCTGTGGGCGAGCGAGGGCAGTCAACCTGTGTCGGGTCGCATCGTCCACACGGCCTCTGGAGACCATCCCCGATGCAGTAGTTTGTTGTCTCACATCGCTCGCATTGTGAAAGATCTTTGAAGGGAGAGGAGAGAGACAGACAGAGAGACAGAAAATAAAACAATTATTGAAGAAACAATTAACCAACGATCAACAGCCCTTCACAACCAAAATACTTATGAAGATGTAAGATCTGCAAAGATTGGTATAATGTGCAAAATAAGTATTCACAAACTCTTAGTGTAATAACCGACCAAAAATGTGCTCTTCACATTGACACCACAAAAAAAAAAAAAAATGAACAGAAGGAAATATCGTCAACGCAGGAGATAAAATTTGGATAGTGATGACTAAATACGAAAGTTTGACTAATTAGACTGAAATCATTAACAAAAACATTAATATAAGCTCTCAATGAAATTATTTTTTTTTTTCTATGGACAATGGTACTGGGGGATGACCCAATAATAATAGAATAATGTAATTTACGTCGGAATCTTCTCTCTGTTGTACAGCCAAGTATCTCGAATCGAAGCCCGATCTCGATGTTCCACGTCTTGGGGTAGATCCTGATGTACCGGGAATAAACCTCCTCAAACATGTTTAGTTTGACCCCATTCTTGTTTGAGTTGGCGGTAAAATTCTGCAAGGAAAAAAAAATATTTCGTGAAGCTATTGTACACATAGTTCTTCACCAACCTAATGTTAATTAAACATCATTATCGACTGATTCCCCGGATCAGAGTTTCTAAGAAATTGCTGGGTCAGGTACCCCCCTTAGGTCACATACTTTTCCCCTCAAATCACCACTTTCACGTAACAGCATGAGACATTTTCAATGCCATCTGAAGGGCCGTTTGACAACATAGACGTACTTGATCTCAACATTCTTAACAGAAAAAAAAAAACGCCCTCAAATTTACGACGCACAACATCAATCGGCCCTTTTAAAGAAGTAGAAGATCGGTGCAGCCATATCACTCATTGAAAAGGTGAGTTTATGTTTGTAAATAATAAATGATACTTAAACTACAAGTTGTGTTTCCTGCTACTTGTACTTCTTACATGGCAGTCATGGTATGTATGGATTTACGAATCTACGGTCCATGGTGAGTAATGATTGACGTTTGATGATCATGTTATTTATGATTCTCAGGTGACATCAGAGTTCAAATTAAGAAAAAAAAAAGGTTACTGTGAATTAATCATTATTCCTGTCCAACGGTGAATAATAATGAGCTGTCAAAGATTATGGCATTGGCTACGGGAGGCGGTTGGGTTGGGGTAAAACGCACCTTGATATTTCTACTCTCTTGAACGTAAGTCCAGCTGGAGGTGACGTTGCTATAGGCAACCTGGTAGGTCTCCACCCAGTGGTCATTGTCCAGGCTACCCTGGGTCTGGAGTCCAGAGAAGATAGTGACCTCCCCCATGTCCACCTGGATCCACTGGTTAGTGTCCGAAACCGCTGGAACCCAACCTAATCAAGCAGCGATGCAATTATAACAGCTATCTGCTCTATAGGATTTTTTTTTTTGCATCATTATTGATTTCTTGTATAAGGTTTAGAAAATTTTCTTTCATTAAAGACTAATTATGAGTAACTATCTTGAATTTTTGAAAACGTTGCATGTCTCTGAAACAGCACAATGTGGTTCACTGCTACAAAGCATTATTATTTTCAGATCTACCCTTTTAGAGCAGGAACTGAATTTAAAAAAAATGTATGCATATATCATATCATACCTACATTTATATCCAATATCACCTAAGTTATTCACCTAGCCTGTTTTGGTTGGTATAAGACGCATTTTCGGTAATGAAACCCATAATACGAATATTCGTATCTTCTACTAACCGGATCCGATTGGCCCACGTTCGGTGGCGGCAGAGTAGAGCCTGGCCTTGTCTGGGCTGTAGTCATCCCTGAGCATGCTTGACGCCGTGATCATGCCGTCTCGTATGATCCCGTTCTCCATTCCTCTCGGATCACGGCAGTCTATTGATTAAAGAAGAGAGATAGCCTAATAACCTTACTCTCCTTATTACGTCTTCTTCCGCTCTCCTGTTTCTCATTTTTTTCTGTTATGAGTTGGAGGAGACCTTTGTACGTTCAGTGGTGCGTCTTTATAACAATTGAAAATCATACATAGTTTGATGAATTGCTTAAAAAAAAAACCCAAATCACAAATTGATGTGTGTGTGTGTGTGTGTGTGTGTGTGTGTGTTTTCTTCTCCGCTAATGGCAGTCACTTTTCTTTTAATGGCGTGTAGGCTGGGGTTGAATCAAACCATAATTGTAAGTAACTATATATAAATGAATAAATAAATCGAGTAGAGAGATAAAGAATTATATTATTTTCACGAATAAACTGATATAATTAAAATTATTTTAGATCAATTCAGTGTGAATGCAGTCAATTTCAGTCGAGATAATTCCTAGGGATAAGATGTACAAAAATGTACAGCTAATCATACTTACCGTACTCGAAGAGGTAATACTTTGGCACCCTTAGATGCAATTCTCCAGTCGTTTCGTTAATGTAAATGCTGGACTCAATCGATTCTCCCAGAATATCAAATATGCAGGTTTCGCTGATCGTTAGATTTACTAGCACCACGTCACCAAGTGAGGGCGTTCCACCGTCGATAGCGGCCACAATAATTACGACCATGTAAAAGCTGGAGTTATCCATAGGCCTGGATGGTATCACAGAATAAACGTGTATCAGCGTGCAATTGCGATGCTTTAGGAAACAGAGTCGGACGGTGATCAATAGATGAATTGTGGTTGCGAACACAGCATGCCAAGCAGTTGCACCTAGAAGTCACTTGTTCATGGATATTGTCGACGCTAGTTTTAATCCAGCATTAATTGTCAATAACGTCAAAAAAAAAAAAACTGCCTGAAATTTCTACACCTGCCTGCTATAATAATGATTAAAATTATCCTAAAACAACAGCAAAAGAATAAATATAGCTTATTAAACGTTTGGGATGACTGAAATCATATTCACATAGTAACGTTTGTACAAAAATGTCCCTTAAAAACAATATAGATAAACATTATAGCCAAAAAAAAATACATAAAAAAAAGACACTATTCTCCGTAATACAAACACACCCATACTAGATAATTTCATTTATTATATAACGCCTGAAGAGATCCTTGTCATTTGATTGGTTTTTTGCCCTTGATCATTCGGCCGATTTCATTATGACGTCATCATTTATGCAATTGGTGCTCCATGAACCGTGCTAGTTTGGACATACGATTTGCTCTATTGCAGGCTCCCTGAGAGTCCTGCAAAATACGCATTTAAAACGCTTGCGTTTGCAGTGTGTGTAGGCGACAGCGCGCTAACGTAAAGTGTTCAGTGAGCACTCTCGCAAACTCAGACTGTCTCTTGTTTCTTAAAGGCATAATTTACCATTTGCAGATGAAACAAAAACCCAACATTAGTGCTTAAAAATAGATCTAAAATGTGAGTTAGGGATAGAAACAACCACTGTAAAAATTTGAATCCGTATAATCGATGTTAAGTATTGTTAAGTACACAAAATGTGAACAATAGTTATAATAAGAATGCTTCCAGACTAAACCGTATACAGTTATGGTTTATTGAGAAGCATGCTGATATCTCCCCATATTTTAGGCTTTATTGCAAAAATTTTATATGGTAGGATGTTTTGTGATACAACAGACGTACACAAATGCATCAAATGTGATATCTTGAACATTTTTGAAATCACTGCTCCCAAAGGTAAACTGGACCTTTAATTAAGAAAACAACAAATGACAAAAATCTATTTGATTTTTGGCGTTATATAAAACAATTAATAAATGTTTTTCATTCATGAAATGGATAGACAATTTCATTCGGTGAAAGATGAAATAACTAATCCATTCAACTCGCCTGCACCTAGTTTAATGGACCATTTCATATTTAACCTCATGAAATATTCTGTCCATTGCACTCATAAATATTCATTATCTGTATACTAGACAAATTGTATGTATCGGAAGATTGGAACTCACATGCTGGAGAGCGTTGCAGTCGTGAATGTAAGCTGTGAGTTTACACCCACGTCCGCATCCGTTGCCCTGACAACAGCCAAAGGTTCTCTGCTCAGCACGGGAAGAGGGAAAAAGCTGTGACTGTCGTTGCCATGGAGAATGGGACAGTTGTCATTACTGTCCTCCACAAGGATCTGTAGATGTATTTGATAGGCACACATGCACATAGAGTGCGTTTGTGATACGAGATTGATTTTACGAGCATATTGCGGGCAGAAGTTGACGAATGCAGAGCACAATCAACGGAAAAAAAAAGATCGAAATACGATATGCATACATGCTATTTAAGATAAAGAACAAAACAATACATGTTATTGAAAGAGACAGACAGAATAACGCAAGGCGAGATTCTAACAATTTCGTTATAGGGGGAAATGGAAAAGTTTTAAACAGTTAATCCTTCGTAACACACCTGGATTTTGATGGAACCAGTCCGCGTCGGTACTTGAGTTTCGTCTTCGACGAGGATAACGAGAAAGTATTCGGTTGCCACCTCGTGGTCGACAGCGACATCAAGCACCAAGTCCGCAAAGACAGTGGTGATAATGAATTCTTGGATTCCAGTGACGTTAGGTTCCTGGTCTAGATATCAGAGTTAGAAAGAAAAATATAGTATTATGATATAAGTTACAGTGTTGGTACAAAAACATAAAATACAAAAAATTAGTAAATTAAAACAATAATGATTAAGAAACGTATTGCATTGGCGCGTTAAACCAATGCAACGTTAGCACCAAACGGGAAATACGACAAGCTAGTTAGCGCATTGTATGAAGTGTTTACAATGTGCTTTAACCGAGCATACCACTTCGGAAATAATGACCATGTTGTGAGCATCCACGAAGTTTATGTAAAATTTACCATGGCACTTGATAATTATTATCATGGATATTTTTTTTTTTCTTTGCTACTTTCTTTTCCATATAATCAGTTCACCACTGTCACAATTTGGGGACAATTGAAGTATTCTGCTTAGACACTTAAATAAAGATAGCTGCATCGTTACTAAAAAAAAATAGATCAGTGCAGTCAAAAGAGATGAATATCGAAAGTTTCTCACTTAGAACTGGGTCAGTCGGGCACGTGGAGAAGACAATTCCATTAACTTCATAGGTAGGACCATCTTGTGCAATTCCGGTAAAGTTCCCAGCTCCAACGTTTGGTCCAGTGCTGTTTTCAAATGTAAAATGTCGTGCCTCATTGCCTGCCGGAGGAAAAAAAAAATAATAAGGAAAGCAATGAAGATGACGACGGAGACGCCACTACCAATAATGCTGCTGCTATTACTACTAACGTTTCAGCTACTACTACTACTACAACCGCTGCTGCTACTACTACTACTACTGCTACTATTACTACTACTACTGCTGCTGCTACTAACTACTACTACTGCTACTACTACCACTACTACTCATACCCCTATTAACTCCAAGCTACTACTACTTTTAGTAGTTCTACAACTAATACTGCTTCAAGTCTTATTACGAATAATTAGTTGTAATAATATTCCACTAGTATGATAAAAGTATTGCTAAGATTAATAGAACATGATCTTCTTAATCAATGCTGTTCCTCGCTGTATTTTGAACAGTGATCGATCCAAGACTGCAGGGTCCTCATCACTTCCACAAGAATGGATAGATAGATAGACAAACATATAAAACGATTGATAGATAGCAGCTGCTATAAAGTAACTACCTATCTAGGTAGATAAATAGATAGAGAGATAGATGGATAGATAGATAGAAAGATGGATAGAAAGATCGATAGATAGATAGGTAGGTATTTTCATGATTTCCTCCAACTCTCACCGCTTATGATCGAAACGCTGAGGGTGCTTGTCGAGAATACATCTCCGACCGTGATCGTTGCAAGCGAGGAGTTAACCGAGAGATCTTCGCTGATGACAACGTTGTACACGTCGACTCTGTCATCGTCACCAAGAAGAGAGAACCCTCTCAGCTCGAGGAGAAAATCAGACGCGCAAATCTGCCTCTCAGTGTGGAATATGTCCAGGCGATACTTCTCACCGATCTGAAATCAAATCGAAAAAAAAAAAACACTAATGAAACAAACGCTTCTTTACATAGGCTAAACACAATTGTTTGAATCCCAAAAGTTTTCAAGAAATAATTTTATAATTATTACCTTTTTTATGACACTTATATAATAACTTATGATAAAATTGAAATAATTAAAGAAGGTCACAGAAGGTGTATTGGTGACATTGATGACATTTTGACCTTTTTATGAGTGATAAGCATGTTTTGTAACGTAATTGTATGAAAAACAAACTTCAATTCAAGACCGCTCTCCATCAATACTGAGTAGATACCTATTTATCTTTGCTATTTTGCCTTCCACGTATTTATGACAGATATTTTCTGTACTTTATTTGCTCTTCAAGTGAAGAGTTTGTTTGCAAAAACCGATAAGTCCATATTTGCCAAATGGAGATATTTGCGATTAAAGGTCAAGAAGAATAAAGAGAATAATAAGAAAATTTTTGCTTCTTTTGACCATAACTTAAAAAATATACCTTAATATGTAGTGACCAATATATCATTTAAAATGTATTATTTTGTACATTATGAGAGAGGCCGTACTTCAAAATCTTCATAAATGGACTTATCGGTTTTTGTAAACAAACTCTTCACAAGTGTTTACGCTATTGTGGAACATTTTCCTACAAAATGACTGCGAAAAAGAAGGGCCTTTAGGTCAAAGGTCACGTGTGCACGTCACGACACAACATAATGTTGATTAAATTTCAAGTGATTAACATTATTGACGCAAGGTTAGCTAATATGACGGCAAACGGTGTAATCCCTATCTATGTCTTGACTAAACCCTTACATCAAAACATCGAGGAATTTTGGTGTAATTTCGTAATAAAATAGAAAAAAAAAAACCTCACAAACACTAAGAACAAAAAAGTGGAAAAGGCTGTAGAAAGAGGAGGAAGAAATAACCTTACCACTAAGTCTAAATACTGCACGTCAGATTGATCACTGTTTACATGACATTCTCCTGCAATCACGTCGCCCTCCCGGATGTCGAGATAAGTGCCAACTAAAAAAAAATACAAAAATAAAACAAAACAAGGGAAATGGTTATAGTGCATTATTCTTAAAAATAATGATATTGTTTCTCGCCAGACATTGAAAAAAAAAAGTGATTGAATATCACACACGGTAAGGCAGTACCTATATAATATAAGGAGTGAGCCAACTATATTTCATAACTGTGTTCATTGCACTCTTGACAGACAATGCAAGTGACCATAATCCCGAACTTAAATTACTCTTCTTCTTTATTTGGGGTCATGTCTTCATCATTATATGATTTAGTGACTGATGAAAATTGTTGGCAGAAATAAACTTACTGTGATCTTGCCTAAGGGTAATTTTCTTGCAGTTTGTTGAAAACTGATATCCTCTGTGTAGCTCTACGACCAGGACTTTGTTTAGGAAGACCCAGATTTCTTCGCCTCCTCCGACGGCGAGTTCTTCATTCCCGTTGAAGCGAATCGCTGTCCTGATGGCGCTGGTAAAACTTCACGTAAATATGTATTATTTTCGATTTCAAACAGTTGGTTTATTACCCCGATGAATGCCGAAATCGACTGTTGAATTTCAATCAACTTCAGTTTTACTTCAAACAATGAATTCATGCTTGAATCACATGCAGTGAATGCATCACATCGTTCTCATCATGTTCATCAATTACATGATGAATACTAACAATAAATATGTACATTGTTTTATTAAAACTATGTATCTTGAAGAAGCAGCGGTACGAGTTATTATGACATCAGTGACAGCCAAAGTACACATAATACGCACACACACACTCTTGCCCATACTCACGTAATACAATCACATACCCTCGACATATTAATGGACATACAATGTACATACGATACTACGTTTTTGTTTTCTAAAAGTAAAAACGACAACGTTCTCGAACCCAAAATTGTGAAGCTGGAATACACAGTCTCGCTGGGATTGGGAGCCATACCCAACGTCATCCAATGGAAAGAAAGAAGCTTCCCAAAATCTGCACAAAGACACAAATAGAATTGG
The DNA here is from genome assembly GCA_033980235.1 of Diadema setosum. NCBI lineage: Eukaryota > Metazoa > Echinodermata > Echinoidea > Diadematoida > Diadematidae > Diadema > Diadema setosum. Next base: position 33,003,984 of record CM067065.1, read on the forward strand.
AAACACATTTACCTTATTTTAATCATTTTATTACCATATTTTAAGGCAGATACCAGTAGTAAAAGTGTCATTTTGTTCATACACTACAAACAATACTCGTCATTAGATCCCTTGCCTCTATATTTTCAAAAATTACGAAACTTTCGATACGCAACAGGAAAACCGACTGGAGGCGGAAACAATCAGCTTTGATTTTTCCCGTACTCGGACTCCCGTACTCATTTCTAAGTCTTTGTGAAAAAAAAAAAAAAAATCATCGAACAAAGAAGAAACTAGGAATCAACGAAAGTGTTAGACACACTCCAGTGTACATAGTACCGAGAACATGAATTATTATACCAACCTGTATATTGACTGATTTGATGACGTTATATTGACCAGTGGGAGCACTAGCTGGGCCTCCGTCACAAAGTTATTGTCGACGTCATGAAACCACCTTTAGAGGCCCCCACTGGTTGGAGGGTCGGTCTCGCTCAACCAGGAGGTAAATGGTGTTTCGACGTAATGTGGGGTGGTCTTCAGCATTTTCACGGTAGAATCGAAATCTCCTTCACTGGAACTGGAGTGTGGTTGGCGAGAAACACACACACACACACACACACAGACACAAATGAATACTGAATGTAAGGCAAATATCATGAAGAACCATGAAGTGTGTGCGTGAATTTGTGATCTTTGCTTTGTGTCTTTGATTACCGCATGATAAACGAGGACATAAAGACCTAAAAGAAGTTTTATGTACTCAAGATGACTGAGGCATTCGAATTACAGTTTTGTTCTTTGTCGGAATATTGCATGGGGTCAATATTTCACTACATAACAATCTAAAATCATTGATACATATAGTGTATGTCCATGACACTACCTATACGCAGCTGCACGAAGAGATAGACATAGTTATTATACGATGTTTGATAACAATTAGGTTATCCGTACACCATAATGAGGATTATTAACATTTACCTGAAATCATAGTAGGTTATAGGCAAGGTGATGTTGCTTTCCCTGTCAACTGAGCCATTGACGCTTTCTGTTGAATGTGAAACCCCCATATTGAAATAATCAATCATATTACATATTGGATCACATAGATACCAAAGGAGAAGGGAGAGTTAAGAATGAAGGACAAGGTGATTATTTTGATTGGATGTTCTATTAGACAGAAAGTATTTTTTTTTCTGTCTCTCCTTTCTTGTTGAGAATTGATGAGTATAATTAATGCTAAAAAATGATTGCCTGTCGTTTAGATTCTTTCCGAACAAAATGCAGATTACACATAATAATAACTAAAAATGGATAAAACGCTAGTACATTTCAATAGGTGTTTAGAAAGTCTGAAATACATGTAAAAATTTTAAAACAATATTACACCGTAAAGCAATTTATGAGAATGTAATAAATACAATTTGGAATAAGAGCAGTTGTCTGAATAAATATTTATAATTGCATTACTTTGTAAGGCGTCTCTAAAGGTGAAAACTGTGGGAAATTATGATACACGAGAAAATAATCATTCAAAAATGTCTGTTAGTCATACTTTGCATATGTAACACATTCATAAATAATATGATAGGGCGATATATTCTAAGCAGAGGAAACAATTAAGATGTCGCACGATAGCGAAAAACATTAATTTCTGCGAAATATATTAATTTCAACATTCAAATTTAGACCATCCATATTCAACAAAATCAGTTGATTTTCAAAAATTCACTAAAATTACTCTTTCACCACCAGTGTATAATACATAGGAACTAACAGGCAGGATTAACGCTTGTACACAATTGTGCTCCTGTAGGCATCAATTTATGGAATAAAGTAACCAATCTTCCTGACTTTAAGGCTTTCATCACTATCGTACCATATTAGATTATGCCAAAAACGTTATTTTTGAATAAATTGTATTATATTTACTTATTTCTTTTTTGCTCCCTACAAACAGAACGATGATATGTATAAGGTGCAGCTTCACTTTCCTTTCCTTCAGTCACGAAACTTACTTAGTTTTGCCAAAGTCAAAACTGATGCACTGTTTCCAGCCACACTCGTGTTGCCATTGAACGTTAACGTGGCGGAGCACGTGTACAGGGTGTCCTCCTTTACCCCGTCGTCTGGTCCGAGAAGGAGGAAGAGCTCAGTCGTGTTGCCCGTGGCAACGAAACCTTCGTCACTGTTGCAAGTGACTGTGTACGTGTATGTCCTTCCATATCAGATAAAAAAAAAGAATACAAAAAGAGAAACATGTTCAAAGAAAACTGCAAAGTTGAAGAGAAAAGAAATTACTGGAAACTAGTTGGTCGGGGAAACGTCATGTAGAAAAAAACAAATTAGCTTGGTTTGTTTTTATTCTATGTCCTCTTTTCCTAAATTGTGTTTTCTTTGTTGTTTTTTTTTACAGAATAAAGAATGACAAGAGAATAACATTAGTAAACAAAATATCAGCAACAAATAAATATGCGCTATAAAATAGAGATGCTGCATGAAAGAACAATAGTTCACATTATTTGATTATTATGTATTTTTTTTAGTATATATTACATATCATGGTCAAACTAGTTTCGAAACTAATTATTGCTTAATATACTTGACAACACCTGTCCATCACATGGGGCTTTGAATCGAATATGCAACTAGTGACAGAAGAGTAAAAGTAATGTTCTAAATATCAGCCGCAGATAAACATGCATTCTATATGACACAACCTGCATAAAGTCGTATAATGATATATTTGATTTTTCCTTTTTATGCTAAGATCAAACTTCTTTCGACAGGCGTTGTAGCTTATGTACATATAGACACCACCTTCGTCTATACGAGCAACCTTGACTCGAATACGTATAATACACAGACATGTACCAGTTCACATAGGTATTTAGAGCCAGGTTGTCATCAAATATCGGGTAAGGCGTGTCAGGCGAGGACCACTTCGCAAGGATTGTCTGGTAGGCAGGGGCACTTGCCTCGAAATCCAGTGGAGCTGAGATGGGGCAATAAAGGGTCACGAAATATACATCAAGAGTTTCGGGGTGCTTGCCAATTTCCTGCTCTATCCTTTCATTTATTACGTGTTGTTTTGGTAATAGCTTTAGCTTCGAATTTCGAAAGAATTAAAAAATAATTATGTAGTTGTTGATTAATGCATTAGAAGAATCAACAACAGTGCTTCTAACGAACAATTAGACCTTAAACATACATTTTTTGTATATTCGTTGTTTGTTTTGTTTTGTTTTGTTTTTGATAGCGGGGGAATTACCTCAAGGGCCACTAACATTACAACGATTGAAAAAAAAAATCCTTTCATTTCAATTATATAATTCGGTAAATTATTATATACAGTATATACATGTACATAATAATATATTATGTATATATATATATATATACATATATATATAATAATAAAATTATATATATATATATATATATATATATAATATCCATATACATGTGTATATTGCGTGTGATGAGGGAAGCACCTAAATATCTTATCTTACCCTTGGTAATGTAGTATACGTATAAATGCACGCAGACACTAACACAAACACACACACACACACACACACACACAAACAAACACACACACGCACACGCATAAAACACATCTTAACTCGGTCAGACACAGTGATAAACTAAAACGTGCTTACTGCAGTGAAAGAGTTTTTCGTCCCGGTTGAGGAAATATAACGGTGATCCTGACTTCTTCCACACAAAGTGAGTGCCTACCAGCGAGGAGGGACCTTCGCACTCTCCGCCGACTATGGCGCTCTGGATTTCATACATGGTGTAGAAGACGCCACAAGTGCAGACGAGGGGGTTTCCTGATATATCACTACCAGCAAATATTATGAAGACGAGAGAGAATTTACAAAAGAAATACCAAACATTGCAAGCTCATGCATAAGTTCGGTGATTTCCGCATTTACCTTCACCACGCAGTAAATACCTGAAAATTATATAGGGCCCAAGTCACCTGCGATAATTTAGCGAAAATAAACAAAAACTAACGTCACATTAGCAATAATCCTGTAAAAGCCGCTGATGATGGAACATTGGGTGATTTCAAGTTCGTAACTATCGCTAGTATCTAAAAACTCAGTATCAGGCTCTCTCGTTTTTTTTGTTTTTGTTTTTGTTTTTGTTTGTTTGTTTGTTTGTTTGTTTGTTTGTTTGTTTGTTTGTTTTTTTTTTGGGGGGGGGTTCATTGATCTTCTGCCAGTGACTTATCAAATTATATGAGCATTGTCATTTTCTTATTTTTCTTTTTGCACATTGCATATTGGCTGTTTTACTGTGATGACTTCAGTGTCCATATACAACCAATCGATATTATCATGTTTCACTATTGATGCATATATATTTTTTTTTTAGTATCAATGTCTTGTTAACCTTATTCTCTTTTTTTTTAAATACTATAATATGATTGTGCTGTGCTTGTTTGCTTTATTTTTTGTGGCGAAAAATGAAATCGATATTGACGGAAACTCGAAGAGAACTGAATACAGTTGACGAATCTAATGGTGTTTGAACAGGTATACCTCTTAAACTTGTCAATGAACCAGGCTCTACACACTTTACGGCAAAGGTTTGTCACTTTATCCAGCACTGTTTTCATGTCTATTTTTCTCATTTTAATATTTAATGCTTTGTTTTTCTTCCTCAAGTGTTGATAAGTACATTATTTTTTGCGTAATACATGTACAAGTACATATATTGTTACTGTTATTTTCATCATTCACATTGATAAGAATCCATTTGAAAAAAAAAAATATATATAGTGATTCATTACGTACATATCTAACGTTTGAATACCTCGCCAAGAATATAAGGCTAAAACAAATAAGCTAAGAATATTGTGTTGTTGTTGTTGTTTTCTGAGATACCTCGATGTTAGATCACTAGTTTAAGAGAGATAGTGGGGGGGAGCATAATTAAAAAAAAAAGAAAATAAACGGTCAGATTTGGCATTTCAAAGTGTTTCACTTACAATGATGTAACATTCAGGTGGCGAATGGAAGAATCGATGCCAATGGTCTCAATATTATTATTCGCCAAATTTCTGTATATGAGAGAGAAAAAAAATAAAAAAATGAAAATGAACAAAGAAAACTCTAACATCAACAGAAAAAAGTTAAACATTTAGATATGCTGCCTATGATAATCTATAAGACTATACCGTGTCCGATCCATATAACGTCATGATTGAAAAAAAGACACACACACACACACACACAAAACACCCCTCTCATTCCGTCAATTGAAATATGAAACATAATCATTCGTCCACGAGCAAGTACGAAACTCAGTCCATCGTTATGGCTGCAACAAAAGTGAAAGCTATTTTTTCTGTGCCATCACAATTTACAAACTTTCTTCACGTAATTTACACAGAAACATCTGTTCTTTTTGTATTTGGTTCCATATAAAACATTAATTAAGTACTAACCAGAAAACCTGCTTGATCAGTTTTATACTCACATTGTGCGAAGATGTCCTAATCCGTCAAACGCTCCATCATCTAGTTCTGATATGGCGTTGTCATTTAATGTCCTAGGAAAAAAAGCGATTTTTTTTTTCTGTGTTTGCACTTTCTATAGCCTTGAATACTTTAATAGTTACTACACCCAGTATGTTATTAATTATAAATTGAACAATTTATATGTATGCAAATTATGCTCGGATGAGGGGAAGGTACATTGAAATGTTAATTGTAATTCGAATTATTTCGTTTGAGCAAACTACTGACAATCATGGTTTCTTTTTCCCGTATTTTCTAAAAGAGCCTCTCTTCGTGTACGTCATTTGAAAGTTTTGGATCACAAAGTGAATGAAAAAGTAAGTTTTAAGCGGTTTTTCTACAACCCATTTTTGTTTTATTTTTTTGTAATGTGATATAATGAGGTATACCTTTAGAGGCCCCGTTACATTTTTTTAAAATTCTTTGCATACTCTTTATTTTCTACTATTATAACTTCTGAAGGATACTTACTGCTTTGAAAGTTTGCATCAATCATGGACAGACTGTGTTATAGAGAATGCTAGATTTCAGGTAAATCTGATTATCCCAGCCTTCGTTGTTTGTGCCCCTGTGCGTTACATCCCATCCATCGCACAGCAAGCATCGTTTGGTACTTAAAATATTAAGAGCTTGAATAGATCATATACTTCATCCTGCCTCTTTCCCAGTCCACACTTTTCCAGCGTGCGTGTTTTTTCAAATGTTTAGATAGCTTAGGAAAGTCAATTGCAATTGAGATAAACAGATTTGTAAAGTTTGAGTCTGTTCTTTTAGAATCTGCCCTGAACAAAAAAAAAACACGGCGACTTCTTGTTAGTTGATGATGCACGATCACATTATTGTTGCTACAAATGAGATGGCCAGGGTATAGTAGATAGACAAAAGTCAACATACATTTGCACTGCATAGGACCTGTAACCTGTAATGGATTCAAGGTTAAAAAAAAATATATATATATTTATGTATATATATGTATGTATATACATACATATGTATTTGATGGTACTTACAGAATTTCAAGGCTGCTTAGTGGAGAGAAAAGTGCCGCCGAAATACGAGAAATTTGATTCTGCTGCAGATTTCTGCAAAGGAGTAGAACATTGTGTTGAATGAAAATTGTATACCAATGTATTCACTCGTCTTCAGTGAGATTATGGTAACAAGTGAAGAGTTTGTTTGCAAAAACCGATAAGTCCATATTTGTCAAATGGAGATATTTGCGATTGAAGGTCCAGAAAAATACAAAGAATATTTTTTGCTTTTTTTGACCATAACTTCAAAAATACACCTTTATATGTAGTGACCAATATATCATTTAGAAGGTATTATTTTGTACTGTATGACAGAGACCGTACTTCAAAATCTTCAAAAATGGACTTATCGGTTTTTGTAAACAAACTCTTCAAGTTTTCTGATTTTGACCCAATGTTTCATTTGCCTTTCTTTGGACGTTATTAAGCATAAATCTTATGTTATTTTAATTGATATTCATCACTTCAAAGACAAGAAAATTAGAGCAAAACAAACTACAGATTATAATTGCGTTCCAATTGCTGCAGGTTTACATAGTCTCTTTGAAATATCACCCATCTATCTTTCTTTCATTCAACCAATCTCTTCAGTTGCCTACAAATGACTTAATGAGAATTGCAGACGATATTCATAATTTTGACATGTGGCACCCCACCCTCCCCCCCCCCCAATAAAAAAAAATATTAATAAAATAATAAAAATGATAATGCCTTGTATATTCCCGGTAAGTTGTTGGATTTCTGTGGTCCTTGATCTATTGCAATATTACTTGCCTGACAACTTTACCTGAGTATACATTTTCTACGCGCTTTCGTGTTTTGTTCTACAAATTGAGTCCCCACTCATGCACTCCTATAATTCTGCAGCCCTGCCATCAACCTTTTTCATCGTTGCGATTTGTAGATCTTTAAAATAAAACAATTGTTATTTTTCGCCCCAACCACTGTGTATTCTGAAACTCTGTAACAAGTCTAACATACTTTAACTGTTCAAATAAAAAGTTTGAAAATCATACTGAGGTCTCCTTTAAACCATGCGAGCCCCCATGCAGAATGAAACTATCTGCAGAATACGCTTACGAAATCTTTGTGTTTGGCAACTGCAGCAATAAAGCGGAATTTTATATACGTCATTCCAAACAATGATACAGATGCGCATTCCATGGAGCACCGAATAGTTTTTGGTTAAATTGCCTTGGAAAAATAGCACTGGCATAAAGTTATACCATACTTACTTGACCCTTTTCATTTTTATCAGCGATATGCAACCAAGTGCAATTAAAATCGTAAAGTAACAAACCAACCAAGATAACACAAATGTGATATTTTACATACATGATACGAGTATTCGTGAGGAAAAGGAAAACGCCATCCGGAATCGTTCCAATCACATTTGATGCCAGGTCAATGTGTTCCATGTTCAGGGGCGAAAAAGCCAGTGCTGGAAAAACTTGCAGTCTGTTGTTTTCCAGAAACCTGGTGTGGTATATAAATATTTATATACAACAATAAATCAAACATAATAAAGGAAATATAGCTTCCATTGTATCCATGATAAAGGCAAAAAAAAGTCCTATTGTTAAAAACCTTTTAAAATCTTTAAAATAGTCACTAAGAGAAAGGGTACACGCGTCGTTGTAATTCAGGATGGACAATTTCAGCAGTATGGCATTTGAGCTCAGAGCACTATTGACTAACCACCGACATCGTTCGACATTACACACTAAAACAATTGGAACAGTTCTCGTTTGCATATTAACTGGAATAACTGTCTAGAAGTACACGTTTATACCTTCAGCCTACGGTTATGGAATGCATTCAAATTTATTTTTGAGTGTGACAAATGCATTGCCCCTTTGTAATATTGTAGACAACTACTTACACTCTTTTTGCTGAGACGTCTTCAAATGCATCGTCTGGAAGGGATTCGATCTTGTTATTTTGAATATGACTGTAAATATAAAGAAGATTGAGAAATACGACAGTCAGAATATTGTTTTTTTCGAGCAAATTCATGCATTCTATATGCATTTCTGTTTGCGGAGTTTTAATTTCTTCTCAAGCTCTGTTTGACATAGGGACAAAGAAATATATTAGACCAAGGAGACTAACAAAAATAATAGTATGTCGAAGTTAGCGCTGTGGTGTTAGCATAATGGTTAGTAGAAGAGGATTTCGATACAACCAACCTTTTCCTAATGTTACAGAAATGCTTAAAGGGTGTGTACAGTTCTGATCGGGTGAGGATTTAGCTTTTAACGTTTTGCGAGATATTCAGAAACCACTCTGTGAGATGTCAAAGAGCATGCAATTCTAAGGAGTATCAAAAGTTTAATTGATGAAAATCGGTTTTGAAATGTCTGAGATATCCAAAAACAAGGTGAAACAAAGAGATCCTAATAAAGGTGGGGCATGTCGCCTGTTATTATTATCACTTTTGGGGATATCTCAGCCATTTGAAAACCAATTTTCATCGAATAAACGTTGAATCCTTCTTAAAATCACATGCTCTTTCATATTTCATAAGAGGTTTCTCATTATCTCACTTGGGAATGTTCAAAACATGAATCCCCATTTCAACCACTACTGTACAGTCCCTTTAACGTTGCAAGTTGCCTTTGAAAAAATAAAATCTTCAAACACCTTTTTTAAGGGGAAAGCGGTCAAGGGATACCATTCCAACCTCATCCTATGAGCTGTGCCTTTAGATTATGTTTCAACTTGTAAGACATTAGCGGAGAACGCGATATAATGATTATTTATGAGAAACTTTAGCTCTGAAATTATGACACTTTGAAAAATCACAGGGAAAGCGAAAAAGTAAAAATACTCACATTTCGTCTATATCGCATGAACCCCCAAAGATCTTGCCTTCAATCTCCTGTATGACATTGTCTTGGAGGTACCTAGAATTGAACGTTTTACAGTTCAACATTAATCCAGTTACTTAAGCACGTCAATCAAACTACGTCAATTTCCACAAAAGGAAAGTAAGAAAGGTTCGTGTGCAGTAAATTTTCTTTGTTATTCATGTTTGCCAATGCCTGGTTTCAAGACCACTGTTATTAAAAAAAAGGGTGTCTAATTTCCTCTACTAAACGAATGGAAACATGTAATGTTTAACAAAATAAACAGAAACCAACTGAAATTGCATGTCGTCGTTCGTTTCAAATAAAAATTTTCAGAAGAAAACCAACTAAATACGCACTGTTTTCCACTAAACCAGTAACAGAACAACAAATGCGACACGTATCTTCCTCTTTTCCTAGAACTTATTTTGTTTCCCTTTTAGTGTTCATTTTTGTCACTGCTGTTACTAATGCTTTTGAAAGTATAGGTGAATAGCTTCCAAATATCAAAAGTTTTAAAATGTCTAGTGTAAAACAAAAATTAAATCAGTTGTATTTACATCTTTTCTTCAAATGTACTTAATCATAATATGTTGAAAACTTTAATAAGAATTAAATATAAAGGTTTTGTTTCAGGAAATCAAATATTTTAAATTCCACCATTTACTAAAAACTTACAGTTTTGTAGAAGAGTGATAACGTGTAGAGATCCGTACATCATAAAAGGCTTCGGTCCCGATGAATGCTATGTCATTTCGTTCCAAATGCCTAAAAGATAAAGTAGAGACAGACTAAGGAATTTTACTGCTACACATAGTTTAAAGGGGCCCTGAAATCCAAATGCATGTTGATCTGTGTTGATTTATAATACCCTCAACATCACTTTTGCGGTGAAACGAATATCTAGAAACATTCCATATATTTTTCATGATTTTTTCTTTTATTTTTCTTCAGATTACTTGGGAACGCCAACAAAAAATCCTTCCAAACCAATCAATATTCATATTCTTATTATTATTATTATTACTATTATTAATTCGGCTTTCAATCAAAATATAATGTACATTTTTCGAAATCAGAAAATTGTACATTGGAGTGGTAAGGGGGCACCAGGTTGGGCAGCCCGGGTCTGGAAAGAGCCAACTAAATGACTTAGGCCCTCAGGCCATCCTCCCCAACCCACCTGGTGCACTCAAAACAGTCAGTTTACAATATAAAAAGTACAAATTTCATTAACAGGCATACATAAAAAACAAAAACAAAACAACTGTTTCTTTTTAAGTGTCAATTTGAGATATGTGAACCTACCAATCTTTCTTATTCCATTCAGATATCAGAGGTCATTTTCTAAATAAAAAAACTAAGAAAAAATATGATACATTGCATATATGTATGTCAGCTCTTAAATGACTACCGACATCAAAACCTATACTGCGTGCAAAAATGCATACAGTTAGTGAACAATGTATGAATTTGAAATTTCCATGTAAACTATATTCCCTTGCAACATTTCATTTTAACTTCATTATATTTGGACAGATAACAAAACAGAACTGCGAGAGAGAGAGAAAAAAAAAGCGAAAGATAGAGAGAAAAATAATAAATTCATAGATAACTAAAACTATCTCTCAACGTGAGTAACACCCCTACCCAACACCCATGGAGACAGCTCAACCAGTAATAATCATCTGCATGTTTTCTATAGGAGAGAGAAAAAAAAGAATACCATGGCAATTTACCACTCAACATTGAACAAAATGTACACTCTGCTCACTAATACAGCATGTAGTCACGTGTGCCATGTATTATCTCAATTCAAGTGCTCATAACCCGAGTAAGGTATTGGAATAAACAATGATTTTCATTAAGGGATGTTGTTAGCATGGCAACACAATATTTGACATGAAGAAAAAAAAATATGGGGAAAATGAAATTTGCACAATTACACAATATATTTCATAGCTGTCACATGTGCAAAAATTTAAATGAAATTGCTCAAATGCTGAGGGAGTTAAATAAATTCACAGTAACATTATGATTTTCATTCAAAATAAGCTGTTAACATGGCTACACATTTTGTAACAATGACGAAAGATCAATTTTGTACAGGCAAATAGTATAGTCACGATGCGGTAACATGGGCCATATTTGATGGCCTTGCAAACAAACAAAAAAATACATACTTTAGATATACAAATATTATAGTCTAATCAAAGGAAGAGACATGTGATTTCAGTCTTTGTTGCCAGTTTGGAAAGTTCACAAGCACAAAATCTGCGCGCAAGTCCGTGGGCAGCTGATCCCATAAAATGGGAAAAAGGTGCATGGCTGTCTTTGAAAGTATTTGTGTGCGAGCTTTCAGATGCTGGAAACGTACATCATATGGGCGTCGAGTAACAACTTTAATGGTAGACACGATGTCGTCACACAATATGAAACGATGCAAGGCTTTGGCGATGAAGCTCAGTAGGAGGTATGTGCGGCGGGACTCCAACGTGGACCAGTTCAAGGTACGTAGACGCTCAGGGTAAGGCATTTGTTGTCTACGCTGCTTCAGAATCATTCGGGTTGCACGGCGCTGGACGCCCTCAAGTCGGTCACACAAGTTCCGATTGTAGGGCATCCATGCAGGTAAGCCATACTCCAAGATTGGCAGAACGAGCGATTTGTACAGGGTAAAACTGGCAGATGATGTAAGGCCGGAAGACATGGAATTAATCAGGCCCAGCAATCTATTGGCCCGAGAAATTATGTAATTAACATGGCTTTCCCACGACAACCTATGATTGATCACCACACAAAGATATTTAACTGCCTGTATGAAATACGAAGGTAAGGCAACATTCATTTTCCTTGCTCCAGCGATTCGCATAACTTTTGTTTTCTTGACATTGATTTCCATACGGTTGCGGGTCATCCCTCTTGAGATGACACCATCTGTCAATCATTGCTAAAGTGCTGAAATGTTTAACAAAAGACATTAGAATGCACCTTCCCCTCGACTCAGCTTAGCTTGCATGTTCCCTCGCCATGTCTTTTGTTAGTCACATTAATATGACAGAAACATGCAAGTTATGCTGAGTCGACGGGAAGGTGCATTCCAATGTCTTTTGTTAAACATTTCAGCACTTTAGCAATGATTGACAGATGATGTCATCTCAAGAATATGAATATTGATTGGTTTGGAAGGATTTTTTGTGGGCGTTCCCAAGTAATCTGAAGAAAAATAGAAGAAAAAATCATTAAAAATATATGGAATGTTTCTAGATATTCGTTTCACCGCAAAAGTGATGTTCAGGGTATCATAAATCAACACAAATCAACATGCATTTGGATTTCAGGGCCCCTTTAACTCCATGACATAGACGCGTGTCAGAAGGTGTCCTCATGTTCTTGTGGCAAGAGAGTAAATGTTATCAAGAAAGCATATACATCACATGTACATGGAATTGCTTGACAAGACATTTTTTTTTTCCTAGCAAACATCTTTCGTTATTTTTCTTTACATAAATCCACTAACAGTTAAAAAGTTCTCGGACTTTGAATGCGTATGTCCATGTTAACTCCTTCCGGTTTTAAAACATGAACATTTTGTCCATTGAATGTGTAGTGATTTATAACACATTTATCTATCCTCTTGCACTTACAAAATGTCGTATACTCGCAGTCCGTAGAAGGCATGGGTAGGAAGTGACGTCAGAGAGAAGGAAGCCAGGTTTCTATTCTCAGCAGATGGATAAAAATAAATGCATCAGAATTGTAAAAGTAACTATTGATAGTAACACATTTATTTCATTCGTACTGACGGAAAATGTCTGTTGTGAATTGATTGGTAAATTATCAATATAATTGGAAAATACACCAAACATTAACATTAAACAAAACCAACAAGGATTTAGGAAACTAATGGTTTGGTTTTGACGTTTCAGTTCAAAACACTTCTTTTTGATAACTTCATACTGATGTTAATATTACTCAGTCTGAAACCAATATTGAATCTATTATTCATAATATTATTATTTTGCTTTCAAAAACAAGAAATGACATTTTGCATTTGTTATTGTTACATCAGATGTATATGAAAAAAAAAACGACGTGTATTTCACACAGTGCAATGTATATTTCACTCGGGATGAATTTCAAATGTTCACGTACAACCATTATTGAAAGTTACATATTGTTATATCCACTTACAATTGGGGGAGTTCAACGTCTACGAAGGCTCTTGTTTCAATCTTCTCTAGCAGGTTGTTGTTGATAGTGAATGTGATACTGCACAGTATAATAAAAATGATAATAATAGTAATATTCTTTTTTTTTCTACATTCAAGGTAACCACTGCACATAAGGAAACATATATATTTTCCGTGTTGCCAAAGGTGTAAAAGCCTCGGTTTCAACTTTAACTAGCGAACTTCATTAGCTCAATGAAATAATTAAACTTGTTTATATACATATACATTTAATGAGTGCCAATGGTTAGAAAAGCCCATTTAATTGCCGAACGTTACATAAACACTAATAGTGAAACATTATTATTCGGGGCCCACGGTCGAACAGGCTTGTTTCATTGTAGGTCCCGTTGAATTTATCTTGAACAATCTGATCTAAACAAGTTATCATTATGATTACAATTTATATCATATATCTCTATTATTTTGTCCGTATACTATTGACAGGATTCAACAATCTGTGCTATTAATGTTTTATCTAATATTGATATTTGTGAAGTATAATATGAATTAACACTTGCGTAGCAATCTGCTTTGATATAAACATTCTGGTGACTGTTTTACCTTTTCAGTGTGTATACATGGAAAACATAATATTTTTTTAATAAAAAAAAAAATCCCAAAACATTTATGGTATTTCATATTCTAATTCATTCCAAGAAAATTGTCTCTGAATGGACTTGGGACATAGGTATATCAAGGAAATTAAAAAAAAGAATCTAAAACATAGACGTGAGAAGAGGAAAAAAGAAAACGCTATTATGCACAAAATGCAACAACAGCAACAACAACAAAAAGAAATCACCTCACAGATACTTCAACAAAAGATTCAGTTGCAATCACACGAATGTTGTTGTCATGTAGATTTCTGAAATGAGAGAAAACACATTAAGTAAATACTTGTAAATGCAGATTTGTAATTCTATCATTTAGAGTTCTGCCTCTTCGGTATTGTTTTTTTCCTTATTGCCCATATCGATTACTTGTTTACAAATCATTTGAAATGTAAGGACCCTTACACTAGATGACAAAATAATATTTAAAAAAAGCATTTAGGCTTATATGATATATATATATATATATATATATATATATGCATATATATATATATATATATGTGTGTGTGTGTATTACAAGTCTACAAATTACATCTATTATGGTTATATTTGATTAGACTCGAGTGAGAAACGAAGCATTCTTATTTTGTATATCTATGTATCTGTCAATGATGTGCTGTAATTGTAATAGTTGGTAGTGAAATAAAAGAAATGCAACGAATATGAAAGCATAAAAAATATGTAATCATGCATATGTATATATAACATATAGATATATACTATATATATATATATATACATATATATATATAGTATATATCTATATATATATACTAAATATTAACGAAAATCTATGTAAATATCCATAACTTACAAATATGAACAACGAACATTCTTGAAAGCGTCTTTTTCGATTCTGTCGATTCTGTTGTTCTGTAGGTAGCTTTAAAAAAAAAAGAAATAGGGGAAAAAGTAAAACAATCATTCTAAACAAGTTGTGCCGGAAGGCACATGGGTTCAAATTAGTAATAGTTATCTGACATCTGATGCGTGTCGTGAGTTAAGAAACGGAATCGTTAGATTATTTTGCTCTGTTAACTCGCATTAATGCAGCATATTTCATCTTGAATCTCTTATGCTATTAGATAAGCGTGATTGGTATCTAAAAGATGTTTATAAAATCTGATTAGTAAGGGCATTATAAATGGAAAGATCTGACAGACAAATGCGGCATAACAAAAAGAAAAAGCAAGGAAAAAAGTACAAGTAAAATATGTTTATAATTTGTATTCGTTCGATAAAAGCTAGTCAGGTGTATCCTATGATGTTCGAAACAAGTGTTTCAGAAATGATTTATGTATATATGCATTAAAGAGTTTGTTTGCAAAAACCGATAAGTCCATATTTGCCAAATGGAGATATTTGCGATTAAAGGTCAAGAAAAATAAAGAGAATAATAAGAAATTGTTTGCTTCTTTTGGCCATAACTTCAAAATTATACCTTTATACGTAGTGACCAATATATCATTTAAAAGGTATCATTTTGTACTTTATGACAGAGACCGTATTTCAAAATCTTCAAAAATGGACTTATCGGTTTTTGCGAACAAACTCTTCATACATTTATGTATATATGTATATATATATATATATATGTGTGTATATATGTATATATGTATATATATATATATATATATATATATACACATTTGAATGTCAAAGACTTTTTCTCTGAATCACAGGATGTTATATATACTGCCTGCAATAATGACATGTTTTACCCTATCTATCATTAATATTCAAAGCCCTTTTTCAGGAAATCGCGCTAAAACAGAAAATATGGTTATACTGTGAATTAGAATCTGAATTTCAACTATTGTAAAGAGGTATACTGTACAGATAGGTTGTTTGAAGGTTCCAGAATGTCCTCGCTTTGATGGAAGTGATGCGATTAGACTGTAGATTCCTGTTAAAGAATTGATGTAGAAAGATGAATTTAACATTATAGAAGAAAATGTAAAAATAATAGTATAAAAAAAAACATTTTTATAGCTTTTAAAATTCTTGCTATCAATTCCAAATCACAAAATCCTGTCCGCAAAATCTGCTTATTGTCATTTTATTTAAAGCGACAGTGGTTGGGAATCATTCCATTCTAATGTATTAAGCTCATATATTTTACATTGCTTACTAAATTTTTACCTCAATTTTAAAAGACATAATCACTAACTTTAGATCCTAACCTGTTTTTGTTTATGTCTTGGTGGAATGAGATCCGATATGCAATATTTGATCAATAATTTTAGTAAATTTTGGTTCCCCCAACTCTCCAAGAAACGAAATACTAACAAAGGCGGTCCTAACGAGTCCTAGGACTTAAACTATTGATGTCTTCGCACATATTAAAGAACAATAATTTACCACGCTTGGTCCCACTTAACTTACTACCAAGATATAGGTAAGAGACCAAAAAAAAAAAGAAAGAAGAAATATCAAGAGAAGAAACTGGCAATTATAAGTAGGTTATTCTTAAAATAACCTTTGTTATTGTTTGTTAATACATGTAACTGCTACAACTTATCTTACACCTTTGAATACTCAAATCGTCTGCTTTTGAAATGTGCTGGAAGTGTGACGAAGTTTTGAAACATGTCTACCAATCAAAACAGGATAAACAATTAGCTTACAGATACGTCAGTTTCTTGTTGTGGAATCCCTTGACAAACGAAATATCTGTGAGCTCATTGTGTTCCAGATAGACAGAGGATATTCCTGTGACATTTGAAAATGTTTCCTCTTCGATATACGCGATCTCGTTATTTCTCAGATTAATCTGGCTGGTCAGAGGGCAGTCTTTGAAATGAACCTTCAGGATCCGTCCGAGTCTGTTGTAATCAAGCAACCTTGATGCAAAACAAAAACAAAACAATTGACCCCGCATTATCAAATCATCAAATAGAGTTGTTAAGGTTCAAGGTAAAGAGTCTCGAAAGATGTTAAAAAAGACACTTTTCTAGAAAAAAAAAGTGTTTTCGAAAAAGAAAACTGCTGAAAACAATTTGTTTAACCCAAACAGCGTTAATATCATCTCCGTAATTCAACAATGTACTTCGAAAAACATTTTTGACATTAAAAAAGAAACACAAACTACATTGTATCAACACAATATACATCATATACTTTTTTCCTCCTACTGAAATCTTCTTCCTTCTTTACATATTTTTCTTTCACAAAATATTAAAAAAAAATTCTCAACACTTGTCTCCTGTTTTTAACAGTAAATATTTGTAAACACACGAAAGGCAATTGTATATATATATAATTATATATATATATATATATATATATATATATATACTCCTTTTGGACTTTTAGCCGAAGCATTCCTGTGAAAGGTTCAATAACTTTTTAATTTGATAATGACCATCAGATAAAGACATTTTTCTCTAATAAGCCCAGTAATCACGTGCAGATTTTCATCATTACTAAATGATTTGATTGAAACCTGTCAACTACTTATTCTTAAGACTAGAATCGACTGTTTTATGCTTCTTTAAGAATTAAAGCGAAGTAAATCCTAAACAGTTTAGCAATGGAAAGGGGAGTGGAAAACATGATGAAGGATAAAAACATATTTACCAAGAGTGACTGTTTTGTTTCTTTATAACGTCGGCATCATTGAAGGAATCTATGTTATCGATGAAAGGGATACTAGTTCGGTAAAACTTGCTATCAACAAAATAGTTAAACTTGTGCAATAAACTCCAGTGTTACATAAAACAAAAATGTCTCTTAAAAGAAGTTAAAATTGCCTAGGGTCATACATTTTACATATGTCTAATCTGCATGGGTTAAAGGGTGTTTGACATTTTGTTACTTTTGTGATGAATAGTTAATTATAGGCAGCTATAACGTTTTCTTAACATCATCTAGAATAGTTCGTTATTTTATAAAGTAAGATTTAAAATGCTGAAATATTTTTTTCATTATACTTATAATTTGATTTTAATGGAAAGGAGCACATTTAATGAATTTTCTTGAATAAAATAAAAGCAGTGTAACATTTACTTCCTCATTTAACCTCACTCATGACTTACAATGTTGTAAGGCTAGTGCACCCATGGAAAGCAGTTTCCGGAAGAAAATCTATTTCATTTGTTGACAAGGAGAGTTCAGAGAGTGAAGACAAATTTGTGAAGACATTCTCGTGGAGAAAATGAAAGCTGTTCCCCCTGAGATATCTAAAACAACAACAACAACAACAAAACAAAACAAATATAACAAACTCTAACATAGTGATTAAAGTGAACATTGATCAACAATTCACAATTGAAAAAAAAAAATCTCTGCAAAAATCAACTGTTAAGCAATATGAAAATGTGGCCCTGCATCACAAAACCAACAAAAAGTCGCCGGACACGGATTTCTATTTAGAGACAGATTCTAAAGGAACAGAATCTAAGCTTTACAATGATGTATAGCTCAATTAAAATGGACTCTCCTAACCTATCCAAATATTGGAAGGAAAGCACACACTCTGGAAAAGTGTGAAGCGAGAAAAGAGGTACTGAAGTACATGGTTTATCTGTCTATTCAAGCGCTTAATCTTTACCAAACCGTGCTAGCTATGCGATGAATTGGACAAAAAAAAAAAAAGGTCGTAAACCAATCGAGCAACGGCAACGAAGGAATTGAGCATGGTCTATTAACTTATTCTGTCCCTGGTTAATGCCAACTTTTAAAGCAGTAGCATGATTCCTTCAAAAGTTATCAGACTTGAAAGTGAAAAGTGTGCAATGGATTACCAAGAACTGAAAAGGGGCCTCTAAGACATACCTGACCTTACTACTTTACAACAAAAAAAAAAGTTGTAGAAAAACTGATGAAAATGCACCTTCCCACTTATTTTATGATCACAAACTTATGCATAATGTAGAAGAAGATTAGCCTTTTCAGAAAATACGAAAACCTTAATATTGACTTGGTTGACCCTTTTCACCTTTTTTGAGTCCTCACTTGAAATCAAGGGGTGCAACTTTTTGTTTGTTTTGTGGTACACGGTCACAAATGGTTCAACAGAGCAAACAGCTGAAAACAGGACAAGGACTGTATTTTCTTTTTCTTTAAGACAAATTAAGTCCTAATCGTTGTCGAGAATGCAGTGGTGAGGATTGATGGACGGGATATTGTTTGCAGGACATTTTTTTATAATAAATCTGCTGTTTAAAAAGGAAGGATATCAACCCCTCAAGTGGAATTATCGGAGCTTAAGAACAACTTTAATGTCATTGAGAAAACTATGATAGCTTTTGTATATAAGTTATTTCCGACAGTGTTCGTTTTTTTATCCATGTTGGAAAAAAGTATGTTAAATTTTATATAACAATACTAGAGTAATGCAGACATACATATGCGTCCACAAATACATGCGTGTCCTCAGCAAACTATTATTGAATGAAGAGGCAACATGAACTCACATGTTTGAAATATCCGCGGGGAAAGTCTCATTTTCAATCGAAACAATTCTGTTGTATCCGAGATCCAGGACTCGTAACGTCGTTAGATCGAAAAATGTTCCGCGAAGAAGGTACGTTATGTAGTTTCCAGACAGATAACTGCATGAACCAACGATACAGACAACGAACATGATGGCCCCATGAGACCTCCAGCGGGAGGATAATCATGACGACACAGTACAAAAACCAACAAAAAGTGGCCAATCTTGGATTAGAGTTATTGAACGACAGATTCAAATCCAGGTATAAATCAGATGACTCGAAATGCAAAATCTTCCTCGTGTGGGAGGGGAATACCCCCCCCCCCCAAACACCATACCGTCTCCCCGCTCGGTCGCTCCGCTTACTCGCACAGATATTACATCTCCATAATGTCTCTCCCCTACCCACCATCATCAAAACGGAACGATACCTCTGGGAAAGATTGCGTTATCGACTTCAATTAAGAAATAGAAAGATACAATATGTAGGAAAAATATCTACTATATTATTACATTTATGAGATCCATAATTATAAACATTTCATTGATTTCATTTGGGCAATATTCAGGGCAACGCTATCATTTTTGGAAAGGAGGGGGGGTGGGGTAAAAATCTCCTGTCAAGCAGAAAGAAAAAAAGAACAACAACAAAACAGGAGAAACAACAAGAAAAAAAAGTCTTTATACATTTAAGGTGTGATATTCCGCCGAAAGTCGGCTGACAAGCAAAAATAAAACAAAAACAAAAACAAAAGCTCTGAATATTTTTGCTGCCTCTTCCCACCCACTTGATATTTCATGCAAAAGAGAGGGGGATGCAAACATTCGATCCCTGCAAAGTATGTGTGTCTGGGGGAGGAGGGCAGCCACCCACGTGTTCAGGGTAGTACCGACAATTGAACTTTTAATTCCATTCATTTTGTTTCATTTTATTACATTTCTGATGATAGGGCATATTTAAATTAATCAATATTTTACTCACAGTTTATTAATCATTGGCAATCTATCTGCATGCTGAACGGCGTCGGGAACATAATCGAAGTTGTTCTTGTCGAGTTTCCTGCAGCATAAAGAAACGACCTTTACTAGCATTTTAACCTTCTTAATCATGATCATGAATGTGCCAGGCACCCACACACACACACACACACACACACACACAAACAAACAAACACATAAATACATAATACTATAATCTATTACATGCTATATTGACAGAGCTACTGAGTAGAACATTACCACCATCTATGTGCCATTGCTGTATTTGACAATATTCCGTAATTTTTACTTTTTTGTTGTTTATCATGCAACTGTAATTCTAATAAAAATGTGTGGATTTTCTGATAGTGGTATATATATATGAAGAGTTTGTTCGCAAAAACCGATAAGTCCATATTTGCCAAATGGAGATATTTGCGATTAAAGGTCAAGAAAAACAAAGAATAATGAGACAATTTTCGCTTCTTTTGACCATAACTTCAAAAAAGTACCTTTATATGTAGTGACCAATATAAAGGTATTATTTTGCACTTTATGACAGAGACTGTACTTCAAAATCTTAAAAAAATGGACTTATCGATTTTTGTAAACAAACTCTTCGTATATAAACGTCAAGTTAGTAAAATAAATCTCTGTGACATTATAAGAACACTGAATAATAATGATTCATACTCACAAATATTGCAATTTAGGAAGACAGTCAAATGCATGTGGATCGAGCGTATCATCGTCCAAGGCGTTGTGTTCGAGATAAAGATGGCTAAGTGACTGCAACTGGCACAAATCTCCTTTATTTACACCTGAGATGATGTTATTCCCGAGATATCTGAAGGCGGATAGTGATATAAAATGACACACAAGCATATAGCACGTATGATTTACATTGCTTTTTGTTGTTGTTGGTGGTGGTGGTTGTGTTGTTTTAGACAAGCATTGCAAACATCACCCATTTTGTAATGATTTCAAAGCCACAACTATTGTCGTTTATCGTTACCGATATTCTATAGGATTTTGATCAAGCGTTCCTTTTGTTGCAGCAACCGCAATCATACTTTTCACTGATCTCTAATAACTCTACTTTTCCAAAAGAACAGCATAATTTTTATAAATACTTATTACTTACTTTTGTCAATATAATGGTTGATTAATTGATTGATCTTAAATACGCTGCATTTTGTGTTCTCAAAAGTAAGAAACGAACAAAAAATGAGTTGCATTAAACATCTCTGTTTGCTATACAATAACAATTTGTTTATTTTGATGGACAAAAATAATCAAAAAATATGTTAATAACATTACTTGCAACAGATGGTAGCAGCCAAAAGAGCCAACATGGGAGAACCTAAATCAAAAGCGATTAATTAGGTCCCCGAAAAATATTATTTCGACAACATAATACAACATGTGAAGAACCGAAAAGTCCATATTTGCCAAAATGGAGATATTTGCGATTAAAGGTCAAGAAAAATAAAGAGAATAATGAGAAAATTGTTGCTTCTTTTGACCATAACTTCAAAAATGTACCTTCATATGTAGTGACCAATATATCATTTAAAAGGTATTATTTTGTATTTTATGACAGAGACCGTACTTCAAAATCTTCAAAAATGGACTTATCGGTTTTTGCGAACAAACATTTCATGCATTGTTGCACAGGAATGGTGTAAACAGAAATATGTACAGGAATGTACAGGAATATGTACAGGAATATGTACAGGAATGGTATAAAGAACCAGAATAATAACTAAAATGGCTCTGGTGTACAGAATATAAATGTATTTGCTTTTAATTAGGCCTCAGATTGATGTCGGTGGTTTATGGTATCCTCTCTAGCGTTTCCATTGAATCGAAAATGACGTTATAGCAACGAAATGCGTTTAAAGTTGTCATTATTATCATTACTATTATTGTTATTATCAGTATCCTCATTGTTACTGCTATTTCATAGAATTGACCCCCAACATAAAGCTATCCAGAATAATCATAAGCACTAACAGGCATCAATCAGCTGATTTTAGTCGAAATTTACAATCACGCCATTAAAGAAAAGAAGAGAAATGAGAAATGAAGAGAAGAAGAGAAACGTTTTGATCACTTACAGCTCTTGAAGATTTGGAAGCGTGCTAAATGGCACGTGATTGTTAAATCTTTTCCGATAGAGGTCATTTGAAATCCCACCGAAAGCATCGACAGCAAACAGCGTCATGTTTCCAATGCGGTTGTGGTCAATGTGTCTGTTATTGAGTTAAAAAAAAATAGATACAGCAAGACAGAGCAAAGTTATCAAAATAATGTTTCCACTGTGCATCTACATCTACCAATAATCTGAAGAGAATGACTCTTTTACATGTTTTTTTTTTTTTTTTTTTTTTTTTTTGGGGGGGGGTATCTTAAGAATCTCCAAATCAAACTTGGTACAGGGGTGCATCATGACGTGTAGATGAAAGGATTAGATTTGGCATGATTAGGTCCATTAGAGGTAAGAGGTCAAAGGTCAATATTTAGATTGCCTAGTGATGTTGAACTTTGGCGGGAATATAAATATCCATTCAGATGGAGGAATTGTAAGGTTCAATTATCATGGTCTCATAATAATATAAAAAAAAAAACATGATGTACCTTGCAAGAATAGTGTGTACTTTGGAATTATTTTTACTTAAGAAATTTAATTTTTACCGAGTGTATTACTGCTACAATGAGAAGACTGAGTGAACTAGAAAAATCAACTAAAGTGATTATTATCCCTGCTTTTTAACGCTTCTGTTCTAGTAAACTGCCGAGAGTTATAAACAGTAATAGATGCGCCGTTATCACAGCCCAGCATACAGCAAAACAACAACAACAAAAATTGATCTGCAAGGATTTTGCCTAGTTTTGAACACATAATGCACAGTAAA
Source organism: Diadema setosum (assembly GCA_033980235.1). NCBI lineage: Eukaryota > Metazoa > Echinodermata > Echinoidea > Diadematoida > Diadematidae > Diadema > Diadema setosum. The sequence continues at coordinate 33,027,561 of CM067065.1, forward strand.
ATACCATGGTAATGTGTTTTCAAGGAATATCAGAAAGTGTGACTCCTACAGTCTTACACAATGTTTTCATTGTTTGTTTTTGTTGTTGTTGTTTTATGTGTGCCAAATTTCTTGTTAGTCCATCGAAGCTGAGAAAGTAGTTCGAGCCGGAAGCCTTTTGCTTGATTTAATGTCACAACAGGCGCGGTGGAGCACCCCAATTATCTCGCAGAAATCCATCGGCAGCCGAGCCTCATTTGCATAAAGTAAACAACATGTATTCGAGTAGTTGAGAAAAAGTAAACAACTTCTCAAGCTAATTTAAGGAAAAAACAAACAATTTAAGGGAACCTATTTTCGGATTAAAATTGAGTTAGTTTGAATTTGAAAACATGTCCGAATATGCGTATATAACATATTAAAGGATTTGACAATGATAACATGTGAAATTTTAGCGAAAACCTGGCGAGCAAAATTACCAAAAATGTGCCTCGAAAATCATCCTAGAATTCACGAAGTGTGATTGCGGAACCGAAGCGCCATTCAAACAAAGTACACAGAAATGTATTTATCTGCTTGCATTTTGAATTTCATACCGTAATATTCCCGGCCATGGTTGTGTCGGAAAAAACAAAAACAAAAACAAAAACAGAAGGTGATGTCAAAAACGACACGAACGCAAAGCGTACAGGTCGGTCCCATATAATCGCGTCACTGTAGCCAACTTAGGTGAGTCTCACCTCCCTGCTGTAGCGTTGCATGTCACAGCACACACAACGCATTGCTGCATGCAGAGTGCGCGGCAGCAGCTCAGCAGTCACCGCCGTACGACACTCCGCAAATTGACTGCGTCACATGCAAACCAAATGAGCACGAAATCCTGAATCTCACGTACCACGCATGCCCAATATTACGGGAAAAGAAATGACGTCATTTTTAGGTGATCCGAGAATTTTTCAATTGTTTCGCTACCTACAATTTGCTATTCCAAACCCTGTAGAAACAAGTTGATTTCTCAAAAAGTACAGGTGGAACCAAGCGAAAACTTTCGCCATATATGGATTGAGGCCTGTTGAACTTATGTTGCCAATTTCGGACACATTGGAGCCCGGCCATAGTCCAGTCGGAAAAAAAAAAACAACAACAATAACAACGTAGAGCATGTTTTGCGAGAGGTGATTTTCAAAACGGTTTAATATCTCAAGTTCTAGTGCAGAAAATTTCATTTTTTTTTTCATCAAAAGGAAGGTTCTCAAAAACTTAGATAGTGTGGGAAGTTTGAGTTTACTAGCGGCACGCATAGCGGCACAAGGAGAAGGTAAGGATTTGACTTGTTCATGCACACAGTTTCGGGCAGCCGTGGATGCCCGTTGGAAATTCAAATAGAACGGGGCGATAATGAGATGCAAATTGGGGTGCTCCACCGCGCCTGATAATGCGTTATCATCATGGTAACACAGTTCCACCCACCGTTTAAAAATGTGTCTTGTATAGATAATTATTAAACTAAGCATGTGTATCAAATTTCATTTGACCCGGAGAAATTGTTCTACCTTCAAGTCTTACCTGATTTGGGAATATAGACCCTAATGTGATGTTACCGTGGCAACATACATGTTGAAGCTGTGTCCTGCATCTTCACAAAGAACTCAACATGACTGCCAGAATCCATATGAATTGCTTGAAAACTAAATGGTTCGATTAGCAAACATTTTATCTGATATGTGTGTATGTTAGAGTCAAAGAGTGCACACCGTTGAATGTTCATGTATGTCTGTACGTTCGTGGGTGCTATAACTATTAAACGCATGTGCAGGGGTGTGCCTGTATGACGTCACTGCATGACGTAGGATACGATACTCTCCTGAAGAGTCTTAGTTGTTATGGTGTGACTGATCAAACGATGTGTGTGTGTGTGTGTGTGTGTGTGTGTGTGCGCGAACGTGTGTGTGTTATTTTTGTTTGCCTTCACCTGTATGTATCCAGTGATGTACATGTGTCATGTATAGTATTATCCCTCGGAGTACTTGTGAATGTGTGTATGTGCCACGTACTTAAACCTTTGCATAAACGTTTCATTTCGATTTCCTATTTTATTCTTTCCATGGTTGTTGTCTGTCAAGATTACTACAGCCAATGAAATTCCCTATCACCCCTATTCTAATTAGTATTCATATATATATATATGAATTTCTATGACATGTCTCGGCGTATTACGAAATTGATTTAAAAGAAATACAAATTTCTGGTTTTTGAACTTGACCATCACAAAACAAAAAATGCGGCGAATATTACGTAATGTAAGCTTTTGGCAAATCTGTAATAATTTTTTATACCATTTTTTTTTCATTTTAAGAAAACTCTTATGGTGATAAATAGGGATGTGTTTATGACGTAGGTCACGAGTGTGACTTCGTGAGTTTTTCCCTTGAAGAGAGAAAAGATCAAAGTCAGAGCTATAAAAAACGCTACTTTTTGCATTAGTAGAACGAAATGTGTGCTCACAAAAGGATAGGAAATCTGCGTGACTTTTCATAGTTGAGAGACTATGTTATGTTGCTATTTATATCAAATTTAGGTCCTAAAGCAATCACTAAAACGCTCGTTTCGTTTCACTGGAAGTATAAGCAAATGACATTCGAGTAAACTTGGATCAGAGAGCCGCTGAACAACATTTTTTAGCGGTTGCTGCGTGTCACATCGCCGTGTTCGCAGGCCTGCGCTTTTAGTCCCACCTTGTTAAAACGCGCACTCACACTGTACGGACAAGGACCAACTTGCCCATAACATTACGTACCTATTTTATCTATGGTAATTTGCATGGAATGCAGAAGTAACTAAATTGGTTATGATTGAAGTGGAATACTGATTGCAAATCACTTGAAATGCTTAGATTGTGGATTCTAACTACACAAGCACTGAGTTAGAAGTTGGGGAAATAAAGAAAACGCAGCTGTAACATTAGGTTCTAGGCACCTGACTGTTGATTTATCAGACTCTCATAATGGCTGTAAAATCAATATGCAGCGTAGAACTTTTATTCTGCAGTTTGCTAGGAAGCGACAGTAAACTGTATCATGATTTTGTATTCTGTGTCAGTGTGTGATTAGCGGGCGGGCATGTGTGGAGGGGGGGGGGGTGCAAAGGTTTATACGTAAAAGATGTACTTCCTCGGAAAGGACGAACTTCACGTTTTCTTAACTTTTTTGTTTCGTTGTTTATCGGAAAATATAATGAATTGTGATGCATAATACATTTGTAATAATGTATGTGTTTGCCGTATGTGATCATGAATTATGCTTGAATAATTGGGTATATAACGAAATCTTATTTATTTATATGTGCACATGTACATAAATATTATTATTTATGTTTATGTGGATGTATGTATGCAGATATTCCTATGTGTATGCCCATATGTCAACAAGAAGAACTTCCTAAATGGCAATAATGAATCGGAATCGGAATCGGAAGCTGAATAAAATTATATGCATACCGCTCCACCCTGGTCAGTCACGAATAAGTCATGATGCTGTTTGCTGATTGGTCATTGGGGGAAGGGATTGTCTTCCTGGCTTTAGCAGGTTTTGGAAACAAACCTATATCAATATGTTATGAATCTCTCATGACTCTACATTGAAATTCTCAATTAATTAAAAAGGAAGTTTCAGATTATGGGCATGGTGATCGATAAAGCATAGAACACACACGTATGTCAACACATGCGAAAAATTACCTTTTTAAGTGATTTGAACAGGTTTTGGAAACGAACTCTTCTACATTGAATATTTACATTGACCTTTAACAAACATATGTATGACTTAATGTTGAAGTTTCGTTTATGGTAATGCAACACGTCAGGTACGTATACTATGACACTAGAAAACACTTACAGATATTTCAGATTTTCGTAGTATTCCATGGAAAGGAAACCGTGGGGGAAGTACGCAAGTTTGTTGTCACTTAGAAACCTGTATGTTAAACCAAAGTTGAAATAGAAAATATAAATACATATATATATTTGCAAGGTTTGCATATTAACTACTCAGTCCATTTGAATCAGAATGATTCCAAAGTACCAATTGAAAATATCAAACAATGCTAGTATAAAATTATTATTTATTTGACAATTCAGTGTTTAAAAATGCATGCATGCATATCAATCACTTCATTATGTTTCAAATGTAATTGATTGCTTGCGAAAAATTTTGGATGGATTGGCTAGTAAATATTACTGTTTTTCCTTTCTCTTTTTTTTTTAATATGTGACCGTGCATCACAAAATGAACGAAAAGTAGCATACACTGATTTTGTGTGAGGACTGAAAATAAGTGAAATAGGTCAAACTAGCCGATCTTGACTTTTTCATATTTTCTGAAAGAGCAAGCCTTCTTTTACAATATGCTAAAATTTGGGATCATAAAACGGGCGGGAAAGTGTGTGTTTTTTAGCAGTTTATCTCGATCATTTTTGGTAGCATAATGTGAGTAGGTGTGCCTTTAGAGTCCCTTTTTCATTTCTGAAAAACCTTGTACACACTCTTTACTTTCAACTCTAATAACTTTTGAAAGGATACTGCTACTGCTTTAAAAGTTGGCATTAATGCTTATTTTCAGTTTAATCTGATAATCCCTTCATTTTTGTTACTCGGGTGGTTTTCTTCCTGGTTTGTTTGTTTGTTGTTTTTTTATGTCCCATTCACTGCAGCAGCAGAACTGCACAGCCAGCACGGTTTGGTAAAGATTATGCGCTTGAATAGACACTGTACTTCAGAGCCTCTTTTCTTAGTTCACACTTTTCCTGAGTTTGTACTTTCTTTCCAATATTTAGATAGGTTAGGAGAGTCCATTTGATTTGAGTTATGCATCACTTTAAAGCTTGAAGTCTGCTCTTTCAGTATTATGGTCTTAACTAAAAATTCATGTCTGGCGACTTTTTGTTTGTTTTTGTGGTGCAGGGTCACATATATGTAAAAGATTCTAGTTCTGCAGCACTCTCTGTATTGACTATCTCATTTTTTTCTTTTTTTTTATCGAGAACATAGAGTTCCAGATTTTATATAGAAGAGTGGATCGTATTACCGGACATTTCTTCTTCTTCTGCTCTTCACAAAGCACCAGTTATTCACAAAGTTCTGAAAATTACGAATTCGGCAAACGCATGAAAATTATTCTGTCCGATTTTTGGAAAATATGTGACCGTGCACCTCAAAACGAACATAAAGTCGCACACACTGATTTTGCGTGAGGACTGAAAATAAGTGAAATGAGTCAACCTAGCCGAACTTGACTTTTTCATATTTTCTGAAAGAGCAGGTCTTCTTTTACATTATGGTAAAATTTGGTATAATAAAACGGGCAGGAAAGCGTGGTTTTTTTTAGCAGTTTATCTCGAACATTTTTGGTAGAATAGTGTGATTAGGTGTGTCTTTAGGGTCCCTTTTTCATTTCTGCAAAACCTTGTCCACACTCTTCACTTTCAACTCTAATAACTTTTGAAAGGATAGTGCTATTGCTTTGAAAGTTAGCATTAATTATGGACAGAATGTGTTAATGAGGCATGCTTGATTTCAGTCTAATCTGATAATCCCTTCATTGTTGTTACTCTAGTGGTTTACTTCCTGTTTTTTGTCCCATTCATCGCACGGCCAGCACGGTTTGGTAAAGATTAAGCGCTTGAATAGACACTGTACTTCAGAGCCTCTTTTCTCAGTTCACACTTTTCCTGAGTTTGTACTTTCTTTCCAATATTTAGATAGGTTAGGAGACTCCATTTGATTGGAGTTATACATCATTTTAAAGCCTAAAGTCTGCTCTTTCAGAATATGGTCTTAACTAAAAATTCATGTCTGGCGACTTTTTGTTTGTTTTGAGGTGCAGGGTCACATATAGACTTTAAATGTACCCCTTCCAAGAAGTTGTTTCTTTTTACCGCTGTAAACTGGCATTATGATTCCGGACACGATTTTCCTAATGGAGTTATCGACGTCTTTCCCACCTTGTCATCATACCGGAATCAGAATTTATACCCACGATTCACGGTACACATTCTTAACAAGCGGACTAGAAAAAAAACAAAAACAAAAACAAACTGCAAATGATCATCAAAGTAGTAACGGTTAAATGTGTAACTTGAACCTTTGGAACAATTCACGTCATAAAATCTTGTCCTATAAAATCGACATTTTCTTCTCAATCTGGGATGAAATGTGAATTTATTTGCTTTTGATACTTTTATGTCATTTTTATGAGATTAGAGCATGATAGGTTGTAGCTGAAAGATACCAGTTGCGACGGTGGCCTTACAATCTGGTAAGATGTCCGACGTCACGAAAGGCATTATATTTTATCGTCGTCAACTCGAACCCAGTCTTTTGTGTATGCAGCCGTCTAGACAACGAAGGAAACCAAAAAAAAAAATACATCAACGTGAAACTGTCAAAATGATGGTAAAGAAGCAAAGCAAAAAAAAAAAAAATTGCTTGAAGAGTTCCTTTCCCAAAAGTTGTAAAATCAGTAAGATCAATGTCTGTTGTTGTTGTTGTTGCTGCTGCTGCTGTTGTAAGGATAAGAAAAAAATATTTGCTTTGTTTTAGTTCCCATGCTTGAAATATCTTGCACGCAATAATATCCTATTTTAAATGAAGCATTCTTTTTTTTTTTTTTTTTTTTTTGCTGACCCATCAGCAACTTTTGGAAAAAAAGCACGGTTGTGAAGAGCAAGTAAATATTCTTTCAGTTATAAGTTGTCATTTATCCATCAATTATTTGTTATTTGTAAAGAAGTGTCTTATTTTTGTCCATCTCATCTCTAAAGAAATTGTATGCAAATTGATTGCACTTCAAGCCCAATAATCGTCAACATTGGCAACAAGCTGCTAGCCAGCCTTGCTTGAGTCTGGGGGTCACAGTCTTATCAAGCAAGCGCTCAGGTTTGGATTCTGCTGAATGTATCACCTTTTAAAACAAAACAGAAATGTATTTAGGACCTTTGGTAAAAGAAATTATCATTGCCTGATTTCCCCATTTTCTCTCAAGAGTTTCATTTTGAAAAGGTTTCTGTCAAATAGGCCAAACTGACAAAATATGAACTTTGCAACATCTGAAAGAGAACTCTTAATTCTTGATTTGTATCTTTTCAAGAATGCAAGAGTTGGACGTTAATGTTGTATAAAAAGAAAATGATACGAAAAATGCTTAATATGCATGGAAAAAAAAGAGACAAATTACAAAAAGGCCAAACTGACAAAATATGAACTTAGCAACATTTGGAAGAGAACTCTTCATTCTTGATTTGTATTTTTTCAAGAACGCAAAAGTTAGACGTTAATATGTATAAAAAGAAAATGATATGAAAAATGCTTAATATGCATAGCAAAAAAGACAAATTACAAAACAAGATGAAGTAAAAAAAAAAATGGATATTCAGTTGTTATAGAAAAAAAAAAAAACCTGAATGAAAACTCGGATTGCCCATTTTTTATTTTCGATATGATTTGATCTGCTGAAAACAATGATGTCGATCGCGTCGACAAACGTACACACGCACACCAAAAAAAAAAAAAAATAAATAAAAAATGACGATGCCGTAACCATACAAACCGCACTTTCCTTTAGATTGATAAAATCGGAATGAATGTGAGCGTTGACTCAACGCTACATTTTCATATGCGTTTATTTGTCCATGCACATCATGTAAATGAAACATTAAGAGAAAACATTGGTATAATGCTTTTCGTGATAAGGTTATGATATCATTATGCTTACAATGTTCTCAAGTTGGGTAGCTTGGTAAACGCATTGGCACTGATGTGCTGTATTTGGTTGTTGTTGAGATCGCTGCAAATACAAAGCAAAGTACAAAGCAAATGTATTTCTATCTACTAGGATATTACAAGGCTCGTATATACACATCATTGTCTCTATCTACAATAGCACAATATTCCATCACATAATATTCCGTTCTCGTAAACAGAATGCATATATATATATATATATATATATATATATATAAATCATATATATCTGACTGTGCACCACAAAAGAAACAACAAGTCGCACCCCTTGATTTCACGTGATGACACGAAACAGGTGAAATTGGTGAAATATGTCAATCTTTAGTTTGCCATTTTTTCTGAAATAACTATCTTTCTTCTATATTAGTCTTTAGTTTAGGAATCTAACACGCATGGGAAAGTGTGTTTTCAGCAGTTTTTCTTCAACCCCTTTTTGGGGGTGAGTATAGTATGATCAGGTATGTATTAGAGGCCCCTTTTCATTTCTTGTATCCTTTGAATATTCTTCACTTTCAAATCTAATAACTTTTGAATCATGGACCGAATGTCTTGGTAGATCATGCTCAATTTCAGTTTAACCTGGTAATCCCTTCATTGTTGTTGCGCCGGTGGTTGACATCCCGTGTTTTGTCCCTATCATCTCAAAGCTAGCGCGCCTTGGTTAAAGGGGAAGGCTAGTAACTGATCAGTGTGAATCAGTGGAAATGCTGGGAGATGATTGTTCCAATCCTTATGGGATTCATTCAAGAGTTCATTGTATATCTATTGTTGTGTGAAAATGATTTGCTTCAGAACGGTCTCATATTCAAGTAATGCGCAGATTAATGCCCCGTCACTGACCAGGGACGCTAACCTGGAAGCATTAAACTGCACATTACTTGAATATGAGACCATTCTGAAGCAAATCATTTTCACAAAACAATAGATATACAATGAACTCTTGAATGAATCCCATAAGGATTGGAACAATCATCTCCCAGCATTTCCACTGATTCCCACTGATCAGTTACTAGCCTTCCCCTTTAAAAATTAAGCGCTTGAATCGACCCTGTACTTCAGAGTCTCTTTTCTCAGTTCACACTTTCCAGAGTGTGTGCTTCCTTTCCGGTATTTAGATAGGTCAGAGAAGTCCATTTGAATTGAGTTACACATCATTTTAAAGCTTAGGGTCTGCTCTTCCAGAATCTATCCTTAATTAAAAATCCATTTCTGGCGACTTTTTGTCGGTTTTTTGTGGTGCAGGGTCATATATATATATATGAAGAGTTTGTTTGCAAAAACCGATAAGTCCATATTTGTCAAATGGAGATATTTGCGATTAAAGGTCAAGAAAAATAAAGAGAATAATAAGAAAATTTTTGCTTCTTCTGACCATAACTTCAAAAATATACCTTTATATGTAGTGACCAATATATCATTTTAAAGGTATCATTTTGTACTTTGTGACAGAGACCGTACTTCAAAATCTTCAAAAATGGACTTATCGGTTTTTGCAAACAAACTCTTCATATATATATATATATATATATATATATATATATATATACAGTATATCGGGTGACCGTACATCACAAAATAAACAAAAAGTCACACCACCTGACTTTACGTGAGGACCCGAAACAGGTAAAATTTGTAAACTAAGTCAATCTTGAGTTTTTCATATTTTCTGAAAGATCTATCATTCATTTACATTGTTATCTAGTTTTGGATCATAACAACAATGGGAAAGTGTGTTTTCTGCAGTTTTTCCACAACCCTTTTTTGGGGAGAGAGTAGAATGATCACATACATGTTTATATAAGAGGCCCCTTTGCATTTCTTGAAAATCTTTATACACTTTTAACTTTCAAGTCGGATAACTTTTGAAAGGATAATGCTACTGCTTTAAAAGTTGACATTAATCGTGAACAGAATGTAGTTAAAGGAAGTCCATTTGAATTGAGATTCACAACATTTTAAAACTTAGAGTCTGCTCTTTCAGAATTTGCCCTATAAGTTTAAATCCCTGTGTGGCGACCTTTTGTTGATTTTGTGACGCAGGGTCATATATTATATATGTATATGTATACGTGTATATGCATTTATTTAATCATTCATTAGCATATTATACATATACATACACCTCCATGCTTTTTTTCTTATTATCTTGAATTGCCATAAGCGCTTCTATATTAGGAACAATAATCACGAAAGATGTTAGAACCGTAATTGTTAAACTACTAAACTGCTTACATGTGTAATATGTTACTGATCCCGTCCAAAACGCCAGGTTGGATTGCGGATATGGAGTTCTGGTGAAGCTCCCTGTAAAACAATATAAATCATAGTTGCTGCACTGATAACTTGGTCAATCAAGGTAAAAACAAAAACAAAACACAAGAAACTACACGCATATACAGACATAAATCATCAAATAGGGTGTTGGGTTAAAGCAGGATATATCTTGTTTGAAACTTAGCTATACTAGTACTACCGACATGAATAATTCAGTTGTACAATAAAAGGAAGTTCTACATGTGTTCGGAATGTTATTATTTTCTTTCTAACAGTTCTATTTTGTGCTCTTATTATTCATTAGTACAAAATCCTAATATCATCATGAAGAACGTAAAATGATTATATGAAAACTAACCTAGGCAGACACACAAACACACACACACACACACACACACACACACACACACACACACATACACACAAAGATTAAATGTGACCCTTTACAACAAATTATCTGAAAGTCGGGGCAGGTCGACAAAAATGAAATGTCCATACATATTCTTCTGCTCTAATTTAACAAATAACAAAACTCATTAAAGCACTTGGTTGAATAGATTTCGATGAATAATTTTCAAAAGAACGACAGTGGTCTTTTAAATCAGATTTTCGAGAAAACCTCCTTATAAGTTCATTCAGGCTTACTGCCAGCAATTTACTCACGTACGCCCAATCAGTAAGCAGGATGTCATAAACTATATGCAGCGTTCAGTCCAAATCTTCGAACACGTTTCAGAATACGAAATTATGTCAAAAACAGAAATTGAAAGGTTGTAATCTATTTTGATGATCTGACTTCAAGCTCGATTTTTTTCGGCTCAACATCAGTGACCGTCGGATCATTTTGTTGTTGTCGGTCACAAATACAAAACGCTGTTTTGTACTTGAACACTGCGAATATAATTCCCAATTCTACTGTGTTGGTTTATATATATATATATATATATATATATATATATATATATATATCAATATGCGTGTGTCTGTGTGTCCCTTTTCACGAAATAAAACAATGTCAATGCTTATCCTTTTTTTTTTCTCTCTCTCTCTCAACACAGTTTAAAAGTAATTTTGGTAAAATTTCTCGACAAAACGAAGCAAAGTGACTTTCAACAAGCACACGTTGTGCGTGCTACACGATTTGAGCTATACGGAACGATACAAAACGAAGGGTTATGGTTATGAACACTGATGCGATGAATTTCCTTTTCTTTGAAATAAATTCTGTTCAAAGACCTTCCCAAATGTTCGAAAATAGTCGTATCTTCAAATTTGATTACATTCTTACGGTGAAAATTATGAACAAATCAAATATGAAATGTAGACCAAATAATCTGTTATGTTAAATTCAACTTACAGAATCTTCAAATGCGTCAATTTAGAAAATCCTCGTGGTGCCAAGTATGAAATTTCATTGTTGCTTAGATTTCTGCCGGAAGAGGAAAGGAATTGATAAAGTTACTGGAAGACTTTAACTATAGCCATGGACTATATTGGAGATTTATTTCAACGTCCTTATGACATTTCTTCTTCTTCGAAATTGGTTTCTTTACCCTATTTATCAGTCGTATATAAAATTAACTAGAAAACCATTAAACGGAATGTAATAGTAAGCTTTTGTATTTTTACCGCATTATGTAGTCATTATATATGGGCCTAAAAAAGAAAAACGAATATAAAATTTGTCAAGAATGCTAAGAGTAATGGTGTCGCTTCTTAAAAGTGATGCCATAATCCGAATCTTTAATATAAACTATTCTTTCTGAACTGCTCATCATTTCCCTTGTCTTAATTCTTTACTCTTATTGTGTCATCATCTCTGTAATGACTGATTTGTTTTTTTCTGTATTTTACTCACCTACTCATGATTATAAGGCATTATTCAAGTCTGATCAATCAATTTCATTACCTTCTACAACGCAAAGTACAAACTCAAGTACGGCAATATAATTCCTGGAAGCAATATATCGTTTAATCCATTCCGTATCCGTATCCATTCTTTAATACGATTTTTCGCAACGTTAGTTACAACGCACATAATTTACAGGTTGCCCTCCATCGATGAAAACAAACACAGGTTATCAAATATGACCGTATTATCTATGACAAAAAAGAGGGGAAAATTGTTAGATACTAGGCTGTCATGTCCAACGTAGTATCGAGCTTTCACCGGATAGCCGGGAAGGGTGTAGGAGGGGGGAGGGATGAAATCTTATAACGGTGGGTACTGCCCTAAGCCAGCGCTAGGTGTTTGTTTGTTTGTTTGTTTGTTTGTTTTTTGAGGAAACAGAAAAAAATCTTTTTGGTGACACTTACGGGGGAAACAGCTGAAGAAAAAAAAAAAGGTTTAATAGGCATTTTCATTTTCAATACATTAGGTATTCGATGTACTGCCAACAAAAAAAAAAAAGAAAAAAAATGGTGGCTCGACCCACGTGATGCGTATTTGCGTATTTGCTGAAATAGATTATTCCTTTTTTTTTTTGTTAAGAAAAACAAAACATGAAACACAAAGACAAACAATAACAACAACAATATATGCAATATAATTTATTTTTGTTTTGTTTTTTCATCTTTTTTTTATCGCAATGGATTGACAAAGTGTCCTAACTTACAAATGTTGCACAGGACTCTCCGAGAGGGAAGCTAGGTTGCGTCGGGACACGGATGTCAGCTTGTTGTCGTCCAGAGACAGGAATATTAGACTGGTCATTCTCCGCAGCGAGTCCGACGGGAAAGTCCCGATCTGGTTCATGCTTAGACCTCTGCAAGAAGAGAGTTAAGATATGATGCGTAAGGAATAAAACCAATTTCGGTAACAAAAGTTATATAATTGAAGTATTGTGTGTGTGTGCAGTCAGTCCGCAGCACGTATGCTAATGAGCCGATCCGGCAAGATTTATTCAGCACTCTCGTTGACGATCTTTGCGTTCGAAAGGTGTCTCGTCGTGCGAGATTTTGCGAGACTTTGATAGGGCTATGGTTTTCACAGTGTAGCGACTTGTACATACATTTATCATGGCTACAAGTCACGGTAAATTGTTCTCCAGACTTTGATCTTTATTTTGATACTATATTTGCAAATAACATCGGGTCTTATCATGACTATATGTGACCCTGCACCTCAAAACAAACAAAAAGTCGCCAGACATGAATTTTTAGTTAAGACCGTATTCTGAAAGAGCAGACCTTAAGCTTTAAAATGATGTATAACTCAAATCAAATGGACTCTCCTAACCTATCCAAATATTGGAAAGAAAGCACAAACTCAGGAAAAGTGTGAACTGAGAAAAGAGGCTCTGAAGTACAGTATCTATTCAAGCGCTTAATCTTTACCAAACCGTGCTGGCTGTGTGATGAATGGGACAAAAAACAGGAAGTAAACCGCAAGAGTAACAACAATGAAGAGATTATCAGATTAAACTGAAATTAAGCATGCCTCGTTAACTCATTCTGTCCATAAGTAATGCCAAATTTCAAAGCAGTAGCATTATCCTTTCAAAAGTTATTACAGTTGAAAGTGAAGAGTGTGGACAAGTTTTTTCAGAAATGAAAAGGGGATTCTAAAGACACACCTAATCACACTATTCTACCAAAAATGTTCGAGATAAACTGCTAAAAAACACACTTTCCTGCCCGTTTTATGATACAAAATTTTAGCATAATGTAAAAGAAGACCCGCTCTTTCAGAAAATATGAAAAAATCAAGTTCGGCAAGGTTGACCCATTTCACTTATTTTCAGTCCTCACGCCAAATCAGTGTGTGCGACTTTATGTTCGTTTTGAGGTGCACGGTCACATATAATCAGTTGAATTTGCGTAAATTTTACCTGCTTTTCACGGAAGATTTTGTCGTCTAAAGTTCTTTTTTGGTTCCTGACCGGATTAAGAAACTGTTGTTTCTGATTTTGGCTTTTTCATAGAAAGGAAACTTAGATGCTCATCATATATTGGAGTGAAGGAGACGCAAGTATGATTTATACTAGTTTTTCCGTTTTGAAATGTCTGTAAAATTCACTCCTAAGCTGGAAGTATGCTCCAAACAAAGTGTACAGCGCTCTCTCATTGGACAGTGCTTGCATTCAGCGCTTGAACTACACGCGTGCCAAGAAACCGCAAGTGGCATGAAACCGTTATGTAACAGCGTACTGACGTAATGCAAGCGCTGAATGCAAGCGCTGTCCAATGAGAGAGCTTACTCTTGAGATTACACGGTTTCAAGCTGATCAGCACTGACATCGATGTATATTTTACTGGTTCCTGACAGGATTAAGCAACAAATTGTCAAGATATTTACATGGATACAAATATTAGGAGATGGACTACCAAATAAAGCATTTTCATTGAGACGCAAGGTGAATTTGATATTTTTTTGACGTCTTGAACGTGTACTACACGAATTACTTTTTTTCATCATTTTTCAAGCTCAAATTACGCGATGATATTTTTCATTTACAATAATTTGAGTAACATGTGACGATAGTTTACATATTTTCCTTGAATTTGATACCAAATTTGTGAACATAAGGTGTATTTTTGTTGCCGAAAGCCCAAGGACAAAATCCCTTTACGCAGCTCATTACGTATGCAAGCCTAGAGCGGGCTTGCATACGAGTTGAATAAATACGAGAGAATTATCGGGTGCTGGGGACTGACTGTGTGTGTGTGTGCTTTAATCGGACATAACTTTTTGAAAGTAGGCCCTTCATTTACACTGATTTCATGCCAGTATTGATATATGTTATGACAGAATAAAGTAGACATGAAGTGTGTTAATTACTTTCATGCCCAAGAATGGAGATGTTTGATAGATATGTGTATGTCTATTCGCGCTAATGTAACTTGGTATAAACGTGTTCTAAAATATGTATCACATTGAGGAATAGGGCATTGTTTTCAAAATGAGGAGAGCATTGTTGCCTTTTTTCCCGTGAACCGAAGCGTCTTGAAACTATTTAACTTGGTATATATATTGAGTAATTGTCAATTTATTGACAAAGGTTATCACCAAACAAAAACAATCACAACAACAACAATAATGATGACACTATACACCCTTATTATTACAATATATTTTGTGCTGTTTATTGTTATTATGATTATCTATATCATTATTATTATCAGTATTGTCATCATTGATATTATCATTATTACTGTTGTTGTTGCTGTAATCACCATGAATATCATCACTATCATTATCATTACTGCATCTTCTATCCAATATGAAATAGCATTCTTTATTCAAAAAAATGTAATGGAATATATACCGTCAACTTACAGGTACTGTATGTTTGTTCCTGAAAAGAAATCGACCGGAATCATCTCTATATTGTTTTCCATCAGACTCCTAGGTTAAGGACATTCAAGCAAACGTATGGTCATACAAACACCATTGCGAAAATACATACTGTGGAACGAAACAATAAAATGTCAAATGCGGCTCCATTTTCTTGGTTTATTTCAGCACGGTAATTGCCAATCAGCCAAAGCTCATTGCTTATACAAGTCCGTCCCCGAATGATGGCAGAAAATAATGTCAAATAGATAGAAAAAATCCTATCCTGAGGTGAAAAGTAACCAAGATTTACCAATCGTTTAAAGCTCTCAAGTCCTTTAACGTGGTTTTCTTTTGTCACGATGGAAAGAAAACGTTATGTTTGCACTTGTAGGGAGTTTAAGATGAATGTAACTCTAAGTTATGCATTTGAACATCTTTAAAAAGAATTCATAATCAAAATGTCCGTGGTATTTTCATTCCAATGGCTTTAGGTGTACTAGTTTTTAGAAAAACTTAAATTGCATACAGGAAATTGCAACTATCGTGTATATATCACTAGAAACGTGGTGGGTATAAGTGTTGTATTAAAAAAAAACCACACAAATGATTACGTTGGTAACATAAGAAAAGGCGAAAGTTCTTAATGAGAAAAAATTAAAAGCGCTTACACGTGAGTGACAGAACCGGGCAACGATATTCTCTTGTCGGAGTATATATCAAATGCAATTTTATTCCTAGTCAGATCCCTGTGGAGAGAAAATATACCAATTTAGTACAATATAATATTATATATGTATATATATATATATATATATATATATATATATATATATATGAAGAGTTTGTTTGCAAAAACCGATAAGTCCATTTTTGAAGATTTTGAATTACGGTCTCTGTCATAAAGTACAAAATAATACCTTTTAAATGATATATTGGTCACTACATATAAAGGTACATTTTTGAAGTTATGGTCAAAAGAAGCAAAAATTTTCTTATTATTATCTTTATTTTTCTTGACCTTTAATCGCAAATATCTCCATTTGGCAAATATGGACTTATTGGTTTTTGCAAACAAACTCTTCATATATATATATATATATATATATATATGGGTCAGAATCTTGAACGATGTACAATTGAGCCAAAACAGGGCAAAATTTAAAAAGTAGGAAATTCTCCAAATTATTCATCTTACCTGAAAGAGTATAACTCAAGCTTTAATATGAACCCAATAATACTAGGATTTTCCCAGAGGAACAAGTTTTTATTCACCGCTGAAGTTTACCATGTCCAGAGCAGCGAACGTCCGTGAGGAATAGTACAGCACATACACTTGAATACCATTTAACATAGTTTGCAAAGATCTGATTCAGTTCAAAATAATAGAAAAATATTTTAAGGGACATGTGTACGTGCTTGCAGAATATTAAGCTTGTACTCTTGACCTGTACGTAATGGTAGACAACTGATGATTTAAATAAATTCGTCGTTTCGGTTGAAATATTGCTCTTCCGCTAAACACTTTCTCCACTTTACGCGCATTTTACAGAAACTCAATATTTTGACCTCTTATTTCACTATCCCATACTTCAATCCCCACTCCCAAATAATAACATACCTTTTTAAGATGTATCTGATCTAGACAGTCTCTATAACCCAACGAACATAGCATAGTTTTCATCACGGAGGTTCGCATGTAGCTCACGGACGGTCCGAACAAACAAGATGCAGCTCTCTTGAGTTGGAAACGCATTCTACTCACAACAAACAGCAATTTCATGTCGAGAAAAAACTCCTCTGCAAAATCCTGAACAGATATTACCAATTCTCAATTACATAAGCTTGTTTATCTTCTCATACTGAGGAATCAATGAAAACAATTTTTCCATCTCTCGTAAATGAACGTACAAACGTACGTGCAATCTCAGTGACGTAGTCCACCCTTGAGAACGAATATATTTATCAAAATTTCGTTATCATGAAGTAAAGATTCAGGTCCTAAAGTCTACAATGCAAAATTTGCTTATAACGAACATGGTCACAGCTAAAATTATGACAAAGAATTAACATAGAAAGACAACAGAAATGTGCTCCTGATAGAAATACGAAGTTTAGCTGGGGAGGGCAAACGAATACGTTGGGAAGAAATCCCTCTGCGTTTGCTCCTTGTGCTACCAACACACAGTTACCGAGGAGAACTTGTATTATTATATTAGTCAGAAATGATAATAGCTTCGATACTGCGAAGTTTCGTCATAACAAGACACAATAAGTCCATATCACTTGGATGGATGTTTGTGACTTCGATATTATACAATATGGTTTGTTATAACAAACATTTTGTAGCGCGCCATTTCGGAGGCTCGTTATTCATACAGTTTGTCAATACGAAAATTGATAGAGTTCGTATAATTATGAAGATTTTTTATTCGGTAAATGATAGGAATCTCCAAAGGTTAATCGAAAGGTTTATTAATTTGAACATGAAAAATCATGTTCGCTTATCCAAATGTGGAGAAACAAGTTAACAACTAAAATCCTCCAACTTTCAAAACCTCATAATAACCGTTTTCACCTAAATGAATATCAGGCCCTTTCCACTTTTAGAAGAACGGACGTAAAATAATGATCCTTGATATTTATTTTTCGGACTAACAAACTTTCGGAACAAGAAAATTTTTAATAACAAACCTCCTTAATTAACTACAAACTTTTTTTTTCATTTTCGGAATAACAAACCTTTGGATATCTGAGAAACGAATCTTAGGAAGAGCGAACGTATCAAAATGCAACCTTAAACCTATTCTAAATCATTACTTTTTTTAACATGTGTTTTCAAAGTAAGCACAAACGCACAAACAAATTGACGATCTCTCTGTCTCTTGAATGTAAAATGAAAAAAAAAAAATCTTGGAAAGAATTACAAATGAACATTGATTTTCATTGATGAGTATAAAACAACACCATGTGATGATAAGCGGAGGATTTGTTTGTTTTCATCAGACAATAATTGTATACTGCATTATTTTTGTTCGCTTGTGACGGCATTTCTATGAATAAAAAACATAAACAAACAAGCAAAAACTTCTCCAGAGGAATTTGGTACAACGGGAGTGCACTGGAAATTCTTTTCTCTGTGTGTTGGACCTCGATCCCTTCTCTGTTTCTCAGTCATTTTTATTCAACTGCTTCCACGTCCTTTTGAAACTTTTCCATTTTTTATTCAACACATGCCCATTACAGACTTCTTCCGTCATTATCCTGCATGTGATTACGTAGCACTTTTCGGATTTGTTTTGGTTTGTTTTGTTTTGTTTCTGTTTTCTGTTTGGTCGCAGCATGTCCAGGCTATTGAGGAACTGAGAGAAAATTGTCATGAAGAGAAAAATAAGAATGAATTAAGGCATTTAATATCATGACAATTACAGCGAACGTCCGTTATGGAGGCCAAAACTGGATGTGTTCTGTTTGAGACGGCAGCTACCATACTCAAAAGATAAACACTTGGCGCACCTGTCACTAAAAAGTGGCACTGATTCTCTTACTATGTAATCCATTGACTTATTCTACCAACGAACATCCGTAACCAAAATGTTTTCCTTTTGTTATTACAAGTGAATTGAGTGCTGAACATTATTCACTTTTGGGTATGAGCGGCTCGGTGATTTGGTAATATTTTCAACTAGCATAAACTTTATGTGCAGTGATATATTTGTAATTATCAGCAATTTCCTTTCTCGGACAGAACGTCCATGAGCGAAACTTTCAGAACCTGTAACCGTACAAATTGTCTCCAGATCCTCATTAGAAAGAAATTTAAATGCACAGAAATTACAGATTACGCAAAATTCCATTTTCCTATAACTTTGTTTTCAGTGTTTAGCTGTTTTTTATAATTAGAGGAAAAACAAGCGAAAAATTGTGAGTAAATTTTCAACGGTTTCTTCATCATGATCACATAACGCCTTAAAAATTCTGAAACTACTGCCCTAAACTCATTGTTTACTTTGTAAAACTTTATTTGTGGCTATTGGAGCTAAAAGTTTTAAAGAATACAGGACACTTTCGGGACAAGTTATCCCTATCGAAGGAATTGCATACGTCGCGGACGTTCGCTGGAATTGTCACGGACGTTCGTTCTACTGATAGGGTCATGTTCCCGGACGGATAACTAATCGGCAGGGAGTATCTAGCCTTCCTAACTCTTTCAAAAATTTGAAAAGGTATTGTCAATGCAAATCATAAGAAATTTGACATCCTTACAATATATGTATTGCTCAGAGGGGGATCAGGGGGTGAATTTTCAGAGAAAATATTAATTATTTGCTTTGTTTTCGGTGAATTGCATGGTCCAAAAACTGCGGACAAGCCTCATTCCGCTCCAAAAATAACATACAGCTCCTCGGCTAGAGAGCCAAAGGTAAAATGCACCTTCGTCATCAAAGCAAGATGGTGTCCAACTCGAAAACGTTTTAATCGTCACGGACGTTCTTTTTTTTTTCTCGGAGGTTCGTCTAAAAATATAATTTCGGTTCCTATTTGACAAAGGATGGACAGAAACTCAAAACAAACATATTATCGTGTGGCTACATCTTAGTTGATTACGACTCAGAACAATATCACCAATAGCGTTTAATGGGATACGATCTTTATTAGAAAATAGCGGAAGCACGTCCATGACGAAAACTGAGTATAATTTTGCATAAAAGAACATTACGTCCCATGTGCAGCCAGCAGACGTACAATTTTTGCAGGATATGTTCATTAGGTGAAACACAAAATTTTCGTACACATTACAGTTGGGACAGCAAAGTAGAATTTGCAGCAGCGATAGAAATAAAAGCACCACGGACGTTCGTCTGTTTAGGACTTTGATATTTCAATTGCTCTCTGTGATTTTATGCGTGCTCATAAAGTTCTTATAATTTTGTGGTTCATTCCCATGATATGTCAGATCCAGAACATGGTCAGATATTAGGTGCCACGTACGTTTGAAAATGCCCATAATTAGTTTGAAAAACAAGAATTATTGTGAAAATAGCGTTTTTACCGTATTTTTACGCTTTAAGTCCTTGTCAAATGAAAAATATCAGGCAAAAGTCAACCAAACCATATATTTCCTGAAAGGAAATTTGCCAATCTTTGAGATGACTTGAAAAAAAATCTGATTTCTTAGATCATCCTGACGTGTTCTAAGGGAAAGAATGTCATAAGGTGCGAAAATTGGCAATTGTACATCGTTCAAAATTCTCACCCATATATATGTATATATATATATATATATATGAAGAGTTTGTTTGCAAAAACTGATAAGTCCATATTTGCCAAATGGAGATATTTGCGATTAAATTTCAAGAAAAATAAAGAGAATAATAAGAAATTTTTTGCTACTTTTGACCATAACTTAAAAAATATACCTTTATATGTAGTGACCGATATATCATTTAAAAGGTATTATTTTGTACTTTATGACAGAGATCTTACTTCAAAAACTTCAAAAATGGACTTATCGGTTTTTGCAAACAAACCCTTCATATATATATATATATATATATATATATATATATATCAACAAAAGAATCCTAAAGTCGCTGACCGCCCAGCCGAGAGAAATCAATCAATCAGATTTGTGTTTTGGGCATAACTTTGTAATCGAATGTATCATCTGTCTTCTGCCGAAATTTCGAAGCTAAATGATCACAGGAAATACAGGAAAACAATGTTTTTCTTGGCCAGGATTTTTCTGACTTTCAACAGAACAGAAACGTGTCCGAAGATTTGGATTTAGCGTTCCAGCTAGACTCCGCCCCTGGCAACAAGGGAGTGATCTTATTGGTCAGTGCTTGGCATCCTGATTACTGATTGGTCATTGGTAGACTGCTGGCGCTAAGCTTGAATGAACACCGCAGAGGTTGCTGGATCATACCTTCTATTTTCAAGCTGTGAAATCTGTCTTGTCTCCCCTTGATTATGATAGCGTCTAAAGGAAAACTTTGAAGGCGGTTTTCTCGAAACGCTGATTTCCAAAACCACTCGACATGTCGAGTACTGCAACCGAGTACTTTTGTTAGTCGTGTTATATATGAAATTACAGTAGAAGAGTAAGGGAAGAATATCATGTCATTTTTAGAAAATTGTCGTCCCCCGACTTTCGTATCCTTTTGTTGTAGCAGGTTATATTATATGAAACAAATTTACAGAAAAATAGATGGCACATTAAACACATGAACACCCTATAAAATTTTAAAAGAATACGTTTAGGATTGGACTTGTAATGAACTTTTCATCGTTTCAAAGAGCAAGGTCGTGCAACGTGGGTCGACCTCAAATGCATTAAAATATGGTGAACGAGACATTAACATCAAGAAAATCATATAAAAGAAGGTGTTAAGGCAGAGGGAAATGTCTCGTAAAACCGATTTTTAATGTGACTTATTAAAAAAAAAAAATCGCGCCACTGAGAAATCGCGAGTTAAAACTGACTCATTTACTTCGCCAATTTTCGCTCCGGAGCAGCCGTCTTTTTCGAGCCCTAAAGTACGACGTCATGAAATGAACAAAATCCTCTACGAGTGCAGCGGGACATCGAGGCCGCCATTCATAAAGCACGTATTTCTTGGTGAGCTGGTGCAATATCTGGTTTGTCTTTAATCGCATTTGCTTTCTCGGTTGAGATATTAAAACGTTCATTTTTACCTTATATGGTACGAAAAGACTTTGAGTTTGACATCGAGAGTGAATTGAGTGATGACAATGACAATGACACTGATAGTGACAGTGACACTCCTGGCAAAGTCGGAGTGGTAAAAGAAGCGAGGGAGAGGCGACGGATATGGAAGGCCCTTGTGGACATAATTCGTTTGGGGCATACGTATGCAACTGCCTTTAGCAAACGTTTGCTAATTGACCAATCAGCGAGTGTTGTTTGGCAAACGTTTGTACGGTGTTTAGGAAACGTTTGCATGTTATCTATTATATGTATGCCCCATCCCATACGTATGTTAATTTACTGCACATATGTATGCAATTGATCAAGCAATCAGGTACTTCGTTTGATATGCAGCTGTATATGTGTATGTTGGGTGTGTGTGGCCACGGTAAGTACTCACGCCCGATCTGAGCAAGGAGGTACTAAGTGTACGTATATGTGTACGTGGAAATCTCACACCGTACCTTGTTAGTTCCTCAGCTGGACCATGGTTAAAGCAATGAGCTGAAGATGTTTTTATATTTTGCACTTACCGTAATCCTTTTCCACTTGAATCATATTGGCCATACTGGGCTGATCTAAGCAGTACTGAGCGGCACTGAGCCGATCAGCTGGTTCTAATAGCTATTTTCATTGGTTGCCTTGAAAATCAATTTACTGGCATTCTGTGCATACGTATAAAACGGCATACGTTTGCCAAACAACACTCGCTGGTTGGTCAATTAGCAAACGTTTGCTATTAAAATGCAGTTGCAAACGTATGCCCATTTCCATGCACATGGCCCAAACGAATTATGTCCGCAACGGCCTTCCATAGACTGAGCCCACTGTGTGGATGTAGTGCTTAGCACAGCGCATCAGCGCAAGGCTGATTCGTTCATCTCGTGACGTCATAATTTTGGTTATCTAAGTTTCATATACCGTCAGATCGGGTTCAGGTGGTCTAAAAAAGGGTGTCAAACCACCATCTCTCAATCGTTTTAGAGACGTTTTTAACTTCTGAAAATTAATTTTTCATATTCCTAGAGATTTAATATAGAAATGTATAAATAACCTTATTTATTTCTTCTCGTTCACCATATTTTAATAGCCTAACATGTGTACATCAGGTCGGAATGCGGTTATGCACAGTTGTACATGACCATAGATTATTTGGCGTATACATTGGCAAGCTTCCTGCGTAAACGTGACCGACCACCAATATTTCCTAGCGATGATTGTCTTATTCCAGTCACAGTCAGCATTCACAAACTGTACAATTTGCACACATCAATATTGCCTTCTTTTCAGATTACGTTAGCGACTTTTACAAACAATCACATGTACACGGGAAGAACTTACAGTTTCTTCAAATTCACGCAGCGCGAAACATCAGGGAATTCCGTAATCAGTGTGTTGTGAATCGTCCTACAGACATGGACAAAGGTTTATCTGTGTCAATATATTTGAAACATTATTTGGCATGATAGCAGATCTTGTCATTGTATTCCTGTCTATTCTACCGACATTAAAAAAAGCAAATCAAGTAAATACTAATTCAATGTTCTTATTGCTTTGAAGTTTGCATTTAAATACTGCCTGTTTGATATTTGTCAAGAGCAAAGTAGTGTGACAATAATTATGATTATGAAATGTTCCTCACATCGATTACTTGAACGAAGTGCATTATGTAGTTCTCCCCTTGTCATCAAACACGTACAGATCTTTAATCAGAAGACATGGCGAAGGAAATCACATTTTTTAAAACCTCTTAATATCATTCAAAGCAAAGATGGCGTCAAAACTTATTTGTCCACATTATAAACTTTGGATAGCGTTTGAAAAACGTTATATAGTCAGGTCGTTTAGTGAAATCACCGTTACAAGGCGGATAAAAGCATCAAATTAGCACAAGGATTCATTGATGACTATTAAACAATATTAGAGTAGGAGCCCTCCGGGATTTTTTTTTTTTTTTTTGAAAAAAAAAACTAAAATAATCTAATTTCAAAATGGCAGACACTTACGTGCTAAACCCTTACTTTTATGTTATATGGGTGATAACGATGGCATTAATTATATTACATTTGTTTTTGTAGGAGTATTTTTACATAGTTGTTGTTGTTATTGTTGTTGTAATATAAACTCTCTTTACTGCTGGAGGCGGGGGGTAGGACAAAAATGACGGGACCCCCCTTAAAAGTTGGTTGTTCTTTTGCGTGTTTGTTTTGTTTTGTTTGTTTGTTTGCTTGTTTGTTTGTTTGTTTGTTTTTTGATCCGCTACTGAGTAGGAAAACTGTTTATTTCAAAAACTCTTTTCTGTCTACAAAATCTGTATAAATATATTTGATCCGTATACAATATATGGATATTACATTTGATGAGTAATTAACTCTACAAACTCCATGTTTCCAATACTTTGACGTTGACAAGGGTCTCAACTTTGGGTTTATGTTTTTAGATCCATGAAAAATAAATCCATGAAAAATAAATCAATTCACAGCAGAGTTTAATATTCCATTAGTTATATGCCATATATGCCATATATTTCTATCATAGATATAACGAAATTTTGAAATGCAGCATTTTCACCAATATTAAAAAAAAAAGAAATCCAGAGGGCTTCTACTCTAATATCAATGAGTAGGTCTTAGGGGAACCCTTCTCTAAATTTGGTTGTTTTATCCGCCCTGTTACGGTAAGCCCAAATTTTGACATTAAGTGACCTGACTAATGAGGCTTTCTTTGGCAAATATTCCATTTTAGATATCGTTCAACCCGGTTACAGACTACAGACTATAATTATAGACAACAAAATAACTTACAAAGACTCCAGTTGTGTGAGGTGATGAAATGTATCGGGGAAGAATCTTTGTAGTTTGCCAATGATGGTACTAAAATAAATGATACAATTACAAAAGAGTCATCATGATCATCGGATATTACAAACACTAATTTGCATTTGTCATGCGAAAGAAACTGCAGAGTTGCTTGCCCTCTCTCCCCTTCAGCGCACAGACAACATTTTCTTTTTTCATGTCTGTCCAGAAATAAGAACACAAGTTGTTGCTATGTTACCAATCAACATAACACTTTGATCAATTTGGTACTTGATGTTAAAAAAAGAAAAAATCCCAGTTTGGTCGTTAATAGGTCAAAAACTATACATCAGATAACACGTACATTCATACAATGAGTAATAGCTTAACAGTGTACAATTTTGTTGGCGGTACTATAGGCCTGACACCATAAGCCAGTTACATTAAATTCAAGATTTATTTACGTTTCAGATTCTGCTCTGTTTTCAACCCTCTGTAAAAAATTGTAAATTTGCGCAGGAGTCAATTGGTGTGTATGAGAGTGTATAGTTAACTCCCTGAACTTCCTGAACATTGGTCAGGATTGAAATGCTGTATTACATATTCATTAGAAAATCCACTATCACAAAGCTAGTCTTTATTCATCCCGAAATGTAGTGTATGCATAAGCAAACACATGAAAACATACGTTTATTTTTTTTTTCGTTTTCACGTGTATGCACTTTATTCTTTACCATTAATTCAGACTAGTAGTGCACAGGGCAATCCATATTATGTAATAACGTATATTTCATTCATATCGTTACGATCCCTCTCAAAAAGTATGATCAATCTTACGCTTTCTACTGATTTCAGCTTGATTAATGTCTGCACTCTCTTTAAGTTGCACTTTTTGAGTGTTGCGATATTTTTATCGTTCACTTCCATCATTCTTGATAATCTTATAGTTCCTCACACACTTTCTGCCCAGAAAAAAAAAAAAAAACTTAAGGAGCTTCCAGTTCTTCTTTTTCTAGTTCTTCTTTTTTTTTTCTGCTTATATGCCCTGTACTGATTCTGCTTATTTCCATTTTTCAAACCTTGTTATTTAGTGTGTACGTTTTCTACTTGTGTTATTTATGTCTTATATGTTCTTTCATTATGTTGCTTGAATTCATATGTTAACTCTTTATGTGCCACGTTCGCACCTCCGACTCAGTCGACGGCATGCCAACTTCGCATATTCTGCTCAACAAACAAAGCCGTCAAGACCAATCGATAAACCGCTAATCACTATTAATCCCGCGGCACAATGAAAGCGTTCTCGTGCTTTTGTTCCTCTCATATACGGCATGCATTCTATGTGGGGATCGACTATCAAGCGATGTTCCCAACTAGATTTGCTTGTACATTCTAAGTTTCTGTCACGGTTTAATGTGCAAAAGTCATTCATTTACAGTAATGTCGCAACTGGTCATTCAAAGGAAAAATTGAAAATAGAGACGTCATACAATTTATATCGAAACAAAGCTTGGCATTCCTCTTTAACTTTGCCTACTATTATGCCCATCTTAACAGAAATTTGTGGAAGTTATACAAATTGGAAAAACAAAATTCTTTCTCAAAGCATGACTACCTTCGTGTCTCAGAATAACGTGGCACACAGGGGGTTTCCACCATGGCACATAAAGAGTTAATGTGTCTTTGCCTACTCGCTGTACTATCCCCGAACCCGGAATTGTTTGTGCTTCATTTACGTCCACATATTATTTCAACCTTTCGCAACCTCGCCAATTTACATGCCTTTGCATACTTTATGTTCTGCGTTATGGCTAATCGACTCAACATATAGCATTTGAAGCATTTGATGACGATGAACTCTTTGACTTGTTTAGACGCTCCCCTACAGAATTAAGTCGGATCAATTCACACTCTTCTGCCGTTTCTTTAAAACCTTGTTGCCAATAATGTTAATTCTTCTTCTAATGATCTGTTTAATGATTTTGATTTTGAATATGAGTCCACTTTAATTTCTTCTAAATATGTTACGGTTGATCAATTTATAGATTTAGTGAAAGATTTCTCAGAAAGTATATTTTCAAAGGTACATTTGAATATTACGAGTACTACTAAGCATTTTAAAGAATTACAGATATTGCTAGATAATCAAAATAAAGAACATATGAAGAGTTTGTTCGCAAAAACAGATGATTCCATATTTTCCAAATGGAGATATGTGCGATTAAAGGTCAAGAAAAATATAGAAAATAATAAATGAATTTTTGCTTCTTTTCACCATAATTTCAAAAATGTGCATTTATATGTAGTGACCACTATGTCATTCAAATGGTATTATTTTGTACTTTATGACAGAGACCGTGTTTCAAAATCTTCAAAAATGGACTTATCGTGTTTTTTTTTAGAACAAACTCTTCAAATATCTGTAGCAGGTTTAACAGAAACACGGTTATCATCTGACATTAATTTATCATATGCCTTGAATGATTATGATTTGGTTGTAAATAATAGAGTTAATAGGACCGGTGGTGGGGTTGCGATTTATCTATATAATGAACTAAAGTTTAATGTTTGTGATGATGTAAATATAATGCATGATATTGTAGAGTCTTTGTTTGTTGAAATTTCCATCCCGCAAAGTAAAAATATTATATTTGGTGTTGTTTATAGATCCCAAACTCCAGTTCTAAAGATTGTTTAGATATTATCACAAATTTATTAAAAAGCCGTCTGTTTGTTAATAAATGTGTTTATATAATGGGTCACTTTAATGTTGATTTCATTAAGAGTGATGATAACACGCCACAAGGATTTCTTGAATTATTTTTGTCATCCTCTTTTTTGCCATTAATTTCTAAACCTACTCGTGTTCCAAATCATTCCGCCACCCTCCTTGATGATATTTTTACTAATTCTTTGCAAGTTTTGAATTCTTTTATAATTTCATCCGATATGACCGATCACTTTCCAATCATAACATGTTGTGATCTCAAGCATTCGGTTAATAAGTCTTATTATCCTTCATTTAAACGTAGAGTTACACCGGAAAATATAGCTAGTCTTGCCGCTAGCTTAGATAGGGTTGAATGGTAGGGTGCACGTCACGAGACCGACACCCACGAGTCATACAGCCCAAGAGTCATACAGCTCACAAGTCATACAGCCCATCAGTTTGACACTAAGCCAACAAGGTCCACGAGACCGACACATTACGCGCCGTGTTGTATCTGTCGAACTCGTAGGCTGTTTTCACCAAATGTCGGTCTCATGGGCTTTATTTGGCTAGTGTCGAACTCATGGGCTGTATGACTCGTGAGGTGTATGACTCATGGACCTGTTTTCAATGTCAAACTCGTGGGGTGTATAAGACGTGGATGTCGGTCTACTTGGATGACCCCGATTTGTCAAGCATTGGTGATAATGATGATGTTAATGTATCATTTGATAATTTTATGAAGATAATTAATGAACATTTAGATGACTGTATTCCCAAATTAAAAGATAAGTCAGGTAATTATAAAACATAACCTAAACTTCCATGGATGTCGAAATTTCTCCTCCGTTCAAATAATAGGAAGAATATGTTATATTATAAATTCACATGAAAAAAAAAATAGGAGTCAAAGAATAAATATACATCATATAAGAATATTTTGAGTAAGGGTATACGATCGGAAAAGCAAAAATATTACATGATTCAGATAGAAAAATATAAACATGATGTGAAGAATACATGAAAGATATTAAAGCAAGCCATGGATATATTTTAAAAGGAAATTGAATATTACAAAAATAAGATTTAATAATTAAAGTGTTTAAGATTCTTGTGATAGAGCAAATATTTTAATTCTTATTTTACAATGATTGGAGAGAATCTGGCAAAAGAAGTACCACAGTCTGATACGCATTTTGCAAAAATATTTAGATCAATCTAATCCCAGTTCTATTTTCTTTGCTCCAATTACGAAATATGAAATAATAGACATTGTTACTGCAATGAATAATAAACGAAGTGCCGGTTATGATGATATAAGTTATTTTTTGGTTATACAGGGATTTATATTTTGTATTGCTGATCCACTGTCTCATTTTTTTTTTAACAAATCCATATTACATGGTGTTTTTCCTGATTGTAAGAAAATTGCTAAGGTTTTTTCTTCTATATACATAAGGAGACAGTTTTGATATTATGTAATCATAGACTTATTTCTTTACTTTCATCCCTATTTAAAGTTTTGGAAAAATTGATATTTACAATAATGATTAAATTTCTTAATCATCATAATGTTTTTACGAATTCTCCATTTGGGTTTCGTCAGAAACACGGCACTATTCATGCTCTTTTGAAGTCTATTGATAACGCCGAACACACTATTGATAACCATTCTCATCTTGTTGTTAGTATCTTCCTGGATTTCTCAAAGGCCTTCGATACCATTAATCACGAAATTTTACTTTATAGATTGTCTCATTATGGTATACTAGGGAGAGCCTTGGAGTGGTTCAGGAGTTACCTGCAAAACCGAAAACAATGTGTGTCTTTCAACGAGCACAGCTCTAGTCTTGAAGTCATTAAATGTGGCGTCCCTCAGGGTAGTACATTACTCTTCATCATTTACATTAGTGAATTTTGCAGATCATCCGACATACCTTCTTTTATACTGTTTGCCGATGATTGAAATATTCTTCCCCCACAAAAAAAAAAAAAATCCATTTAACCTTGTGCGTACTGTCAATACTGAATAAATTATCACTAAATCTTCAGATAACCAAGTATATGTTTTTTTTTTTTTTTTTTTTTTTTTAGTCTATAGAAGTTGTACGCACAGATATCATTTGTGATGACGTTCATTTAGAACGTGTATCTCACATAAAGTTTCTCGGTATTACAGTGGACGATAAACTTTCGTGGAAGCCTCATATTCATCAATATTAGTAAAATAATTTCGCGTAATATTGGTATTATTAACTCTTTATGTGCCATGGTGGAAACCCCCCTGTGTGCCACATTATTATGAGACACGAGAAGTCATTCCGTTTTTCATATCTATGTAACTTCTATAGATTTCTGTTCAGCTGGACATAATAGAAAATAAAGTTGTAGAAAAAATGCCAAGCTTTGTTTTCATGTAACGTCTATGACAAATATATTTTCTTTCCAATGACTCGTATAGCTAAATTACTGCAAAAGGCATGACTATTGCACACCAAACAGTGACAGAAACTTACAATCTACACCTAAATCTAGTAGTAAACACCGCTTGTTAGTCAATCACGACATAAAATGCAAGCTTTTTGTGAGTGGAACGAAAGCGCGAGAAATGCTTTCATTGTATTTCGGCATTTAGCGATTTATCGATCGGTTTGGGCGGGTTTGTGCATTTGAGCAGAATATGCGAAGTTGGCATGCCGTCGACTGAGTTGGACGTGCTAACGTGGCACATAAAGAGTTAATAGACTTAAATCTTATATCCCGTTGTCTTCTTTGTTGATGTTGTATTTTTCATTATTATTATCTTATCTTAATAATGGAATTTTAGCATGGGGAAGTGCCCATCAAAGTTTATTAGATAGAATATTGTTATTACAAAAAAAAGGCACTTCGTATTATTTGTTGGTGTTTCACCACGTTCCCATGCAGATCCATTATTCGTGAAATATAAGATTTAAAAAAATAAAGATTTGTTGTTGTTGTTTTTTTCTTTCAGCTGGGTCAGTTTATGTGTGATTATAACAACAATGCACTTCCCAGCATCTTAATTCATTGTTTCCAAGAAATCATTTTCTTTTCATAATTATCCCACCAGGCGATTTAATTAGTTCCATTCATCCCTTCTGAGAACCTTATTGGCGCAAAATACATTTTATTTACACTGGCCCTAGATTCTGGAATTCTTTAAGCTGTGATATGAAAAACTCTTTATCTTTGAATTCGTAAGTTGAAACTTTTTTTGTTGAATTCATACAAAGATAATATACTATTCATTACTCAGCTGGTGTCTACAACATAAGGGTTCATCGTCAATCATTTAATTTGTCAATCATTTCATTCATCATTGCGTATTTGTTTTTGTTGTTTTTTTAATTTTATCTTATTTGTAAAAACTTTGCTCAGCTGCTCGAGCTCTAAAGCACCACAATTCCCTCTTTCGGTCCCGATGTTCAGCGTTTTGGATTTTCCTTTCAGGTTTCTTTTTCTTTCTTTCCTTTCTTTTCATTATTCTTTTGTGCTTTATTACTTTCAATGGTATACCCTTCTGTCAAGTCATGTTATGTCGTGTGTTTCTCCTGTCTTGTTCTGTCCTGTTATGTTCTATCCTGTCTTTGTAAACAAATATGTTCACATAAAGATCCTTTGAGTGGTCCACAATT
The DNA here is from genome assembly GCA_033980235.1 of Diadema setosum. Classification (NCBI taxonomy): domain Eukaryota; kingdom Metazoa; phylum Echinodermata; class Echinoidea; order Diadematoida; family Diadematidae; genus Diadema; species Diadema setosum. The sequence goes on from CM067065.1 coordinate 33,058,763, forward strand.
TACAAGCATGCTTTTCTGTGGACCTCGAATTCTTTCTTCTTCTTTTTTTTTCTCGAAACATAACTTTGTATCTTGACGGTATGCATGTACAATTTTGTATTTAATTTTGTTAACTATTATCTACCATGTAAAGTCGAATACATGTCAATGTTATATCATCTGATTCACTTCGTGTTATGTATGCCGAAAAGAAAGAATGAATGAAATAAATGAAATGAAATGAAATGTGTTACGGGAGGTTAACTTGGCCTAACGAACCATCATAACCACCAAAAATACCCAGACTCTCAAACAAGGTGTTTGGTCGATCTCGGTCATCTTGTCGAACTCTTTATTTACATGTTCCTCCGCGGAACAATCAAGTGCCCAGAAATGATAATACAATGCACATGTATCCATAACACTTCCCCCCTAAAAGAGTGCATTTAACGTTTTCAACACAAATGGACTCTTACCTTGGCACAATATTTTGGAACAGCATTGTACATTCCTCTTCCAATTCACTCTTATAACTCCATGAGTTTACCATGGTTGCATTATTATAAGAACACATAAACGAAGTATGCTATGGTTATATCATCATCATAACCTGTGATAAAACATGTACGACTTTAGTACCATTCAACGTGTACCAATCTAACACTCTCGTGAGTTATACTGTTGTTTGTGAGTTACAGCATACTGGAATTGCATGTAGTTGTGCAACACTGAATACTGCAATGTTAACTTTCTCAACACCTTAACCTTTATGCAGTCATGTTATGCATACAGTACAATACACGTTGTACCAAAATCAGATGGTTTCCTCATTATAACATACATATAAGTCAATTTTACACTGTCATAATGATTAAACATGTCATTTCTTCCACAAACAACTGCATATAATCCAACTGATGTTATCATATACATCATACACTGTATTACCTACAACTAAAACATCATATTCCATGATATGTGACTTACATATACCTGTACACGTTGTGTCAGCATCTATTGAAACGTCAAAACATCAACAAATGTCATATATCCTACATGTTTCTGAAAACTTTCCTGTCAACATACAAAACACCAAGAGTATGACCTGCCTGACAAAACATCGAATGAACCTGAATGAGATATACTTGATGATAACCTGTGTGTACACCTAAACTTAATAAGTGAGTGTATACCTGCCTGTATACATCCTGGTATAACACAGTCAGCTTAAATACATGCCTGTTGGTATGTTGGATACACTGTGAAATACTGAACACCTTTACCAAGGCAATGATTGAGCTATAATAATGAGCAAAAGCTTTGTACACGTATAACTATATAATTTCTGTACCTAATACAGTATACATGCTAATTAAATCCAAAAGGCAACATCCAATAAACTTAGGATATAGGCCTAATATGCCACAACAAATTTAGCCGATACCTGTACATGTACAAGTATGAAACTTCAAGTACCTGAACTGTACCTACATTACTCGATACACCACATTCTCTATACAAACAGCGACACTACCTGTTTGAAATCATTTTACCAACAACTCACATTCTTGACAACTGTTGATGGCTAGCATAACTTAAAACAGCCTTCATAATGTCTTCTTTTGGTAAGTGACTCAAAGCACAATTATAGCTTGCTGTGTTTCCTTATTAACACAAACATGTCTGAAAATACTTCAGTGTTGTTATTTTACACATTCAAAGTGCCATTCATGCTGTTGGCATCACAATTATAGTGTATGCAAGATGCATACATGTACCACTTGTACATATACATGATGTACACACACTGTCCTGTGTACTTGCAAAACAAATTACACCTGTTTAAAGTGTTACAAACATAAAATACATTTGCACAAATGTTGCATCTGGCAACAAGACAAAATACTGAGATATCTCAATTAAGCACGAGAAAGGGCGTCTGCGACAATGTTTTCCTTTCCGCGAATGTGCTTAATGTCAAGGTTGTACTCCTGTAGGATTAAACTCCATCGCATCAGTCTTTGGTTTTTGTTTCTCATTCTGTTGACGAATGTCAGTGGGTTGTGATCAGTCCACACAACAATCGGTTGAGTTGTGCTGCCCACGTAGACATCAAAATGGCTGAGCGAAAGAATTAACGCTAGGGTCTCCTTCTCAACGGTAGAATACTTCCGCTGGTGCGCGTTGAACTTCTTTGAGAAGTAGCAGACCGGTCTGTCCACCCCATCGTCATCAGCTTGCATCAGCACGGCGCCTGCTCCGACATCGCTGGCATCGACAGCTAGGCTGAAGCCTTTTTTGAAGTCCGGCGCTGCCAATACAGGACCACTCGACAGGATTGCCTTCACTTGGTCAAACGCAGACTGGCATGCGGCTGACCACTGGAACTTCACGTTCTTCCGCAGGAGATCAGTCAAGGGTGCCACAACATCCGAGAAGTTATGGCAGAAGCGACGGTAGTATCCGGCCATGCCGATGAATCTCATCAGCTCCTTCCTCGTCTTGGGAACAGGGACATCTTGGACTGCTTGGACTTTAGCCGCTGCGGGACGAACTCGACCATGACCAACGACGTGACCAAGAAACTGCACTTCACTATGCCCAAACTCACTTTTCACCAGGTTAACTGTGAGACTGGCAGCCGACAACCGCTTGAACAACTCCCTCACCGTTCTCACATAGTCATCCCAAGAATCGCTGTAAACCACCACATCATCGATGTATACCTCACAGCCATCCAATCCACAAATCAACTCATTCATCATGCGTTGGAATGTAGCCGGGGCGTTTTTCATCCCAAACGGCATCACGGTATACTGGAAAAGGCCCTTTGAAGTTACAAACGCAGAAATCTCCTTTGCTCTCTGTGTTAAAGGTATCTGCCAATACCCTTTCAGTAGGTCAAACTTGCTTACATAGCTCGCTTTTCCAATACGATCGATGCAGTCATCGACTCTTGGAATAGGGAAGCAGTCCGATTTGGTATATGAATTCACCTTCCTGTAATCCGTGCAAAAGCGATATGAGCCATCCGGCTTGGGAACTAATACACATGGTGAACTCCATGCACTAGTGCTTGGTTCTACAATGTTATGTTCTAACATGTACTCCACCTCACTCTGCAAATGTTGCATCTTCTCTGGGTTAGCACGATAAGGGTGCTGCTTGATGGGATCTGTCTCCCCAACATCCACATCATGTTGCACCACACTTGTGCGACCAGGAACATCTGAAAACAACTCCAGAAAATCTGCAATGATCTGTTTCACATCATCTCTCTCACCATGGGACAAATGACCCAATTTCCTGTCAAGATCACGAAGTGCATCCGAGTTCTTAAGCCTCACACTTGAACACTTCCTTTCTAGTTCAGCACATTGATCATCTGCTGTGTGATTCAACTCTTCTTCAACCACACACATGAATGGCTTCACACTCTCACCTGCACTTCTCTCAACATCAGTTTCATCTACAGGCTGAGACTCATCTCCTATCTCATGTGATTTTGACGCTGCGTTTCTACTTACTTCTACATCATCCATCTGACAGAAGAAACTCCCTTCTAGACCGATATCCCCTGGACTAGCCTTCATTTCAGACTCCTCTGATTTTCTACACATGGAACGTGTGACTACACAAGCTGGGAAAACTTCAGGGAATTCCTGAACCAATGCAGCTGTCTCATTTCCTTCTTTATCCAAAGGGACTGCACTGACCACTGGAATAGTCACTTTGTCTCCTGCAAGATCATTGCCTAATATCAATGCTACACCATCCATAGGAAGTGACTTCCTAACACCAAGGCTCACTCTTCCTGAAACTAGGCCTGACTGCAAATCGACTGTGTGAAGAGGGGCCTCAACGTAACCTCCTTCTACTCCTTGTAACAGTACACTTGTGCCTGTGGACGACGTTTTCCCAAAAGGTAAAACACTGTCAAGAATCAATGACTGGGATGCACCAGTATCTCGCAGGATGGTAACCTTTCTAGCTTCATCACAACCTACCAATGACACATAGCCTACAGAAGTGAATGGTTCATACTGAGACTTAATCTTGTCTTGATCAGCCGACTTAATCACACTCTGAACTTGTTCACACCAATCACCTGTCGATTCAACCGAACGACTCACCAATCCATTTGGATGAGACTTCTTTTCTTTGTCTTTTTCCTGTTTTTTCTTGTTCAGAACGGGACAAGTAGACTTCACATGCCCTGGTTGCCTACAATGGAAACACACAATAGGCTTCTCAGTGTTCCTACCTTTCTTGTCAGTCTCATTTTCTACCACTAGACCAGCTTTCACCTCTGTCTTACTGCTAGAATTTGTCTTGCCAACACTTAGACGATTAGGAGCTGCATATTTGCTTCCTACATACCTGTTTTCATGACTACGGGACAGAGTATACTCGTCAGCCATTGTACTAGCTACCGACAAAGTTTTCACCTTTTGTTCCTCAATATGTGTACGCACCTCTTGAGGTAGTGAACTCTTAAACTCCTCTAATAGCACAAGTTCTCGCAAATCTTCAACAGTAGCCACGCCTACTGATTGCAGCCAACGAGTGAAGGCAATTTCCTTCACTTTTGCAAATTCTCTGAATGACTGTGACTCCAGTTTTCTACTATTCCTGAATTTTTGCCTGTACGCTTCAGGAACCAAGGCGTACGCGTTCAGAATTGCCTTTTTTACTGTTGCATAATTCTGAGCTTCTTCGCGCGAAAGTGAAGCATAAGCATCACATGCCTTTCCCTTTAACTTAGTCTGCAAGAGATGAGGCCATTTTTCTTTCGGCCATTCCATGCTATCCGCCACTTGTTCGAAGTGCAGGAAATATCTATCCACATCTCCTTCATCGAACTCAGGGACCATTCTGACATTTTTGGCGATATCAAAATGCCCACCACTGACGCTTACACCATACTCTCTCTCACCGACTTGACGAGCCCTTTCTAGAGAAACTCTCTCTCTCTCTAACTCAATCCTCGCTTTCTCAAGTTCAAGCTCTTTCAGACGTACTTCTACACGCCCTTGCACATCACCAGGGGGACTACCTGATATGCTACGCAATGCCTGGAGGGGAAATACTTCTTCATCTACAAGAAATTTGATTGTGTGCTGTGTAATCTCTGACTTTTTCATTGTACTCTTCACAGCAGGAACCTTGTAGTTTTCTACAACACGCAACAAATCAACCTTTTTCAAGGTTAGCAACTCCTCAACTGTGGGTGAAACCACAAACTTCTCAATGGAAAAATCTTGATCTTTCTCCATTATGCACCAATAATGTACAATTAGTAGTGCTACAAGAAAACCTGACTATCACCAGCCAGCCAGCTGAAAAAAAAAACCTTTTTCAACTGAAGAAAACCAGTCGCACTATAAACAATAACCCGTATGCTATACCACACACGACCCGACTGGGAATAACCCGTATGCTACACCACATACGAATCGACTTGAAATAACCCGTGTGCTCAACCACACACAAACAACAATGGCATAACCTGTGTGCTAAACCACACACAAACCACCGTGGAATAACCCGTGTGCTATACCACACACGAACAACCGTTAAATCACCTGTATGCTAAACCACATACAAACCACCGTGGAATAACCCGTGTGCTAAACCACACACGAACCACCGTGAAATCACCTGTATGCTAAACCACATACAGCTGTACAAACCGCCGTGGAATAACCCGTATGCTTAACCACATACGAACCGCCGTAGAATAACCCGTATGCTGAACCACACACGAACCACCACGTACGGGACCAACGACCAACGTTTGACCAACGTTTCCACGCAAACACTACACACACGCAGCGTATAACCGGACTAAACCATCCTCAACACTACGCACGTGCCAAATTAACCCTTTCGATCCCGAAAGAAATACGAACGTGTGCTTCTCTCACGGAGACACAGAAAGACGACCGATTTACATCAAACTGTATAACATATCACTCCGCGTCCATCTGCTTGCACACACACACTACGCCATAAACGCATCATGCTTTCTCAAATCGTAACACCTGCACATACAGTAAACTGTAACAATCACGATGCAAACTACATACAGTACTGTACGTACAAAAACTGTAGTTGCGCGACGCGACGTAAACTGTATCGCGATCGCCCATGTCCACGACATAGCATAGAGTGCTACACCACGCTACTCACCGAAATTCATCGGCCCAGCGAGAAAGAAAAAAAACACTCCTGGGATCATATCAAACCCGACCAAATCATAAGTCCGCAGAAACCCTGCCGAACTCTCGTGACGTGCCCCCAATTTGTTACGGGAGGTTAACTTGGCCTAACGAACCATCATAACCACCAAAAATACCCAGACTCTCAAACAAGGTGTTTGGTCGATCTCGGTCATCTTGTCGAACTCTTTATTTACATGTTCCTCCGCGGAACAATCAAGTGCCCAGAAATGATAATACAATGCACATGTATCCATAACAAATGAAAAAAAAAATCATGAATTATCACTAAAGAATTCATGTTCCTGGGAGCAGGAGACCAGGAGCCTAGTCAGCAGAGCTCTGAAAAGGTGGTATTCGTGGTATTTATATTGCTCAAGGTCATTGTAAGCACACACTCACATACACATCATTGGTTCTTGTGTAAAGTTCAATTTTGTACAGAGGTTTCAAATTTGACCAAAATCTTGAACTTGTCTTAAAAATCAATCATAGTTTTAACGAAGCTGATTCATGATCTCATACTCAAATCATCTCAAACTGGATTGTACACTTTTTAGCTATTAATCATATCAATGGCAGAGTAATCTGATGTATAGTTTTCGAACTTTAAAGGGATTTACTTTGGTAATACCTCGTACTTGCCTTAAAAAAAACTAAAATAGCAACATAAAGGTTTTCTTTTCTCTTTTTTAACCTAAATCTGTATCAAAGTTCTGAAGGACATAATATTATATGAAAGGGTTACCTATTACGACAGTTTTTATTCGATGAAATATTTAAATAATTATTTTCGGAATGACTTACATTTCTTGCACACTGGGCGAGAATGTCGTTGAGGTCACATTCTCAATATCAATGTTTTGGAGTACTCTAAATAGAAACAAAAGGGGAAAAAGTTTACTGAAAGGAATCTTCCAAAAAGTATCAATGCACAAAAATGTTGTGAGATCACGCACATATATACGAACACACGCACACACACACACACAGACACACAAACACATACAAACACACAACCATATAATGTGTGTGTGTTTGTGTGTGGTGCCTATATGGCACTAAATCCATGGAAACATTAAGGAGTTAGCGATTTTTGGAAGTAAGCTCTTCATTATAATGTAACAGATTATAATGTAAATATGAAGAGTTTGTTTGCAAAAACCGATACGTCCATATTTTCCAAATGGAGATATTTGGAATTAATGGTCAAGAAAAATAAAGAGAATAATAAGAAAAATTTTGCTTCTTTCGACCATAACTTTAAAAATGTACCTTTATATGTAGTGACCGATATATCATTTAAAAGGTATTATTTTGTACTTTATGACAGAGACCGTACTTCAAAATCTTCAAAAATGGACTTATCGGTTTTTGCGAACAAACTCTTCATATCAAACATGTTTATATAACACGTACTAGGGGCCATGATGAGAAAGTATTAACCCGTTCCTGTAGGTTCCCGTTGAAGCAGCTATTATACGGGAACCTGTCATACCAGGTTGACAATATGAAGACAAGAGTGTCTGCTTCAATGGCCTATATTGATATTTCGATGTGTTTTAATGGCGTGACAACGGATTTGATTTAAAAACAAAAAAAGATAGGAGTTTTTGTTACTATCAGCATTTGTTCTCTTGTCGTTGGACAAATTCGTAAATCACAATATTATTTTTCTGATTTAGTTTTCGCTTGTTCTGCTAGAAAAAACTCGTATGAACAAGTACATAACTATCAAAGATGAGCTCAGTAGATTTGTGTGTTCGCTGAAACCGGCCATACCATTCATATGCCTGGTTTTGAGTAGAACAAAAGAGTCAGTTATTATGAGCTCATCAGCGTACGCTCTATTCATACTTCGCACCCGATCGATATTTCCATTGTTCACTGGCACATAATTGGCCATGGAAAGGGGATACATGCATCGCTTGCTGCTCTGCACATGTGGTTTACCAACCTGTCCGATCTCTGTACACGGGGCAAAATGAACCTCATTTGGAAAAAAAAAAAAAAAAAAAAAAAAACACTCATAGAATTGCGAAAGGAACAGGGACGCGAACAGACATTAGTTCGAATGATTTTTTTATCAAGAAAATACAAATGTCAATTTCTTTATGCTAATATATCGCACGCGTTTCTTACAAACGATTTTTAAAACATTTGTAACGTATACACTAAAATATTTTTTTCTAACCCATCTTAATACTGAAAAGAAAGCCCACACTTTAGAAAAGTGTGAAATTCACTGTCTTACAAGCGCTTAATCTTTACCAAACCGTGATAGCTGTGTTATGAGAGGGACAAAATGCAGGATGTAAACCACCGCACTTGAGCAACAACAATGAAGAGATTATCTGATTAAACTGAAATGGAACATGCCTTTAATATAAACACAGTTTGTCCATGATTAACGCCAAAGCAATAGCAATATCCTTTCAAAATTTATTAGACCTGAAAACGAAAAGTGTGCAAAGGATTTCAAGAAATGAAGAGGGGCGCAAAGACATACCTGATCACTCTACTACCCCCAAGAAAAAGGGGTTGCAGAAAAAACAATCCTGAAAAAAAAAACGCTTTATGTTATGATCACAAACTAGAGAATAATGTATAGTAAGGATAGCTCTTTCAGAAAATATTACAAACTCAAGATTGACTCTTTTGACCCATTTCACCTTTGAGTCCTCAAGTAAAGTCAAAGGGTGCGACTTTTTATTGGATGCACGATGACATAATTATGTTGCACAGAATTTCCCACAAACTTTGATATTAAAATGCAAGTTAATGGGAGTACGTAAAAAGTTGCAAAAAAAGACTTACACTGAGATAGAGGCCGAGCAATCTGCGGTTCGCTCGCTCTCGTCCACTTGACAGCCAGAGGATGACCGCGCGCTATAGTCTCCAATGGGTCGCCCATATCCACCGGTTAGGGCGGTCGTGGCGGACCAGATGCCATTGTAGCGATCTGTGCCTTAAAATGAGTTAGTAAACGACAAATGCTTTAAGGGATGGAGATAAGAGGACGCATTTACTACCCAGTGTGTACAAACATACACTTATGCCTTCTGACTGACACAGTCTGCTACTTCAGATTGGATAACTACTTTTCTTTTCTAGATTGTACATCGTTGTGTACTCAAACTGCAGTTAAATGTTGTGCATTGTCTATTGAATGCATCCCGTCCTCGGCCCAGGGGAAAAATGTAAAAGAGTAAAATGCATGAAATTGTTTCATAAAGAGAGAAGAAGGAAACGACAGGGACTTGATATTTAAATACGTCATAAAATGAGTCGCTGAACTTTTGTCAGTTCATTTCCATTCCAATTCATTAATGGTCTTTGGTAATATTTGTGTTTGTTTTAGAGAATGTGAAAGTACGTAAAAGATGTCATAGGAATTTTGTTCGTGTAAATTTAGGACATCTGTTTTTTCCCCTTGTGGAATGCAATGCATGATATGTCCAAGACATCTGATTTCGTCATCTGATTTGCAATTAATACTATTGTGACAAGGTTAAACGATGACCCGTATTCTGTAATATCATTATTTTCTGTAAAGAGAGAGAAAGAGAAGAGAGAGAGAGAGTCATAGTGTGTGTGTGTGTGTGTGTGTGTGTGTGTGTGTGTTTGATAAGTTGTGAACAGGGATGAGTTTTTAGGTAGGTAGAATGAGGGGATAGGGGTTGGCGGTTAGAGTTGATTTGGGGGACATGGGCTATTTTGAGGTAACAGACTAAATCAAAATGATTTCGTTTGAACAATTCAAGAATGCTTTATGAGATTTTAGTTTTTAATACGATGGGTCTCATGCCGTGCTATCATTTCGTTTGTTAATTTTATACTCTTAAGCAGGATTTCATGTCATGCTGTACTTTCATTTGTTTAATAAACTTGTATAATTAAGCAAATTTATTTTTTATTTGATTCCGTTGATTTAGTTTGTATTCGTTTTATTCTGAAAACGAGGGTGCATTCAAACTGAATTAAAATAAAAATATCATTAAAAAAAGCGTGTATGTAGTGGCAAGGATTATTGGTGAAAGTAATATTGAATTGAAATCTCACTGTCATATCGGATTCCTAAATCACCGTAACGCTCGTTCCAGTAGTCGGGTCCATACCAGTGACCCGTAGCGATGGCATAGAAATTGAGGAGGAATATCAGAACGATCGACAGGCGGTGGTTCGTCATCCTTTAACGGCCCCTTGTAGGTTAGATGCACACAAATATCACTCAAGTAACTACAGGGAGGGGTGGCACAGTGCAGAGGGTAACTCCAATGCTTGATTTTAGAGAGAGGAAGAACGGAAATTCCCTGGAGAAGGGAGGCTGAGCCAATAAACACAAAGCAAGAACCAAACCAGTATAAATAAATTGTAAAGATTTCAGCTTTGCATGTAGGTATGAGTGGAATGTCATATTATCTTTAGTTCCTAAGAAAAGATAATGTATCATTTTAACCATTATAGCTTCTTGGGTGATATAAAATTATAGAGAAAAAAAAAGGCGGTGGAAGCGAATAGGTACAAGATGCTCAATATAATTAGAATTTAAATCCAACCATGAAAGCTCTTTTAATGCTGTATTGTTGTTTTTCAATCATTATATTTCAAATCATGTCAAATTCGCAAATAGCATAAAAGTAAACACATTTGGTAGACAATCGTGAATAATTAACAGATAATCAAACAGGTGAGAAATCAGCGTATAATACGTGACGATTAAAAAACATTATTCGTTATGCCAAAAAAAAAAAGGTAATACATAAGCCTATGTATGCGTCCCTATTTTAAATCGTGATAATTTCTACGTTTGATTTCATCCAAACCAATAAACCATACTTTCGAAGCATCCAAGAAGCCAGATTTCAAACAACTATTGTTTCTGTGAAGTTGCCATGTTGTAAAAGGGGGCAAACCAGACATGTGGAACGTAATTTTGTTGTAATGGTGTTTGCAAAGGTGCAACAAAGAATAACTGATTTAGATGGTTGTCCCATTTAGCCACCAGCAAGAACGGGAGTATTTGTTAATTTTTGTAGATGAAGAAACTTATATCATGGAGAAAACACACACACACACAATACTTGCAAATATTGTCGTAACTTACCGGCAAATGTAAGACTTCTAACATCACCCAAGTTAACTTACTAAAATGTATGATGACACCCCACGTCACAACAACGTAGCAATATCAGACAGAACGTCGGTTTGTTTCCCTGCTACTAAAGTAACCTATACACATAGTAGACTTCGTGCGCATGGCAGTTCATAATAATAATGTGTACTCATGTGTATACACAATGCAGATTTGCGAAAACATTTGCAAAGCTAGTAGGAACCAGAAAAAAAAAGTTTATGAGAGTTTGCGTTTATTTTTTTTTCAAAATACTTATACCCAACTTTTTTCACTGTGGTCCCTGCTTTATAAATGCAATACAGAAAAGAACGTTTCATAATTATAAATGGTAGAGATTGTACTTAAATATATATCAACAGAGAAGATGACTTCAAACGTTCATATGCTGTAGTGTGTATCAAACTGTGTGCAACAATACATGTTTTGCAAAACGTATGTGTCCATCCGATTCTAGTATTGACAACAAAATAACACTTTTGCATCACCAGACGTGTTTCAAATAACTACACTCTTAAAAAATAACAGTAAACAGCATTTTAACGCTCTCTCGGATAAATGTGTCCCCCCCCCCCCAAAAAAAAGGCCTTTAGTTGCCATTTTATTTGGCGGCTTTTTACCATAACAACCTGAGGAACTCCGAACTATACATTGTGGTTAAATAGTCAAATAAACAGGTACAAATGTTGGACAATAATTATACTATGAAGGGGAAGGAAAAGGTATGTTTATAATAATCAACTAAACAAGATGTAACAGACTGAGGAATAATGGAAAAAAATGACAATATTGTTGAAGCGATGACATAATTAAATGTACATATTCCTCTTTGACCATGTTGACTACGAATTCCATATCTTCTTAGAGACCCATTCTTGGGCGTACCATCTAGTCCGAGATAAAAACAATAAATAAATTGAAGAGCTTCTCTCACTTCCTACCGACGCACATTGAAGTCTGTAGATAGATAACTACAGTATAATAGACACGGTTGAACAGATCACAGAATACTAGATGATACAACCACATGCAAAGAAATTTCAACGGAAGGTCGGATTTACAATACGATTATAGACAAACATAAATAGAAGGGTGATAAAAAGACCCTTATCAAGTATAAATTAGAACAAATTGTCGAGGAAAATGTATTCTAAAATGGGAACGGTATTTTGTTTTCATTCCATTTTGTTGTGTGGTGTTCACATTCAACAGATGCACTCTTTGCAGAGGCAAGTCATTAACGGGCGTATCTCATGTGATACATCCGTAAAGTGGAGGGATAGGTTTTGAACACTGTTTTGACATGTACCCTCTTGAAGGAGTTGCACAGTTGCGATTTATTCTAAGTAAAATAAGAAAAGAAGAAGAAAAAAAAAGACTCTACAACAACAGACCCCATGCTAAGCAATTAAATCAACACCTGCTCATATTTACATTTGGCAAATCATGCTGGAATTAGGACATTCAGAAGATCATTTTGCAGGTGCACTTCCACGGAACGTTGCTCGATTCTGGGACTCACTCGAGTAAGCAATCTTTTAAAGAACAGGATGTTGACAGTTCGGTACAATGATGGCGGGGAGGGGTGGATGCCACTCTATCTATAATTCCACCTGCACAGTGGTGGCCAAATATTAAAACAAGCAAAAACTGCTGAATTATGTCTGAGAAAGATCATTGAAGATCATGGGAAATCAGTGTATTTTCATTGTGAATGAATAGCAATGCCTTCATCAATAGGAGGGGATGACTAAATTGGTAAAAAACAAACAAACCAACCAAGAAGTCGCAACTTTAAACAACGTTTGCTTGTATGTCATTGTCACTCATACTGCTTATAAAAAATTTATCAGCAGATTATTGTATTATTATCAGAAAAATATTCCTTTGGTTAAACGGAAACCTTTAAAGAAAAATAGACAACCCTGGATTACCAAAGGTATTATGCGGTCTATATCAACCCGTAATAAGTTATATAAGCAAGCAATAAAGAATCAAAGTAATAACTCATTTATGAAATACCGGAAATATAGAAATCAATTAACATCAGTAATAAGATTGTCCCGAAAATTGTATTATACAACTAATATAGAAAAAAAATAAGGATAATCTTTTTTCATTGTGGAAAACTGTCAATGCTCTTATGGGAAAGACGGTAAAAGAAACTACCAACTCTATCATCATTGACAATGAGGAAATTACTGATTTTACCACAATTGCCAATTCATTTAATGATTATTTTATGAATATTGGTCCTAGTTTAGCATCTAATATGAATTCATGTAATACACATTTTACTGACTATTTACCCAATCCTTGTGAAAACTCATTATTTCTCACGCCTGCCAATGATCATGAAATAATCAATATTGTTCAGAATCTGAAAACAACTAAATCGAGTGGGCATGATGGTCTTAGTGTTCATTTATTGAAACAAATAATTTTTTACATTGCAAGCACCCTAACTCACGTATTTAATATGTCTCTTTCAACAGGCATTTTTCCGAACTCATTCAAACTTGCAAAAGTTATTCACATTCATAAAAAAGATGACTTTAAATTAATGAGTAATTATAGACCAATTTTATTATTACCAAGTATATCCAAAGTTCTTGAAAAAATTGTGTATAAAAGGTTATATCAGTTTTTACAAACCAATAATTTATCAATACTCAATCAATTTGGATTTAGAAGTGGATATTCTACGGACTATGCAATCGCTCACATGTGTGATAAAATGATTGAAGCTTTTGCTGATAAAAAGCATGTTATAGGTATATACATGGATTTGTCGAAAGCATTCGACACCATCGACCATGAAGTATTGATACATAAACTTAATACGTATGGAATACGAGGTCACGCTCTGCTCTGGTTTATAAATTATTTGCAAAACCGTCAACAGTATGTTAGTTTTCAGTCTTATGAATCACACAAACTTGATATTAAATGTGGGGTACCTCAAGGCTCCATTTTAGGGCCTCTGTTGTTTAACATTTATATAAATGATATTATAGGTTCTTCTCCATCTTTGAATTGTATACTTTTTGCTGATGATACATCCATTATTACATCAGATTATGATATAGGGACACTTGTTAATTGTTTGAACACTGAATTATTGAATATATTGAATCGGTTTAAATCAAACAAGTTATCTTTGAATGTTAAGAAGACAAATTTCGTTCATTTTAGAAAACCCTACTCACAGGATCTTAATGTCAACATATCAATTGATGGGTTTTCTCTTTGCGAGAAACAGGTTATTAGATTTTTAGGCACTACAATCGATTCTCATTTGACATGGAACGAACATATATCCTGTTTACAAAGGACCCTATCAAGAAATATTGGTGTACTCTGGAAGTTGAAAGATCTCTTATCAGAACGATCCCTGATTATTTTATATAATTCTTTAATTTTGCCTCATATATTGTATTCAAATATTGTATGGGGAAATTGTAGTATTACTAAACTGAATTCATTGTATTTACTCCAAAAGCGTGCTATTCGTATTATTACTAATTCCACATATTTATCTCATACAGATCCTTTATTTCATCGTTTGCATACTTTGAAGCTTCAGGACATCCACATCTTACAAACAGGTATATTTATGTACAAGTATGCAACAAATCAACTTCCCTCTTTATTTCATAATATTTTTCACTTAAATTCGAATATACACACATATCCAACTCGCCGTTCGACAGATTTTCACCTTGTAAACCCCAAAACTGTTTTAGCTCAGAAATCAATTAGACATTACGGTCCCGATGTCTGGAATAACCTACCTGATCAATTAAAGCAGTGTACTTCACTGTTTTCCTTTAAAGCTCATTTAAAAAAGTATTTATTATTGAAATATGTTTCCAGTTAGTAGTCTTTGATCAATGTATTTTTTCTTTTTCTTTTTGAAGTCTCAGTAAGCCCTGATCCATGCAAAGTGTTTTTTTTTTTCATTCCCTCCCGTTCCTTTCTTTGATAATGATATTGCATACATTCATTAAAGCGTATACCTTACCGCCAAAATAGGCATGCTACAGCATTTATTCTCTCTTGCACTGTCACCTGCACACACGACGCACTGTCACTTGCACACACCTACACTTTTATTGTCTACTATACCATGCAGCAGTCAATGGTGCTGCGTGCTGGTTTTTTTTTCTTGTTCTAAAGCGCCAAGTCACTATTTTTCTTTTATGTTTTTTTTTTCTGTAGCAAAATGTGTTTTGTGTAATAAGATTAAGAGTTTTATGAGTACATATATAATTGGTGTTGTATTACATTGGTATCACACATTCAGATAGGGCCTCATCCACGTCAAGCTCTGCTTATGATGACGGTCCCCTGTATTGATTTCTCCTTTGTTAATAGATACAGTATGCCTTAATATGTTATTTTGATTCATAATTATGCCACTTCAAACTGACTGTTGTTACGCAAATGATTTTTCTTTGTATTGATTTGTATGTATCTATATCATTTTGTTTTCATTTACAATTGTATTCGGAGAAAAAATGCAGAAATAAACCAAACAAACAAACAAACAATTGTACAATCATTCAATTTCCAATTGTTTTGCCAGAAAAAGAAGTAAAATAAAAATGAAACAGAGAGGGAGAGAGTGCATAGGACCTTGATTTAATCGATGGACAAAAATTACATGGTTACTGGACATACAAATCAAGATTTGAGATATGTGGATGGCGTATATACCAAAGGTTGAGGGAAATGAAATATTCCATGTATTCTATGGCAAATCTTTTAAAACGCTTTTCGTCTTAGAGGCTTTTTCCGTATGGTTTGGATATTCATTCTGCCTACAACAAGTGTTGGGAATGATCATCGTAAAATCAACAAAAACAACCCCCCTGATTTTATGTGAAGAGTAAAATTTTGAGAAATGAGTCATCCTAATCAAACCCACTTTTTATCAGTTAAATAATATCCACTCTTTTATTAGTTCAAAATATTTTTGAAATAGATATGAGTTATTGCTTGCTTGTGATTTTTAAATATTTGAATAACTTATTCCCAAACTCTCTTTACATGTCCTTTAAATTGAATATATTTTGTTCATTCTTATACCACTCATGATCTGCCACATTTTTATCCAGTAAATCCCAAGTTAATTGCACAAAAAAAAATACGACATAATGTATAACATCTTGGAAACACGCTTGAAGAATAATGTTGAATCATGTCAAACAGTGCACTCTACACGCCAGGATGGCAGTTCCCTCCATTTTCGCCATGTTTCTCTTGATACAATTCAGGTACAATTTGCCTATCATGGTTGCATTTTCTTAAATTATGTTGTCTGGAACAAAGATGAGCCGAATTGATTCACTATGTAATTATGCACACGTTATTTTGCACTGTATACCTTTGTTAGAAATGAACTAATGTAAAGATTGCCCAGTTACCACTGTGTTTTTCACTCCATGTTGATAGAGGGTTTAGCAGGATCTGTGACATCTACGAAGAATGATGATACGTGGACTGGTGCGTGATTGCAATGGATTTTGAGATCAGATGGAAGGAATTGTTTCACTCAAGAATAAATCCAGCAATTTCAATATCAAAGTTGAGCTCATGTTTTTGATTTGATTTTGATTTGACTTGATTTGATTTGATTTATTCTCTGTATGCCATTGTTTTCCAAATACATCAACTTTTTGCAATTGCATTAACAAAATACAAAAGAATGGTAGTATACTTTCAACAATTCCCATCTTTTTCGTCAATTATACAATGCATCTGTAAAATAATTACATGAGTAACATCTTAATAATTTGCATACAGAACGATTGCCAAGAATAAGCAAAAAGCTTGACTGTTTGGCAACCGATAATAAATAATATCACAATAAAGAAAAACAAGACGATCCAACATGATGCTCGTGGAAAAAGGGTTACAGAGAGAGGGAGAGAGAGAGAGAGAGAGGGATAGAGAGAGAGGGAGAAGAATGGAAGGGGAGGAGATGGTAAAAACCTCTCGATACTAGTCTCGCCAGATCAACGCGACATGCTAATATATACCTAGACACACACATACAATCATTACACATATTTGTACTTACAAGTTACAGTGATGTGTTCACATAATAAGTGTTGTTTTTATCATGTAAAAGTTACATTGAATGAGAAAGAGAGAGAAGGAGAAGAATACAAAAAGCAATCATCTACACAGCATAAATCTCTACGTGCCCTTTGCGGGCACGATGTTATAAGGCGTTTTCACATCAGCCCGATGTTTCGAAATAGCGCGCTATTTTTCTGACTTGGGACACTAAAAAATATCTCGACCATGGATTTTTATCGGGCTGATGTGAAAACGCCTAATAGTGAACCATGATTTGCCCGACGTAACATGAATAATGAACAACAGAGAAGGAATGAATCTCAGTGGATCAGAGGAGCACAGTATACTGCAGGTGCATCTGCACGTGCAGAGACTTAGAAAGAAATGAAGAGTTTGTTTGCAAAAACCGATAAGTCCATTTTTGAAGATTTTGAAGTACGGTCTCTGTCATAAAGTACAAAATAATACCTTTTAAATGATATATTGGTCACTACATATAAAGGTACATTTTTGAAGTTATGATCAAAAGAAGCAAATTTTTTCTTATTATTCTCTTTATTTTTCTTGACCTTTAATCGCAAATATCTCCATTTGACAAATATGGACTTATCGGTTTTTGCAAACAAACTCTTCAAATATACATAATAGATACAACAATGACCAAAGAATGATTCGTTAAGTGTTTCTACAGAAAGTATCACTAGAGGCGTTTTCACATCAGCCCGATGTTTCGAAATAGCGCGCTATATAGTTATGGTCAAAAGAAGCACAAATTTTCTTATTATTCTCTTTATTTTTCTTGACCTTTAATCGCAAATATCTCCTTTTGGGAAATATGGACATCGGTTTTTGCAAACAAACTCTTCATGGGATTATATACATATATATATATATATATATATATATATATATATATATATATATATCAATAATAAAGTCACATCATAGGAATGCAGGGAATGCATTAATAGCCAATCTTGATTTAATGAATAAATAATGATTTAATAATGGATCATTCATTAAATCAAGATTGGCTATTAATGCATTCCCTGCATTCCTATGTTGTGACTTTATTATTGCTATTTCTAGTACTGCCAATACGCGGAACAACTACAATGTTTATATATATATATCATATATATATATATATATATATATATATATATATATATGAAGAGCTTGTTTGCAAAAACCGATAAGTCCATTTTTGAAAATTTTGAAGTATGTCCTCTGTCATAAAGTACAAAATAATACCTTTCAAATGATATATTGGTCACTACATATAAAGGTATATTTTTGAAGTTATGGTCAAAAGAAGCAAAAAAAAATCTTATTATTTTCTTTATTTTTCTTGACCTTTAATCGCAAATATCTCCATTTGGCAAATATGGACTTATCGTTTTTTGCAAAGAAACTCCATATATATATATATATATATATATATATATATATATATATAATCTTCAAACTAAATTAAATTACAAAGAAAAAGAAAGGACATACTCGGTCACAAAGTTAATCTTCTCGACAACACACAGTACTTACAGGCTTTCACCCTGTTTTATTTCATTCTGGTTAGATTGAGGAACGGGAAAGACACTATCAACACAATACAGCTTGCAAACAACGACTAACAGAAATAGTATTTCAGTATAAAAGCTATGTGCGTAGAATAGCAAAGCGTCACATCAAACAAGCAAACAACAGAATGCAGTTTTGCCATTTCTTGACACCAACAGATGGCAAAACTCCGATGTACTTCGCCAGAATAAAGTAGTTGAATAAAGTCGCCCTACTTTCGACACACACGAACGTTTGTGTGTCCGCCATAACTCGAAGGAAACTACACAACGCATAAAACAAATCCTGTTAGAATTCCTGAGAATGCAGTTCTGGAGCAGCTGATACCGGCATTTAGTTCGTGTTATATCCCTCATTTAAAATCACTTGCATTATGACTGCACAGAGCTCGAAAGGGGACATGTTTACTAGAAATCTACGAACAGGTGAGGGCGGTGTAATGACTTATTATCTAGCGTAATATAGTACATTTTGGGATTCACGATCTACAAGCAATCGCGATTCTGCAATTGATATCAAGACTTCTCACATTTTTTTTTTCTTTTGATTTTTTTTCCATGCATTGCGCGAAGGACTATTTTTTATCTACTTTTAGTATCTACCTAATTAGCTCCTGACAATGCAATCCCGCTGCCGGTGCAGCATAGATACATCGTATCTGTGGTACGGTGGCGTGCGTGTGTGATCAATGTAATTCAGCTCAATTGACAAAATGGTAGATTCAAGTAACGGAGGAAATGCGTAAATAGCAGCAGAAATGCGACATATCAAGTGATGTGGCAGGATTAATTCAGGACACCAAAACCGATTTTGATGATGACCTGGATAATGAAGTTTTTTTTTTTTTTTTTTTTTTTGATCTACAATCGTCCATTCCTAGACCACATTTTCTCGCAGTTCTACAACGGTCAGTTCTAAACAAGTGGTCCGGAGGACTATTACATTGGTACACCGTGGTGTAGCTACTTACATTTAGGCCTACTGAGCGGGCACGGCCTAGAACTAATGTTACACGTTTTCAATACAGAAACGTATCATCATTCTAGTAAATCCTCGAGAGATATATAAATCAAATATTGACTGGTTTCTTTCGGGTCACGGTTAGAATTATTTGCTCCGGTGATTATTCCATAGTGCCTCGACTTCGTCACTTGGCATAGAACTGTTGAGAAATAACCCCCGTGCAAATAGTTTTCACCATCCCCCTCTGAAGCAGTCGATAAGAATATAAACAAACATACACAACGCATATGAAACTGGTTAAAGTTTTCTATGGTGATGAAAAAAAAAAGTGTTCATAAACACATCAAACTTACATAAGATACAGTGAAATCCTCACACACAAAACAACCTAAACATCCCCACAAAGCAGCGTCCAAACAATTCAATTATAGAATATTACTATCCTCTATTCAGAAAATGAAAATGTTCACATTGTAACTGTAACTATGGAAGTACAATCGCGAAAATAATATTAATGAACAAAAATCTGCAAGCTTATCACTGTCTATAGATGCAATCATTGTGAAGCATAAATCAAATCAAATCAAATCCGTTCAACACTAAAAAAGTATTTACTGACTCTCAGTTCGCTGAAATCAACTTGATTGCAGCATTCAGAGATAATTGTTTACATACCACCATTCCAAAACAATAGTACTATCAACATCAATTATAAGGCAGGATTTCGCTCAGCACTTCCTAACAGTTGATCTTGAACTTTTATTATGCGGAAAATAAAAGGGACCGAACTTGCCATGTTAAAATCATAAACTTTCTATGATAAAGACGTATATTTAAACGGTTGTTTTGCGTAAGAGCAAACAAAACCAACGAATAAAGAATGCCTGAACATTGTGCAAGCGCATTTATAGCAAGTACTGGAGTTGTTTTGTTTGTTTGTTTGTTTGTTTTTTTGTTATATTGTCGCTCATTTTTCATTGACTGATGGAGTTTTACCGTTGCATCCAAAACGTGCAATAATCTACGTTTGCTTCATCGCGTAACATTTATGATAACAAATTGTTTCCAAATTGAGCAAAGATTGACATACAAAAGAGAGAATGTTAAATGTCGGCTCCGATCTTACAAACTTTATGTAATTCGTCTGAGTATCTTATCGATGGAGACTCTCAGGGTTGGTAGCAATTTCATGAGCGCCGGCAAGATCTTTGGCAAGCCAAGAAATAAGCCGATTAGCTTCCGACAGTTTATCTTTTTATAAAGATACGTGAATCTTCCTTTTGTGATGTTATAGCCTTCTAGTGTGGTTCGGGTGCCAACGTGTAACCTTTGTGGGCATCTGATTTGTTTCGGGTCTTCAATGTCTTTTAACATGATTCGGGAGTAACTTGGTGCGAAATGGGAAATTCCATATTCCTGGCGCCATCTTGTGTCAGTTTCGAGACAGTGTGACGTCACAATACCACCCTTCATCACTGTGACAATGGAGAGACGCACAAACGTCAATTCCAACTTTACCCCGAAGTCAACTTGGTTAAAAACATAACATACACCAATAATATTCCCGGGGCAGCATTATAAAAGTATTATATAGTCCATACAATGGTAACCCGACAAAATTACGACAGTGTGAATTTTATCAAACATAGTACGTTTCTATGCCTGTTTCTGAAACCAATTTGTGCATTGGTTCAATTCTTCTCATACGCCAAAAGAAACATTCCAATTCAAACCAAGGTGATTGAAGCAGAATGCAGAGTTTTATCGCAAAATGGTGTAAGCGCCATAATTAAACATTTCAAAGTGATTCCATCACCAAGTAATACCGATTGTAAGATGACAAGGAATGTTTTTGAAGTAATGAATAAAATATCTGGTATTTTTATCGTTTTCTTTTTTAGCAGCTTTAATCAGAGATTAAGATTCAGCTTATGAATGGATTTACCTCGTTTTGCGATAAAACTGCTCAAATGATGAAGAGTGACATATTTGAAAAGAACTAAGCTCCATTTCTCAATTTGAGATAATTGATATCAAACGTGCTGAACCAAAAGCAATTCACAAAATGAACAAAAATATGGAGAATTTTCATTCATAAAACAAAAGATTCCTTTTTATCCAACAAGTGATAATTCGTTTATAGGAGAAACAAGTTATTTTATCTGTCTGATGGTGAGCTTATTTTAAAATGCTTAGAAATGACACTTAACCTATTTTGTGGAAAGCTCTTCAGTAAAGTGACCCACTATAGTTACTCCAACTTGAGGAACCAGAAAACAAACATGGTCAAGGTCAGAACGGTGCTGGGTATCACCGCGCCGGAGGAGTTTCATAGGTCTGAATTGCAGCAATAGATGCAGACTCTGATATCGAATAAGTTGGCACACACGTCAGTACAATTCCCCGTTTGGCAGCTTCGTTGCACAGCGGTAACCCCGCCTGCCTGTTGGACGAGTTTCTAAAGTCATTATATAAAAGAATGAATTAGAAAAAAATACAAAATAGGAAAACTGAAATGGTTAACAAAACAGAAGAGTATTTGAGTAGAGTTTCACAAAACCTAGCCAAATCTAAATCCTTAACTAAATAACTTTGAAATAATACATTTTTACCGCCCACCCATGGCGCCTTAAAATTACTACACTTATGGACTTTGAAAGAAGGTCTTTTTTTAAATCCCACCTTATGCATAATCCCAACATCATCATCGCTACCACGTGATTACGTGCACGGTAGATGTTTGGAAGTTGTCGATTGTGTAATCGAGCTTCGACACTGACAAAAGAACCGTTTCCGTCATCCTGGTCTTTTTGGGCTCACGGATGCCTCTTGCCTTTGAATTAACACTAGTGAGGTGGAGATGAGAAGGAATCCTGAAAACAGGATAGAATCTCCGTCACAAAATTGGTAAGAGGACATCTAATTTCGCTCTCTTTATGTGTCACGTTCGCACATCCGACTCAGTCGACGGCGTGTCAACTTCGCACATGCTGCTCAAACGTACAGACCCGCCCAAACCGATGGATAAATCGCCAAATGCCACAGTACAATGAAAGCGTTTCTGGCGATTCCGTTCCTCACAGACATTGCGTACATCTTAAGTGGTGATTGACTAGGAGGTGGTATTCCCTTAGTATTTGCGTGTAAATTCTATGTTTCTGTCACGATTTATGTGTACAAAAATCATGCTTTACAATTATGTAGCTACTTTTCATTTGAAAGAAAAGCAATCATTGATTACTCATACAATTTACATCAAGGCAAAGTTTGTTTACAACTTTGCCCACTATACGTCCAACTTAACGGAAAACTATAAAAAGGTTCATACATAATTATGAAAAATAGAATGTTTTCCCAAATCACGACTATGTTGTTGTCTCAGAATGATGCGGCTCACACGGTTTTCCACCATGGCACATAAAGAGTGCTTACTGTTACTACAAATTTATTCTGAATGAATTTGCGGAAATATCTATATATACATATATATATATATATATATATATATATATATATATATATATATATATGTGTGTGTGTGTGTGTGTGTGTGTGTATATATATAATTTAATATTAATCGCCAAAACCTACTTCAATGGCTTTGTTATAAATGACTGCATTGAATCCGAAGCAACGCCCATATATCATAAAATGGGATCTTTTTTTTTACATTGTACTTTATGTACATTGAATTTCAGTATCAAATAAAAAAAGTGGATCACTCGTGTAGATTTCTTCTTTTTCATTTCTGTTTTTTCCCTTATCTTAATCCGTCCGTGACATATTCAGGTATCAAGATTTTGATTTATTTCGAATGATACACAAACGAACGACTCGAAATCTAATGTTAGACTTTTCATACGACTGTCCCTGTGGACTTACCGCGCAAGTTCCGGAACAGGAAACACTGCCTAGAGAGACTTCTTCCTCGGGTGAGTATTCTTTAGGGCAGGTCGCGCTAACACCAACCGAATTAGTGTCGCACTCATAGCATGAAATCGCTAAGGCCGACCCAGCTTTGAGAAATAAAAACGATGAAATATGCGTGACGATTTTGATTCCTGCGAAGTAAACGTCATTTTCACACCTTTTCATGGAAGTAGCCTATTATCATCATGTATTAATAGAGTAAATTACAACGTTTCCAGGTATTGCGTATTTGTTACATGTAGTATTTCGTAAAGCAGTATAATGCAATGAATAAATCCATGCTTACCTACGAGAGTCTACCTTCCCTCTTCATTGTCACATTTTTTTTAGTTTTATCATCATTGTAATCGTCAACATTGCACCATCACTACCACCACCATCATTATCATCATCACCAACATTAACCCTATATCACCATCATCACCACAATAATCGTCATCATCATCGTATCATCATCATCATCCTTATCCCCATCGTTATAAAAGTTGGTGCAGTTAATCCACATATACATCTTCATATACATTATTCTGCTCGGCTGGATGTGTGTTGACCTCTGACTGGAAGCTTTGCTTTAGCCAATTGCGATAATGGACGAACAAAATGTGGATAAAGGCGCTTCTGCAAGAGAAGTGGATGTATTCCCTTTTGACCAAAAAAAAAAAGAAATCATTTTACAACAATTATTTTATAAGCATACTTCCTGACACTTTGGGGGAGTTGGGCTATAGTCTGATTGAGACTAACAGCGAGTTAATGTGAATGTCTATTTAGGCATATGAAAAACTTCCAAATGATAAAAACATTTTTTTTTTTCAATTAATTCCAACCTCTTCACAATATAAATCTCTCCCTAGCGTTCCAAAATCGTTAGCAGCAAAGTGGGACTCAATAAAGGGGGAGGGGCTTGAGGGGAGGGGATAATAGAGAGGGAGAATGAAGAGTCCCGGGTAGTGAATATTCGCTCCCCTCAGTACACAAAACGAAAAAAAAAAAGCAACATTGTGGTAAATTGTGAATGCAGGCTCTTAACAGAGAGAGAGAGAGAGAGAGAGAGCGAGGGATCGTGAGTGGTAAGTGTACTTTTAGTCTTTGGTTGAAAGAAGTGTAGTGTATACAACAATTACATCAGCTTTTACATATATAAAAAATAGAACCCCCCCCCCCCCCCCCCCCCTCCATCCACCTCCTCCGGCGAGACTTTAATGAAAAGAGGAGACCAAACGCCAAAAAAAAAGAAAAGAAATAGCATAGGAGAAAAAAAAATGACCTCTACAAACACCTCTTTGCCACAACCTGCAAATACGAACGATAAGTAATCAGATTTCCTTAATGTGTATGTGAGGTTCCTCACGTTAGACAATAAATCAGTCTTCATAACTACAGAGTGACCCAACAATAACAACAACAACAACAACAACAGCAGCAACAACAGCAACAACAGCAGCAACACAATTTTGAATTCTTCTTTTTTTTTTCTAGCTGTGTAGGTGAGAGTTAGGACAGCACTGAACGTCATGCAAGTCTCATACTGCTCCATATTTATATTTGCATTGTGAGGTAATGTAAGGATGGAGAAAAATAGGGTTATCGCAGATATAGAAACACACGAACAATGACATTTGATTCCAATGATAATATACATGATAATTAAACTAACACTACGTTTGATTTCATGTCTGTTGACATCAGTTAATTTGATTTTTGTTTCATATTTTCTAATTTCTTTAATTTATTATTCCTTCTCTTAGGTATTTTCTGAGGATCCCATATCGTACAAGCTTTGCTTTATAGTGGGACCCTCCATTTCCATTCCCATTCTTATTTAACGTGTATTAAATCTACCTTAAAAGATACAACAATGTTGTAAGTCATGACCAAATGTATTTCGTTAATTAACGGTTTTGACACTGTTACAAACAATGTATCTTCTGTGGGTGCATTGTAGGCCCCCTATAGACTCCCCGTTTATTTGATGGAAATGAAATTGAATTGATGTTTCAAAGTTCAACTGAGTGACAAATTCAACTGCGGTTACCCTAATCACCACTTGCACTGCTCTTCTCACAGCTGGGCCCTGCGGCCAGGCATCTCGTTCAAGGACGTGTGCACCCGACTGCTTTAGAAAATAGACACACAAACAAACAAACACACACACACATACACACGCACACACACACAGGCACACAAATGACTACCATCAAACCATTCATGAAATCCCTCTAGTCCCTTTACCTACCTAAATATGTGGCAAAAACAGCAGCATAAATCGTAGGTACTTTCATTGTGATAAGAGGTGGTGTCTCTTTGCGTGCTCGGAGAATGTTCTGCAAAGTTCATGAAACACCAACAGAAACTTAAAGCATGAATAGAGATTCAGCAAAATGCTATCCTACTGCAAATTTTATAATGGACTGTTTTTCAAAGCATTACTTATCACCGTCCTAAAATATAAAGATCCGAGGATTTTGTTCCTATAAAGCTGAAACGCGGATTCTTAGAAATAATGTAATATTAGAACATGCAATGCAAGACGCTAGAAGTTAGCTTCACTTTGTTCACCCGTACATCCTATTTTATCAACGCCAATACAATATAAAACACCAAAACACAATATTCACAGTTTTATATTATTTTTGGCAACCGGAAGATGGAAAATATTATTATATAAACATATTATTGTCTTTTTTTTTTGTTGCTTACTAATTTTATCTCCAAATTTATTTCCATTTTTTTTTTTTGGTCAATGCAATATTGCCATACACGATAGTGCAATATTCGTGTTTTTGTGTTCTGTGTAATGTGATTTACAATTGACATTTTGTTGTTGTCCGAACAATCATTTTGATAAATAAACCCAATGTCTTAAGTAATCATGATAATATATATATACATATAATATATATATATATATATATATATATATATATATATATATATATATATATATATAATTATATTGAATGTGTATATATATGTATGTATATATATACATATATATGAAGAGTTTGTTCGCAAAAACCGATAAGTCCATATTTGCCAAATGGAGATATTTGCGATTGAAAGTCAAGAAAAATAAAGAGAATAAATTTTTTGCTTCTTTTGACCATAACTTCAAAAATGTACCTTTATATGTAGTGACCAGCATATCATTTAAAAGGTATTATGTTGTACTTTATGACAGAGACCGTACTTATCGGTTTTTGCAAACAAACTCTTCATATATATATATATATATATATATATATATTAATGATACCGTCAAATAATAAGACTGCTCAAATTTGCCCGAATTTTCAAAAGAAATATACATGGGGATTGTACTAGTATTTACCTCATCTGATGTTCTTGAATAGGCTTCTGTACGGTTTAGTGAATCTAGATTTTAAGAACCGATATTCCCTACGTTACGTCAATATATTAACACAGTTACTTTCTCTGTCGTATTTGGAGAATACGGGGCATTAATCTAAATCAAACAATTATGTAGAAACCATAAAGTTCCGTCTCGTAAGACATAGACACTGTTTTCTGATAAATGCTATTTCCAGTTTGACTTAATTGATAAGAGTTTGTTTTTTAAACACACAGACATCCCTTGGAAATTTGCTACAATACTGCTGCAAATGGGAAAAATGTTCGTTGGATCAACTTGAAACACAGAAACGAACACAATGCATCAGCCCACATGATGATATCACAGCATGTTAGGGTCTATCTTTGACTGTATCCAGTCTGGTAATTGCAGTGTTTAACCCACTTTATCGTAAAACAATCTTGTAACTATCGTTTGCAGATGATTTTAAAGCAAGCAGCCTTAGGCCATCAAAATAGTTCTAAAATGAAAGTTAGGGATAGGGACAGCCTTTTCCTAGATTAAACCGTATACAGTTATGATTTATTGAAAAAAAAAGGTGATATCTCTTTGTTGCTTTATTCCGAAATTTTCATTAGAAAATATGGTAAGGAGTTCTGTGATACAACTGAACTATACATAAACATCAAATGTAGATCATTTCTTTTAATCACTGCTTCCAGTGGTAAACAGTGGCTTTATGATATTGACGGGAAAGTACTGGTATTACCTCTTTCGGACACCACAATTTAAGTACGCAAGTAGTAAAGTAATAGCTTACCTGAAAACGCACGAAATGTCGAATGGAAATATAAACAGCAGAATTTACGTTTATCAAACTGCGCTACTGTATCATCAGTGAATAGGCGTTGTACGTTCAGCGGCCACAACTTGGAAACGAAGTTTGTTTGTAGAAACGGGGTCGGTGAATTTCTCCCCTCTCCCGGCCTAGTATATATCATGGCTCTATTGAATGCCGGAACGGGGCATTAAGGGGTAAATTCATATAAGGATATAATAGAATTTCGCTACAATGACCTCGGCAAAGTCTTTTACATGTACACTATGTATGTATTGCCCTTTGTGTTTACCTATTTACCGGGAGACGTTTACCTCGCTAGGGGCAACCAGCAAATGGCTAGCAAAGTTCAAGGGGAGTTGACTCTGGAATAGGGTGACATCCGAATGATTTTGCATGATTATTACCTTTCATTCGTATTTCACTGTATTGTCATGCTAATAAGCCGATCTGTTCAGCAGTACTATTGTAGTAACATTGACTGGCGTCTGATCCGGTGGTCAATGATTTAGAGTGTTTATTGAGCTCTGTTGTCGTTGTCGTTGTTTTGTTGCTGAAAATGCATAAAAGAGGTTTTAAAATACAGGGTAATAATCGAAGCGTTATAGCCTTCCCAAGCAGTGCTGGCTGTGCGATGAATAGGACCCCCCCCCCCCCAAAAAAAAAAAAAATAATAATAATAATAATAATAATAATAAAATAAAATAAATAAATAAATAAAAAAAATAATAATAAAGGGTGTTAAACACTGGAGTAAAAACAATGAAGGCATTATGAGATCAAGCTGACATTGAACGTGCTTTACTATAAAGGTAATTATTCTGTCAAGTGATGCCAACTTTCAAAGCAGTAGAATCAGTTGAGTTGAAAATGAAGAGTATGTACAGTTGTTTTTTTTTTTTTTTAAAGAAAGGAAATGGGAACTTTATTAGAAACAACTTATCACAATTTTCTACAAAAAGTGTTTTCGAAAAACGGGCTAAATGTATTTTTTCAAGCTGAGATATTTGTGATGAAAGCTGCTAAAACAAATAAAGTAATAGGAAAATATGAAATATTTTAATCATAACTGGTGTAGTCCTTGCTATGCCCCAAGTGAGGTATTCCATGCATAAGGTTTATATTTGCTCTATCCGAAGATGGACTTACTTTGAAATATATTTTTTACAAATGACGCTTTCCAGCTTATATTGCAAAAATAAAAATAGTCATTTTGATACAGCAGCAGTTTAATTTGACTCGCAAATTTATTCTCAGGGCCCGATGCCCTTTATCACTTAAGTGTTCTTGATTCTGGAAGCTCAATAACAGTTAATAATGATTATGTTACCGATGTTCTCAAAGAAAAACCAACACTTGAATAAGAGAGAGGAGCACAAAAATCAGTGTTTCGTCCAAATAAACTTTTAGTATATGTTGATAAACTGTAATAAATTGACAGTATAAAGTTGAGTTGTGTTGTATTTGTTATATTATCGTACCCACACGTCGACTACAATTAATATGCATAATAATCTTTATAAGTTCAGTAAAATTTAAACTACAACAAAATGAATGAGCATACTCAGTCAAAAAGTTAATTTTCTTGGAAACACGCAATTAAACTAGGATTTCACCCTGTTTTATTTTCATCCTGGTTACACTGTGAAACGGGAAAGACGCTAGGGACACACTACAACTTCCATAGAACGAAGAACAAGTATTACAGTATAAAAGCCATGCAGGTAGAAGCATGAAGCATCACATCAAACAAGCGAACAATAAAATAGGAGATAATGTTTACTGAAATTCCACGAACAACTGAGAGTGATGTAATGACTTACTATCTAGCGTGTATAGTACATTGATAGGGATCCACGATCTACACGCAATCGTGATTCTGCGATCGATATCTATATATTTCATTTTTGGCTTTTGTTTTTGCTGTGCGCGTAGACCTATTTTCTTGACAGCACTCAAAGATAAAAGTTTAAATACAATCATTTTTTTTCTTTCATTCTGCGGAAAATCTGGAATATACTTGCTATAAAAAAAAATCGCAGAATCAGCAAACAAACAAACAAATATCAACAGCATAAAATCTTTATGATAAAGAAAGTATATTTGAAGAGTAGTTTTGCATTGCAGCTTACGAAATCGATGAAGGAGGAACGCCTGAACATTGGAGTCGCATCTATTCTATACATGTCTTCTTTTGTTTTGTTTTTGTTGACACCCATTTGACATTGCCTGATGGAGATTTGCAGTTGCATATTAAACGTGCAAGAATCTACGTTTGCTCCATCGCGAGACATTTTGAATGCATTTTCTGCCGACGGCGTCACCCTGTCTCCGAAATAGGCAAAAATTGCCGCACGATAAAAGGATTATTGAAATTCGGGTCCGATCTTACAAAGTTTATGCCATTCGTGAGACCCTCTTATTCCACCGTATAACTACTGATGAAGTTTCTCAGCAATTTTGCGAGCGGGGGCAAGATCTTAAAAAGCACAAAAAAGCACGATTACCTAGCAGCTGCTTACAATAAAGATTTGGGAATCTTCTTATTATTCTCTTCTAGTTCGGTTCGGTGTCATCGTGTGGCCTTTTGTAGGCATCTGATTTGATTCGGCTCTTGACTATCGTTTAACCAAGTTCGGGGTTATCTTGCTACGAAATGGGAAATTCCATATTCGAGGCGCCATCTTGTGTCAATTTAGAGACAGTGTGACGCCACAATACCATCACATCCTTCATCACCGTGACAATGAAACAACGCATAGAGGTCAACTCCGACATTGCCTCGAAAATAACTTGTTAGAATACTTAAGGGGAAAAAAAAATAATTATGTACACCAATAATATTCGCGCATACAGTGCTTTAACATTAATGCGTCGGTTGAGAACGATAAGGGCGTTAAGTTGCCACTAAACCCATATTTCAAGACAACTTAAAGCCCTTCTCATTCTCAACAAACTGGCAAAATGGTAACCTAATATAATCACAGTGTGAATTTCATCAAAACAGAGTATGTTTCTATGTTTTGGTCCTGAAAGCAATTTGTGCATTAAATGTAATTCTTCCCACAAGCAGAAAGATTTTTTGTTTCTTTTTAATCCAAACCAACGTGATTGAAACAAATCTAAAAGAATGGCTAAAGAAGGAAGTGATGAAAACAATCTTGTCAATTTGAGATTTTGTAGATTAAACGTGCTAAACCAAAACAATTAACAAGTAAAATAAGATATGAAATATTATCCAAAGCATGAAACATTCCTTATCATGCAAAAACTGAGGATTCGTGGGAGAAGTTTTTTTTTTTTTTTTTTTTTTTTTTCTCTCTCTCTCTCTCTCTATCTAATGGTGATTTGCGATCAAACTCTTTAAGAAAGTGGCCTTCTGGTTACTCCAATTTAAGGAACCAGAAAGCAAGCACCGTCAAGGTCAGAACGATGCTGGGTGTCATCGCGCCGGAGGAGTTGCATAGGTCTGAATCGCAACAATAGGTGCAGCCTCCGATACCGAGTACCTTGGCACATCCTCCAGTGCAAGTCCCGGTGAAGCAGTCTCGGCTCACAGAGGTTACCTCGTTCGCTACTTCTGTGATGACTTTCTGAAATCATAAATAAAAGAAAATGAAATATGAAAAAAAGGATTAACAGGTTGCAGAGCATTAATATTGGTTAACAAAACGTACGATTATTAAAGTAGAATTTTACCAAACAAAGCAAACGGCATTGCAAGACCTTTAGTATATAACTTAAAATAATAACTGTGTACTGCAGCAGTACACAGTTATACAGCAGCTGCAGCCATAGCGCCTTACAACTAGTACACTTATTGACTTTGAAAGGAGGTCTTTCTTTTATAATCTCATGATCTGCATGATCCCATCAGCATCGCCATCAGCTGATTACGCGCATCGTAATGAGTACATTTAGATGTTTGGACGATGTCGATTGTGTAATCGAGCTTCGTCAGTGAAAAAAAACAAAAAAAAAAACAGTTTCCCTCATTCTGGTCTTATTAGGCTATAATGCTACAATCACACACGGCCGGATTTCGAACCTGGTCCATAAGGAATAAAAACCATATCGACCCGCATTGACCAGCATCGTAACCCGTGTCAATTCCTGATGGATTCGATACGATACGTAGTGAACAGAAAAAGAATGGTCATGTTCAAAATTTTCTCACGGATTTCAGTTCCGTATTGATATTCGAATTGACTCGGTTCGAACCGCGTTGACTCGAATTGACCCGCTACAACCCGCAGCATAAAACCGTATGGACTCTTGCCGTATACCGCATTACCTTCATGCAACGGATAATGACAAGGTTTGCATTCGGGCCGGTACCGTCGGGTCGAAGCGGGATGGCACAGGTCGATATAGGGGTCGAAAAGGATTCAGTTAAGTATTCAAAAGGATTTTTATACGGTTCGATACTGGTCACTACCTTTTGAAACGGGTCGATACGGTTTTAATCTTTATGGACCCGCTTCGAAATCCGGCCGTGCGTGACTGTATAGCATAAATTACCCACCATTCTGAGACTAATCCGACTCATTTTCACCCGGATCAAATCCGTTTTGTGACCCAGCCGTGTGTGACTGTTAAAGCATAAAGGTGCCTCTTTAAAGGGGAACGGTTTTACATTTTAGATTATCTGCATAGTATTCCAGCAATAAAAAACAAAACAAAACAAAACAAAACAAAAACAAAAACAAGCAAGCAAACAAACAGACAAACAAAATAAATAAAGGTATTGCTGTAGGTATCTTTCTCCGTTCTTTTTTTTTTAAATTCGATTTTTCCTTCTCGTCATTTCAAGTCTTTAATTTATTCAGTTACCAGGTTTTCGATTTATTTTGCATAATACACAAACGAACAGCTTGAACTAATCTAATGTCGTTACTTTCATAAAACTTCGAATGTGAACTTACCCGGCAAGTTCCGGAGCAGGTAGCATTGTCCAGAGAGATTTCTTCCCCAGGGGAGAATATTTCCGGGCAGGTCTCGCTGCCAGCACCCAAGCTCACGCACTCATAGCATGAAATCGCCAAGGCGGACCCAGCTTTGACAAATAAAAAAACGGTGAAATGTGCGTGACGACTTTGATATCAAAATGAATTAAGAATCAATCTTAAACATTTTAATGGAAGAACATCATCATGAGATTGTGATCAATAGTTTAAAAAATAAGCTTTCCAGCGATCACTTATTTGTTACATATCAAGTGGTATTTTGAGAAGCCATAAAATAGTCCATATTTCTTATTTTCTTGACATTTTTTAACAGGTTTAATGACAATTACGTCTAATTAAAAAAAAAAATGGAGTTAACTCGTTCTGCCATCAAAATATTCACCCATGATATCTGTGGTAAGTATTTAGGAAATGTATTGTGATATTAATGATAAAAATATTCAAAAAGTCGACCTTAAATTACTCGTAGTATTTTTTTTTCTTTCATCAGTTTCCATACAATATCATGTTTCCTTTCAAGAACGAATGTAAAAGAGTCATCACCATAATTAAAACAAAAATGACCAAAAGATCATGATGATTTTTTGGATTAATATATTTTTTTTACATTAAGTGTCTTATATATATATATATGAAGAGTTTGTTTGCAAAAACAGATAAGTCCATATTTGCCAAATGGAGATATTTGCGATTAAAGGTCAAGAAAAATAAAGAGAATAATAAGAAAATTTTTGCTTCTTTTGACCATAACTTCAAAAATATACCTTTATATGTAGTGCCCGATATATCATTTAAAAGGTATTATTTTGCACTTTATGACAGAGATCGTACTTCAAAATCTTCAAAAATGGACTAATCGGTTTTTGCTAACAAACCCTTCATATATATCAATATGTGACCCTGCACCTCAAAACAAACAAAAAGTCGCCAGACATGAATTTTTAGTTAAGACCATATTCTGAAAGAGGAGACTTTAAGCTTTAAAATGATGTATAACTCAAATTGAATAGACTCTCCTAACCTATCTAAATATTGGAAAGAAAGCACAAACTCAGGAAAAGTGTGAACTGAGAAATGAGGCTCTGAAGTACAGTGTCTATAGCGCTTAATCTTTACCAAACCGTGCTGGCTGTGCGATGAATGGGACAAAAAACAGGAAGTAAACCACCAGAGTAACAACAATGAAGGGATTATCAATTTAAACTGAAATTAAGCATGCCTCATTAACACATTCTGTCCATAACTAATGCCAACTTTCAAAGCAGTAGCACTATCCTTTCAAAAGTTATTAGAGTTGAAAGTGAAGAGTGTGGACAAGGATTTTCAGAAATGAAAAAGGGATTCTAAAGACACACCTAATCACACTATTCTACGAAAAATGTTCAAGATAAACTGCTAAAAAAAACACACTTTCCTGCCCGTTTTATGATCCCAAATTTTAGCATAATGTAAAAGAAGACCCGTTCTTTCAGAAAATATGAAAAAGTCAAGTTCGGCTAGGTTGACCCATTTCACTTATTTTCAGTCCTCACGCAAATTCAGTGTGTGCGACTTTATGTTCGTTTTGAGGTGCACGGTCATATATATATATATATATATATATATATATATATATAATGACGAGCTTTGTCGCAAAATGAACCAACTCCATTCTTGTTAGGTTGAGATATTCAGCTGCTTAAATAAGAAAATGATAAAAATACAGGGTATTTCTAATGATAACTTCGACAATATTTCTTGATATGTCACACTGGAAAGGATTAATTTCACCCTGATGAAGGTCATACTTTGTAGATAGGTCCATGGGCTGCCACGTGTTCAAGTTTTCGCTTATAGTGGCAGTCCTTCTACCGCATAATTTCTCAGGTAATTGGGAAATCGGTAATAAGAGTTATATTTTGTTAATGGAATTAATTTACACATTAATTTTCCTTCTTTGATTCATGTGCATTGTTATCTGCTTACTGATATTCCATGTGATATTACTGAAAATAATCTTGATTTATGTATGAAATTGTGTTGGAAGAAAAACAAATCAAACAGACAAACAAACTTTGAAATGTTTAAACATGGCTTTTAGCTTATTTTGAAAGCAAGCTCTTCATACAATGATATAAAGATGTTATAAGATGAATCTTGAAGGGTTTAATACCTATACATTTTTTTTTTTAAAGATTGTCATGAGCATGACCGCCGCGTCTCTCCACCCTAATCTTCCTTCGTCAGTCGGTTCACTGGTACAATAGAAACTTTGCCTGATATAGCAACTTATGATAAGTACATATGCCTTTATGATTTCGTTTATTGCCAGTGCCTTATTAATGTTCATCACTCTGCCAACATGTTACCAGAAAGCAATGTGCCAAACAAAGCAGGAGTCTACCCAGTATAATGCATTACAACAAATTCATGCCTTCCTTCTAGAGTCTACTTTCCCTCTTCCACTGTCACATTTTTTTTTCATTGTCATCATTGTCATCATCACCATTATCACCACCACCACTACCACCATCATTATCATCATCACCAACATCTCTATCGTCATCATCATCATCATTATCATCACCGTCATACAAACTGATGCAGTAATTTCCCTGATACATCGCCACATACAATATTCTGCTCAGGTGGTTGTGTGTTGGTTTCTGATTGGTCAGTAGAGCCAACGGTGGCTTTGTTTTAGCCAATCAGGATAAGAGACAGTCAGAAATGTGGATACCGGCGCTTTTGCAAGAGAAGTGAATTTATTCCCTTTTGACACACACACACAGTCACCCACACACACACGTGCATTTTATACCAATTTTCAACATACTTCCTGACACTTTGGGGAGTTCGACTATACTCACACTGAGACTGGCAGTGACTGAATGCGAGTGGTAATTAGCCATATTAAAAGTTGCTAAATGATTTCTTTTTTCAAGTAAGCTGTTTCGTTCCAACCCTTAATGAATGTTTACAAGATTCTCTCCCTGGCGTTCCGCAAACATAAGCAGAAAAGTGGGACGCAATAAGGGGGGGGGGGGGGGGGTGGAGGGGGAGGGGGTAATACAGAGAGAGAATGAGGAGTCATGGTAGCGAATACTCGCCTCAGTGCACAAAACGAAAAGGCGATGTGGTGACAAAATGTGGTTGCAGGTTATTAACAGAGAAAGGGAGGGAAAGAGAAAGAGGGAGAGAGAGAGGGAGAGAGGGATCGTGGGTGGTAAGTGTACTACTAATCTTTGCTTGGTTGAATAAAGTGTAATGAATTTATTACCTCCATTGTTAGATTATAAACCATACCCCCCCCCCCCCACCGATGTTACTCTAATGAAAGGAGATGGCTAAATAAAAGAGAAAAACAAGAGAGAGGAGAGAGAGAGAAAAACAAAATCCTGACTTTCGAAGCACCTCTTCGCCACCACCCGCAAATACGAACAATAAGCAATAGGATTGTCTTACTGTATCAATGAGGGGGTCCGCATTGAACAGGAAACTATTCTCCATAACTACAGGGAGACCTCAAGCGCAACAACAACAACAGCAACGGCAACAACAACAATATAATTTTAGCAATTTATTGTAGCTGTGCAGGTGAGAATTTGGGCAGGAGCTCTCATTCAAGTCTCCCACTGCTCCCCGTTTGTACTGTAAGGATCAAGAACAATAATAATGTGACATATTTGAATAGTAGATCTGCAGAAATACATAAACAATATACCATTCAGTATCAGTGGCAACATAAGATGATATACGTGGCGGCCATCCCCCCCCCCCTCCCTCTCTCTCTCTCTCTCTTTATATATATATATAATATATATATATGTATATATATATATATATATATATATATATATATATATATATACATATATACATTGTATATATACATATTTAAGTGTGTTTTCAGTTGTTAAACCCCTGGGCCGTCGCATCTCAGTAGTGTGTAGGTGAGAAAAACGATGAGACGATAGACGTAGCTTGAATCCTCATAGTTTGATATTCATTCTCAAGCTTTCGTGCCCTGCCCTTTATCAAGACTGAGGATCAAAGAAATCGGACAAAACAATGATGATGGATACATAACATGATATAGATATATCTACATCATGTTCATCTGTATCGTGGGAATATCGCCGTTATGAATTTGTTTGCGTACTGTTCTGTAACCGACCATGACCTGTAATATTGTTCTCCTGTACCTCGGTGAAAAAATACTTTGCCATGCTTTACTAATCACAGATCCAGGTGATCTAACTTTGTGAAAACTTTTGCGAAAGCAGACACACCTCTCCTTTTTATTCCTTCTCCTTTCTTCTATCCTATATATGAAGAGTTTGTTTGCAAAAACCGATAAGTCCATATTTGTCATATGGAGATATTTGCGATTAAAGGTCAAGAAAAAACTGTATTGCTGCATATTCTAAAGGCAATGAACAAATGAAGGAACTTACGTTGTTAACAATTAATGATTATCTATATGTATGGCACCAACAATATGATACAAGTGTATGTATCTGCATGAGCAATGATATAACTCAGGAACCAATACATCAAATCAAATCAAAATATTAATAAAGGCCCCAAAATGAAGAGTCTTGGGTCAAACCCAAAAATAATTGAAATGAAATAAGAGAAAAAGCTATATTTTTTTAAAGGGTAGAAATTTCAATTTGTTTTCAAATTAGAAAAGTTGTGAATACTATTTGGTTCTTAAGTTTGTCTCATTAATCCTTAAATTACTAAATAAAAAGAGTGAAATAAAGAAATTCCTTATCTTATATCATCTTTATGTCATTGTTCCCTATGTCGTTTGAAGTTTAAGCTGACAGAAAATTCTTATTTTCCCCTTTAGTTTCCCACTTTGTTTTTGTTTTAGGTTATAAAGAGATATAGAGAACAAAAACTTATTTTTGCTATTTCATTCATGTCTCTCATTGTGTTAAACTGTTTTTTGTTTTGTCATTGTTATCTTGACGGGTATTGCCAAATGAAAGACAACATGTCAAATTTTGCAATTTTTACTTTTGTGCCTTGGAGGGCAAAAATTAATGTTTTCTATAGTTTCCCTTTTATAAACCTATCAGCTTGATAGCCAATTAAATCACGTTTAATATGATAAATAATGTATAATACATTGATGTTCATCAAATCTTCTATGAAAAATATGAACTCGAAAAAGTGTTTACTTTTTTTTTTTTTTTTTTGCTGAGTGTTATATGCATGAATATAATTCAATTGCGGTTAGTCGCACCTTCAGAACATGCACTGTTTTTCATCAGGGCCCTGCATTCCTCGTTCAAGGACGTGAGCGCCGGCTGTCGCAGGGATCGAACTCGGGACTTCCGTTGTTAAACGCCGAGCGTCTTTAGAGATTATGCTTCATGACTCTATGTGCAGCATGCTACGACGAATTCCTCTTTTTAGTTATGATAATTATCTCTGGCTGAAAAGAGATACACAGACCCGCACGCACCACTCACGAACACACACACAAACACACACACACACACACACACGCACACACACACACACAATCACACATACACACACAGGCACACAAATAACTACCATCAAACCATTCATGAAATCCCTCTAGTCCCATTTAACCTACCTAAACATGAGGTGAGGACGGCAACAAAAACCACAGGCACTTTCATTGTAATAAGGGGTGGTGTCTCCTTGCGTGCTCGAAGAATGTTCTGCAAAGTTCATAAAACACCAACAGAAACTTAAAGCAGGAATAGAGGTTTAGCAAAATGTTATTATCATGCAAACATGGACTGCTTTTCAAAACACTACTAACTATTGTCCCTAACTATCACCTCCATAAACTACAGAGTGACCTGAGGATGTTGCTCCTAAACCTGAAACGCGGATTCGTCAAAATAATGAAATATTAGAACATACAATGCAAGACGCTAGACGCGTTTTGGAGTAGCTATACCGTTCTAGTATATAATAATATATATATATATATATATATATATATATATATATATATATGTATATATGAAGAGTTTGTTTGCAAAAACCGATAAGTCCATTTTTGAAGAATTTGAAGTACGATCTCTGTCATAAAGTACAAAATAATACCTTTTAAATGATATATTTGTCACTACATATAAAGGTATATTTTTGAAGTTATGGTCAAAAGAAGCAAAAATTTTCTTATTATTTTCTTTATTTTTCTTGACCTTTAATCGCAAATATCTCCATTTGGCAAATATGGACTTATCGGTTTTTGCAAACAAACTCTTCATATATATATATATATATATATATATATATAATATATATATATATATATATATATATATATAATATATATATATATATATATATATATATATAATATATATATATATATATATATATGCATATATATATATATATATAATATATATATATGAAGAGTTTGTTTGCAAAAACCGATAAGTCCATATTTGCCAAACGGAGATATTTGCGATTAAAGGTCAAGAAAAATAAAGAAAATAATAAGAAAATTTTTGCTTCTTTTGACCATAACTTCAAAAATGTACCATTATATGTAGTGACCAATATATCATTTAAAAGGTATTATTTTGCACTTTATGACGGAGACCGTACTTCAAAATCTTCAAAAATGGACTTATCGGTTTTTGCGAACAAACTCTTCATATATACATATAAACAGGGCATTTAGCCGCAAAAAAAAAAAAAAATATATATATATATATATATATATATATATACTAGAACTGTATAGCTATTCGATGAATTTATACGTCTGAACGCTGACTTTATAACGAAACATCGTATAGCGAAAGACGGTCAAAGCATCGTTTCGAACTAGCATTCGATAACGAATCAGCATTCCATCGGGCACGGGAATGCTATTATAAAGACTAGTAATTCACTTTTAAGTTAAAAGCAGCATTAGAAGTCAGATGACAGGCGGTTAATAGTGATAATTCTTTTTGTGTAAATAGCGGCAGACGTTTTGAAACCCCTCAAATTAAAGTCTGATCTGGGTGCTATATTAGCAAGACAAAATGATACCGTCAAATTATAAGTTTGTTAAAAATTTCCCGTAATTTTCAAATGAAACATACTAGTATTTAGCTGATTTACTGTTCTTAAATGTTTGAGCTTCTGTACGGTTCAGTTTATCTATATTTCAAAAGCCGACATTAACAACGTTGCGTCAAACCATCAACAGACTTACCCTATCTCTCTTGTTGGGAGAATATAGGGATATCGATCTAAATCGTACAGCTACGTAGAAACCACAGAATTCCATTTCATTTTTCTCACAAATACTTTTTTTTCCAGTTTGACAGAACTGATATTGATAATTGTTTGTCTAATAACACACAGATATCGCTTGAAAACATGCTATACCACTGTTGCGAGTGGGCAAAATGCCCGTGAGCCCAAATTCAAACGCAGAAACAGACACAATATAAATTATGTATCAATTCACGTAATGACATCACAGCACTTTTGGGTCTGGCTTTGAGTACATCCAGTCTGCTGATTGCAGTCTTACACCCACTTTCTTCAATTCCAAGCAATTTTATAACCACTATTAGCCATTTGCAGATGAAGAAAAACAAAGCAGCTTTAGGGCATCAAAATAGTTCTAAAATGTGAGTTAGGAATAGAAACAGCCAATGTAGAAAGGATAATCAGTATAACCAATGTTATAGCGTTGAAATAAAATATGGACAATAATTTCATTAAAATCGTTTCTGGGTTAGACCGTCTACATGCTTTAGTGAAAAATAATTGATACCTCTTTATAAAGACCAGTGTAGCTTTAAATCACTTATTTCCGAAATTTTCATATATGATATAGGGAGTTCCGTGATACAACTATACCTATTATGCGTCAAATGTCTTAAGTACAACATATATTTTTTTTTTAAATTTTAAATCACTGCTCCGGATGGTATCAACAGTAGTCTTAACCAAATGACGGGGAGGTACTGGTATTAACTCTTTCATAGTCCACAATTTGAAATACGTAAGTAGTGATAGCTTACCTGAAAACGCACAAAATGTCCGATGGCAGTACAAGTAACGGAATTCGCTGTTACCCAGCTGCGTTTAACCGTATCATCAGAGAATAAGTGTTGTACGTTCAGCGTCCACAGCTTGCAAACGAAGTTTGTTCATAGAGACGGGATTGGTGAATTTCTTCCCGCCCCCTACATCATGTTCTCTATTGAATGCCGGGAAGGTGCCGTAGGGGGTATGTTCATATAATGAGATAATAAACGTTCGCTGCAGTGGCCTCGGCATTCAATGTCATTACAATGTGTTCATTGCCCTTCGTGTTTATCTAGTTACCGGGAGACGGCTAACTCGCTAGGGGCGACCACTGGCTAGCAAAGTGCCAGAGGAAGTGACTCTCGACTAGGGCGACATTCCGAGTGATTTTGCATGATCATTTCCTCTTTTCCGTCTCTCATTGTGCAATCATGCTAATAAGCCGATCAGTACACCAGCACTGGCAATGACTGGCATCTGGTCTGGTGGTCCGTGAGTTTGAATGTCTGTTCATCTTTACTGTTGTTGTTGTTGTTGTTGTTGTTTAAAAATTTTTAACCCCCCCCCCCCCCCCTCAGGACTGACGTTTCCGCCACAATGTCGCATTTGACAAGTACAACTGCATGGGCTCCTTTGTAAAACAATGTATGCAGTCGCCCAGGACATACAATTGCTGTCCTCTTTTCAACTAGACCGAATCGAAATTTTGATAATGTTAGAAGGCTTGTCAGCTGCATGGCATAAATTGACCCATTTCGTATGGCTACCATGAGAATCGGTATGATATTGAGGGTTAATGGTTGACTGTGAAATACCCTGCACGGAAAATATTATGTAGAGTAATATATAATGTACATGTACTTAGGAGTCATAATTATGTTGTCATGCAGTTTACTTCTGCGTGTGTAATGTGTGTGTGGTTTGCACAACAAAAGGATCCTAAAGTCGCTGACGGCTGACCCAAGAAATCGAGTTTGAAGTCAGATCATCAAATTCAGTCAAAACGATCGGATTTCTGTTTTTGGAATAGTTTTATAGTCTAATGTATCTATCAATTTCGAAGCTAGATAATCAAAAGATAGGCAAGAAATTAGCGTTTTTCCGGACCATGATTTTCTGTCTTTCAGCGGAACATAAACGTGTCCGAAAATTTGGATTCCACATTGCAGCTAGACTCCGCCCCTGGCAACGAGGGAGTGATCTTATAGATCAAGAGTGGCATCCTGGTTTGATTACGTGGACTGCTGGCGCTAGACTTGAATGAACATCGCGGAGGTTGCTTGGAGCATATCTTTTATTGTCAAGAGATGAACGCTGTCTTGCCTCTCATTGATCATGACAGCGTCGCAAGGAAAACTCTGAAGGCGGTTTTCTCGAACACTGAATTCCTAAACCACTCGGCATGCGCACATAAAAATAATCTATATCTCCGCATCCGAGTACTTTTGTGAGCCATGTTAAATATGAAATAAAAGAAGAAGAGTAAGGGAATGACTATATGTCATTTTCAGAAAATTCATTCTACTAATCAAAGTTTACACGTATGTAACAGTTGCTGTGGTAAAGGTCTTTTTTTTCTATTTGTTGTTCTCTACAAAATAAGAACAATACTTCATGAAATTCTTCCTTCTTCCGTCGAGATGCTTTCATTGCAACTGATTAACAAATTGCCCTGCATCGACGTAAATGAGCACTGAATTGATCAGTGTTTTAGTAGTAGCCATGATAAAAAAATCATGGGCGTACATACTCGAGCGGGATAGCGGGATACTACTAAAACACTGATCAATTCAGTGCTTATTTACGTCGATGCAGGGCAATTTGTCAATCAGTTGCAAAGAACAATACTTCTTACCAAATTCCCTGCTTGAGTGCCGTAAATCTCTTTGTGATTTAAAAAAAAAAAAAATGCGGATCTGTTAGTGTTACACTGTTGATTTTAACCAGCATGATTGTAAGCCCTATACATTGGAACTTGGATTGAAACATGGAATGATGAATTGTAGTACATTTGACATCAATAGATCTTAGCATGTGGTGTGCATTGAATTTACTGTAAACAACGCCTAGCAACACTGAGAACATGATGAGTAGGTCTATTTGATCATCAACAAAATATTGCATTCTGTACTCTTCTGTATCATATTGTTACAATAAGCGTAATCAAGGCTATCTAATGTAACAGATATTGTCGCATGAAACCGGCAGAGTTGTGAAGCTTTCGACCGTGGTCTTCCTCAGCTTTAATATAGTTTGTGAAACAAACATGACCACTCACATCCCGCCACAAGACAGCCACAAGACATCCAGGCAACGCAAACGTCTGCTTAGCAGGTAATTATATTATTTAGTTTATTTATGATATATGTTTGATAATTTTTATTGTATGTTATGTTTGTATGCTACATATACTCACTATACA
This sequence comes from Diadema setosum, assembly GCA_033980235.1. Classification (NCBI taxonomy): domain Eukaryota; kingdom Metazoa; phylum Echinodermata; class Echinoidea; order Diadematoida; family Diadematidae; genus Diadema; species Diadema setosum. The sequence continues at coordinate 33,102,214 of CM067065.1, forward strand.
CTCATTTACAGTTATACATTGTTGAATGTGTTGCAAAGTGCCAAAAAATATTGCCAAGTATGTAATGTAACTATTAACTCATGCTCAACTTATATTTAATATATTGTGTTTATGAGTTCAGATTTGTTATGCTCAAAAACATATATTTCGTTTCACAAACAGATATTAAAGCTGAGGAAGACCACGGTCGAAAGCTTCACAACTCTGCCGGTTTCATGCGACATCTTCTGTTATCTACATTGTCTCAACTATATATATATATATATATATATATATATATATATATATATATATATGAAGAGTTTGTTTGCAAAAACCGATAAGTCCATATTTGCCAAATAGAGATATTTGCGATTAAAGGTCAAGAGAATAATAAATAAAAAAAAAATAAAGAGAATAATAAGAAAATTTGTGCTTCTTTTGACCATAACTTCAAAAATATACCTTTATAAGTAGTGACAAATAAATCATTTAAAAGGTATTATTTTGTACTTTATGACAGAAACCGTAACTCAAAATCTTTAAAAATGGACTTATCGGTTTTTGCAAACAAACTCTTCATATATATATATATATATATATGTATATATATATATATATATATATATATATATATATATATATATATATAATATACATATATATATTATATACCTGTTGATCTGTCCACGTGTTGGCAAGATAAAAAGATAAGTAACAAAACTGTCTGCACACAAATTTTCGAGCGTCTCGCTGCTCGAAAATTTATGTGCAGAAATAAACCGTTGGTGAATACAGCATGAACTTTGTTCCAGTTTTGTTACTTATCTATATATATATATACATATTTATTTATTTATTTATGATATCTTATATATATATATATATATATATATATATATACATATATATATATATATATATATATTATATATAGCGAAAATTTTGAGCAAAGTTTGGGTTTATATCAGGTTAGTGTGTGTGTGTGTGGCACACATACACACACTATAGCTTCTGACCACACGAGCAAAGAGAGTTAAGGGTTTGGGACGAACACCGATCTAGGGCTTTCAATAGCTCAGTCGGTAGAGCACCGGTCTAGTAATCCGGAGGTCTCGGGTTCGAATCCCGATGAAAACCCATTTTCTTTGCTCAAAGCTTTCGCTTTTTATTATTACAATTGTTTCTGGTCAGTTTTTCCTTCCTTGTTTCAATATATATATATATATATATATATATATATATATATGAAGGGTTTGTTTGCAAAAACCGATAAGTCCATTTCTGAAGATTTTGAAGTACGATCTCTGTCATAAAGTACAAAATAATACCTTTTAAATGATATATTGGTTACTACATATAAAGTTATATTTTTGAAGATATGGTCAAAAGAATTAAAAAATTTCGTATTATTCTCTTTATTTTTCTTGACCTTTAATCGCAAATATCTCCATTTGGCAAATATGGACTTATCGGTTTTTGCAAACAAACTCTTCATATATATATGTAATATCATATTATATATATGACCTTTCATCTCAAAACCAACAAAAAGTCGCTAGACATGGATTATTAGCTAAGAGCAGATTCTGAAAGAGCAGACTTTAAGCTTTAAAAATGATGTATAACTCAATTCAAATGGACTCAGTCACCTAACCTATCTAAATATAGGAACGAAAGCACACACTCCGGAAAAGTGTAGACGGAGGAAAGAGGTGCTGAAGTACAGGGTCTGTTCAAGCGTTTAATCTTTCACCAAACCATGATAACGATAAATGGGACAAAAAAGCCAAAAAAACCCCAAAAAACAAAAAAAAAAACAAGATGTTAACCCCCAGGGCAACAACAATTAAAGAATTATCATATTAAGCTGAAATTAGGCATGCTCTTTTAACAAATCCTGTCCATTATTAATGTTAACTTTTAAAGCAGTGTAGCATTATCCTTTCTAAAGTTATTAAAGTTGTGCGTGAAGAGTGCGTGAAAATAAAAGGTGTTTGAGAAAAACTGATATAAACACACTTTCCTGTGCGTTTTGTGATCCCAAGTTAAAGTATAATGAAGAAGAAGACTTACTCTTTCAGAAATATGAAGAAAAGTCAAGATTGCCTAGGTTTACCCATTTCACCTATTTTCAGTCCTTTCACAAAACCAGTTCATGCAACATTTCGTTTGTTTTGTGATGGAAGGTCACATGTAGATATATTATGTATCATTCATTACTTTACATAAACATAAACATACTTACATATCAGATTTGTTGGACAAAGAAAAAGGAATGGACTTACTCTGAGCTCATCTTTTCGACATACACGCAGTACAGCTAGGTATTCACCCTGATTTATTTCACCCTGTTTACACAGGAGAACAGGAAAGACACATTGAACATAGTACAGTTTGCATAGAACTGAGAAAAGGCATTCCAATTTAAAATCCAAGCGGATATAAAATAGAAACAGCCTGTCATGAATGTACATGCAGGTAGATATAATATGATGTGGTGTATGATTGTTTAAATGTATGTATATGTATACAATTGACCGAATTAGCTGATAATTTCCTATTTGCAAAGCTGATATATTACATGCACGGGAAAGAGAAAAAAAAAACTTACCTAATCCCGAATGTTCTTGGACGTGCCTAATATCATATCTGGTCAAATGATGCAATACACACACACTGTACAGTACATGTTTACTAGTAGCCCAGTGTTATGTGGTATAGATATATTGATAATCTATTTTTAGGTATTAAGTCATGCACATAACTAGACAATAGGTCAGGACGCCTAGAAGGATCTTGAGCTCGCAGACAATTACAGAACATTCAAGGAAGGGTGAAGGGAGCAATATAAGCCACAGAAATCCCGAATTTAGGCAGAGTTTCTAACGCCTCTGCTCTGAGAGTTACGTTACTTCTAATCTGACTCTGCATCAACAATCCTGTGTTACCTGCTGACCTGCTATATTTGTGGAGAAAAGACCTGGGAGACATGGTGCCTGATGCAGAAAATTGACTCGCCTATATTATACATTGTTGACCAACTCCATTCTTATGTCTACTGACATTGCTACATCGAAGCGGTGACGGGTGATAATTCCGAGAATACGCGGAAGCAATCGGCTGTGACATTCCCCGTACTCGGATTCCCCTCCCCATAAGCATTTTCGCTTTCCTGTTCAGACAGAGGCGTGGGGACAAGATCGCTGATTGGCTGGCTGGCTAGCTGGCTCTCTCCTACCCAGCATCGGGACCGCACGCTATTTTGGCCGAGTACCATACTCGTTTTCCCCAGGACGGGACGTTTCTCAGATTTGATCATGCGCAGAAGCAAATTTTGCACACGGCACGCTCAACTACCGGCTGCGTCATGCTTGCGAAAACTCGCTAATAACAGCAATGGATGACAGAGCTCTGATAAATATTGCCAGAATATTTGTCGAACACACCACTTTATAATACACTCGCCTTACTTTCTACATTCATGAACGTTTATGTATTTTGTATACCACTACACGGTGGAAAATATGTACACAAAGCATTCAGCAAATTCTGTTTGAATTCCTCAGAAGGCTCTTTGACAACTGCTTGGGCTCAACATTCTATTGCACATCAAACGTACATAAAAAAAAAAAAAACACACACACACATTGAGATCTTCACACAAACATCGTAATATTAAAAAAATAAACAAAGCAATATTTAAACAGTTCAATATGAACCCCTCTATTCAGATAATGAAAGTGTTCACATCGTAACTCTACTCTGACAGATGCAAAGGCCTTACAGCGCAATTAGAATGATAATAATAAACACAAGCCTGAAGACTTGTTATTGCTTACAAATACAATCAGTGTGAAGTAAAATCAAATTAAATCAAATCCGTTTAACACTATTCCTGCAAAAGAAAGCAATATGATCACTTATTAGAGATATTTCATTATCACATGAATACGCACACATCTCTTAACAATGGATCTTCCAGTTTTATGCTGCGAAAACAATGGACAGTTACATGGAATATACTTCCCTCCAGGAAAACTCTCCAATATTTTTTTTGGGTCAACAAACAAACATGCATACCAACAAAAAAGGTAAATAATTACGCTCTATAGTAAGACAGTACGCCATAATCGTTACTTCACGATGTAGAAATCGAAGTCAATGAAGAAAGAGCGCCTGATCAATTGCAGGCGCCTTTTCATATGGGCACGGATAATTTTTTCGCTATCGACGCCCATTCTACCCTGCATGATTAAGGCTAACAGTTGCAGCTGAAACGTAGCAATAATCTATTTCTACTTTATCATATGAGCGCACTTTCTTCGTCTCGGAATCGAGCAAAGATTGACACATGATATAAAGAGAATGTTGAAATTCGGCCCCAATCTTACAAACTTTATGTCATTCGTGTGGGCATCTTGATCCATCGTGTAACCAACAATGGAGTTTCTCAGGCTCCCGCAGGAATTTTTTGAGCTGCGGCCAAATGTTTGTGTATATATAAATAAATAAATAGATAGATAGATAAATAAAAAAAAAAATATACTAGAAAAGCACTCGTAGAGCGCAGACGTCCGACAAACAGCTCATTTCCTCCAGTTATATTACACGCTTGCTGAAAATCGCCCAATTTACGAATAAAGAAGCCTTTTGTTTACCTCATCCACTTCCAGCTACGCGGAACCTCACCCGAGCAGAGCATGGTATGCCTTACAGCATATATAAACCTTATATACGCGCAGCTTGAACTTACAAGCTCATTAACCCTATCTGCAAAAAGACCAAAAAAACCTGAAAAAAAAATCGAGAAAGGTCCCCGGCTAACTAGAAAAAACAAACAAACAAACAAACAAACAAATGAATCATCTGTTTACTGTTTCTTTATCAACTTTTCCTGCAATTCTTATTCAAATTCTTTCGAAACTTTCTGAGTTCTTTTACAAATAGACAAACCAACGCCGGTGATCATTCAACCTCCTCCCGAAAAAGTACACCAGTAGTATTCTCGCAGTGTTATAAAGTTAGTCAAATAATGGTGATCTAACAATATTACTGCTTTTGGAACTTTATTGAAACCGAGTACTGTACTTTTCTATGTTTTGGTCCTGAAAGCAATTTGCGCATCTCCTTCTAATATCTACAAAGAAATTCTTAAATTAAAACCAAGGTGATTGAAAGGAAGTAGTGAAGAGTGTCAAGAGTATCGCAAAACTATTTGGCTGGATTTGTCAATTTGAGATATATGAGATTAACCCTTTCTATGCATGCCAATAAGTCAATTCTGCAGAAATGTCAAATATGCTCCTATGGACAAGAAATCAAAGTGGCACACAGAGGGTTAAACGTGCCGAACAAAAAAAAAAAGTCAACCAAGTAACAAGAAAATATGGAATGTTTTTAATCATAACTCAAAACATTCCTTGTTATACAACAAGAGGGGATTTGTTGGAAAGCGTTTATTTACCTGTATCTGATGGTGAACTTACTTTGAAATGTTAAGATATGGTACTTAACGAGTTTTGCTCAACACACTCTTTAGTTATAAGTGGCCCCGTCAGTTATTCAAGTTTGAGGAAAAAGAGAATGACCAACGCCAAGGTGAGAACGATGCTGGGTGTCACCACATCGGTGGAATTGCACAGGTGGGAATCGCAACAATACGTGCACGATCCGGTTCCGAGTACCTTGGAGCATCCTTGAGAACATGTCCCCACGACACAGTCTCGCGTTACAGACGTTACCTTGCCCGCTGCTTCAGTGACTAGTTTCTGAAATCATTTATGAAAGAATAAGACAGAAACAAAAGAGAAATGATTAAAAATGAGAATGTGAACTGGATAACAAAGCAGGAGCTATTTAGAGTACAGTTTTACGATACATAGCCAACGGCATTCTGAGAATTAAACTAACTAACTTGCATATAATAACTGTGTACGGTTCACAGCTCCATGGACCCACAGCACTTGTCGACTTTGAATAGGCCGGTTTACTAATGTATGCACATATCTTTAATTTTACGCACGGCCGCAACCTCGGGCAAACAAAGGATGCGAGCCTGCAACGTCGGCTGCTGCAGCCGTCCCCGACACGTCCCCACATGTAGACTTACGTGTATGTTGTGTACATGTGTGCGATGCATCAACTTCGACTTTACCTCCTGGCATTTCGTGTGGCTCTAAATCAATTCCCAACCTTAGATGAGGGAAATTCTGCTGTGATCAAACGCAATTTGGACTATAGTTTCGATTTTATTGAATTTTGGCTTCGATTTTGTCTTCAGTAGTTCTGAAAATGGGTGGAAAACACTGCTGCTACGGAACATACAACAGTATGACCGCATCACTTCAAACTTCAATAATTTTAAGTATTATGATTGATTGTGAAATCTAAACTAGACAACGAATCTCTCATAATCGATATGTTTCCAAGGATTTTCTTTTTAAGTTAGACTCAGAATGATTAGACTTCATGAAATAGAATGACGATTTTGACCTATTTTTCTATTAACAATAACAGTTAGGGGGCCTAGCCCTATATAGCCTAGATCTAGAGTAGATCTAGACGTAGACCTAAAATCAAAAACAAAAACAATGGTAGACCTAACCTCCCTGACATTCGCAGTAGGCAACATTTATTTCCCCCGTTGACTTATTCATCACGACACAGGTCTGGTACGTTGGTTTGTTGAGGTATGTCCGGTCGGCCTAACCTCACTAAGGAAAACGCGAAAAGGGCTCGTGTCCAAAACCTCATTGAACTTCAGGCTTGAAACACCCCCCATCCGCGAAAAGACGGTAGTCCTCAAATGACTTGTAGCCTGTCCCTTTAGCTTTTCCAGTCATAGTCAGTCCGATTGATGATCAGGTAGTTGAACACGTCAAAGAGTCCAAAATCTGGAATACTCTCGAAGTTGGATGTAAACCCAGCGAGCTTGTTAGGATCGGAGAACGAGCAGCCTACCAGAACGAGCTTCTCCTGCAGTGACCGGCCGTTGTCCGCCCGGGAGAGGTCGGGATCGATGGACAAATCCAAATCGGCTACGGCAGATGCACTAGTTTGATGAGTTTTTCCTTGTTGTAGCCGCTTGTGCTCACACCTATATCCCTAAAATACTCAGTTAATTCCTTAACTGTCCAATTCCTCCATGGCTTGCTCGAACTTTGGCTAGAATTTGAAGCTGACGCCATCTCAAAGCAAGATTTTATAGCAAACAAAAGTTGTCGATTATCCGCAGCGAGTAATGATCGTAGACAATACACGCGTGAATGCAAAAACAGTGTGGTGCGCTTGCCCGACTTAGTTACAATCACTAGGGTCGCGTGGGGCTGACGTCATTATGCATATCATTAGTTAACCGGTATATTGAGGTCTTTCTTTGATCCTATCATGATCAAATCATCATCGCCGCCAAACGGTTATGTGCATCTGCATGAGAACATTCAGATGCTTGGATGATGACGATTATTTAATCGTGCACCGTCATTGTCAGAAGAACATTTTCCCTCACTTCGGCCTCATTTGGCTCAGGTGCCTTTTGCCTTTAAAATGAACTTCAATGATTGGATGCAGCAAACCTGAAAGTAAGACAATTCCCTGTCACAAAATTGGAAAGTATTGTGGGGTAGACACTTGTGGACAGTTGCTTAATGCATGTCGTCATTCGACACATAATATTGCCTACCGTTATTATAAATTTACTCTTTAAAAAATGCAGTTTTGTGTTATTTTTTAACCAGACCGGCTATTGGCATTGAAGATAAGACCAAAGCAGGCAAAAATGCTTTAAAAATGTGGGGTTTTTTGGTGACACTTTTGACTAGAAGAGATGCGTTAATTGACTTAAACGAACGATGGATATCTATGTGTGTATACGTTTATTTGCACATTGTTCATTATTCGCTGACGGGCTCAATTATTCGTCGTTTTATAATGTAATTCAGCGGACATCGAATGGATATCCATTTACTCTGTCCAAGTAGGAAATTCCACGGTACAGGCCTGGGTCTGTAAAGGAGAAAGTGCCTCTTTAAATTAAAGTATGCAAATGAATCACTGAATATATGCACTGTAGGAAGGGCCACAGTTGGAGTTTTTGCTGTCAACTTTGCGACCCCTTGCGAAGTAATGCGGATGAATGCAAGGCTGTTTTACATTTCAGTTCATCTACAGGGCATTCCAACATAAACTTAACAAAAAAGAGTCATTCGTGTATGGTTGTATACCTCCCCTTTAATTTTCTATAGTTTTGGTTCGTTTGTTTGTTTGTTTTTGTACACAATTATACACAAATCGAACGACTTGAAATGCAGTGTCTTGATGCTCATGATACTTCTCCTGAGTCCTTACCCGGCATTTTCCGGAGCAGGTAGCGTTGTTTAGAGACAATTCATCCCCGGCAGATATTGTGTTCCCGCAAGCCTCGTTGCCAAGACCCAACACCAAGCTTGTGCAATCGTAGCATGTAATCGCTAAGGCGGACCCAGCTTTGAGAAAGAAAAACGATAAAATATGAAACGAGATTGATGGCAAAATTAAAGTTACAAGTAAGCGTTATTATAAAACGTTACGAAGGAAGTACATCATCACGAAATTGATACAGTAAAGTACAACCTTTCCTGCAATCTCACCTGTTACATAGGGATTATCGAATCACATTTGTGAAAAAAAGAAACATTCCATAGGTTCTTACTTTCTTGGGATATCTTTTTTTTTTGCCCCTTTAATCACAGACAACTCAACTAAAAAAAAAATAGTTTAAAACTCTTCTTTTTTATGCATCAAGCCATCCCCCCCCCCAAAAAAAAACACACTATTATCTATTTAAAAACCACTTCGCTTTCACATCATTCGTCTTTTTTAAGCGTTCGTCTTTTTCAAAACCATTCGTCTTTTTGCAAACCTACCATTTCAGTTTCCACAGCCATTTGTCTTTTCCACAACCATTCATATTTTTTTTTTAAACCGTTCGTCTTTTTGCAAACCATTCATCCTTTTGCACAACCATTCGTCTTTTTGCAAACCGTTCATCCTTCCCACAACCATTCGTCTTTGTAAGCTGTTTGTCTCTTTATGATCATTCTTCTTTAAACAAGTCAGTTGTCTTTTATACACAATGGCCCGAATTCACGAAGGTGCTACAAATGAAACCATGGTGTAAACCATGGACAAAAACCATGGAGCGTCAAGTGTCGCACGGAATATTTCGTTATGAAATTGGTTATTTCGTCGACAAAATGACCGTTTCGCAAAAGAAATTATCATTTCGTGGACGAAATGTTCATTTAGTTACAAAATGTTGTCATTTTGTTACAAAATAATAATTTCATCGACGAAAAAAACGAAATATTCCATGCGACACTTGGCGCTCCATGGTTTTTGTCTATGGTTTAAACCACTGTTTCATTTGTACCACCTTCGTGAATACGGGCCATAATGTTCGTCTCTTTCCGCATGATTCGTCTCGCCAAGCCATTCCTCTCTCAACCCTCGTTCTTTGAGTTATCGGGGATTCAAAACAGAGTACGTTAAAGAATTGTCGAGTTTGATTCCATTGTTTGCTCACTGTGTCTTGCATTTGAAAGAGCTAGTGCTTGAGACTTACTTATTATGAAAAGTTTCGTGAAAATGGGAAAATATGTTTCCTATAGCTGACAGAGTTGTCGCCGTCGCGAACACTCTGCGGGCTCACAGTCCATCAATAATAGTCCCACACATGATTTGTTTTTCATTTTTTTTCTTACTTTTTTTTTCTGCTGCATGCAAGGCTATGACTAGACCCTATTAAATATCATTGAGCCAATTGTGGCTTTTCTTTAACGAAACCAAGATACAGGATACAGGGTACATGAAACAGGATGAACATTCTGTAAACTTATCTGAAATTATGCATTGTAAGGTTATTCATGTATCCAATTGCTGTAAAAAAAAAATAGATATATCTTTCTGTTGGAAATGGAAAAAAAACATAGATGAGTGAAAAAAATAGACAAATTAATGGTTGATATTGGTACTTCCGTAAGAGAAATGTCTGGATCTAGGTCTTTTTTGAAAGAAAGTATGCATTCTCTATCAATGTTAAGCACGTACACTTTTTGAAACTTTGAGGAGTTGTACGATGATCGAAGTGAGACTGACACTGACTGATGATGAGTGCTTATTAAAGCACGGCAATGCGAGGAACTACCACATGATTAATACAAGTTTTGCTTTTTGAATGTACACATGTTCTCTTTCGAGCGTTCCAAAATCACTAGCAGCAAAGTGAGACGCAATGATCGAGGGGGAGGGGGAGATGGAGTGAGGGATCGTGGGCGTTAGGTGTGCGACTAATCTTTGTCTGGTTGCACAAAGTGTAGTGTATTGAACGATTACCTCTTTTTTTATGTGAATAACCACGGGAACCCTCAACCCCTACCCTCGGCGATGATGTAATGAAAAGAGGAGGCTACATGTAAAAGAGAAGCCAGTGATAGGAGGGGAAAAATCTTGACCTCTATACGTCACCATCCACAATTATATTGTGTATATACACCCACACACACACAAAAAAAAAAAAGAAATCAGATTTTCTTAATCTGTGAATGAGGGACCACATTAACGTGAATCTATTCTGGCCAACAACAGAGCAATCCCAATAGCAGCAGCAGCAGCAGCAGCAGCGGCAACAACAACACAATACAAGTCCCGACAGTATTTCGCATACAAGTTCCTCACTTCTCCACTTCTCCACTTTTGCATTGTAAGGCTCAGGCTAAGATGATAAGACGAATATTAAATAGTAGCTGATGCATGAACAATGATAACATCCAATTCCAATGATAATTATGATAATAATAATAACGATAATAATAATGATAATAGTAATAATGATAATAATGATAATAATAATGATAATAATAATAATAACCACGAACACTACGACTGACTGATTTAACTGCGTTTAGCCTCTCCAATGCTTGCACTGCTCTTCCACAGGGATTTGCTGCAATCCCAGCCATCTCGTGCAAGGACGTCACGAGCACGTCACGAGCACGTCACGAGCACCCGAGAAGAATCGAACTCCGTCGAGCGTCTCATCCACTGTAACACGTGACTCTATGTGCTGTTCTTCGCTCCTCTCTTCAATTATGACTTTAAATCAAGTTTACGATAAGTCTCTCCAGCTGAAAACACACACGTGCGCGCGCACACACACGCACACGCACACACTCAAATAAACAACATGAAATCATTTATCAAATAATTTTACCTACCGAAACAAGCGCTCAAGACGGCGGCAAACAACATTGACACCTTCATTGTGATAAGAGGTGGTGTTTCCTTGCGTGCTTGGAGAATGTTCTGCAAAGTTCATAAAACAACAACAGAAACAGAAACCAGGACTTAAGAAAATAACTTTGGCAAATGTGTATCATTATGCAAAAGTGGTCTGCTTTTCGAGGCATTGCTAGGCATTACCCCAGAATCTTCGGGTCATCCCATGAGACCGACACCCACGAGTCATAACGCCCACGAGTTCAACACCAGGCAAATAAAGCCCACGAGTTCAACACTAGGTAAAATCAGCCCACGCGTCCGACTTGCAACACTTGTTAAACGCACTATATGCTGTATGACTCGTGGACTGTATAACACGTGGCCTGTATGACTCGTGGGCTGTATGATTCGTGGGTGTCGGTCTCGTGGCGTGCACCTGAAATCTCAACCCCATACAACAAAGACCAGAGAGCTTGCACCCTATCAGAGTCGGGGATTCTTCAAATGGAATATTACAACATGTTTGCTTGTTTGTTTCATTTCCATCTTAGAAGATGGCTGGATAGCTCATATCAAGCTACAATAGCTGGTCTTCCACGAGGTCCAGTTGGACCACTCCATCGGGTTAAACACCCTGCTTTTTGCGATGTATAAATGGAGCGGGATGTGGTACATGCATGAGTTGTGATTCCCTCACACAGGGGACCAGAATATGGGCCCTGTTGCATAAATAACCTGAGAAAAACTCGGGTTAGAGGCGGGTGCCTACCCGAGCTTCATGGTTAGTCAATTTCTCTGGTTAAAAAAAAAAAAAATAAAATAAAAAAATAAAAACATATAAAAAATAAAAAAAAAACAAATAAGGTTACGGTATAGACCGATTCAAGCGACTGTTCATGGAAGTGCGCCCTCTTAAGGCGACGCCATAACTGGGGGCCATCCAGGCCGGGTCGGCCAAGCGCCGTGCGTGCGTGGCAAGGGTGCCAGCTGCAGCCAGTGCTTTTACCACCCGGCGCCAGCCGGCCAGCTAGCTATCTCTGGCGCTGGCAGCGATCGACGCATTTGGCTTTGTGACAACTAGAGTCTACATTTCTTTTTTTTTTCGCTACCTTATTAAAAAAAAAAATAAAATTGAACAAATTATACCGACTATGAGCGAATGGGTAGATGACATACGGCTGTAGACAAAACTTGATTTTCAAGGTAAATATCGGTATGATCCGTGAGTGTTTGAAGACTCTATTTATTTGGCGATGACTTGGGTACTCGCGTGTAAGCCCCATATATTCACATTTGTGTAAGAGAATAAAAACCGCTGGGGAGAATTCAGTATGGCTAGACGCAGGAAGACGTCTTGCTAGTAAGCCTAGACTGTTGAGAAGTTAACTGATATAGTTAAATCCAAATAATGAATAAGAATCTTGAGCTAGATATGGCGCTTTAAACTGCAACCTATCAACTTAAACATTTTTAGGCTTTTGCCTTTACTCGGGAGTCTCGGGCCAGCGCTAGGTAGAATCTGTCTAACGTTAGATCTTGTCTAGAATTCTAGGCAAGAGTCCAGACTAGATCTAAACCTATTGACTTCTAGAACCCTACATCCTATATAATTTTTCGGTTGTCGATAACTTCAGGCAAACCTAACTAAGTAAATCAAACGGAATACAAATCTAGGCGTTTCTAAGCCGTATACTAGGCCTAAACATAATTTACGACTACGTCGCCTGATGTCTACAACCAAAACTTCTACTGTTTTAGGTCTAAGTAACCTTGCATAACACCACGCTAACGCCTTATAATCTACAAAAGTGATTTTCAAATCATACTTTCTTAATATGATTATGAACGGATGTTTGCCACCATCCGTGGTTTAATTTTGTTTCACTTTATCAGAAGTCAAATTCAGAGTTCCAGGCCAAAATTGAATATGGTCAGTTCAGTGCTGAACATTGAAGAAGTGAAAATAATAATAAGAATTTAACGCATCTTGAAACCTTTATTTAGCTGTAGTGTAGGCTGTAAAATGTTTGTCATAATAATATAGTATAGCCAGGAAGTGTAGGCCCTATTCTAACTTAGGCAAGTACAAGTAGTGCACCAAGCATTAAAAAGAAAAAAAATAGTGAATTATCAAAATCTTTCATCTGAACTTGTCTTCTAAATAAACAACATATTTTACGAATATGCAGTGATAACCTAATTACATAGAGAATCTAGTAGGCATAGTTTGTTTCGAAATCTGTGCATTTTTTATACCGTTGTATTTCACGTAATGGTCTCTGATTGTTTATTTATCATGCGTCAGTGGTGTCTGAGTTACACACACTGCCGTGCAGCTTCCATTTCCATTTTTCCTGTTATTTGTGCACCCAACAACTGCACAATATGTTTTCCTGATCCTTCCTTTGAAGCTTTCATTGTAGATCAATATATCTGAACCACTCAATTTGTCCAAGAGATAGGCATTAAAAGCCGCTGAATGACTTTTCCACAGTTAGTAAACAATCACAATATTAGCGCAGCGGTCGCCGGCCGCGGCGCAGCGGCCGCGCCCGTCTAGCTATGCACGATGGGTACGCTAGGCTGCTGAGCTGCAAGTGAAACTCGCTGGGTAGCTAGCTCGCTGGAAGCCCCCGTTGGCCCCCAGTTATGGCGACCGTTATAGCGCCGCTAGCGGCGGTAGGTGAATAGGTTATCGAAATTAAATCGGTCTAGGAAAATCTCTTTGGTCTATATCGGCTTTCTTGTATTCAAATGAACTTGGACGAGGATAAAATGCGGAAGTGCTAGTGATTTTATCAGCTTTACGCTCCGCGCGCAACTAGCTAGCGATCACCGCAGCTGCGCGCTGAATGTACTGTATGTAGTACATGACAGTATCCCGTGCGCTGCATGCTGCCACACAAATACCGCACTCTGTACCGGTATGTCCGCGAGCGCTATAGCGAGCCTGCTACATAAAGCTTCCCGATAGCCAATTTGTTTCTGATAAGTTTTCGAGTTATGAGTTATATGAATTTATCTGTGGTTCTGGTACAATACGGCATTATGGAAGCTGAGATATCGACATGGATACGAAAGTGCAAACGCCCTACACATCTACAGGCACAGTAAGTACCTGTATGGAGATCTAACTAAAATACTCTTACGGCCACATCTAACCCCGGAGCGCTCGGTCCTTCACACAGATATACTGTAACGTTAGCTTCGTTCGGGCTGGTCGCAGTTTGTAATACTAATAGGCTACATCATGCTACCTATACATGATCTAAGCTAGTCGATGTTTAATACAGCTACTTGCAGTAGGCCTAGGTCTCCTACCTCTAACACGTTAATACTATTGAATCTAAATCTTTGGTGCTCGGCCCTAATCTGGCAAAAGGGTCTATCTGCACATACGGCCTCGAAAATCTTTCCGAGATAATCGACTTTGAAGTTTGAGCATTTAATTTACTTGTAGAAAGGTTGAGAATTAATTTTAGCTGGTGGACTCTGTTCTGTCACTTAGATTATGTTTCAAAGATTATTCTTTGTCATTTTTCATTATTTTAATCCATTTCCTTTTTTTTCAAGAACTGATTTAAGGCAGATACACCCTTTTGTCAGATTAATCTCAGAAGCAAAGGCAGTGAAATTCATCTGGCAAAAGTGTGTATGTTCACATACACCCTAGTGAAAGTTGGTCTTAATCTGGCAAAAGGGTGTATCTGCAGATACACCGTTTTGCCAGATTAAATGGTGACGGAAAATGTATTTATTTAATCAGGCAGAAGGATCTATCTACACATACACTCTTTAGCCAGATTAAATGAGGAAAAAAAAATGTGTTAATTTAATCTGGCAGAAGGGTCTATCCGCACATACACCCTTTGGCCAAACTTAATGATGGATGGAAGGCGCATGGCTCAGGTGGAATTCTGGTGCAATTAAAGGGTCGATATGCGCATACACCCTTAATATTTTTCCACATGGGGGGGGGGGGGGGGGATGCCATGCAGGGGGAAAATTGTGTAGGTTTGTGGAAGTTACATAACTGTAGGGTGTATTTTCTGCATAGCCTATCAATTTATTCTTGGTCCATAATTTGTAATCGATACTAAAGTCTTGTATATCTTTCAATGTATCTATTATGGATTTTCATTTATTTCGCTAGAAATGATGAGGCAACGATTGGGAATGTATTATGGAAATGTCTCTGGTCGACATTATCTATCTATATATGTACATATATCTATATAAATGTATCTACAATATAATATAAACATAGACCTACATGTCCAATATGAAACAAAAGATAAAAATACATGTATTCAACATTTTATAATTATCTTAGGAGCCAATTAAATTATACGCGTGAGCCATATTGTTTGCTTTTTTGCACATATATGAATCCGTGTGTGTGAATGCGAACATGTTTGTGCATACGTTTGTTAACATAGAAAGACCTAACACTTTATCAGGAACCTGGTTCTAATCTAGGTGGTTCTAGCGGCTGTCGCTTAACCCTAATCCCTTTGGGTTGTTTTGATCACTCGAGTCCACGGGGGGGGGGGGGGGGGCATTTTGGCTTCCCCCTCAGATCTCGGCAACTAATTGACCGATTGACTTGAAAATTGGCACAGTCGTAAAACAAGTCATGTAGAATAGGAATGTAAAAAAAATCTGACGTTTATTTTTTAATTTATTCAAAGTTTGAATATGCACATTTTTGACGAATTTTGGGGAAAATGGGATTAATATCTGAAATCCTGAGTAACATTTCTTTGAATGTTGGAGCAATGGACTACTGAAATGTCTCTTTCACATACCAATTTTTTTTGGGGGTAGAGATACACTTTTTTTAATAAATCACACACATCAACACCAATGTGGCTCCTAAGATAATTATGTTATTACATGTTGAGTTCATGTATTTTTATCTTTGTTTTACATCTAACGTGTTGTGTTTGCTTTCCAATTAATGTTTGTATTCACCTTATTAGCCAAATTGAATCACTGAAGGTCTCAACCGAAAGCTTTGAAAATTAAAAGGATGTAATTGCGACATCCGTCTCCACATCTTTTTTTTTGTAATCATATATATATGTATATTATACATATATATATATATATATATTATACAGATATATATATTATACATATATATATATGATCAAGAAGCGAGGACGTTTAGAATCATTAAAAAGGTAAGAAAGACACAGTTTGAGGGTTATACCCCAATTTTGAGTGGAATCTGTCCCTTTTTGTATTCATTTTCCTATCATTTTCTTGCATTTGCATTAACTTTATACAAACTCAAGATCAAATATATTTACTGAACACCGTACAATAGGCTACAGAAACACAGTTACAAGTATACGTCACTCTTTACACACACACACACATATATATATATATATATATATATATATATATATATATATGGGGGGGGGGAGTAGTGATGGCCAAAGTCAGGTCAGAGAAGGAAGGATGACATTTTAGCATGCTCCCAACAGACCATCACTTATATTGATTTTCTCCACTCTCTGGGGACTATTATTCAAGGAGGCACAAATCACGCTCTGTAATCATACAGCAGCTGTGATCACACTCACTTTCACAATAACCGTAAAACTGTCAAAAATACAACAGGTTTAGGACTCGGCTGTCTGTAGTAATTAACTACAAAGACTAAATTCAAGTGAGCTTGAGTAATGAATTTTAATTTCAAACATTTTTTTTTTTCTCAATCATAATACAATTAAATGATGCTATATACGGGTCCGGAATGCTACATGATTTTTTTTTTTTTTTTGACGTTTGCGATGAAATGCAATCATTAAAACATATAATGAACAACAATGTCATTATCCCATTGATTTCATATGAAACACACACACACACATAAAATAGCATGAATGCCTACCTGCATGCATGCTCACAGGCCCCTAAAAGCTCTGGGGTTGTAGTTGCTATATGTGATGCTTTATGAGACTTATACAAGTATATTTTGAACATTTGACCACAAAGGGTTGTGATGGAAGGAAAAAATCATGAACATTGCAATTACTAATTTTTGCTATGTGGATAATAGAGTTTGTATGTAAATTGTTGTGTGTTTTCTCAGAAGTATGTTCCACAAAAATGTCAGCATATTGTACAAAAATGTCAGCATGTTGCACACAATTTTAGCATGTTGCTGCAACATGCTAACTCGCCCCCCCCCCCCACCACCACCCTGTATGTATATCAGATTCTACAACTAATACTGTATATTTTTGGCCTATGATAACTAACAGTGTCTGCAGAAATGTAAACATGTTTTTAAGATTTTCCTCCAAAATCGTACACCACTTTTGAGTTAACACACGTTTGTGACACTAATACTTGACAAAAAGTCCAAACTTGAAGGGAAATTTGTCCCCGGTTGCACACCAGCAGGTTGGCATTATTCTGGATCTGTATACCACGTTAGTCCCCTCCTTCTTCCAAGTAGAAGAAAAGTAAGTATTTAACAATGCTCTGACAATTTGCTTGAACCTACAGGCACAATATCAAAACCAACGAAACCTCATTCAACAACCAATTAAAATTTACAACCTCACACCTGTTAGTAAACAAGAGTCACATCTTCCGATATGCTTATAGGGCTACCATTTGAATTCAAATTTTGAATTAAATTTGAATTGAATTGAAATGTTATCAACATTACCATTTTTATCTACAGTTCAGATTTTACATGAAATGCACACAGGATGTCAAAATCCTCTTGATTTCATACTACATACATGTACAATTGAAAAGTTTATTTCATTTCTTTGTGAGTGATGTAACATTTTCAAGATGATTAAAATGGAAGTCTCCTGGAAAATTTCAGTTCTCATTTTGACACTATTTTCTATGAAACACTACACTTCATTGCAAAGTTGCACCTTGAAAAGGCTGGAAGCTACATGTATCCATGGACGTTCACAAAATGTGCAAACATATCAATTCATTCGAATAAGAAGTTAGGTGAAAATGTTGAAATTATTGACGTATCAAATATCTGCATGAAGCATTATAAACTATTTTGACGCAGTTATTGTATTCTCATCTACATTATCCTCGCAACTTAACAATGGTTCCATACATACATGTGAATGTGAAATCACTCGCTCATGGCTCCAGGCTCAATCTCTCACTTTACATCAATTTTCTACCTTTAGTAAACTTTAGTTAAAATCATTCATGACATTCTCCTGCGGAAATGTGGAACATTTTGGGTTTACTTGGATATGAGAATGCGTAGCTTGGGTTTATTTGCCCTTTAATCCTATTGCCTTTCTCGGCCATATCTTTAGGTTTTCCCGAATATGTTTTTCTTTTCAAGCGATGTAACATTTTCATTTTTTTTTTAAATCGAAGCCTTCTAATGCACAACGTCAGTTATATTGACACTCTAAATCTTATTGCACATATAGTATATCAGAATCTAGGATTAATATACGTTAGGCCCATTATAACAGTGTCTGCAAAGGGGACATTTGGGCATTTTCACAGAAATGAGGTCCATTTCAAAGACATTAGGTAATCTTATGTTTCTAATGTGCATGACCCTCCAAACACTCTATCACCGTATAAAACTATTTTCAACTAGAAATGTCGCTAAGGCGACTGTCATAATGCCTCCGCCATAATGCATGATTTTCCTAATAGGTCTATAGTACATGTGGAAAATGTGTGATTATATTTTCACAAAATTGGCAAAATATTAAAATGACAAGTTTGTCACAAATGTGTTGAATGTTCACCTTCCTTGACCTAGATTTAATTGGATGAATAGGAGAGCATGTATTTGGGGATTTAAGGACTTTAACATGACTTTGCCCATTCATAAGTTTATGCAGTGAGTAATTTTCAAGGTATGGAGAAAAAGTGCAATTTCTGTATTGAAAAGTACATTGTTACCATTTTCATCTGGCCTTTGACTCTAAAGTTCATAGGATAATCACTGTCAGGCAGAACATGCATAAATATGTAGAAAGTTTCAAGATAACTTGAGCCACTTCTGAGATATGGAGGAAAGTTAGTTCAGCATTTTCCCTTGATCTTTAACCTTTTGACCTTTGAGGCAAAAAACAAAGTTTCCAGAGAATCTCTATTAGGTTATACATGTATACCCAAGTGAAAAAAAAAAATAATCCTGCTGGCATTGCATATATATGATGGAGATAGTAAAATGTTTAAGTGTTGCCTTGGACCTTTGACCCCTGACCTTTGACATCATGAACCCTAAATTCTCTATATAATCACTGCCAGTCAGTTCATGTATATATAATATGTTCCATGAAGATACCTTGAACAATAATTTCGAAGTTAGGGAGCAAAAAGTGAAGTTTTGATATTGTTTTTTGACCTTTGACCTCATGACCCCAAACTTTCACCAGAGAATCTTAATTGTGTAATACATGTATACATTAAGTTTTAAGAAAATATCTTAAGGCATTGCATAGATGTGGTGGAAATAGTGAAATTTTACGTATTTGACCTTGACCTTTTGACCTTTGACTTTGAGCATGAGCACCCAAAAGTTGATAGGCACAATTTCACCCCCTGATACATATACAAGCCAGATTTCATTAGGATACCTCCAAAGATTTTTTAGTTACGCTGTCCACAAAATTCATTACCGACGGACGGACGGAAGGACGGACGGACGAACGGACAACCAGAAAACATAATGCCTCCGGCACCATTTCGTGGCGGAGGCATAAAAACATTAAAATAGTGAACGTATATGTAACAGGTGGACAGACATTTGTGTACTAATGCATGTATGACAGTCAAATTAAATACCTTCTATGGTAAATGATAGGGTGTATGTGCAGATAGACCCTTTTGCCTGATTGAATTAACACATTTTACCCATCATTTACCCTGGCTAAAGGATGTATGTGGCAGATAAATCCTTTTGCCAGATTAACACCATTTTTTTAAGGATGTATGTGCAGATACACCCTTTTGCCAGATTAAATACCAGTAAAATGATGAAAATTGATTTTAGTAACCTTTGGTATCTCGAAAACTAAAGCCCGAGCACCAATGACAGTTGGCCAGATGAAAATTTTGACCTCAAAAACCCTAAAGATGAAAAAAAAAAAAAACAAATCGGAAATTTTGCAGATACACCCTTTTGCCAGATTAGGGCCGTGCTACATTCATTCACGTATCTAGGGGCTAGGGCTCTAAAGTCAGGCCTTCCAGAATTTAGAACTAACGTTAGATTGTTCTAGAGTCTAGATCTAGTAACGCTAGTGTCTTGTTAGAGCTAATGAGTAGATTATAACTAGGATTCCAGGAAGTAAGAACCTTGATCTAGATCGATTAGTAGGCCTACATTGATAAAGGTGATAGGGCCTACTACAGATAAAACTAATTAGAGAACTAGATCTAACTGTAAGGCCTAGATCTAGTAGAGTCTACTAGCTGTTCTACTGCGTTTCCGACTCCTGCACAGCAATCTTCCCAGAAATGAATGAACAAACAGTGCGCAGCAGTTTTCCTAGTCCAATTCCTAACTGAATTGTTTCCAGAATGGCAGCCTTGGTAGCTCTAAGTGGGGCTAACCAGAGAAATTTGAATTTAACCTCTGGTCAGAGAGCTAAGGTTAAATAATTTGAGTTTCTTGAACATCAACCTGAGAAAAAACTATGGTTAAGCTTTATGCAATAGAAAAACTCTGGTTAAAACTTCTTAACCAAAATTTCTGGATTTAACCATGAAAAAAACTCTGGTTAAGGCTTTATGCAACAGGGCCCAGGTCCTCCATTATGTCCTATCCGTGGGGCAGAGTGATTTGCCTCTTTAATACTAGAGGGGACAGTGTGATTACACACAACATTTCTCAGTCCAGACTCGGGTTCGAACCTATCGAGTCCTATGGATCGTTAGCCTTTTGACAAGGCCCCGGCGTGGCTGAAGACTAACTTGCCACACCGAGCACTGCGAGAAACGGGTGAACGCGAGACCGAGTGGCATGGCTGCGCCACTCTCGGTCTCTCGTTCTAACGACGGGCGTTCTCTTGCAGTTAGTCTCTTTTTCAGCCACGAGGCCTTGCCAAAAGGCTAATGGATCGTGAGACAGATGCGATACCGATTGAGCTGTTAACTCACCAGGTCCTCCAAAGGTGCGATCACACATCGCCGGTTTAGATGGA
Source organism: Diadema setosum (assembly GCA_033980235.1). Taxonomy (NCBI): domain Eukaryota; kingdom Metazoa; phylum Echinodermata; class Echinoidea; order Diadematoida; family Diadematidae; genus Diadema; species Diadema setosum. The sequence goes on from CM067065.1 coordinate 33,123,630, forward strand.
TGTTCACGGCGGTTCGGCAAATCGCCGTGCTCCGCCAAAGACCGTGTTCACACCGTACTCAAACCCTGGTCATCCGTCACTCATCCGCCATAAACCCCGAGAACCGCGGAGAACCGCGGAGATCCGCCAAAAAAAAATTAAACATGTTTAATTTTTTCGTGGCGGTCTTGGCGGTTTGAAATGGACCGTGTTCAAAACGCCGTCCACCGTGTAAAGAACAGCTCCTCCGTGTTTGCACCGCAGGATCCGTGATAATACCGTGTCAACACCGCCATAACTTTTCATGCAAAAACAAATGTAGAACTTAAAAGAGAATAATGCCTCCGGCGATACTTCGTGGCGGAGCAATAAAAAAAAAAAAAATGGGAAAAAAAAACCAATATGAACCCATAATACTAGATCGGGTAAATATTGAATTGATTGCTAAAGTTTCATCACTTTTTTTCATTTTAAAGCAGAATGCTAAAGGAAACGCATATTTTGTTGGATTATTCCCCCATTTTAAGCACAGAGCATGTTAAACACAGCGGCCTTTAATTCATCCAGTTAGAAAATTGCGTTTTGCAGAGACTCCAACCCGAAGCACCTTCTGATCGGGAGATTCTCCCGCCTGAAACCCCTAGCAAACGGGAGACTCCAAGTTTATGTGTGCGAAGTGCGAAGTTCCTAGGGTTACAGATGCTCTCTGGTGCTATCTAAGGCTTATTTTTGCAACATACGATAGTAATAAGTAAGAAATCCTTTCCAACGGGAGACATTGAGCCAGGGCGGGAGAAATTAAATCTCAAACAGGAGAACGGGAGATTTTGCAAAATTGGATTTTCGGCGGGAGATCTCCCGTCGAAAACGGGAGAGTTGGAGTCTCTGGTTTTGGAGAACGGCTGCTTAGAAAAATTGTATCCTGAATCATGCTCAATCGGAAGATCCGTGGTTATTTTGGGGGCGTGTCCATGACGTCATGGGATGAAAGGCAAACCGGGAAGAATCACACAACAGCCTAAGCTTACCTATGTATGCTCTCGATGAGAGCGTGATGTCGAGGCTCATATACCCCGAAATCCCAAGACATTTTTTATCAGAATGTCACAAAAAATGAAATAAAATTGTTTTCTACTTCAAGTCTCCTGTGAAATCACACATTTCCTCGTTTAAATAGAGTCTGTTACGTGTTATTTAGGCCACGAATACAGAAGCTGTCAGGCCTAGTGCCTGTACGATGGTGCTTCGTAGTCGATCAGTCACATGCATGCGCCCATCACCGGCCGCGTATGTCGCAGTGCAGTAGCCTCCGTGTATCAAAGAAGCTTCGTACCTCATTTGATACGTACAATGTATTATATCGGCAGTTCCTCGGTAGTACTACAGCAGCGTACGCGTACATGTATTTAGCGAGTCTATTTTTTTCGCGAATCGGGACTTGCCAATAATTTCGCGAGTGCTTGAATTCGTGGTTGTGGAGTACACCACGGAAGAAGGAAATATATACGGAAAGAGAGTTAATATTTTCTAGTGCTTTTAAATTCGCAAAAAGCACCAGGTTCGCGAAATTGGCGAAAATAATGATAAAAAAAAACTCGCGAAACATTCGGCGTACGTGGATCGCTAATGCTAGATACCACGCAATCAATGCGCGGGCATCGGCTAAGTCGAAGTCTTGACTAGGCCGGCCGGCCTATCTGGTGATAAAATAAACGATACAGAGCACTGCCATTTTCATCGATAGTGATAAAACTTTGATGGACTCGTTGAAGTAATGAATGGATCGTGCAGTACCTAGCTCTTGCTAGATAGAATGCTGATGAGCTGTGAACGGGAGTCTCGTTTACGGAGTGAGTTAGCCCGACCAGACGCTGTAAGTACGCTGTGCTAATTAGGTCTGTCGCGACGTACATACGGACAGCGACTGGACTGTATAGGAGTGAGTGTGATGTGATTGATAATACGTAGCCCGACCAGACGCTGCGCTACTTACAGCGACTGGGCTGTGTTCATAGTTAGGCCTACTGCTGCTTTGAAGTACGAGATCAAGTCAGCACTAAGCTCGGTTCATTTTCAGTTCAGAATTAGAAAAAAAAAAAAAACTCTTACCCATCTAAATGTTGAAGTCTACCTGGTATTGGTCCTGCGTCACCAACATTGTCCCCTGGCCTGCCGTGTGGCAAGGGCTCGTACTGCTAATCTCCACTAAAGTCCGTCCGCTTCAACCGGACCGCCCTGGGCCATCCCCACTAGCTCGCCCGTAGCGTCTCCCTCCTGCGCCCCGCCGTGCGGCTCGGCAGCAAGATATATCTCTGCAACTTCACCAGGGTCATCATCACTAGTTTCATCATCGTTATCATCACTAGTGTGTACTGTATCACTCAGTTCATCATCGCTCCCGCATTCAAATTCCACCAAGAAATCATCCTGATCATCACTGCATGGCGTGCATTATCGAAAAACAAACTTTTAAACTTTGTATGCAAATACTATCTACAACAACTTGTATGATACAATGCATGCATTATGCGCGAGGGGGCCTGCGGCGCTCGAGACCTTGCGCGATTCCTTTCATCCCATGATGTCATCGGCAAAGCCTCGAAATTTACGCTGTGACCTAGATTTCAGGGGGTGACAGGTGTAAATTTTCAAAATCCTCTAACTGCACTTCAAGAAGGCCATTTTAAACGATGTAAACGACAAATTGTTCTATGTGTCCCACTCTTTCACTTCATATATAATTCTATTTCTTTAGTATTCCCCTTTAACACATAGAGTAAAACAGAAAATTTAATATTCAAAAAGTTGGTAGGTTTGTTGAATAGTAGCCTACATCAGTTACTTTAAAAGGCGTGTGCATGATTTTGTTAAAGCTTGATAGCGTAAAAGATGGCCAGCTACGTGAACCTGTAAGTTATACAAAGAAGAATTATGTAAATATGTTGGGTTCTGCTTTCGTGACTATGTACGCCTTTTTGTAACTTGAGTACATGTTGATACAGGCATGTTGAAACTTAAGGGAGTAGAGGGAAAAGCGATGTTGAAATTTGAAAAAAAATCACCATTATTATGTTACGTGAACCTGTAAATAAACAGGAAACTATGTAGATATACTATATTCTTCTTAGATTAATGTATGTCTTTTTATTGACTGTTGGAGATATGTGAAAACTTAATTAAAAAAGGGAAAAAGGAGATGTTGAAACAAGCAAGTACTTCTGCATCACTTGATAAATATAAACCTGTAAATGAACAGGAAATTTGTAAACTATGTTGGATTCTGCTTTGACATGTATGTCTTTTATAATAACAGTTAATACAAATATTTTAAACGTTAAAAGAGAGAGAAAAAAAAAACATGTTGAAACTTGAAGACAATTGCTTATTGCATCACTTATGTCAATCTTTAAATACACACGGTGTTACAACGTTTCGCAATTTATTTTGAAATTCTCCTTTTGTACCTCAATACCTCCTTGTTGTAACCCATTGAAGACGAGTGAGGGGGCTCTGATTGCATCCGACTACAAGGGCTTGGTATGGACTTCTCGATCTTTCGGGGAGATCCGTGTTACTACCGCGCCAATCCACGTTAGCGCCGTGTTCAGAACGTGTTGAGAACGCAGTCACATCGCGTTTAAAGGGATGGTACAGTATTGGTGGAGATGAGAATTGGGCTTTAACTTTTTGCGAGATACCAAGAAAACACTTATGATATAGTACAGAGCATACCATTTAAAGAGGAATTCAAAGTTTATTTGATTAAAATCGGGTTTGGAATGACTGAAACATCCTAAAACAAAGTAAAACAAAACGATCGTAATAAAGGGTGGGTCCCACACTTTATCAGAATCGCTCTTTTTTGGATATCTCAGCCATTTCAAAACCAGTTTTCATCAAATAAACATTGAATTCCTCATAGAATTACATGCTCTTTCATATTTCATACGAGGTTTCTCATTATTTCACCAAAAAAATGTTAAAAACCTGAAATTAGGTTTCAACCAAAACTGTACGATCCCTTTAAGTGCTTTCCAAAATCTTTGGGACAAGGTTCACGGCGGTTTGAGAACCGCCATGAACCACCATCTAAACCGGCGATGTGTGATCGCCCCTTTAGAACATGCAATGCTACATGTTAACAAAAACTTTGCTTTGTTCACCGTTACATCATATTTCATCAATATCATTATAATCAATACAATACAGCACAACGCACACAACACAATAATACACACAATGTCATAAGAATGCGAATTCATTTTTCCAATCAAGGAAATGTCCGTATTAAAGAATTTATGGACACTTAATGTAAATCGCCCATCAATGGAAGACATTAGAATCTAGATTCGTATTAAGACAAAACGAAAACGACTTCCTTTGAACTGAATCTTTCCAGTTTGACGGAAATGAAATGGATAAAAAACCGTTGTTTTTGTTTTTTTTTTAAACACATCGATATCGCTTTTAAATATGCTATTCTAGGAGTGGGCAAAATACTCGTTAGCCCAACCTCAAACACAGACTCAGACACAAAGATGTATCAATTCACATAATATTGATATCACAACGCGTTTGCGTCTGACTTTAACTGCATTCTCCCTATTGGTTTTGATTGCAGTATCAAGCCGGAAGCTTTCATCGCTCAGAAATCTTAAAAAATGATGGGGAGGTACTGGTGTTACCTCTTGCGGAGACAACTTAGGATTACTTAAGAAGAGATTGCTTACCTGAAACCGCAGGATATATCCGATGGAATATACAGATTAGGATCTATACGATAACGGAGCGTCACTGTGTGATCAGAGAATGAGCATAGGACGTTCGGCGTCTCCAGCCTGGAAACCAAGTTCGTTCAATACTCCGATGGGATTGGTCACTGTCCCACCACTCCCTACATGACGTGAGATGGGCCCTGGGGAATGCCTGGGAGCTGCAGGGGTGTATTATCTTAGGAGGTAATTAACATTCTCCGCCATGGCCTTGGAGCTCCTCACCTTCACGCTGTATTCACTGCCCTTCCTATTTCATTCGATTTTTGTATCATCCATTTTTCATAGTTGCTGGGCGACGGCTATCAGACTCGTCAGGGGCGACCACTGGGTCGCGCGGTATAAACGGGCAACGGAAGTGGCTTCTACATACTCATTATCATTATTTTTGCTGTGCCGCCTCGTTGGATAATAAGCTGTAATAAAAGCCAATCACTACAGGAGCACTAAAGCGACAATGACAGGAATCCGGTCGGTGGTCCGTGTCCGTGTTTGTTTAATTTTTGTTTTTTTTTTTTTCGCTTTTTATGCCTCCGCAACGAAGTGGCCGGAGGCATTATGTTTTCGGGTCGTCCGTCCGTCCGTCCGTACGTACGTACGTCCGTCCGTACGTCCGTCCGTCCCGTTTTGTTTTTGTCAATATCTCAAGAACCGTGTGGTGGTTTTACATCAAACTTGGTATGAGGGTATATCCTTGGGGGATAATACTTTGTGTGGATTTTAGGGTCACTGGGTCAAAGGTCAAAGGTCACAGGTTATTTTGTGAAAAAAAATGAAATTTCATGTTTTTCTCCATATCTCGCAAATGGTTCAAGGTATCTTCGTGGAACTTAGTATATATGTTTGTACCGATGGGCAATGATTATCTACGGAAGTTGGGGGTCATGGGTCAAAGGTCAGGGGGGTTAAAGGTCAAGTCAACTCCTCAAAATATCAGTACTTTCCTTAAAATGCAATATGCCTGAAGGTTTTTTTTTTTAACTTGATGTATGGCATGTATTACCCAATATATATTTTTGGGGAAGTTTCTTGCCGAAAGGTCAAAGGTCAAAAGGTAAAAGGTCAAGTGAAATTGCTAAATTGCACTTTTTCCTCCATATCTCGAAAGTAACTCAAGGTATCATCATGAAACTTACATATTTATGCATGTTCAACCTAACAGTGATTCTCTTTGGAACTGTGAGGTCAAAGGTCAAAGGCCAGGTTTAGATAATGCTATTTTCCCATTTGATACTGAAATTTTGCTTTTTCTCAATACCTTGAGAATTACTCAATCCATAAACTTATGAAAGGGTCAAAAGTCAAGTAAAAATTATCAGTTCCCCAAATACCTGCACTCTGACATTTTAATCATTCATCCAATTGAACCTAGTTCTAGGAAAGTGAACATTCAGCACTTTTGTGTCAAACCTGTCATTTTAATATTTTGCCACTTGTGTGAAACTGTCATCACACATTGTCAAGACATTGTACTATAGACCTATTAGGAGAACCATGCATTATGGCGGAGGCATATCAGTAGCCGTAGCGATATATCTAGTTTTTTTTTTTTTTTTTTTTTTTTTTTTGGTTGTTGTCATTGTCGTTGCTGCTGCTGTTGTTGTTCTTGTTGTTGCCTTGATTGATTTTGTTCCCCTTAGGACTAACAGTTTGGTCACAACGGCGAGCTGACCCGGATACATATTGAATTGGTGCATGCTGTGTGTAAACAGTTGATTGATGACAATTACAGGACCCTATTGTAGAACAATGTATGCTGTTGTTGAGGACAATGGCTGTTCCCGTATTAACTACTGAAATGTGATATTGATAACATTGGAGTACTTGATAGGTGCATGAGTAAACATTGTCCCATTTGTGTGGGGAGAGGGGGTATTGTTGAGGGAAGGAGCAGGAATAAAATATGAAAAAAAAGTATACATGTATATGGGATTTATATTACAGTGCAAGGTGCAATGTGCAGCTTTCATTTTCGGGTATATGTGTACTATTGAATATATGGAAACGGGATGTCAAGAAACGTTAATTGGCGACATATTGCCACTGCGGTTAGTGATTCCACGAAACATACATGTAATCCGTGGTGTAAAAAGGGCATGACTTTGATCCCGCAGTTTAACTTAAACGATTACGAAAAATTATGTAATAGCATTCATAAGAAATAATATATATATATTAGTCTTTAAATACCCTAAATATTTTTTGTGTCATCTTTTTGAATAGAGCGTGTCATTGAAATCATTTAAACAGGAATGCTAACAATATTTTCCGTTTACTATGCTTTTTTTTATAACGTCAATCAAAAATAATATATATATTATATTTTGGATGAAAAATTTGTCTTCCATTGATTGGTTAAAAGAGCTTCACGTGATTATAGGTATTTTGAACTATTTTAGAGTGTTGGTGTGTTTGACACTCCATGAAGTACTATTTGCAAAATGACGTCACTTTTATGACGACATTTTGCAAATAGTATACTATTTGCAAAATGATGTCACAATCACCCTTCTTTACAATCAAGTGTACCCGTCCGCGTCCGGTCCCGAATTCTAGTGTTGAGGTTTGCAACGGCCATACGAGCGCTTGGATACATGCGACGGGCAACTCTGGCGGTGCCACGGCTACTACGTTTTTCAATTTCCCGTCTCTCGCACTGTTGCGTATTGCAGGCGCTACGCTGCCGCCGCAGTGCGGCTAAGCCTATAGACGGTCTATAATGATTTTCACTTTTTATTCAAATTTTTGATCCAAAATATAAAACAAATATCCTTGGCCTAGTTTCGAATTTCTTGTTAAAACTATGAGCCTCGGTGACTCCAAACTAGTACTATTCACTTCGGGGCTGCGCCCCTCCGTGAATAGTACTAGTATGGTGTCACCTCTGCCCATAGTTTTAACAAGAAACTCTCAAGGCCAAGTATATTTGTATATTAGTAGAGATATTACACTATAGCAGACACAGGACAACAACAACTACTACTACAAAACATCACTATAACACTACTACTACTACTACTACTACTAACTACTACTACTATCTCCAACGCATTATACCTACTACTACTACTACTACTACTGAGTACTACTATTTCTAGTACCATTACTATCACTACTACTACTACTGTTACCACTACCACTACTACTACTACTACTGCTACTGTAAGATGGAGAAATAGGGAGTTTATACCTTAAACAGAACAAACTATGTACACTTCCCAGCTTTATTAGTCTCATATTCTCAAGACACAACTAATGACATCACTGAAAAAGTTGTCGGGTTTAATATTGGTAAACGGGTAAAAGGTTTGCCTGAAGACGTACGTAACGCTTGTGAAGAAAGAAGGAAGGCAAGGATCACAGTTTTAAACCATCCAAACTCAGAAAATAAGAAGAAATATAAATGTCTGAACCAGAAAGTAAAGCGGGATGTGAAACAGTAGAAGAATCTGCTCAACTCAGAAGTCCAAGAAATGGAATTAGCATGTGCAAAAAATGACAGTCATGAGTTATTCAAAAGGGTCAGGCGATTAGCTGGAGAAAAAAGAAAGGCTTCAACCAGCTGCTAAGAATAAGGATGGAGAACTAAGAACTGTTCCTGCTGAAGTCCTAGACTGCTGGAAATCTCATTTCAGCTCTCACCTAAATGTGAAGTTCCCAAGAGATGAAAACATTCTCCAGACTATACCGGAGCCTCCTCCTGCAGTTTCACCTAGTGAGCCATTCTCCATTGAAGAAGTTGAAAAAGCTGTCAAAGCAATGAAGAACAATAAAGACTGCGGTTTGGATAAGATAGCTGCAGAAACTCTGAAGTCCGGAGGACCCTGTATGAATCAACTTCTCCTTAAGATCATCAATACGGCGTGGGCTGAACGTAAAACACCGGAAGACTGGAGCAAGGGACTCATCACCCCAGTACACAAGAAAGGTGATAGGCTTGACCCAGCAAACTACAGGGCTATCACTCTATTATCCACACCAGGGAAAGTACTATGCAAGATGGTGCTGAACAGAATACAACAGACCATCGACAGTTACCTCTCAGAAGAACAATGCGGCTTCCGAACATCCAGAGGAACGACAGATGCCATATTTGTAGTACGCCAAATCATGTAAAAAGCAAGAGAGAGGCGGATCCCGATTCACTGGAACTTCATAGATTTCAAGGCAGCATTCGACACTATCTGGAGGGATGCATTGTGGAAGTGTCTCCGTTCCATTGGAGTTGACAGTGTATTGGTGGACTTGATTGAAAGTATTTACTCTCAATCGAAATGTGCAGTACTTGTGAATGGAAAGATCACTGAATGGTTTGATGTCCTCACAGGTGTAAGGCAGGGATGTCTCCTCTCCCCCAGCTTTTTCAACCTCTTTCTCGAATTTGTAATGGATGACATCAAGACATCAGATGGTGGAATACACATGGGCAGAATGAATATCAATATCATACGTTATGCCGACGACACCACGCTGTTAGACCTGGTATTTGATAAGCTCCAGATTTCTACACAAAAACTGGAAGAAGCATGTAAAGCATGGGGAATGAAAATTAACATCTCAAAGTGCCGAATAATGTCAAGTGAACAAGGTGACATCATAATAGATGATGAAACAATAGAAAAGACAGACAAATTTGTCTTCCTTGGCAGCACTGTCCCATCAGTTACAAATGATGTTAAACGAAGGACCACCCTTGCAGCCTGGGCTTTCGGCCGTCTCAAAGGAACAATATGGTCAAAACATCTCGAGAACCTTAAAAGTGAGAATATATAAAGCTCTCATCCGACCAATCGCCACTTATGGTGCTGAAACATGGACCCTAAGGAAGGCAGACACAAGCAGACTGGAATCCTTTGAAATGAGATGCCTCAGGACCATTGAAGGCGTTCAGCTTCTAGACCGCATCAGGAATGAGGACATCAGGAAGTCTCTGAACGCCACAAGATACATCAGCCAAGAAATCACCTCACGCAGAATGAAATGGTTTGGGCATGTCATCCGCATGCCAGAGAATCGGCTGCCACGTGAAGCTTACTATAATGACTTCCATACAGCACGACCACCTGGTCGTCCTCCCCTCAGATGGAGAGACCAACTTCGCTGTGATACAGGATCAACCCTACTGAGCCTTGAACACCAGGCAAAGGACAGGAGAAAAAAAAAAACACACTGATCAATTCAGTGCTTATTTCCGTTGATGTAGGGCAATTTGTCAATCAGCCAGTGCGTTCTTTACCCTTTGCCGATAGAGGGCTTGGCAATTTATATCTATGACAGTGGTTGTAAAAGAAGCGCTCGTTTACAAAACCCGCACTATACATAATCATTTTCACTTTATTACCATTTTCTTTAATCTGTATTTCATCACTATGGCCCCAAACTGACACTTCTAGTTTATTGAATTTAAATTTAGAAGTATGAAAATTGTGAGAATCTAAAATGACGTCGTTTCCAAAACATGGTACATCCAGTCAAACAACCAATTTCTCCACTATCATTTTAAATCACTAAACACCATTTTGACCTATTGACTAACCCCCTGTGGAGAGTGTGCTCAATACGTACACACTGGGAACATACATTATTTGGCTCACTGCTCAATGTCAAGTTGTGCAAAATATGTTTGCAACAGCAATAAAAGGTTTGTTACCATGGTAACAGCACATAACAGTCTCAAAGTCAGTTGAAATCATATCTTAAAGATTGAACCTTTGTCCAATTTTCAAGCGATACGTATGAAATTTTGGACAACTGTTGTGTTCAAGGTAGAATTGTGTACAGTTTTAACAGCTGTGTGTTGCCGGGTAACAGCTCATCGTATCATATCCTCAAAATCAGGTAAATGGCAAATCGAACTACTCGTTCAGTTTCAAGAGACTATAAACTGAAATTTACCGCACATGATGTTCAGTAATAAATGGCTGTGAAAAACAATGCATTGTGGCTTAAAGATCAGGTAAACGGCTTCCGGATCGAACTGCTTCTTTGGATTTAAGCGATCCAAAAGAAAATTGGCACACATGAAAAGCTAGACATAGATTGTGCAAGTCACATTTCCTTTTTTCCAGTACTGGAAAATACGTAGTCTTGCTTCCTGAACCCCTGCTCGTAATATTTTGCTATACAAGATATTGACGCCCTTAAAGGTATTAGCCCACATTTGTAAACCTGCAGCAATTGGTCTCATAGTTAGCATGGAGTTTGGGTATGATTGCAGTAACACCTGTGCAAAATTTCGTTCCAATTAGTCCATTACTTTCATAAAAAATAAATGAAAATGCACCGTATGCATGCGTAAAAAAACGCTCGCTAGCTCCGGTCCACGCACGTACTACATGCATGCGATACATGTGTAAGTTAATGTACGTGGTTAGCCCGCGCTCGTAATTCGATTTTGGGTCGGGTTGACCCGGTTTGAAAATTGATTTTAAAACGATGATTTTCTCTCTTTTATCGAATGGTATAGACAAAGAGCAACAGGTGAGGTATGTTACTGTTATAACTTGTACTTGAAGTCATATTGGACCTGTTTTTATGCAGTTTTGATTTTCGTGGGTTTGCAAATGTGGGCTAGTACCTTTAACGTCGAAAAGTGGGTTTGGGTTAGGTGGTTTGCTCCGCAAAGGCGGCGACTTCGTCGCGGGACGGCAACTTTCGTCACCGCGGAGTCCAATTGGCAAAAGGTCTGGAAACCAGACTAGATAATACGTATCTATGAAAGCTCATCCTTATCTTAGATCTCTAATCATTTCATACTGTTCTGCTCGCCCTGGACTACGTTCACGTGCAGATAACACCTTACTCCATGTACCCAAATCAAACAGTGGATCGGGGGACAATGCTTTTGTCACGGCTGCACCGCGATTGTAGAATGATCTACCTCGGTTCGTCCGCATTTCCCCATCCCTTAATGTCTTCAAGAGGAATCTTAAGACTTTCCTTTTTTTATGCCAATCTGTGACTGAATTTTGTTGTAAAGTGCTGTGAAACCAGTCATTAACTGTGTATATAAATGATCTGACTGTATTGTATTGTATTGTATTGTATTGTATTGTATTGTATTGTATTGTATTGTATCTATGATAACTGCGGATTATGCCCTCAAAATCTCCGGCCAAAGCCTTGCAAATCTAATATCTCTTAACGTTTCCACGTATCTTGCTGCCGTAACAGCACATTTCCTTCTATTATTATTCTCGGCAGTTTACATGTGCAGCAGAGTTAAGCGGGCATACTATCCATGCTTAGTTGTTATCTCAAGTTTACACAGTAATCCTACTGTAGCAGTAATATTCGCAGTACAATGAAATAGTTAGCTAAAGCATTCCTAAAGTTTAAACAAATTATATTTATACCAAAGTTAAATACTATTTTATAATCTTATTAATTTGTCCTTTTACCTCTGACCTCAGGTGGATCTCAGCTACTCGTCACGGTGCACCTCTCTGCCATTCGCGTTAAAGAGGAAAACAGCCAAGCATATTCAGGCAAAATTTCTTGACCTTCAACCTTGAGCATATCTCGCTCGAAATCTTACGGTTTTATATATTTCTAGTTTTGCACCATACCTGTACCAAGTTTGATGAAAATCAACGCAGATACAAATTGAATTAAAAAAAAATTACACTTGCATTGACCTTTACCATTATTTTGACCTTAAGCAGATCACATCGAAAGTCGAATTGGTTCATTTAATTTGTGTTGGTCACTCACACAGGCCTATCAAGTTTGATAAAGATCCACCCAGACGGTCTCACCCAGACCTTTCACCTACGACCTTTGGCAGATCCCACATGATACCCAATAAGTTCATCTGCTCACTACGGTGCACCCTTAAGTGAACCACTTAATGATACAGATTTCCAGTTCTGACAGACAAATACATTGTTTGTTTCCAAAACATGTTTATTACATGTTTGCTTCCAAAAGCAGGCAAATCCACAGAATTCAAATCAAAGTTTAAAAGCCATTGCCACTGAGTAATGACGATTAAACTACCCTAAGAAAGGCAACAAAAGGAAACCCAAATATAACCACAATTATATGATCTAATCTAACTCGTGTTATGTGTATATCTTCCTCTTAATTAATCTTTCTTCATTATTCCTTACCATTTATGCATTAAAATGCTGAGCATCATTTATACTTTGTTGTTGCCTTGTCTCAATACTTATGATAAACTTAATAGGAGGTCCATGTACGTGTCACCTATGACTCACGTTTCACACCTGCATAAGAATTTGACTAATTTCGTGTAGGGAGAAAGGTTCAATGGTTATGATCATCAAGTTAACTGTTTCTGAGCCATGTCCGTTTCATAAGACATTCTTATTTGCACAAAATATAGAGAGGGGAAAAAATCCCCCCCCCCCCTAAAAAAAAGAAGAAGAAAAAGTATCCCTTTTATAGGCGGGACTCGCATACGGGGTTGGGGTGGACTCGCGAGCACATAGCGATCGGATGGGAGCGAGCTACTCTCGCAGTTCGCCGGTCGATCGCTGTGTGTTATACGTGTGCTGAAATTATAGCTAGCTGTATTTGCAAAAGGATATCCCTCTCGCTTCCAGAGACTTTGAACAGTGAGTACAACATGTTGTGGAGCTTCTGAGAAATTGTCACAGGGAGCACTCAGAGCAGATATCAAAGGTTTATTGTTTATGATTGTGAATGCATCATGTATTGTGTGCATAAGGTTCAGACGAAAATGATGTTGATACTTTCATCCGTGGTACATTTTGTAAGCTTAGCTTGGCTCTCATGAATTATTGTAGATATTGAGAGAATAGATTTAAAAATGGAAAGAAAAAGGCACACTTTCAACCCAAAAGTGTCAGAAATATTGGAGATTTTTTTTTTTTCAGATTTGTAAGTTCATTTTAGAAACTATGCAAACCTATCATGCAAACAACATAAACTGCATTGATGTTACATTCTGGTAAACCTCGAAACAGGACAATTTATGTATACAAAAATACCCGATATTATTTCTCATGTTACATCATACGTCTCTTTCAAATGTCGTTTATACCGTGTAATATCAATTCAGTAGATAGTGGAACCGATGTTTCGCTGCACATAACACAACTATTTACAAAGGATATGAATGTCACATTAAAATAGCAGACCGTGCAACAAAAATATAGTTTATTGGCAGAGAGCCGATGCCATGATTACAAAAAAGAAACAAACAAACAAACAAAACATTACTTTTCAAGAAGTGTTCGCTCATCAGTGGTGATGAAATCACAACATATGTAGACCCAAGGTATTACAGCACTGCTGGTGATAGATTTAACTCTTGTTTATCCCACTTCATTATAGAAGGTGATTAATCGCATGATTCTTATTTTCCCTCCTTTGTTGTCATAATGAAAGTTCCAGTGCTTGACAAGGGATACATTCTCCCCTCCCCCCCCCTTTTTTTAGTTATAATGTGCTCCTTATCAATAATATTGATTTAGATTCATTAAGGGGGTCAATGTAGTGGCAGGTAACCGCAGTCATAATAGTTTTGGAGGAGAACGAAATGCGTTTCCCTGGAAAATGACCTTGTATAACATACAGTAGGTAGAACATCGAAAAATTTGTACAATTTTCATTATATATTTTGAGAGATCTTTAGTACGCTTCGTGGGATAGGATGTCATGGAAGAATGAAACGGTTCAGGTTTTCGCCTGGTCCATTAGTTAACATTGAACAGAATATGCTCAGATATTTGCATTCCTGTTCAGAAGGAAGACCACTCCGTCTGCGGTACCATATGCCCGACTTCAAGTTGCGTTTGTGAGCTTACTGGTTTGTATGATTGTATCTGTCTATTTAAATGACTCTGCTTATTTTATTATGTTTTATATTTTTGTAAGAATAATGTCGTTTTCCTGTATTTCTTCTTTTTGTTGTTGTTGTCTTTTTTAAGTTGGATTTTTTTAATACTCCCGCATGCCCTTAGGGGTCCGAGCATGCCTGTGGCGGGATCTTGCTTGTGAGCTGTTCTGGCATCGCTTCAAAGACTCTATCAGAAGCTTCTTTCGCTGTCTCGTTTTGCCAATTCCCACTGCCTGTGGAGAACAAAATATTGGAAGAAAACAGTTATAAGGCTGCCCCTTAAATATCCGAACATATTTCAATATTTCGTTTGATCTCTTAATGTCGTTGTTTGACCGAGGTGTATATATCCCTCATCGATCCTGACGGACACAATTTTGTTTTAAGCAAAAGATGGATGAGTTTACAACCAAATTTAACGTAGACCAAAAACTACAGAATTATGAAATAAGAAAAATTAGTCATTTTTAATGTTCTGTCATCATCTCTCTAGATCGCTCGCTGCTCTTTCCGTCGTCCTATGCAACAGATCGAACACTACCTGAGGAAAAAAAAAAAAGCGGGCTGGGCATCTATGCTTATAAGAGTCAGTACTCGTAGTTGGGTCATGGGTAAATGGTACCTCCTCTCAAGTAGTTTTTTTTTTTTTTCATTTCTTTTTCTTTTTTTTTTTTTTGGGGGGGGGGAGGGAGGTGTGATAACTATATCCCCAAGTATAGGGATATGCCTTCAGTATCCAATGCAGTCTACACACGCAAAGCTAGAGTTGAAAGAGTCCCTCTTACCGTAATAGGTTTGTAACATTTCGATCTTCTCACGATGAGACTTTTGTGGCACAAGGGCCTGTAAGGTATAATCGAAAAAACAAACAAACAAACAAATGAATTAACACCAAAATCGAAAATGATAATATGTCATAACATAATAATATGTGTTAACTAATATATATATATATATATATATATATATATATATATATATATACATGTATATATGTGACCGTGCACCTCAAAACGAACATTAAGTCGCACACACTGATTTTGCGTGAGGACTGAAAATAAGTGAAATGGGTCAACCTAGCCGAACTTGACTTTTTCATATTTTCTGAAAGAACGGGTCTTCTTTTACATTATGCTAAAATTTGGTATCATAAAACGGGCAGGAAAGTGTGTTTTTTTTAGCAGTTTATCTCGAACATTTTTGGTAGAATAGTGTGATTAGGTGTGTCTTAAGAATCCCTTTTTCATTTCTGAAAAACCTTGTCCACGCTCTTCACTTTCAACTCTAATAACTTTTGAAAGGATAGCGCTACTGCTTTGAAAGTTAGTATTGATTATGGGCAGAATGTGTTAATGAGGCATGCTTAATTTTAGTTCAATCTGATTATCCCTTCATTGTTGTTACTCTGGTGGTTTACTTCCTGTTTTTTGGTCCCGTTCATCGCACAGCCAGCACGGTTTGGTAAAGATTAAGCGCTTGAATAGACGCTGTACTTCAGAGCCTCTTTTCTCAGTTCACACTTTTCCTGAGTTTGTGCTTTCTTTCCAATATTTAGATAGGTTAGAAGAGTCCATTTGATCTGAGTTATTTTAAAGCTACAAGTCTGCTCTTTCAGAACATGGTCTTAACTATAAATTCATGTCTGGCGACTTTTTGTTTGTTTTGAGGTGCAGGGTCACACACACACACACACACACACACACACATATATATATATATATATATATATATATATATATATATATTGAAGAGTTTGTTTGCAAAAACCGATAAGTCCATATTTGTCAAATGGAGATATTTGCGATTATAGGTCAAGAAAAATAAAGAGAATAATATTTTTTTTTAATTTCTTTTGACCATAACTTCAAAAATGTACCTTTATATGTAGTGACCAATATATCATTTAAAAGGTATTATTTTGTACTTTATGACAGAGACCGTATTTCAAAATCTTCAAAAATGGACTTATCGGTTTTTGCAAACAATATATGCATATTTAAGAAAACAAAATAAAGTGTTTTGACAGCAACCACTGTGGTGTACTATAAAAAAAAATGAAAGCATGGTGAAAGGAATGATATAATGTTGATTGAAATGAGGATTCGGCTTTTAATAATTCTTAGATACCAAGCTATAAAATGTAAAGGAGCATAAGATTTTCAGAGGAAGACAAACTTAATTTGATTAACGTCGGTTTTTAAAATGGTTGAGAAATCATAACACAAAAAATGAGGGTCCAACCTTTTTTTGGTAACGCCTTGTGTGGAATGATAACTTTGAATTTCATGGTGAATATATACGCTCTTTCATATTTCGTACAGACTTGTCATGTGAAGAAAACCTCATCAAATAATAGTTAAAAACCTTAAACCTCATCTCAACCTAATATGCACCATCCCTTTAAGCAATGACATTTTCCACTCAACTCAGATAGGCACGATATATTATGACAGTTTGTCGATGACAATCAACAGATACGTAACTTGTTAGCAACAAAATAATTCTTGTCCATTTTCATAATTTGTCTGTTTTATTAATTTTGCTTTACCTATCAATGTAATTTTTAGTGTGGCATGTCAATAACAAAGAGCGAATCCTACCGAATACCCCGGGGGTGTCGAACTGTAGCATGTGTCGGTGACGCATCGTGCGCATGCGTCGTCGTTATATGTCGTCATCCCGATGAATCGCAATGCGCATGCTAGAGAAATGAGAGTGAGGGTGAGCAGGTAGATTGAATCGACAACCACGAGGATATCCGTGGTCCTTCGCTGAGACTGAGGAACAAAGATCAAAGTCAAACACAACACGTGTACACAGACAGGAAAAAAAGATTGGATATTAAATGGAGCTAAATCGAAATTACCACTAATACCCGGCTTGTAATATAACAAAGAATAATCTAAATAATTATACAATTACAGATGTTCTCCTTTATGTTCTTACAATTGTTCTTAGTTTCTGGAGTTTTGTATCCAACAATCTCGACTCAATAAGGATGGACCATACTCGGTTTGCGACCAAACTCTTCATTTTTTTTTTTCATTTCCAGTCATACGCATTAAATTGCAAAGTTTTCAATTATGTGTATTTTTTTTTTGAAACAAAAATGCATAAAATGCATCGTATACCGTTCGTTAACGAAACAATATTTTAGAACAAGCAGATATACCTATAATCATTCTCCCCTATTATTGTATTGATGGTACAGTCCTCAGGCTGCAAACACTACGCCATCTGTGTCCTACTGTGGAGTAGTCCTTTAGCACCTGATCACTGATAAGGCATTGAAAAACATTATTTCCCCTTTTGAGCGAATTCTCGTTAAGATAACCCCCTTTTTGACGATATTCATCACATGGACCGTTATATATAATTGTATGTATATATACATGGGTGGGTATTGTTGGTTTCGTTGCCTACTGTTGGTGGTCATCCTAAACGAAAACAGAACAAGAACTAGAGAATCACTCTGAGAGCGCAGACCTCCGCCAAGCATGCAGCTCATTTCCACCACTGATCTTGTTCTTCCATATAGATATCAGTGATTTCTACCCATACGTATTTATAACACTGAGTGCTGAAAGTCGCCCGATTTCCCAATCTAGACCCAGTTTACAGTGCGGGGCTGGGCCGAGCCGCGGCCGAGCCAGCCTCAATTGCGGGGCCGAGCCCCTCAATTTTGTCCGTTTACACAGCAGGGCTCGGTCGCGCTTTTAATTCAAACCTTTCAATATTTTGTCGTAGTGGCGCTCTGCTTGTAAACAAACGCAATTTGGTATAGTCTGGTTTTCAGACCCTTTGCCGACTGGATTCCGTGGCGACGAAGTCGCCGTTCGGGCAAAGGCCTTTGCCGAAGGAAAAATCCTTTGCAGGACAAAGCCACCTTAAACTATATTAGTTTTCGACGTTGAGGGATTAATATCCTGAATAACGAAGTAGTACGGGCAGAGGGTTTGGAAGCCAGACTAAAATTGGCCGCGCATTTGGCCCAGTTTGCGTTTACACTGAAAAAAAAAAAAAAAAAAAGGGCCCCGCATTTGGCCTTTTGCGCGTTTACACTGAAATGAAGGCGGGCTCGGCCGCGGCCGAGCTGCGGCCGAGCCTCGCACTGTAAACGGGGTCGTAGAAACCTTTGTTACATAAACCCTCAGTTGCACGGCGCGCCTCGCCCTAGCACAAACTAGAGCACGCACTTTAATGCGCGCATGCAACCTTAAATACGCACAGCCGAAACTCCCAAGTTCATTGACCCTACCAGCCAAAATATATAAAATCCTTCATAAATTCCCCCAAAATTCTCGGATCACTCCCAAAACCTCCTCCCTTGCCGGAGGTAATAACAAAATAAATCACTTACTACGGGGGAGCAGTTTTTGGCTGTTCGGTGAGGGAGTATCGAATCCGGCTGACACCACAGACTCGCCTCCCTCCTGGCTGCTATGATGTAGACTACGATCAACACACACGACATCAGGCATCCCATGATCGAAAGTAAAATGACTGCAATTGTCTGTCAGAAATAAACAATGACAAATACAACCTGGCCCAGGTAACAAGTCACACCTTTTCATTAAAGTTAGAATTTTCCTTCTCTCTTTCCCCTCTTTCCTGCATAAGAACGACTTAGTGTAATGATTTGTCCAGGCTGTTTGTTTAGGGAGAGTTTAGGTCCTACGTCTTGTATTGTTTGTCTCGTAAATCAGCTTCTCCGCTTCCAATGTATAACAACATGTTAATCAGATGGTTTGCTGTATTAAGTGTGGGGAATACACTCTACACGCAATGCATTTAATTATTTCTCCCCTTTCACAACGCTTTCATTTACCTTTAAAGCTCTGCAGACATTAATTATAGTTATCATACACTGTGCCATGCATTAAATATCTTTCAAAATGTATAGACAATAGTATGATTGAATAAATGTATGAATGATTTATATTAGCGAGGTCGATTATAATAAACACTAAAACTTGAATGCAATGAGTGATTTCATTTTTATTTCTTTTGTGTGTGTATTTGTGACCTGCCACAACAAAAGGATCCTACAGTCGCTGACGGCTGAGCTGAGAAAATCGAGTTTGAAGTCACATCATCAAAACTGGTCAAACAATCGGATTTCTGTTTTTGACATAATTTTGTAGTCTAATGATTTGTCTATTATCTGCCGAAATTTTGAAGCTAAATGACCAAACGATAGGCAAGAAATTTGCGTTTTTCTGGGCCATAATTTTCCGACTTTCAACGTAACAGAAACGTGTCCGAAGATTTAGATTTAGTGCCGCAACTAGACTCCACCCCTAGCAACGAGGGAGTGATCTTATTGGTCAATGCGTGGCATACTGATTACTGACTGGTCCTGTGTAGACTGCTGGCGCTAAGCTTGAATGAACATCGCGGAGGTTGCTAGGAGCGTATCTTCTATTGCCAAGCGGTGAAAACTGTCTCACCTCCCCTTGATCATGTTAGCGTGAGAAGGAAAACTTTCAAGGCGTTTTTATCGAAACTCTGATTTCCTCAACCACTTGACATGCGGTAATAAAATCATAGATATCTCCGCAACCGAGTACTTTTATGAGTTGTGTAAGATATGAAATTAAAGTAGAAGAGTAAGGAAATAATGTCACGTCATTTTCCGAAAATTGTCCTTCCCCGATTTTCGGATCCTTTTGTTGTCTCGGGTCACATTTGTTTGTGTGTTGTGTGTGTTTGTTTCAAATGCCACATTTCAAATAATGTACAAGTAATGAACAATAAGTTCCAGATATGTTTCTATTGACAAAGCTTTAATGCAACGTGGATTATCCGCACGTGAACATCAGATTTTACTGTGAGATCAGTCAAATGACAATGTGATCAAACCAAAGTAATTTCATTTTAATGATATGACTCCTTTTTTCAGTGTAAAAAAAAAATTAAAATATCCTAGCTGTGCACTTTGAGAATTTCAACATACTCCATTTCTTTACATAATATAAGTCGGGAATGTAGGTATGAAATGACAATGCAGAAGGGTAAATCGATAAACACGAAAGAGAATACTAAAGGATAGTATTATAGGAAAACAAATGGACTGTCCATTTTCTTTTTGGATATCTATTATTATAATGACTGCGTTTGAACTATGAAATTTGGAAAGTAAATTGAATCTGGCATGAAACGCAAATTTATAGAATGGGGTATTTCACAAAGAATATGAAGTTGCAAAAAAAAAAAAAATCAAAGGTAATTCTCAAATGTCAAGGAATGATCAAACTTTTTCCCTTAATCAAACACTAAGGCCCGAATTCACGAAGGTGGTACAAATGAAACCATGGTTTAACCCATGAACAAAAACCATGGAGTGCCAAGTGTCGCATGGAATATTTCGTTATGAAATCAGTCTTTTCTTCGATGAAATTATTATTTTTGTAACGAAATGACAACATTGTGTAACTAAATTAACATTTCGTCCATGAAATGATAATTTCGGTAAAGAAACGGTCATTTTGTCGACGAAATGACAAATTTCGTAACGAACTATTCTGTGCGACACTTGGCGCTCCATGGTTTTTGTCCATGGTTTCATTTGCACCACCTTCGTGAATTCGGGCCTAATTGTGTAAAAATCAAAACATAACAAAACAAAAGGAGAGAGAATTTTAGTTGTTATGCAACAGTAGGTAGTTGGTGTTAAAAGCGGATCAAATTGTACGATTATTCAGCAAAAAGTGTCATGTACATGATTTATCACCTGTATCAAAAACAAAGGTGCCTACTATGGAAAAAGAGAAGAAATTAATAACTGAAGATGGCGAAACCCCACCACCTAACGTGTAAAAAGAAAACTGGCAGTAGGAGTTCCACCCCCACCCCATGTGCTGTAGACTCAAAAGCACAGTGCCATTAGGATTCACATTTATCAGGTGCTGACATATTCAAGGAAGTACATTTCTTTTTTTTTTCAGCATCGTTAGGGCCCAATAATCACATTGATTATGACCACGTACGTGACCTCAGGAAACCTTACCGCTGATCGCTTCCTTTTCTCGACTGCCATGATTCCAAGGATACTGTTGGGGACGAATATCTGTAAATCAATAAGTTGGTAGCAGTAGCAATTACATAGCAAATAAGTCATGGACTTCTAGTCTTGAATATGGGATACTGCTGGACCCCATTGGCCCCTGATATACATGGCACCAAGCTCTGACTGAAAGTAGCTAGTATTGCAGACAAAATTATACAAGTTGAACATGTCTCTTCACATGCAAATCATACAAGCTCATCGATATGCTTGGAGAAGAGTGTGATTCCAACCGGGAGAGAGAGAGAGAGGGGGGGGGGGGGTGGGGGAGAGAATGGGGCTTTAATATCAGAAATAAATCTAACAAACCACTCGTCGGTAAAGTCCACATGGGGTTGATGCAATGATATCCCGAGTTCCTCATTAATTTATTTGTTATAATTCTTTACAGGTGATCACGAAATTGGAACCGATATTAAACTATTGAAATGTAAGACAGATTGGCCATTTCCGTACAGATTTTGTCTCATATCGTAGATTTAAAAGAGAAGTGAAATGCAGGCAATGATAACAAATTTGATTATTTTCCAATTTAACAAGTCGGTTGTTACAACCATCAGGAACGTGGTTCACAGGGAAGATCATTATCTGATATAGACGTTGTATAACAAAACCAAAACAAAGATCAAAATACAAGGGAGTTTAATAACATTTTAAACGTAACGGTCGTTAAAGGTATACGCATTAAAGGGAGATGGCTCAAGTTTGCTTACCAGTAGAGAGCTCCAAATAGGTATGGCAAAGTAGGAGAAACACGCCATCAATGGTATCGAGAAGATGCCTAGGAGGAGTAGAAGGAAGCCACCACCTAGCTGCAGCCTCACGACAAGCTGGAGAATGGAACATATTGTATTTACTCTTAACGTGCCATGGTCGCCGAACGGCGACCTAAAGCCCCAGTCACATTAATGCTCTGCGTCTGGCGTTACGTCCAAAATAGTCATTTTTTCCGCGAACCACCGCGGATCCTTTGCCGTCACTAGAAATTTGTACAAAACATGCGGGCAAAAAATGCGGGCGATACGGACAGATACGACCAGATGCGAATACTTTCGTCCACTTGCGGATATTCTTACGAATTGGCACATAATAGTTCTGGACACTTGCGGAGAGTTGTGCATTTTTCGGATAGTTACGGATAGTAACAGATTGCTATGAATAATTATGGACAATTTGGTTTTCTCTTACGATCCCTGCTAAGTCAGTGTATTATGACAGCAAGGTTATCACATTTTGGACTGTCTTACATTGTACACTGGGGAAAACTGAAATTGAATTACGTAAAAGTTGTGAAAAAAAATCGTAATCCTTTAATTTACTTTACAATAATAAAAGATATATTCAATTTTGAACTTGAAGTCTGAATTTTGTTTGTGCAACTCAGATATAAATAAACGTCATAAACGTAAAGAATGTATGTGACCGTGCATCACAAAACGAACAAAAAGTAGCACACACTGATTTTGTGGGAGGACTGAAAATAGGTGAAATGGGTCAACCGTGCCGATCTTGACTTGGCTACCCTGGGTAAATAAGGCCTTATCATTATTATCATTGTTATTATTATTATTATTATTATTATTATTGTTAATAATGTTATCATTAGTGTCATTATTAGTAATATTATTATTATTATTATTATTATTATTATTATTGTCATTATTATTAGTATTATTATCATTATCATTATTATTATTATTATTATTATTTTTATCATTATTAGTATTATTATGATTATTATTATTTTTATTCATTTCAGCTTAGTCTGATAATCCCCTCATTGTTGTTACTCCGGTGGTTTCCATCCTGTTTTTTGTCCCATTCATCGCATAACCAGCACGGCTTGATAAAGATTAAGCGCTTGAATAGACACTCTACTTCAGAGCCTCTTTTCTCAGTTTACTCTTTTTCTGAGTGTGTGCATTCTTTCCAATATTTAGATAGGTTAGGAGAGTCCATTTGATTTGAGTAATACATCATTTTAAAGCTTAAAGTCTGCTCTTTCAGAATATGCTCCCAACTAAAATTTCATGCGTGGCGACTTTTTGTGTGTTTTGTGGTGCAGGGTCACATAACATCACTATACCACAAATAAAATACAATACAACTTTTCGATCTATATTATAGATCGAAATGTTAAACATTAGAGTAAGAAAATATTACTTGCAGTCATGGAATAGACAAACTGTGGTTACGCTGTCGTTGTTCAGCGATATTCATGACTTACTGGGTTATGTTAAGGAGATATTTATGATAAAGCAATGTTTATAAGATTTACAGAAAAAAAGACATCAAATTAACCTTCAAACACCCCTCCCACACCCAAGTACAATATCCAGTCATCTCTTGAAGTAATGTATTTTCTATTTGAATTTCTTGTATGCATGTAATTTTGTAATGCGCAGTAGAGTATATTATTATAGTAGCTGCGCAATATAATATTATAAATGTCCTTGTTATTATTATTATTAGTAGTAGTAGTAGTAGCAGTAGTAGTAGTAGTAGTATAAAAAAAAATGTAATACACATTCGATGGAGCGTAAAGTGCATGGGTAAGACTATAGAGAAATACTAAATTCGTTCTCATTTTATGTAGTTGCCCCTGTCCCACACCTTCCCCCGGCCAGAAAAGTTAATAAAATGATGTCACCCCATCCCCTACCCAAAATATTGCTTTTTTCGAAAAATATACATTCGAAGAGTACAAGAAAAAAAAGTTCAGCACCAAGAGTCAACCGATGTCATGAGTATATATGGTATATGGGTGCCACTTAAAATGACCATTGATTGTGGGAGAAATTTCATATAATTTGACCATGCAGTTCTGCCTCTCCACCGCTCCGACTGTGTTGTAGCATTCCTTCAGGTAAAGGCGCTGCAGCTTGGCAACAGGAGTAGTGTGCCTTTCCACGAGTCTCTGTGTGCCCACGCGAGTGGAAAACGGCCACGTCGAAGGACGTAATTGTCCGCAACATCCGTTGCTGTCCGTAAATATTCGTAAGCGGACGAAACTGTTGTGATACGTTAACTTGCGGTTAATTTCTGATACTTCCGGTGGACGTAAGCGAACGCAAACGGACGGAAGGTAAATTCTTTTGCGGATGGTATGCGTCCAAGCCACGGGTAGTTACGTTCAGTTACGAATAGTTACGTTTGGTTACGGTTACTTGCGTAAGTTTGCGTCCGTGGCGTCCCTCTGCGAAATTTTGAACATTTCAAAATTTCGCAGGTTCGGCGACGTCATTTTGCGTTTCTTTACGGATGAGTTACGAGCAGTTACGTCTACATACGTCCCTGCGGATGCCTGCGTCCACGCTGCGTCCCCCTGCGTCCCCTCATTCGTATCTATCCGCGGCGGACGTAATCCATCGTAAAGCACTGTGTGACTGGGGCATTAAGCCCCAGTCACATAATGCTCTGCGTCCGGCGTTACGTCCAAAAAAGTCATTTTTTCCGCGGACCCCCGCGGATCCTTTGCCGTCACCAGAAATTTGTACAAAACATGCGGACATAAAATGCGGGCGATACGGACAGATACGACCAGATGAGTATACTTGCGTCCACTTGCGGATATTCTTACGAATTGGCACATAATAGTTCTGAACACTTGCGGAGAGTTGCGAATATCTTCGGATAGTTACGGATAGTTACAGATTGTTATTAATAATTATGGACAATTTGGTTTTCTCTTACGATTCCTGCTAAGTCAGTGTATTATGACAGCAAGGTTATTACATTTTATTTTATTTATTTATTTATTTTATTTATTCATTCTCCACTCATGGGATGGATTGCCCTGGTCAGCTAAAAGCTGGTTTTCACAGAGGTCCAACCAAAATACAAAACATGCCATCAGTACAAACAACAAATCAATCAATCATATACAACTAAAATTACATAAAAAGCCAGAATGGCATGAGCTATACAATTTAACTAATGGGGAAAAAAAACCCTACATACTAAGAAATTAGAAACAATATGATTTAATCAACATCAAAAATCGGGGAATGCGGTAGGGGGATGGGTGAGAAAAATCGTTCTCGTACAGTCTCAAATAATCTACTAATTGCGTTGACTCATTATCCTGCAAAAATGGGTATGTCGGGGCTGTGATTTACGTAACGTTTGAATGCTTCAATTGATACAATTGTTGAAGAGGGATAATTAAGCTCATTCCAAAGTTTGGCCCCTCGATAAGATAGGGACCGTTTACCATAGTTGGTCTTCGGTTGAATGAGTTTCAATTTGAATGGGCCGGACCTTGTGCTATAAGCAGTCTGTCGAAAACAAAACATTTGATTTAAATAGGGAGGGTATAATTCATGTAATGAACGGTACATTGTACATGCTAGTTGTTTAGCCCATCTTATACATAGCCGATCTAATTTCAATGTATCATATAAATTATCAGAAGGATGCATATAATCAACATTCATAACAATACGAAGTGATCTATTTTGTAGTATTTGTAATTGCGAAAGGTAAGATTTGGAGGCATTTGCCCAAACCGGACTACAATAATCATTTTGGACTGTCTTACATTGTATACTGGGGAAAACTGAAATTGTAATTACGTACAAGTTGTGAAAAAAATCGTAATCCTTTAATTTGCTTTACAATAATAAAAGATATATGAAATTTTGAACTTGAAGTTTGAATTTTTTGTGCAACTCAAATATGAATAAACGTCATAAATGTAAAGAATGTATTGTGACCGTGCATCACAAAACGAACAAAAAGTCGCACACACTGATTTTGTTTGAGGATTGAAAATAGGTGAAATGGGTCAACCGAGCCGATCTTGACCCTGGGTAAATAAGGCTTTATCATTATTATTATTATTATTATTATTACTACTACTACTACTATTAATATTATTATTATCATTATTATCATCATTAGTATTGTTATTATCATTATTATCATTATTATTATCATTATTATTATCGTTATTATTATTGCTATTATTAATTTCAGTTTAATCTGATAATCCCCTCATTGTTGTTACTCCGGTGGTTTCCATCCTGTTTTTTGTCCCATTCATCGCACCGCAACCAGCACGGCTTGATAAAGATTAAGCGCTTGAATAGACACTGTACTTCAGAGCCTCTTTTCTCAGTTTACACTTTTTCTGAGTGTGTGCATTCTTTCCACTATTTAGATAGGTTAGGAGAGTCCATTTGATTTGAGTAATACATCATTTTAAAGCTTAAAGTCTGCTCTTTCAAAATATGCTCTCAACTAAAATTTCATGTGTGGCGACGTTTTGTGTGTTTTGTGGTGGAGGGTCACATATAACATCACTATACCACAAATAAAATACAATATAGATCGAAAAGTTAAACATTAGAGTAAGAAAATATTACTTGCAGTCATGGAATAGACAAACTGTGGTTACGCTGTCATTGTTCAGCGATATTCATGACTTACTGGGTTATGTTAAGGAGATATTTATGATAAAGCAATGCTTATTAAATTTAGAGAAAAAAAGACATCAAAACTTTCAAACACCCCTCCCACACCCAAATACAATATCAAGTCATCTCTTGAAGTAATGTATTTTCTGTTTTAATTTCTTGTATGCATGTCATTTTGTAATGCGCAGTAAAGTATATTATTATAGTACCTGCGCAATATAAATGTCCTTTATTATTATTATTATTATTATTATTATTATTATTATTATTATTATTATCACCCAAAATAAAAATGTAATACACATTCGATGGAGCGTAAAGTGCATGTGTAAGACTATTAGAGAAATACTAAATTCGTTCTCATTTTATATAGTTGCCCCTGTCCCACACCTTCCCCGGCCAGAAAAGTGAATAAAATGCTATCACCCCATCCCCTACCCAAGATATTGCTTTTTTCGAAAAATATACATTCGAAGAGTACAAGAAAAAAAGTTCAGCACCAAGAGTCAACCGATGTCATGAGTATACATGGTATATGGGTACCACTTAAAATGACCAGTATGTGGGAGAAATTTCATAATTTGACCATGCAGTTCTGCCTCTCCACCGCTCCGACTGTGTTGTAGTATTCCTTCAGGTAAAGGCGCTGCAGCTTGGCAACAGGAGTAGTGTGCCTTCCCACGAGTCTCTGTGTTCTCATGCGAGTGGAAAACGGAAAACGTCGAAGGACGTAATTGTCTGCAACATCCGTAGCTGTCCGTAAATATCCGTAAGCGGAGGAAACTGTTGTGATACGTTAACTTGCGGTTAATTTCGGATACTTACGGTGGACGTAAGCGAACGCAAACGGGCGGAAGGAAAATTTTTTTGCGGATGGTCTGCGTCCAAGCCACGGGTAGTTACGTTCAGTTACGGATAGTTACGTGTGGTTACGATTACTTGCGTAAGTTTGCGTCCGTGGCGTCCCTCTGCGAAATTTTGAACATTTCAAAATTTCGCAGGTTCGGCGACGTCATTTTGCGTTTCTTTACGGATGAGTTACGGACAGTTACGTCTACATACGTCCCTGCGGATGCCTGCGTCCACGCTGCGTCCCCCTGCGTCCACTCATTCGTATCTATCCGCGGCGGACGTAATCCATCGTAAAGCACTGTGTGACTGGGGCATTAGTCCTGACGTGCCATGGTCGCTAATCGGCGACTAAGAACAGCGAGAAAAACATTGATCATTTAAGTTCTTGTGGTACCGTAATGTGTTACACCAAGCAACTGCCAATGATAATCGTGTGGATGTACTGGTAGGTGATTAGCAAAGCCATCGTTTCCACTAAAAATATGAGCATGCTTACATAGGAAAATTTTGAGTAAATACACGATTTTTCAGCTAGATGTATTTTTCTCACATCGGGAAAATCCGCAGCGGGCGCATCCTCTGCGAGATGTGTATGGATCAAAAGTCTCATAGGTAAACCACGCGTGTGTATGCTATTGACTCTGCATGTATTGTCTATGCGGTTCCACTCGCAAGTTAAACATGAAACAGAGTCAACACCCAAGCATGATTATTAGGCCTCATGATTATGAGGCCTCCATCCATTTCAAGCTTAATCGCTTATGATGGTGGTCTCCTGCATTCAATTATCTCTGTTGTTTACTGAAAAATACTGTATATTTTATTTTATATTTCTGTGTATCAACATCTCTCAATGCAATCACCTATGTGAATCTATTTATGTACTGTTATCGATTTATTTCACTGCACTTGTTATTCTTTGTCTTTGTACTTTTTGAAGTTTGCATTCAAATTGCATCTGATTGAATGCAGAAATAAAAGCAAACAAACAAACAAACAATTATTATCTTCACAACCGAAGCTGACATCACGAACAATGTATTTTGCATCTATAATACAGTGTCATTCAGGCAAACGTTAGCATAATTCTATTGACGCTTGACTTCCATCTTGTTTCTATAATGGATTAATAAGCGCTGGACAGAATTTAGGCTTACTGTGGCAATGCAGTGATCTGTTTGAGGTTTAACTTTGTCCAATGACGCACATATTGGGGAAAAAAGACTATGTAAAATGAAATGAAATAATGTAAACGGCTTATACGAAGTATCATTTATGCCTCATAAACTGAACTGTGCAATTAAAAACAAACGAATGGAGAGAAAATTATAGAACCATAGGTAGGGTTATACGCAAATGGCCCATTCGTGCTCTTTAGATTCCTATATTCGAATTCCTAGTTAATCCAGTATTATATGCATTTTGTAAAAGAAAAGATTATGAACGTATTGACTTATTATCTTGAATAACATTTTTTTTTTTTTTTTTTTTTTTGCAGTCAACCTCGTGAAATGAATTCATTGTTTGGGTGGCATTACACAATTACGGTAAATTACCTTTAAGCCTTCAAGAATAATTCGTTCCTTCTTCTCGCTGTTAAGTGAGCCTAGTAAATTGGAAATAGCTGGCATGTTGACGATTTCTGTATAAGAAAAACAAATGACAGGCATGGTACAACAATAAAAATAATCCTCGCCCCATTTGCACATTTTCACTGCACTTAGCGGCAACCGGTCATAATTATCCTCAAGGCACGTTAAAAGTAGGTGTATAGTTGTGAGGAAAGTACGTGTACCACTACAGTCACTAAGTGTAGGTGGGTAAAGAATGTGAAAAAAAAATAATAGTTTGAAAAATGATAAAAATGAAGCCCGACAATTATTCGTCTTTGAAGAGATATACATGCCCTTGCTCATCGACTTAAAATTGACTACGTAATGAAAGCATTTGTGTCGGACTTCTTTACTCGTAATAATGGTTTAAAGAGTGCTTGAAACCTCATGAACGCTTAACTTTATTATTCTTTTTTGTTTGGATAAATTTTATGACTTGTGTCGTCACATTTCAAGAGGGTCGCTAGTGCATGTTCGTCGCTGTGTATATGCACAATTCTCCAGTTGACACACCTACTCATTCATTTTGCATGGGAAGCGGAAAGCTCGTTTTATTCAAGAGGCAATTGATGTTCAACACGATTGAAATAAATGCCCGTATGTAAACTAAATCAACAGAATTTACAACAATAAAGACCGCGTGGTTTGACCTATGTACTTAGTACCAGTCATTAAAACGACATAACAGTGTATAAACATGTTCAGCAACATTTGGCGTGAACTTAAACCCTTGAGTCTCTTTAGAAGGGAACTACGTAGGCCTTTAGATTTCGAAGTGCACACACTGTTTAGACCCAGCACCAGATGTAAACCTCCTGCAGGGCAATTAACATGAACCGGTTTGTGAATAGCAGAACAACGTGACCGGAAGAAAGGCATAAGTTCCTTCCTCTCCGCATACCGTTTTAGACTCGTACTTTCAGTTCTTTTTTTATGAGAGGCAACTTATTCCTACGTGTGATTATTTTCGTGTCATGAATTATCACATCGTTATCTATACGATCGTGTAAACAAGAACCAAAATGTGCCTAATACGTGTCAATTGGATCAACAAATTTGATTTTCAATTTACATGACATTTATCTAAAGCACTGTGGCCAATGCCCATTTGTGCAAGACTCAAGACAGAATTTCGACAGTAAAAGAGCGTTGAAAATAAATACACTGTATGACCCCTGGCGATAGTTGCACGTGCTTTCTGAACGTCTATTGTGTAAAAACGGAATTTTGGTAATTGCGGATCTCAAATAGTCACTCAAAGTATTTCAGACCATTCTTTCGCACATACTATAGCAATCTGTGTTTAGAACAGATTGGTTATTGGTGAGAGTATGGAAATGAGAAGCACAGTGATGAAATATAAAAAAAAAAAAATATTAGAAAATAATGTGAGCGTGAAACTACACTGCGATGTACCTCCATGCTTCGAGTATCCCAACTCTGGAGTCAATATGAAGAGTTTGTTTGCAAAACCCGATAAGTCCATATTTGTCAAATGGAGATATTTGCAATTAAAGGTCAAGAAAAATAAAGAGAATAATAAGAAAATGTTGGCTCATGACGCAAATCTCTCGTTTGAAGAGGCTACACCCCAGTAAATAATGCCAGTGCATATCTTGGCAATCAATGACTTAAAGTCAAAGATATAAAACACCTGTCTCTTGACCCTGGCCTAATCTAAGCATCAGTCATCGCCACAGCGCCACAGGAGGGGGGGGGGGGGGGCACCGCGAGAGGAGGAGATTGTTTTGGTTTTGGCATGGGCCATGTAGCTCCATGGCGCGTGTGTGTGTGTACGTGTGTGTGTGTGAGTGTAGACATTCAGCGTATGCAGACAGAGCATGCCTGTACTGTAGTGACCGGAACTATTGTCATTCCATTTTGCTCTCCCCTTCTCCCTCCCCCATCTCTCCCCCCCCCCCCCCCCCTCTCCCTCCCTCTCTCTCTCTCGCTCTCCCTCTCTCTCTCTCTCTCTCTCTCTCCCTCTCTCTCTTTCTCAATGATCCAGTCAGCAGGCTGATTGTAACCAGGGAGGTAGTCTCACCTCCCCGTTGTAACTCACTGCCAAATAGCACATTGTCAGCACCGGCAAACTGGCAATGCTCTCCTTCTTATTCCTGTATTTTCGTTATTTACGGGTCAATTTTTTTCGTTCGAAATGTAAAATGGATGACCATAGAATTTCTCAATAGAATATAAAATTGAAAACTTTAGAAAGGATAGAGAAAATTGAGTTCACTTTGAATGGTCTGCCACAGGCAGATATCCTTATCATGCTCTTACGTAATACGACAGCTGCTGGAGTCATCAAACCCTGGCTTGGCCTCCAGGTTTGTCACGCCTGAGCAGAAAGTTTATTTGCAATGGACAAGTACTTCGACTCCCAAATCCCAAACGACAAATATACGCACCCCACTTTGGAGAACCCCAGTTGGGGACTCGCCTCAAACGAGGGATTGACGGCATGTTCTTTTGACCATAACTTCAAAAATATACCTTTATATGTAGTGAACAATATTTAATTTAACAGGTATTATTTTGTACTCTATGACAGAGACCGTACTTCAAAATCTTCAAAAATGGACTTATCGGTTTCTGCAAACAAACTCTTCATATTATGTCATACATTAGAATAATTATTATAACAAAGGATAAATACTGGCAATAATGTAACCTCACTTATGCAATACATCATTGCTGATACAATGGCACACTAAACCGCATTGTCGAGCACACTCTCCATAAAGTCATGTTATACACCAGACCATATCAGATACGAATAATAACTGAATAATCATAACTTCGAAATATCTTTTGCACGGCATGCGAACCTATAACACTGTAACGACATGCCTATAGTAGTCACCAATGACATGGGCGAGGTTAGTAAATTGGGGATGACTTTCGTTATACTGTGTTTCGAAACATAAGAAATCACAATGTTAAGACGTATAATGCATGTATCTTAATCCCACACATAATAACGTGATACTACAATGTGCTTACGCCGTGTTTTCTTTTGATGCCGATGTAGATCAACGCAAGGAAAATGGCTCTCAGAACACTCTTGTCATCCTGTGAAAATCGGTATCAGTCCTCTGGTCGTTATCTTGTTAGCTCATTCACAACCATCACTTGAGCATCACTGTCGCTTTACGAAACTTGGTAATATGACGTATACGGCACAGACATAGAGTTACTTCTTGAAATGTGGGGAATTTCAGCAATTCCAGCTTCCTGTAAATACTAACTGCTACTTGTGACCCTATCATGGTTTTTAGCAGGAAGCTCGCACACATGCGTGGGAGAGACACAAGCAGAGAGGGAGAGAGAGTGTGAGAGAAAGAGAGAGAGAGAAAGAGGGAGATGATCGGATACTGTCGAATACATTCAAGTTTCTCCGTCTTTTTGTTTTGTTTTGTTTTGTTTAGTATACTTTTGGAACACCATGTCTTGCTAAATACAATGAGAACAAACATCATACAATTATAATTATATTACTTGTTATTGTTTTCTGTATTTGAATGTTTTGTTGTACAAGCGCAAAGTAGGTGCCATACCACTTTACATTTTTGAACGGCTTCCAGTTTTGGCAAACGTTTGTATTTTTTTTTTCAATCATTGAATCGCCTTTCCAAAAAGACATGCAAAGTTTGCAGAAAAGCTTCGGAGATCCCCTATCTACTACCACTGACCGTGTATAGAGGATCACGTTCACAAAACGAAAGACAATTTAAAAACACCAGAAAGAGGGAAAGAGACAGAGACAGACGTGCGGAGAGGGACACACAAACACACGCAAAAATAAAGAGGGAGAGAGTGTGCATGTTCTTAAGTTAGTCTTAAACCCCCTTTTGTAAATTTTGTATATTTGCATTTTCCTGGTACACTGTGCCATTTATAATATATCAACATCTTAAAATTGCTATTGACATTGTAAACATCATTGAAGAGGTGATACCTATGCAGCACGTTGTCGTTAAATGGAATAATAGTGTCATGTGATTGACATGAGTGGGCGTTATATTGTGTTCATCGTATGATAAACTAAGACATGTCACCCCCCCCCCCCCCGTCATGGAGGACAAGTTTGATAGCCCCCCTTCTTTGCATGCAAACAAACTAACTTATATGAGTGTTTGTCCGAATGGTATAATTATTCTAACATTTTCTCGTTTTTTTTTGTGATGTTTCACAATATCTAACAGAAAATGCTAAAGTGTCTGATTCTATTCCTGTTATTCCATTATTGGCGCACACTTTCTATTGACCATTTTGGTTGCAGCTGTTTTAAGAGACTTAAAACCAACCACATACCATTACCAACGATATAAGAATCGGACACACTTTTGAAAGTTTCGCACATGTTAGTAAAACAAGTGTACAGGAAACTCTTTCGATGCCCTAGTTTTTCTCTAGAATGGGGCTCCTGCTAAAACAATCCACATAGATCAGGACTATAGAGTGAAAACAGAATGTGGTAATATCAGCCCAATTTCAGGAACTCCAAACTGGTTGTTACAGGTAAGAAATGTTAGATTTCAATCACATACTTTGGAGCGTGCTTATAACTCTGACAGGAAATTGTATTGTTTTTTTTTTTCCTATGATTATTTATCACTCCGTTCGTGTATCATGTTGACAGACCTATTCAATTTCTGAATAGTAGATGCATATTGAGCAATTATGTGGATTCTAAAAGCAGAAACCAAATGCAACGTGCGGGACTCAGTGTATTTGCGATGAAATAGAGCTCATCGTTAGAATTCCGAATTAAATTTTGAAAGGTATATGATTATTTGCTCTGAAGCACTTAACATAAACAATTTGTTTCTGGTTTGAGAAGTGTGAGCTATTTCTCATCGGTTTTCATTATTTTTTTTTTCATTATTGTTCTTTCGTTTTCCTTCTTTTTTTTTTCGACAGGATCACTTTCAGACTGCGTATGTATACTTGTTATTTGAAGTTAGCTTCACATAAAAGTGATTAATATTGTCACACGGATTAAACAAAAATCCACCGTACTGAATGGGAATTCCGCTGTATGCGGATTTGCAGAGAGAGCAAATTATTATCGCTTTTTTATTCAGAATTCGAATGGTACACAATACAACTTAAAACAAGAAAATGCAAACATATTACAAAGGAATGGAGGATTGCCCTTTTAGCCGTATATTGTACATAAAGTACGACTGGTCTTCCTGGTGACCCCATATTTACTACACAGTGTGATAAAAACATAACAGTAAAGAGCAACAAAAAGAAAGAATATTTAACAACAAAAACCGAAAACAAGCACAAGAAAAAAAAATCGGATGCTACATTTGCTATGTCATCAGTGATCAATGTGTATATTTTTTTTTTTTTTTTACTTCAGATATCAATTTAGATACTCAGATAATAGCATTAAAAAAGCAGCGAGTCGTGAATGCATTACGAATTTTATGGTGACAGATTATAAAATTGTTGCATTGTATCATATTCCGAACTAGACAATAATAACTATTGCTTCCGATTGCAATAATTAGAATTTGGCTTAGGGAGATTCAGCTATAGTACAAACAAAGTTCATTGAAAGTTTTAGAAATGTTATCATATTCCGCGATACGGGGGAAAGGTGGGTGTTTTGCATCTATATCATGGTATTCATGTTTTTTGTTTGTTCCAGTCAAAATATATTCTCTGACGATCAACACAATCGTGTGCTTATTGTTTTTTCTAATCAATACGTATGCTAACAATCATTGCAAGGCAAACTAATGTCTTGTTTCGCTGTAAAATAGGTATGGAAAGACATCAGAATGCGACAATCAAACTTTGAGATAGAATCAGTCTCGTTGTACGACTTATTATGTATTTAAAGGCAACATATTCATAAATTACCACTCTTATTCATCAAAGAAGGAAATTATTACATTCCTTGCACACACATATTCAATACGAACAAATATCTATATTCATTACACTGTACATTATGTACAAATTTATATGATTATTGTATTAAAATGTTACAGAATAACATATCAGGTCATAAGGGCTTTTTACACTTGTGTTTCTTAACCCCGGACTTTCTCTGACCCAGGACTATCGTTAGTCCCGTACCATTTTTTTTTTCAGCTTTTTACACTCGCCAATTAGTCCCGTACTATCTCTTGTCCGGGGCTAAGGAGAAAAGTGACCTTTTTACACTCGTATTTCTTAGCCCCGGACTTTCCAAACCACATGAATATTCATAATTACGCTGTGTACTGTACACGTACACGTACGCACCGGCAGCACTTGATTACCTCGTTTCTGATTGGTCAGTGAGGGTCGGACTTCGTCTCCGTCGCTTAGCCCAGGATCATTTTTTCGTTCTGTTTACACTCACTTGCTTGGCACCGCAATTGCGGTGCTGACCCCTGCTATTTTGCAGGGCCAGATAGTACCGTATGTCAGGATATGACATATTTTGTATTTGTCACGTAATATTTTGTCTCATTGTACTACTGTTTATTAGGTAGCTCATGTAAGAAATTGATGTTATCGCAATGGTTACAAAAGAAGTGCAGCTTTAAAGACAAAAGCTTGCATCAAAATAACCATATAAGGAGATGTTGCGGTGCACAATCAAAGTCAAAGAGAGTGATTTGGAATTAAATGTTTTGGGGATGAGTAAACCCTACATGACGTCAAAATACGAGGAAAGGGTATCCCTGGTTGTATGCCTCATACTAACTGGTATGTGGACGTCATTCACGACGTCAAACACAAGTTTCTAGCTAGGTCAAAACAGGACCACTTCAAAGAATTTTGGTTTCCGTGAACAGGAAACAAGGGAACAAGCAGAGACTCGACCAATGCAAAATGAGATATTCAGGAAAGTTTTGACAGACAGAAAACGCCAACCAATAAGAAAAGGGGGCAGGACTTCTGTGAAAACTTTCTAGGAAGTCACTTGACTTCATTTAATTAATTTTACATGGAGACCTATGGTCCAACAAATGTATAAATATGCAGTGTTTGGGCATGAAATTCAGATGCCACATTATTTGCGGAACACTCAGGACCAGGCTACGTTACTTCGAGATTGCGAAGTTAGAGAGTAGCAGAGTGTTATTTGGAATCAGTGTGATTCAGGGATTGTTGCATTTCGGCTTGGACAGCCTGACCGTCCAGAAGAGAATCTAGGAGGATTCAAGTGGAAACACCAACAACTGTTGGTGTTTAGGGTTCCAGGGAGAGAGCCATCGTTTAGGGTTCCAGCGAGGACCAAGTTTAAGGTTCCAGAGAGGACCAGAAGAAAGGGGAGACGACCCGCTACCTCAGGCAGGGCATCGTCGACAACCTAGAGCAACCAAGCACGGGAGCTTCTAGAATAAACCAACGAGCAGAGTAACCAAGCTCAAGACACGTGGAATTGGATATCTGTATTCAAGTTTGTACACTGTACTATGTTATTGTTGTTAACGACCACAATTTGAGACCAGATAATACATCTTACTGATTGTTATATTGTAAGAACACTGTGTGACTGGCTACTTCTTTCGAGGCACTGTAGTTGCACAAGTCGAAAGAGTTGAATGAGTGAATGGTCTGCTAACAATCTGCTGCATTTAGAGAAAGTCAACCTTTGACTATAGAAAAGATCCCAGTCGCAGGGAGGACTTTCGTTCCCCACATTCAGAGGAAAGTCCCCTGTGACACCGTACTATCGGTGGGGCTAGCCCACTTTGGCGAAAACGAGTGTAAACAGAAAGTGGGCTAAGCCCCCCCCCCCCCCCCCCCCCCCCCCTTAGCCCCACCGTTGGTCCGGGGCTAAGCAAAAATTTACAAGTGTAAAAAGCCCTTCTGTGTGGTTATACTTTCTTTTTTGCATAAGATAATGTAGCACAGAGTTGGATAAGTATAGATTATACATTTTAATGTGAAAATTAGGTCTTCTATAATTAGAAGTCAACATCGCTAATGTGAATTAAAAGAAATAAATTTGTTGACTTGCGATTACAGTAACGAGATCACAATATTTGACCATCTATTAACCAATAAATTATGTATACATGTTCACAACTCAAGTATATCTCTCATTCTGCTTTGCCTGCGTCTTCCAAATGTCGAATAATTCTTATGACGAAATTGTATGCAGTGGTGAATCTCGATACAGCGCACTTGCGTTATAACGAACATGGCTATAACGAAATTTCGGTTACAACGAAGTAAAACTTCAGGCCGAAAATCATCCATTTTTATGTCATTCTATTGTTTATGTGATCGGTTATAATGAAATTTCGCTAATACGAAAGAAACCTAATGGTTCCAAGGACTTCGTTATAACGGGAGTCCACTGTAGCTTCCATTAAGAGGCAAACAAACAAACGTCGTAACCATGTCAACGAACAAACATACAAACAAATTGGTTAAAAAAATATAGTACACTCATTCAACAAGCCTACATACCAAGGCATATATGAAGAGTTTGTTCACAAAAACCGATAAGTCCATATTTGCCAAATGGAGATATTTGCGACGAAAGGTCAAGAAAAATAAAGAGAACAATAAGAAAATTTTTGCTCCTTTTGACCATAACTTCAAAAATGTACCTTTATATGTAGTGACCAATATATCATTTAAAAGGTATTAATTTGTACTTTATGACGGAGACCATACTTCAAAATCTTCAAAAATGGACTTATCTTTTTTTGCGAACAAACTCTTCATATTCATCTGTGATGATATTTACTATGGCGATAAATCATTCAAAATAATTACTCTCTGCTTTTCTTTTTCCATTTTTTTTTTTTTTTTTGCTCACTCGTTCATTGCTATCGCTGCGTACAAAGAATTAAGGGTTTTTAATATTGTATTTCCCCAGCATTAAAAAGGAAGTATGGAGAGAAACATTCGAATGCAGGCTAATAAAGGTCGTGATTGCGGAGAACCACAGGCCCAACAAGAACCAACGACAGACCCACGTGAGCGTTCTTCTGACTTAGATATTGAAAGCACATAGTCTTATCTGGACGATTCATTTTTTTTTTTTTGAGGATTTTAAGCCCTCTAGCTACTTTATAAATGGCATGTCATTCTCTGTATAATAATTTTTCGACTCCACCATACTCCACCTCCATCCCAATCTTTTTCTGCATTTTGGGTAAGGTATGGGGTGATAGGACACGAAAAGGTCCCCTTAATAGGACTGTAACAACTACAACTCGGTGTGTTCGAAATGAACGTCGTTATTGAACACGCTGCGCTTTTTTCGTCTCCGTTTGTTGTTCGGATGTGCTCGGCCGAATCTCGCGGTGTTGAAAGGTGAGTTCTTGGCGAATGTAATATTGCCGACTATGAGAGCGTCGTTCTGGAAGCTACTCCTATCCTTAAGTATCGAGGAACCTAAAGAAGAAAACAGAATAGATGGTGGTGAAATAATATGGTGTCCCCTTACGAAGGAGATAGACAATAATGTGTGAAATCATAATGCTTTTAATTTAACCCTAGTTCAAGCTACAAAATGGAGATAAATTAATTTTGTAACAGGATGGTGCACGGCGAATGACATTTATACAGTTGTTCTAGACATACAAAGTTTTCGGTCAGGGGGATAAGAAGTTTCAGAAACACAAATTTGGAAATTCCCCTTCTTTTTTCAACAGATAGTAAGATTTCTTGCATGAATAACGCACACGAAGTGAACGAGACGTGAAGTTACCACCCGCTAATAATGCGGCTACAATGTTTTCTTTTGTTTTCTTTAAATTTCATTAACTTCGTTCTTTGTTTTAATTATAACTGCAACTCCTTACAACTTAAAGGTCTTCGTTTATTTGTAATGACGAGTTTTGTTTGTTTTGTTTTTTATTGTTCCATATTCCACATTTCAACAAATACATAAAACATAAACACCACAATGCAAAAGCACGGATGAATATTGTCAAGTACAGCTTATACGACAATAAAAAAACATGTGAAATATGAGGAATCTACATAGAAGCATTACATGTAGGGTGTAGATTCCCAGATGCGGATGTGAGATTAATTCTTACTTGGTATATGTAATCGAAGGAATGACAATTTGTGAATTGGAGAAATATAAATGTCGAAAAAGAAAAAAGAAACAGAAAAAAACAAAGAAAACGATGTCCGCGGTACAAGACTTTTTGAGAGTTGCGTGATCACCCGAACGAGGTACAAGTCAGATGCAGTGTACAATAGCAGAGATACCAAATGTGTACAAATGTACAAATGTGTACAAACGAGTCTACAGCCAATAAATTCCCTTTGATTCACTGACAAAGTCATTGTGATTGATTTTATTCACATTTTTCATGTCACAAAGACAGATTATTTGGATGAGATACGCATCATTGGAAAAGGGAATTCCTTGAGGTGCATGTAATAGTGGGGTTACTTTCCCTGTGATTATACAAGTGAAAATATTGTTCGGAGGATTATCATGCAGTGCACTTCCATTACATGAACACGATTATAACAAAATTCTCGTTACAAAACATCCAAAAGGGTTATCATCTATAATTCATTTATTTTCATTACTAGTTGGTTATGATCATATTTCGATGTAGCGAAAGGACACCTCCATGCCTCCAAATGCCATCATTTTGTTAGAACAGAAATGATCTGTGCAACTGCCGTATCCTTTTTGTTTTCTTCATTCCCTAACTATCTTTGTCTATGTACGAAATATATGACATGTCACCAATTTTGCATGGGAATTTTAATTCTGTCTATGAGTGTCAATCTGCACCTATACCTCTCTCATGTTCGTCCATGGTGAAGTGAGCGGTGATGATTTTATTCTCGTGGTGGAAAGAGAAACCAGCTTGCTTCATACCCGCCTCGATATCGGACTGAAAGAGAACTGTGTGGAAGATGGCCACCTTGGAACCAAAAGCAAATGGACAATCAAACGATGGAAAAAAAAAGGAAATAAACTGATAAAGTGGCTGCAAAATAAAGAAAAACAATAAATGAAAATGACGTATATAACAAACACTGCACGGGAAAGCCTTGTCTTTTACTTGACCTGCTACCTATTTAGGATAATATATAACAACCAAGTTTGTATATGCAATCATACATTTGTCAGTGAGGTTCAAAGCATATATTTGATAATAACTGAAAACTTATCGTCCGATGCGCAAAATGTATCATTTTCCTTCTTGCGGCTTTTTAGGAAAATATGTTCCTTACATCTGTCACGCCTAGGTGAGTTACGTTACTCTGCACGTACCCGTATGTCATTGTTGTTGTTTTTTCTTTGTTGAATAGATATTCTAATGTTCTAATTTTACATGATTCTGTCTTCCGTCCATTTCCCTCTTTTATGAGGAACCAATTCCGTTAACTCTCCGCATGCTACACTGGTTTCCTGTCCATCACATGCATCCGTGTGAAATGTGTGCGCATTTGACTCATAAGTACAGAAAAGTTTAAGCTCATTGTGCGTTCTTTCATCTAAAAATTAATGTAGTGAAGTGAGGCACAATCAAATTCAATTTCACATCCGTATGTCCGTCCTATAATTTGCATTATCATACAATATTGAACGTCAGACACTATCAGATGATGTACAATATGGATTTTTCATGCTTGCTATGCAATCCATTCTACGAGAAAACATTGTTACGCTACTCACCTCATCGAATTTCCCCTTAAAGAACCTTCCTGAACTATCGTGACCGAGGTACATTTCCGTGTTTGAATCCTGTATGGGAGAGACATCAGTGATCACATTTTTTTGTTGCTATTGTATTCGTTACTCGTTTTTATTTTATTTTACTTAAACAAACAAAAGAATGCGACGCTACATCAGCGGTTAAAAAGACAAATAAAAGACGAAAGCAATTTAAAATATAACGAGACAAAAGAAAATCGTATTTTTTTGAGCAAAAAATATTCTTTCTTAATGATCAACACAACAACATATCAATTTCTTTTTCAAGGATTTCAAACGGCCAAACTGAATTATTTTGTTCACTTTTTGGAATATAAATGGTGTAAACTCGCTCCGAATTGCATTGTAGAAGTACTCATTTGCTATAAAGCGCTAACATGTTTAATACACACACTTACATGCACAATTTACTGACAAGCCCTATAATTTGCTAGAAGATTATTTCAAAGCAAGACATATCATATTTTTGCAGATTTTTTTATTATTATTCATGTTAGTGTTTATTTATTTTGTTTATTTATGTACCTACTTATTCATGTATTTATTTATTCATTCATTTATTTATCTATTTTTACCAACTCACCCAGCCTTGGATCATTTGCAGGCTTGTCGATTGCATTACCCCATCAAGGTACACTCTGAAATCGACTGTACGTTGGGAATAAAAGAAAACTACTTTACATTTTTTACCCCGAGTACTATGGACATTGTGAAAGCTACCTAAAATCATTATAGCAAAAGAAGCAAGAAGAAGAAATGAGGTAAGGGAGAATAAAAGAAGAAAGGAGTGAACATGACGTAATCTAATGGAAAAAGTGGTGCAGATTGAGATCGGATCTTGAGGAAGCGGTCTGATTGTTTGAAAGAAAAAAACGAAATTTGCATTGTGATAAGGATAAAATAAGTATCACAAAAGACTAATGGCGACAGTACCTTGAAAAATATGATTGAAGTTAAAATAATTGGCCTATCTGTTTCACTTATGCTACTAATAGGTAATATTTGTTGGGACGGTATAAGGGAATTAAAGGTATCTTTTTTCTATCTGTCACTAATAATACCTATTCCTGCCTGCCTATCTTTCTATCTTGAATTAGATGAATTGAATTAAATTTCTTCCGTTTAATTTTTACATATCCAAAAGAGAAATCAGAAAGAATTAAAGGTACCTGGGGAACAATTTCTAAGTATAAATGTCATAAACATATGAAACCTGCACCATGAAAACCAATAAAAAAGTCGCCAGACATAGACTATTAGTCAAAGGCAGATTCTAACAGGGCAGATTAAGTTTTAAAGTAATGTATAACTAAATTCCAATGGACTCTCTTAAATTATCTAAATTTTGTAAAGAATGCACTCTGGATAAAACAGGCTCTGAAGTACGATGTATATCAATTTCAGCTGAATCTTACAATTCATTCTTTGCTGTTGTTACAGTGGTTTACATCTTTCTTTCTTTTTCATTCTCACTTCAGACAAAGAGAGGGAGAGAGAGAGAGAGGTGAATATACTTTGCATTTAATTGATACTTTATACACTGACATTACTAACTTGATCTTTTATCTTTTTGAGACCATACAAAGATGAAAAAAAAAAACCAGGCATGTTCCCTGTAATGAAATAGGTACGTCTTAAGGAAGACTTTCTCCCTCAAGGAAAAACAAGTAGGGGAAAGAAAAATCAATTAGTTAAATGTCACCCAAACCCCTAAAAACAAACAAACACTGAATAGTATTTATAAATATAAAAGACAATCATTAGCATCCCACATATAATCACGATGTCACTTCTCACCGCCTGGCTGACAGGAGACCGCCACGTAGATCCATTCATTATAAGTGACCCCTGACATCTCAGCTGTGACGTCACCATAACGTCCAATGAGCGTACTGCAGAGGATGAATGTTGTGTACGTAGATTATTTTGAATAAGACTAGCAATTGAATAAGACCAGACAATCACAAACATTGTTTTTTTTTTCTTTTTAAGCCAGCTTGATTACCTCTTGTGCACATTAATGTTTGTTTCTTCTTTTCTTTTTCACATGTGATTATATGCATTTCGCTCGTGATCAAAATATAAATCTTATTCAAAACCAACATCACAGATACTGGACACACACACACACACACAGACACACAAGAAATCTTGAGGTACCTGCATGACGGAAAATTGTGTCGAAAATTATGTTTCAACAAATAATGAATTTGCGCACAGAATGATCCGTCAATATTGGCATTTCGGCAGATATCTATTCCATGGTGTTGTACTGAATGCCCAACAACTTTTATTTTATTTTTTCTATCTAATCTGTCAGATAACATCATTTTTTATCATCAGGTGGATATGCTGCGAAGCACTATTCATAGAGATGACAGGAATACTTACACCACGGATGCTGTTAATCTCCTAGTGAGCTCAAAAACAATGTGCCTAATTTTACGAAAGCCCTTCGTTGTCCTGGGCATTATTACTGAAAATTGGACAATTTAATGTGGACTGGCCTGGAATACAAACTGTAGTCATTGACAATGTAATTTATAAACGATATTTTTTTTTTTTTTTTTTTTTTGCTGTATTTCCCCCTTAGGGCTTTAGGAAGCATATCGACGTGTAGTTGAAAAATAAACTTACTGGTTCTGGACATACAAATTGAAGAATCCGTCGCTGGTCCCAAAGATAGGAAAGATCTGAGAAGGATCCGATCCATCGATGAAACACCAGGCAATCATGGTCAGGTGAATGTCTACTTTTAGTTTGGTGACGTCACCGAGTATGACGTAACCTCCTTCGTCACCGAAGACGATGGCATCGTTGATACTACAGGAAGATACGAGCAAGACGTCAAAGTTCCGCATTTCACACACACATACGCGCGCACTGTCACGTACTATTACACTTCGCACATATTATTTTAAATGGTTACAGTGAGTTCATAAGAAGGAGGTTGAATAATCGAAGAACGCAAATGGTTTTTGGAGTCTAGAACCTAGCGTTTTCCGGGCCAAGAAAAAAAAAAAGAAGAAAGTGAATAAATAAATGAAAGAGGAAAGTGAATGCAATGGCAAATCCCAATCATAACAAATTAGTTGAGTGAATAAACCGATATTCTTCCATTTTATGGATAATTCAATGTTAAAGTCTATCATACAAACATATAGCAATGGATTCCTCTATACGTTGATTGACATTGATCTATTGCAACGACGATAACATTTTTTTCCTTTGTTTAGCTGCAAATGTGGTCATTGCGAATAAAAAAAAAACGCGTTTTAAGGTGGAACATTATG
Organism: Diadema setosum; assembly: GCA_033980235.1. Lineage (NCBI taxonomy): Eukaryota > Metazoa > Echinodermata > Echinoidea > Diadematoida > Diadematidae > Diadema > Diadema setosum. The sequence goes on from CM067065.1 coordinate 33,168,119, forward strand.
ATTTTTGATTAAAAGGGGAAAAAAAGACATGGAATCATTGGGGAGGTGAAATATTTTTTCCATACCTTTCCAGGCACTGGTAATTGAGATTCGACCAGATGATATTGTGTTGATCCAGCTGAAAGACTCCCACCTTACCACCTTGAAACGCGATGTCAAATACCTCCCCCGAGTCAACTATCAGACCATTGTTTGAATAGATGTACAGCCTTTGAAATGCGGGGAAATATAAGACAGGGAAAATGCAAACATTCTATACAGTTTAAGCTCTGCATTGTAAAGAAATGCGAGGCAATTACAATAACTGTTGACGTGAACGCCGGAAGACAAAAATAATGCAGATTAGGTGTGTTTGGACAAAAACACAAAAAGGGAAAAAATAATTTATGGAAAATCAAAAGTTTCATATAGTGTTTATAATTCCCTCTTTATTCTGTTCCGGGAGATATACCGTTGATGTCTTAAAAATAATTTGAGATCTTTATAAGGCACGCTACCTCAATATTTTCGATTGATCCCTTCACCAGATAAGGAAAAGAAAACTGAATTGTAAATTGGAATACAATGACTCGTGCAACAGAGCACAGAACTGTCACAAGCATCGTAAATTGAATAACAATCTGTTAAGCAACTTGACATGCCCAGAGGTGACATACGCTTGTTCGCTCATGTTTTCAGACAGTCCATAAACTTAACTCTTTATGTGCCACGGTGGAAACCCCTCTGTGCCACATTATTCTGGTTTTAATAATTCAAATATTCAATATTTATGGTATATTATTGTTCAGGTGACTTATCGACAAGACCCGCTCCGCTACAATGGCATTTAATAAACGCCTTTTTGAATAGCTAATTATGTTCTTCTGTCTTGTCGACTTTCATACTGCTTTGCCTTCCTTAGCATGTTGTGTTTTTCACTTGCGAAGCAACGGAGGAGAGTATCCTTGACGTACCATCGTAGAGAAGATATCGTTGACAAGTTCTATTTTGAAGAAGTTACAACTATTACAATCAGCAAATTCATTCTCAACAAAGAGTTAATTGGGTCTCTTGGTCGTCGAGAACTTAAGTTATCTTCTCACTTTGTCTAAGTGTATACCTAAACATGCCGATAGACGGTCTGAAAGTGAGCCGCCAGCGGTAAGACGTGCGGTATTCCCACGTCGTGCTTGGCCTGTCATGCCAGAGAACCTTGGTGTAGCCGCCATGATTATCATGCCGATAGAGGGCGTAGTACATGGTGTCGCCTGCGTTCGGAGCCTGCACTCTCTGAAATAATAATAAAAAAAGCAGACAGAAACAAACGGTAATACGAGACCATAATGCGTGATAGTCATAGGACATTTTTATTGTTTTCATTTTATATATCCGATGGGTGTTTTTTCCTTCTTTTTTTCATTCGCCACTGTTAAATCCTATCTCTGTTCACTCACCACAGCTAACTCAACTGCATAACCATATAATATTGTGTAATGACTGTTATTTTTGTTTTTCTTTATTTTGCAATAACTAAATCAGCATAATTATTATTCTACCTACACGGTTTTATTACAGAATAATGATTACTGAACAGCAATAGAATACGTATCATTATGATTTTCAACTAGGACGCGAATTTCCATACCTTTATCATGACCCCCTTCAAAGAATGGATGTGTCGGGAATACGGCGACCAACTCAACAAGCGGTAGTCCCGCCACCACTGAACCAGGTAGAAGTCGTCGTTGCTCTGGTAGCCGAACACGATCCCAATGGAATTGTCCTGTCCCGACTCTGGCGACTGGTCAACGTACATCGTTCCCGTGAATACCATGTCCCCGAGATTGTCCCGGCTGACCAGGCTGGACGGCTCGGCGTTGAACGGACCAGTGACCTCCCGCCCCTTGTATAATGATAAAATATTATGTTCATTCCGATAAAAGAGCAACTGCTTCCAGTTCTACTACTTCTAAGAATGTACAGTAATGGTACTTTTGCAGTGCAGAGCATTTGAACTTATGCAATGGTGGAACGAATAATAAGGAAAAGGAGCCTTTTTCTACTGTAATCATTAATCATTATTAGAATCTGGATGAACCAGGACACATCAAATTAAGAATGTAGTTTTACCTGCTTAAGTTATGATTGCAGAGGAAGAAAAAAAAAGTCGAGAAAAAGAGGAATAACATTTTTTTTCCTTTTCACATCCTCAACTGTGAGCTAGTTACAAGCTTGATAAAAAAAAATGCACAAAATGGGCATAACCGTGATCATACAGATCAGTAAATCGAATAATTACAAAGTACAAGCAATCAAACGTCATATATTTGTTACAAAATTCTGTCTTCCTTTTAACATTCATTTCGTAGAAACGTTAATATCAGAAATGCCATGCAACACACATCACATGATTCTTACAATTGCCTTATAGAGTTTTGCTGCATGGCATTTCTGATATTAACGTTTCTACGAAATGAATGTTCAAAGGAAGACAGAATGTCTACAAAATTCGTTCATGTCTATGTGGTTTCGGAATGCCGGCACACTGCATGAAATTCATCGCGGCACACTGAGTGATATCGTATGATGAGATTCAACATTTTAGTCAAGACTACATATTTAAAAAAAAAAAAAAAATGAAATTGATGTAGAGAAAAAAAAAATCATCTCTACGATACAAGCAGCAGGCCTAGTGGGTGAGTTCAATTAGTAATCATTGGGTGATCACTTACCAAAGGCAAATGACAATACGTTTAGCTGATACTTAAAAATAATTATCATGAGTATAATGAGTATGTCACGGACCGCGTGTTTGAAGTACCACGTTGGGGTGTATGCGTTGGTTTTAAGATTCGACGAGTATCCGTCGATGAAAGAAGCTGTATGATACTGTTTGCTCCGGGGACAGTTGTCAAATGGATCCGGATATCCGTCTCCGTCCGTATCCTCTTCACAAACGTCACCAATCCAGTTTTCTGAGGAAAATCATGATTCAAATTGAAGTTTCGTTCAATCCAAAGATAACATAACATTTCTCCTTGCTTGCGTTGGCTAAGACTGGAAAAAAATCCAGTATAAATGCACAATGGTGATTATACTTGAGTGCATCTATCATAGCGGATAGGCACGTTTAAACAGAGATATATTTCGGTTCAATTGATACAGCTTGATAGCACGTTACAGTAAAGACAGTCACCCGAATGTTACTGTGCAATGCGTCGCTGTCTCATCAACTCTAAAACTCTCTACATGACACTAATACACTTGAAATGCAGGCCGGATTTTTAAAGTTGCTACAACTACCAGTACCACATAAAAATAGTTGATGTTTCACAAAGACGCTCTGTCTAAAGCCAAGAGAGGCAGGAAAGGACAATAAGAGAGAAATAGATAAACTTATTGAAGGTGGAAGAGAGAAAGAAATAAGTTACGATTAATGTCTTCCTGGTCCACATTGGCCACCAGAGGGCAGTTGTCATTCTCATCGGGGATACCATCACCATCCATGTCATCGTCACATTCGTCCCCTGTATTGATTGAGACATCGAGCAGTTATGTCGCAATGCAGGCAGGGACAATGATATAGGGCGGATTGAAATTTCATGTACAATAGTATTACGCCTCATTTTAGAGGTTGCCTTGTCTGAGTTCTCACAAATAATGCAGTGTCTTCTGCGCCGGGTCAAGAGCTATCGCATTCTCAGTAATATGTCTTCTTCTTCTTCTTCTTCTTCTTCTTCTTCTTCTTCTTCTTCTTCATCTCCTTATATTTTCAGGGACACTTGTTAGTATTAAACACAGAAGGAAGGCGAAAGCTATTGTTATTTGTTTGTTTGTTTTTTGTTTTCTTATAAATATCACTCAATGGAAAACAAATGTATCCAAGTAGTATTTTTGTTTGTTCATTACAGTTAATAATTAATTTGTTTCTTTTGACTATATCAAACGCCTAAAATATGCTTGATTCCTTTAAACACTTGTGATAAAAATAAGAACAAACAAAGACGAAAGTGTCTGCGTAAATTCTGTTTACCTATTCCATCATCGTCCGTGTCCGTTTGGTCGCCATTCTGCACGCTGGGACAGTTATCATCATAGTCGAATGCTCCGTCACCGTCCCTTCGACGAAAAACAATGAACATTTTAAACATTTAAACTGTGCTACTGACGGGTTGAAATAACCAGTAACATGCCACACCATGTACAGATGTAGATACACATTATGCAGTGTGTCCATAGACTGTGCGTTTGCTTGTTTACGTTAATCTGTAATGGCAAGCTACATTTATTTTTATCAGCTACGATGAAATGTAGTTGTCAGTTTCAGTGGTTATCAGGATTTGCCGTTATCATGTTTGCACAGTGTTTGATAGCTTTGAATTCAATCAGGATGGATGCAGCATTCTTTCTTTTTTTAGCTCTTTTTTCGTACATTTATAGTGCATCCTGTATATCCAGAGTGCATAACGTTAAATAAAGATAAGTAGGTAGTATGCGTTTTGGAAAATAAAATTAATTATAAAGAATGGGAAAGCAAGTGACAGATGGATCTAATCAATGAAACAGATAATCGTTGTATTTATCGCTGGTATCTGAAGGACATACGAAGAAATCTCATCACCCCATTCACGCTGTGTAAATACGTCATACCACAGCGTCGCCAAATTACAGACACACTCTATGGTGACTTGCACGCATTTCACACTAGTATGACCAGAGACTGTCATCAAGATCACGTGATGCCATGTGCTCCGTTCCGGAAGCGTTCCGGAAATGTACTGGCCAAGTGCGTGGCAAGATGGCGAAGGGGTGGCTTCAAAGCGAATGATGAATGAAATATCCAGGTACTTATAATAGATATCATTGGTACGAATATATCACCAATATCTGATTTTCTGATGATGCTGGATATAATGATTGATACTCGTAATATGAATAGTGCCACTGCTGCTCAGGTTGTTTAGTTCTTCTTTCTTTCTAATTTTCGTTGAGGACAGTTTTTAATATTTGTTTGTTCGTTTGTTTGTTTGTTTGTTCATTTCCATGTAAGAGATGGCTGGATAGCCCATATTCAGCTACGTTAAAGGACAAGTTCACCTTCATATACATGTGGATTGAGTGAATGCAGCAATATCAGTAGAACACATCAGTGAAAGTTTGGGGGAAATCGGAAAATCCGTTCATAAGTAATGAATTTTTAAAGTATCTGCCCAGTTACTGCTGGATGAGAAGACTACTACAGTGTATGATGTCATAATATGCGTACAACGACATAAAGAAAATAAAAAGAAATTTCACAAAATTTCACTTTTTGAACAAAGTGTACATTTCCTCAACTTGTCACGGACATATCATAAGGGTGATACTATTCCCCTTGCCTTCTGAAAGAGGGGAGTCAAAGGACCTTTTATTAAGCGAGGAAAGTGAAAATATGTTGAATTTTCTTTATATGTTCTTTATATCGTTGTACTGATGTGACATCACAAGCTAAAGTAGTCTTCTCATCCAGCCTTCAGTGAGCAGAAACTTCAAAAATTCATAACTCTAGCACGGATTGTCTGATTTTCCTCAAACTTTCACTGATATGTTTTACTAGATTATTGCTGCATTCACTCAACCCACATGTCTATGAAGGTGAACTTGTCCTTTCAGCTGGTCTTCCATGGACTCATAACATAATCTTATGAGTCCATAAAGTTAATCATGACTGTCAGCTATTAACTTTGGGAAGCATGCACACTTAAAAATAAATAAATATATAAACAAGTAAACAAGGCCGGAGCGCCATACGCGGTGTATCTTACTCATCAACGTTGGAATCGTCATCGCACGCGTTTCCGTAGCCGTTCTTGTTGGAGTCCGTCTGTCCGTTGTTGGCATCTAGAGGGCAGTTGTCACACGCGTCTCCCACGGCATCACCATCTGTGTCAGTCTGATCAGGGTTTGGAATTTTCTGACAGTTATCCGAGCCGTCACTGATGCCTGGAATCGGGAAACGAAGAAGCCAAAAAAAGAAGAAAAACAAACAATCAAGACACTCAAACAAACATACAAGCGAAAAAAGACAAAACAGCCAAAAAAGACACACATGCACAAAATGTCCAAATTTGTTGTCCAGGAAAATGGGGTTGATAATAAGGCGATTAGACAGCTTTCATTCTTGGGTCTTGTTCAGCTTTATTGTCTGCAAGGCAGCCGTGTGTTTGTTTCTTGGGTTGTGTTTTAAGCAGTTTTTCTACAACCCTTTTAGTGGGAGAATATAATGATCAGGTATGTCTCGGAGACCCCGTTTCATTTCTTTAAATCCTTTACACACTCTTCACTTTCAAGTCTAATAGCTTTTGAAAGGATAGTTATACTGCTTTGAATGTCGTCTGTTATCATGGACAGAATGTGTTGATAGAATATGCCTAATTTGAGCTTAATCTTATAAATGCCGTCATTGTTGTTCCTCCAATGATTTACATCCTGTCTTTTGTCCCTTTTTGAGCACGGCTTGGTAAAGATTAAGCGTTTGAATAGACCCTGTACTTCAGAGACTATTCTTAGTTCACACTTTTCCAAAGTGTCTGCTTTTTACTTGTTGGTATTTAGATAGGTTAGGGGAGTCCATTTGAATTAAGTTATATATCATTTTACAGCTCAGAGTCTGGTCTTTAATAATCTGCCCTTAACTAAAAATCCATGTCTGGCGACTTTTTGCTGTTTTTGTGATGAAGGGTCACATATCTAATATATCGTGTCATAGTCGATAAGATATAGCTTGGCAGTTTCGATAATTTTACTATGTGAAGAGCCGTGTGTCATTGTGATGTGAATGGTAAAAGAGAAAGGGACGCAAATTTATTTTAATACGGTAATTTTTGTTGCTATTTTTTCTGCATCGAGGAGAGTACATACTTCAGTTTGTATCCTAATCCTATTATGTGGGTGAGTCCTTTATAGTCGCATACCATCGTTGTCGTCGTCGGAGTCGCATGCGTTCCCACTGGCGTCATCATCATCGTTATTCTGTTCAGCATTCGAAGTTCCCGGACAATTGTCGCAGGCATCGCCGACTTGATCTCCATCGCTGTCTGCCTGGTTATAGTTGGACACTAGAGGGCAGTTGTCCTGATTTAAAGTTTGTAGAAAAAAAAAGAAATGTTAAAAGTAAAGAAACATCAATATTAATGGAATTATGCTAATGATTTAAGGGAAGATTTTGTGATCACTTTTTTGAGAAACATTATAAATAACACGTAATTCTCGTTGATTTTCCAACCGTATCTATACCCTGTTTCATAGAGCTGTTCATAAAGTTTAAATACACACGACGTATGTGCCAATACGTGTGCCCACTTCCCCCCCCCCCCCTTCCCTAAGGTACGACCGTAAGTCATTATTTCATGTTCACTGGGATAAAAATACTCTTTCTATGAAACGATGTGTAAAAATGTAAGGATAATCATTATTATAAATGTCAGGATCCCACTTGGCTTGCCATATTCCATTCGTTCCTGAAGTTGTGCGTGACTTTGCGAACAGCTTTATAAAACAGGACAATGGTCTATTCATAGTCGGTGCTGATATCTCAGAAACATTCTGCACATTCCTTCAGTGCACTAAAAACGATACTTAAAGCCCCCCCCCCCCCCCCCTTCTTCAGCAAATTCAATTCTAGATAGGCCTATCAAGAACGAACAGCAATACACAAAGATTTGGGCATCCACACCTCGTCGTTCTTGATGAAGTCGTTGTCGGCATCGGGGTCGCAGGAGTCGCCAATCTTGTCATCGTCGGCGTCTTCTTGCCCGCTGTTAGGATACCCGGGGCAGTTGTCCCGTACACAGCGAGTGTCGTTCGGCTGTCGGCACGCAAGCCTCGTGTCAACCTGCCCGTCCAGGTCTTCATCTCGACCGCAGACATAACCGTCCCCAGCCCAGCCCATGTCGGCATCGCACTGTGGATGTCATGAAATCAGTCGAGAACAACAAATACCGGGTGTTAGTTTCGTTCGTGGTCTTAGAGAGAAACATTACTGCCCTGTAACGATGAGTACATCCATGGAGTTAAGATTATTTGATTAATAATTGACTACCTTCTTTGATTCAAATTAACAAGCAAAAATGATAATTGACTACTTACTTTGATTCAAATTAAAAAACAAAATCAAAGGTAGGTTCGAAAAGTAAATCAAAGAAATATAGGATATTCTACAACTGAGTAACGTCACAAAAATAATGTGAATAGGTTAGAAAGCTGGTTCCATCTTTGCAAGGCTTACGTGCTTGGCAGATTTGTACTATTAATGTTATGTAAAAAGCTAAAAAAAAAATGCAAAGGAGTCCAGACTGTATAGCTCGGACCTTCAATTACCTCGCAGTAGTACGTTCCTGGGCCAGTGTACGTGCAGATGGCGTTGGGGTCGCACTCACTAGAGTTTTCGGCGCAATGGTCTACGGGGAGGAAGCAGCCTTCCTCGTTCGTCCCTACGTAACCATGGAGACAGGAACCGCAGAGATGTCCTCCCTGAAAATTGAACGCATTCACACGATCGGCAGTTTGCTCTTTTCTGATACTATAAGCTTAATACTGTCAATTCAAGTGATTAGTGTTGTTGTTTCTCTCATTGTAATGAAATGAAATGAAATGAAATGAGATGAAATGAGATGAGATGAGATGAGATGAGATGAGATGAGATGAGATGAGATGAGATGAGTTGAGTTGAGATGAGATGAGATGACATGACATGACATGACATGACATGTTATGACATGACACGAAATGACATGACATGACATGACATGAAATGAAATGAAATGAAATGAAATGAAATGAAATGAAATGAGATGAAACGAAATGAGATGAAATGAGATGAGATGAGATGAGATGAGATGAGATGAGTTGAGTTGAGATGAGATGAGATGAGATGAGATGACATGACATGACATGACATGACACGAAATGACATGACATGACATGAAATGAAATGAAATGAAATGAGATGATATGAGATGAGATGAGATGAGATGAGATGAGATGACATGACATGACATGACATGACATGACATGACAGTCATGACATGACATGTCATGACATGACATGAAATGACATGACATGACATGACATGAAATGAAATGGAATGAAATGAAATGGAATGAAACGAAATCAAATGAGATAAAATGAAATGAAACATAAAGGCGAAAAAAGGGCTACTTTGCAGTGGCTTAGTGGATCATTATTGAACTTTCATAGTGTCTGAAAATTTCGAGATCTAGTGCTTTGTTATGACGGTGGCAAAAAAAAAATGTTAGTGTTTCCATTGTGAAGCTCTGATGAGACCTAAAACCATGGGATATGTGGTATCCCGTACTGTTTGATCATCTAACTATACTGGACCTACAAATTGTCTACCTTATTTGGTTGGTTATGACTTGAAATAAAATCGAACACGTTTAAAATTCCAAATGACCTGTCACCATAACTACAATGATACAACGCAGGTGTTTGTTTGTTTGTTTGTTTGTTTGTTTGTTTGTTTGTTTGTTCATTTCCATCTAAGAAGATGGCTGGATAGCCCATATTCAGCTACGTTAAGCTGGTCTTCCATGGGGTCCAGTTGGATGTGAGGTGGGACCACTTTACCGGGTTAGACATCCTGCTCTTTGCGATGGATGAATGAAGTGGGATCTTTAATGTGCATGAGTTGTGACTCTCTCATACACGGGACCTCCATTTTATGTCCTATCCGAGGGACAGAGTGGTTTGCCTCTTGTTAGAGGGAACGGTAGGCTTACACACAACATTGCTCAGTCCAGACTCGGGTTCGAACCCGGGCCGTGTGATCGTGAGGCAGACGCGCTACCAACTGAGCCAACTCACCGCCCTGGTGACTGGTTTCGACAGATCTCTATCTTGCAACTGATTGACAAATTGCCCTACATCGACGTAAATAAGCACTGAATTGATCAGTGTTTTAGTAGTAGCCATGATAAAAAACCATGGGCGTACATACTCGAGCAGGATTCGAACCCACGACCTCCTGATCACCGGACAGGCGTCATCTCCACTAGACCACCGAGCTTTCGCCCGACAGCAAGTGTTGGTTCTAATCCTTATAGCATGCAGCGGGTACTGCTTTTGTTATTCAAATTTATGAAGTTCTTCCGTCGTGATGTTTTTATTGCAACTGATTGACAAATTGCCCTACATCGACGTAAATAAGCACTGAATTGATCAGTGTTTTAGTAGTAGCCATGATAAAAAATCATGGGCGTACATACTCGAGCAGGATTCGAACCCACGACCTCCTGATCACCGGACAGGCGTCATCTCCACTAGACCACCGAGCTTTCGCCCGACAGCAAGTGTTGGTTCTAATCCTTATAGCATGCAGCGGGTACTGCTTTTGTTATTCAAATTTATGAAGTTCTTCCGTCGTGATGTTTTTATTGCAACTGATTGACAAATTGCCCTACATCGACGTAAATAAGCACTGAATTGATCAGTGTTTTAGTAGTAGCCATGATAAAAAATCATGGGCGTACATACTCGAGCAGGATTCGAACCCACGACCTCCTGATCACCGGACAGGCGTCATCTCAACTAGACCACCGAACTTTCGCCCGACAGCAAGTGTTGGTTCTAATCCTTATAGCATGCAGCGGGTACTGCTTTTGTTATTCAAATTTATGAAGTTCTTCCGTCGTGATGTTTTTATTGCAACTGATTGACAAATTGCCCTACATCGACGTAAATAAGCACTGAATTGATCAGTGTTTTAGTAGTAGCCATGATAAAAAATCATGGGCGTACATACTCGAGCAGGATTCGAACCCACGACCTCCTGATCACCGGACAGGCGTCATCTCCACTAGACCACCGAGCTTTCGCCCGACAGCAAGTGTTGGTTCTAATCCTTATAGCATGCAGCGGGTACTGCTTATGTTATTCAAATTTATGAAGTTCTTCCGTCGTGATGTTTTTATTGCAACTGATTGACAAATTGCCCTACATCGACGTAAATAAGCACTGAATTGATCAGTGTTTTAGTAGTAGCCATGATAAAAAATCATGGGCGTACATACTCGAGCAGGATTCGAACCCACGACCTCCTGATCACCGGACAGGCGTCATCTCCACTAGACCACCGAGCTTTCGCCCGACAGCAAGTGTTGGTTCTAATCCTTATAGCATGCAGCGGGTACTGCTTTTGTTATTCAAATTTATGAAGTTCTTCCGTCGTGATGTTTTTATTGCAACTGATTGACAAATTGCCCTACATCGACGTAAATAAGCACTGAATTGATCAGTGTTTTAGTAGTAGCCATGATAAAAAATCATGGGCGTACATACTCGAGCAGGATTCGAACCCACGACCTCCTGATCACCGGACAGGCGTCATCTCCACTAGACCACCGAGCTTTCGCCCGACAGCAAGTGTTGGTTCAAATCCTTATAGCTGCTCGAGTATGTACGCCCATGATTTTTTTATCATGGCTACTGCTAAAACACTGATCAATTCAGTGCTTATTTACGTCGATGTAGGGCAATTTGTCAATCAGTTGCAATAAAAACATCACGACGGAAGAACTTCATAAATTTGAATAACAAAAGCAGTACCCGCTGCATGCTATAAGGATTAGAACCAACACTTGCTGTCGGGCGAAAGCTCGGTGGTCTAGTGGAGATGACGCCTGTCCGGTGATCAGGAGGTCGTGGGTTCGAATCCTGCTCGAGTATGTACGCCCATGATTTTTTATCATGGCTACTACTAAAACACTGATCAATTCAGTGCTTATTTACGTCGATGTAGGGCAATTTGTCAATCAGTTGCAATAAAAACATCACGACGGAAGAACTTCATAAATTTGAATAACAAAAGCAGTACCCGCTGCATGCTATAAGGATTAGAACCAACACTTGCTGTCGGGCGAAAGCTCGGTGGTCTAGTGGAGATGACGCCTGTCCGGTGATCAGGAGGTCGTGGGTTCGAATCCTGCTCGAGTATGTACGCCCATGATTTTTTATCATGGCTACTACTAAAACACTGATCAATTCAGTGCTTATTTACGTCGATGTAGGGCAATTTGTCAATCAGTTGCAATAAAAACATCACGACGGAAGAACTTCATAAATTTGAATAACAAAAGCAGTACCCGCTGCATGCTATAAGGATTAGAACCAACACTTGCTGTCGGGCGAAAGCTCGGTGGTCTAGTGGAGATGACGCCTGTCCGGTGATCAGGAGGTCGTGGGTTCGAATCCTGCTCGAGTATGTACGCCCATGATTTTTTATCATGGCTACTACTAAAACACTGATCAATTCAGTGCTTATTTACGTCGATGTAGGGCAATTTGTCAATCAGTTGCAATAAAAACATCACGACGGAAGAACTTCATAAATTTGAATAACAAAAGCAGTACCCGCTGCATGCTATAAGGATTAGAACCAACACTTGCTGTCGGGCGAAAGCTCGGTGGTCTAGTGGAGATGACGCCTGTCCGGTGATCAGGAGGTCGTGGGTTCGAATCCTGCTCGAGTATGTACGCCCATGATTTTTTATCATGGCTACTACTAAAACACTGATCAATTCAGTGCTTATTTACGTCGATGTAGGGCAATTTGTCAATCAGTTGCAATAAAAACATCACGACGGAAGAACTTCATAAATTTGAATAACAAAAGCAGTACCCGCTGCATGCTATAAGGATTAGAACCAACACTTGCTGTCGGGCGAAAGCTCGGTGGTCTAGTGGAGATGACGCCTGTCCGGTGATCAGGAGGTCGTGGGTTCGAATCCTGCTCGAGTATGTACGCCCATGATTTTTTATCATGGCTACTACTAAAACACTGATCAATTCAGTGCTTATTTACGTCGATGTAGGGCAATTTGTCAATCAGTTGCAATAAAAACATCACGACGGAAGAACTTCATAAATTTGAATAACAAAAGCAGTACCCGCTGCATGCTATAAGGATTAGAACCAACACTTGCTGTCGGGCGAAAGCTCGGTGGTCTAGTGGAGATGACGCCTGTCCGGTGATCAGGAGGTCGTGGGTTCGAATCCTGCTCGAGTATGTACGCCCATGATTTTTTATCATGGCTACTACTAAAACACTGATCAATTCAGTGCTTATTTACGTCGATGTAGGGCAATTTGTCAATCAGTTGCAATAAAAACATCACGACGGAAGAACTTCATAAATTTGAATAACAAAAGCAGTACCCGCTGCATGCTATAAGGATTAGAACCAACACTTGCTGTCGGGCGAAAGCTCGGTGGTCTAGTGGAGATGACGCCTGTCCGGTGATCAGGAGGTCGTGGGTTCGAATCCTGCTCGAGTATGTACGCCCATGATTTTTTATCATGGCTACTACTAAAACACTGATCAATTCAGTGCTTATTTACGTCGATGTAGGGCAATTTGTCAATCAGTTGCAATAAAAACATCACGACGGAAGAACTTCATAAATTTGAATAACAAAAGCAGTACCCGCTGCATGCTATAAGGATTAGAACCAACACTTGCTGTCGGGCGAAAGCTCGGTGGTCTAGTGGAGATGACGCCTGTCCGGTGATCAGGAGGTCGTGGGTTCGAATCCTGCTCGAGTATGTACGCCCATGATTTTTTATCATGGCTACTACTAAAACACTGATCAATTCAGTGCTTATTTACGTCGATGTAGGGCAATTTGTCAATCAGTTGCAATAAAAACATCACGACGGAAGAACTTCATAAATTTGAATAACAAAAGCAGTACCCGCTGCATGCTATAAGGATTAGAACCAACACTTGCTGTCGGGCGAAAGCTCGGTGGTCTAGTGGAGATGACGCCTGTCCGGTGATCAGGAGGTCGTGGGTTCGAATCCTGCTCGAGTATGTACGCCCATGATTTTTTATCATGGCTACTACTAAAACACTGATCAATTCAGTGCTTATTTACGTCGATGTAGGGCAATTTGTCAATCAGTTGCAATAAAAACATCACGACGGAAGAACTTCATAAATTTGAATAACAAAAGCAGTACCCGCTGCATGCTATAAGGATTAGAACCAACACTTGCTGTCGGGCGAAAGCTCGGTGGTCTAGTGGAGATGACGCCTGTCCGGTGATCAGGAGGTCGTGGGTTCGAATCCTGCTCGAGTATGTACGCCCATGATTTTTTATCATGGCTACTACTAAAACACTGATCAATTCAGTGCTTATTTACGTCGATGTAGGGCAATTTGTCAATCAGTTGCAATAAAAACATCACGACGGAAGAACTTCATAAATTTGGATCTCTATCTCTGTTTACACAAATTTCTGTCAATTAAAACTTACACCAAATTAGATATCCGAAGGGGGAGGGAGGTAGTATGTTACCAGCCATATTCTGAGATTGACAATATTGACTAAAAATGTTGACGGTCTTTTTCCAACGCATACTGCTCGATGGAAGCATTATGGCTTAGTCACATCCATTTTTTTTTTTTAAATATATGGGATTCACTAAATATTATGTCGAACCTTGCAGTAAGGTAAGAAAGACAAGCACACGATAAACATACACTCACTGACATATAAACCATGACTACACACAAGATGAAGGAAACACGTCACCTGCGTATTTATGCACTCAGCATTTGGATCGCATCCTCCATTAGACATTTGACATTCGTCAACGTCATTACAGACCTGTGAAAAAAAAAAAGAAATGAAAATGGTTGAATGACTGTAAAAAAAACATTGTCAACTTGAAATCTGGTACCTGTTGTATGGACCTCCCCCCCCCCCCCCCCCAGAAAACTCACATTAGTTTTAAACAGCGTTTCTTTGTGAGAAAAAAAAAAGTTTATCAATAATCCAAGTTATCATGTCTTGCCCGAATTTTCCAAGGAAAAAAAAATAATGAACGGATAAGTGAATATAATGAATAAATGAATAAATGAAATGGAGAATATAGAAAAAAAAGTAGACCACATTATCAAAGGAAACTAATCCAGAAGCATCAGGGAACAAAACATATTATACATGATCACTATAATTAGTAAGATAACCGTGAGTGTTTTTTATTTGTATTTATTTATCCTTATCTTTTTTAATGCCGCTGCGTATGACATTTATTTGTGCCTTTCCCACGTTACCTGGCGATGGTTTCTGGTGTGTTCCAGCCCGTAGCCGTGGGTGACCTCGCCCTCATACCCAGCGGGACAGCGTCCGCAGACGTATCCGGGTACGAGGTTGAGGCATTCCACCGGCTCCCAGCACGGGTTATCGACGGCACACTAATAACGCAGAATAATTGAGAGAAAATGAAAGCAATAAAAGAGTCGATAATAATTATTTTCCTAAGTACAGTACTGTTCATTCCTATCATAATAAACACGGATATAACGAGATTCTCGTTATAAGGAATTAGACATTCAGGTCCTAGAATTACCATCACTACATTTTTGTAGATTGTACTTTATTATTTGACTGTAATAAATTTCGATAATAACGAAAGAAAACGGTAGGTTCTGAGGACTTCGTTACGCTCAGAGTCATCTGTAGCATTAACATGAAACGTCATGTTGGTGATTAGCTCTTTTTTTAATGTGGCATTCACATTTACCTTTTGGAGGAGAGATCTCTTATAGAAACATACAAGTACCTCTCGTGCGTGGTTAGATGTTTGTGATTACACTTTCAAAACGGTTATCAATTTCTAGTCTAATCGGGACTTTCACCTATCAAACATTTGACGTTTGAACCTAAATTACAAATGCATTCACTTCAACTGGAGGAATTAAGTGAATAGATGTTACTTCTTATTTATTTATTGATCTTACCTCATCGATATCAGTACAGTTGCCTTCTGTGCCGTTATAACCAGGCGGACAATCCAAGCAACGGTGCGTGGCGCTCCCAACGTTGATACATCGCACACCTTCAATGCACGGTCCGGGCTGCTGCAAGCATGGACCTGTAAAATGCCACGTATTATCTTACCGGTCCTGGCATCATGTAATTCACGTTGTTATGGTTTGACTAGATGATGATGTATGTGTTTGCATTTGTACGATCATAGTTCCCTTTTCCCAGGACTGTCTTTTGGCCATAATATTTTCAATGCATGCAAAAATTAGTCATTTTTTTTTCTCTATTTGACAACAACCAAAAATAAACAAACATTACGCAAAACAATTGCAAGGAACGTAAACAAGACTATTAACTTAGAGGCTCGAGTTACGAAAATGCTTATAGGCGAACGTCAAAACGTGTCGCTAATACTGTCGACGGATCATGTAGGACGTCGGCACGTGAATAGCATGTTCCGATCGGATAATTATAGTGACTATCATTTTAACAGAAGAAAGTTTTCAAAACCTTTACACAAAAATGTATTCGGGGAGAATAGATGAAACGGTATTGCTCATCAACCTAAATTAAAGTCTAGACGTGACAAAGTGAGTGCAAAATATTCTTCTTTCGATGAAGGTTTAAATGAGGAAGCAAAATTTTCTTTTCATAAAATGGTTTTCTGATCGCATAAAATGAGACGGTCATGACCGTACACAAAATAGTTTGTGCTCTCGTTCTGTTGTCACTAATGATTGTTTGTGTTATCGATATCAGTCAGACTTACACTCGTCAGCCGAGGTGCACGTTTGGCACGTGCCGCACTCGCTGTCTGAGAACTGGTTGACCTTACAGGGGGCGCACTCCGTCTTTCCCTCCGTGCTGTAGAATCCCGGAGGACAACAGTGGCACGAAGTCTGGCGGGGAAGCGGCTGGTATGAGCCGTCCTGACACGGCAGGCACTCGTCTGTCAATATGAGTACACACACGAGGTAAGGATCATGGCCGGTGGAACCGTGGGGGCCTTGGGGGCTGGGCCCCCACACTTTTTTGCACCATACAAAGGAATACATAAGGTGTCATCACTTTGGGCCCCCACACTTTTTAAAAACCCGGAAGTACGTAAGTGGCACTAAACAGAAATAGAGAGAGATCATGGAAGTGTGAGTGCGGTAAGGTTATGTTCTCCCACTGAGGACCTTTTTGCTTTTTGGTTGTTGTTGTTTTTTTGTTTGTTTGTTTGTCAGCTGAAAAGAAATACCGGAAATGGAAGGGGAGAGATGAGATGAGGACTTCTTTTTTTTTTTTGCTTGTTAGCTCATGAAACCCGGAAGTGGGCCCCCACACTTTTGAAAACAAGGACCTTTTTTTTTTTCGTAGAAACTTTTGAAAACGCTCCGCCGGCCCTGAGGATGAGCAGTACGTTATGTAACAAAGGACAAAAAAGTGGTATGTAGCTTCACTGAAAGTACTCTTTCATCAGTTCTATTGAAAAGTTTACAAGAAATTGAGTGTGTTAAAGGGAAAGGCTAGTAACCGATCAGTGGGAATCAGTGGGAATGCTGAGGGATGATTGTTCCAATCCTTGTGGGATTCATTTAAGAGTACATTGTATATCTACTGCTGTGTGAAAATTATTTGCTTCAGAACGGTCTCATATTCAAGTAATGTGCAGTTAAATGTTTCCAGGTAAGCGTCCCTGGTCAGTGACGGGGCATTAATCTGAACATTACTTGAATATGAGACCGTTCTGAAGCAAATAATTTTCACACAGAAATAGATATATAATGTACTCTTAAATGAATCCCACAAGGATTGGAACAATCATCCCCCAGCATTCCCTCTGATCCCCACAGATCGGTTACTAGCCATCCCCTTTAAATATTAATCAACTGCTATTTCTACAAAGTTTTTATCGTGTAATTTGCATGTTCCCTTTGAAATACTTTTTTTTTTCTTGAAAAAAAAAATGTAATAATGGTGGGGGTCACTATCGCATACCATTACCGATGAGGTGGAAGTTCAATAGTACGTCAATAACATGCTACATGTTTTGTCATGCTCGACCCTACTCCATTCAAAGGTGGCGCAATTTACCTTGTCCGTAACCCACGGAGTAAAAGCCGGGCTTACAGTCTGTCCTCACACCGTCAAAGCACGCCGAGCCTGGCGGGCAGTCGAAGCAATCCTTCGAACAGTACTGCAGAAATGATAGATAGAGCAAGACTGATTTAGAGAGGGTGAGAATTCGAAACAATCATTATGACGTCATGATTTTTTTTTTATCCCAACATATGGCAACAACATCCGAGTTAGTAAGTCTTCCTTTTATGCACATAACAAAGTTAAGTAATATCAGCTCTTAAATTAAACTCTCTTGAATTAACATTTCCAGACATAGGGGAACGACTTCACGAAGGTGGGAAAATCGAAACCACGGTTTAAACCATGTACAACGACCGTAGTTTGGTATTGGGCACCAATAGTGTCGCATGACCTATTTCGTTTAATACGAAATCGGTCATTTCATAACGAAATGAAAAATGACTGATTTCGTAACACAATAGGCCATGCGACATTGGCGCCACGTACCAAACTACGGTCTTTATCCATGGTTTAAACCAAGGTTTCAAGTGAACCACCTTCGTGAATTCGGGACAAGCCTCGAGTCCAAGAACTCCCGTTTGGTTTTAATTTCAGTAAAGATAATATCATGGGAAGGGATCTATGATCAATCTCTTGCACTGAAAGACATATCCCGTGTAAACAAGCATAAAAAAAAGAGATTCCATATTGCTGACCAGGCTGAGAAAGCTCCATCCAGCATGGTTGTTACTCTCTCATAACCATTAGAAAGACTATTTCACACCAGTGACCAACGAGGCGTGTCTTCAATTCGCTCAATTCTACTGGTAATTACTTGTGTGCGATCATTATTATCTCAGAATGATGCGCATTTACTCACAGTCTCGTTGCACACGGCGTAGGTGTAGGGTGGACACAGCCAAGCATAACCATCTTGGCAAATCTTTGAGGGAAGGGGATGAACAGAACAGTGGAAAATAGTAAAGAAATAACCAAACAAAACAAAGAAAACAAATGAAAGGGGCTCGAAACATTTGGCCACTGGCCATAGACAGCAATAAAGAGATCACGCAGAAATAAGTGGGCACGTTTTGCCTGTTGAAGAGAAATAATTGATATACACGAATTCAAAACAACACCATACATTTACCTGTGACGAAACAATCTTTCGTGATTATTCTATCAGTGGGTGAGATATCAAGAGCAAAGTTAGTAAACTTCTCACACTTAGCTATACTCGCCGAAATCTGGACTTTGGTGTAGAACAGGAAATGGAGTCTGTGTTGGTATTGTTATTAATTATGTTCTACTTTCCATCAACACCCCCATCAGACTGCGTTAAAATCAAGTTAATATTCATTATAACAACACGAAATCACTTTTGATGAGGTATGCTCTGTGCAAGTACAGAACATCAAAAATGAAAAATAAAATGGTGTGGCATTACTTGATTCTTGGCATATAAAGGCAAGATCATTGGCTCACTCGTTTAATGAGGGAGATCAAGATTTGATTTGACTAGATCCCTCATATCATTTCACAACAAGTACAGTCTATTTCAGTGGACAAACAATGATAGTTCATCAAAACCCTACGGGAAGCAATAAAGCAAATCATGAAATATAAGAAACGAAGGCAGGATAATGATATGATGAAGAAAAGAACATGACAGGTTGACGGTAAACAATTTTCATGGAAGATAATTGTTTGAATCCGAGAACGATAAGAAACTTACGTGGCCCTCGGGGCAGGGGCTGCACTCGGACGCATGTCCGTACGAATGCTCGACGGGTGAGCGATCACATTGGTCGGATGGAGGGTCGCAACGGCCGCACGTATATCGCGATCCATTCCCGGGACAGTAGTACGTCGTCTCACAGCGTACGCAGTCCACTTGATCTAAATAGATTTGATTTGTTTTTAATCTCATATCATACAATGTCTGCATTCTATTGCAGTGAAGAAAAAAAAATGTGTCATTCATGGCAGGAAATAACATTAGCAATGACCTGAATACATTGTAATACTAATAATTGGATGGAACAGTAGAAACCGAACACTGTGAAACACAATTATCTTATCATGATTCTAATAACATCAATAATGGAAAAAGGTATTGTACAATGGTTTTAATCACATACTCGTCAGAAAACAAATTCTCTATCTAACTGAATGCCCGTCACACCCAGTTCTTGGTATGAATGGTTGAAAGCATTGTGACGCAATATTCTTCAATGCGCATGCTTACGTTTGAACATTCGAGCGTTCGAGCAGCCAATGAGTTCAAAGCGAAGCCCGATTTGTAGATGCCAGGTGAGCGGGGTGATGCGCAAGACTAGTCCGTACGCATCGGGGAAAGAGTGGGATACCGTGGAGATCTGATCAATGTTACCGCTGAAAACCTGCCATCCAAAGCCAAACAGTGTTGTTAATATTGTAAACGGTGAAAAAAAAAATGAATTTACTGCGCAGTATATTCACAATAAATGGAAAACGGCGATTGAAAATTTCGACACAAACAAACTGGACGTCCAAAACTTGAGATGAACATTTAGCCGTCAGTGTTAGATACAATTCCTTATTTAAATCAGTCATGTAATTATATCACAATTTAAACACTCAATGAATCAAAAATAATGGGATGATCACTGTCCCTGTGAATACCCAGGCAAGGGCAGTAGAAGATGTCGTTTTAATATTATGAACTCAAGTGATTTTCTGTGCAATGGAATTTCAACCTGACTTGCGTTTTTGGCTGCATGACTTTGTGTCTATGGGTGTATATTAATGTATGTATGTATGTATGTATGTATATATGCATGTATTTTCTTTGTTATCATTATCATCATCCATATTATTAATGGTAATAATATTATTATCGTTATTATTATCATTATTATTATTATTATTATTATTATTATTATTATTATCATTATTATTTGTAGAGTTGCTAAATTTCTGTACAAATTTCTCATTTGAAAACTTACCAGCAGCTTAAAAGAAATGATGTGACCCTTTACCTGTGATCCGTTATCGAACGTGGTGACTGATGTCCAGACTATGGTGTCATTGGAATAATGTAGTTTGAAAGACTCCACCCAGGCTTCTACGTCACTACTCCCCTGAGTCTGTATTCCTCTGAAGAGAGTGATCTCTAGCATGGTAGCCTGGATCCACTGGTTGGTGTCTGAGACGCTTGGTATCCAACCTGTCGGGAAATGCCAGAACATTGGCCAATCAAGTCACTTTTCAGTGCGGTTCAGTTTATTTCAATATTTCTAACAAATAAATTAAATATAATGACAAACACACACCAAAAAAAAAAAAAAAAAAAAGTGTAGCTTGTACAGGAATTGCAGATTGGCAATGAAAACAAAATTGCATTATGATTAGTCGGAAACGAATATTAATGAATTACCGAAATTATCTACATGGTTTAAAAGTAATATACTGGCACTTAATTTAAGCAAAACTAATTTCATTTATTTTAAATGTAATAAAGCTGATCTCCCAGAATATGAATTGTATATTGATGGTATATCTCTTGAAAGGAAAATATCTAATAAATTTCTCGGTGTGTATATAAATGAAAACCTAAAATGGGATGATCATGTAAAACACATCATTTTGCCTATATCCCGAAACGTTGGCCTGCTAACTAAGCTTCAGTATTTTTTATCAACTCGTGTATTGTTTACCCTATATAATGCCTTAATCTTACCATATATATCGTATTGCAACATTATCTGGGCAACCCACAAATGTAACACAGACCGTATACTTCTTCTACAGAAAAAAGCAATTCGAGTGTGCAGTCGAGCACGCTCTCGAGATCACACCGACCCATTGTTTTTCCAGCTTAAATCCCTTAAGATAAATGACATAAATTTTCTCCAAAAAGCTGTATTTATGTTTTGTCTCAAGTCAAACCTCTTGCCTCCAATATTCAACAGAATATTTCGGTCAAATTCAGAGATTCACTCTTATCCAACTAGACAATCCACAAATTTACATTTATTTAACCCCAAAACCGCACTCGCGCATCATTCTATCAGACACTCCGGCCCTGACACTTGGAATTCCCTTCCCATCGAAATTAAAAACATGACCACTATGTACTCATTTAAGAAGGCTGTAAAACTTCACCTCCTTAAGCAGTATTCCCCAGGATAACATTCTAATTCCTTTATTGTATCATAATCAAATGTATATGAAAATGTACGTGGTACATGATGCATGTATGTGTGCATACATATATCGATTTATTTATCTGTCCATATTATGAATATGAATATATATGTATGTATAGGATAGGTACATCATGTATATTATATGAGCATGTATATGTATGTGTACGATGTGCCTTACCATTACTGCATACTTAAAATAAGCACGATATATTTCATTTCATATCAGATAACAATATGTATAGGATACTTTGTATTCACACATTATTATTTTCATAGTGCATATTCGGTCATTACTCCGGCAAAGGCAACTGAACGTGTAAACTTTAATATCATTATCACATTGTATTTATCATAATTACTATTATTGTAAAGTAGTTGGAGTGGTACACATACACTCTGTAACTTTCCCTCTTCCCCCTACCCTTCCCTATTTCTCTCTTTCTCTATTCCCTATCCTATCCAGAGTAGGTAAGCATATGTAGTCTCCATACCGTCAAGCCTCGGCTTATTTTGGAGACCGTTCTGTTTAAGTTCCATAAGCTGTTTGTATTTGTCTTGTATAATTGTACTAAAAAACTATGTATCGATATACTGTTTGTCATAAATGACATGTACATAATCATATCTGATGTAACGGAATTAAGCAGAAATAAATCAAATCAAATCAAATATAGAAACAAAAAGAAAGAAACGAAAAAATCGGTTGGCGTCATTATTATAATTCATAGAAGTACAATGAACACTAATTACATAAATCATTTAGGCATACTTCAAGTAGCACGTCACTTTTTTAAGACTTGTACACATAATTACATTTGGACCGTAAAGTATTTCACTTTATTCGCGGACTGGATAAGTTGTTAGTTAGATTTTCACTATTTGTGTGGTCATTTGCATATTAATTTGTAGGCACGTTACTTTGTGCAAACGTAGGCCCACATTTTCCATGTATAGATATCATTCCGTGCTTGAAAGCATCGATCGGCTGTACGTTCCTAAAGACTAGCTATGTCACGCGTGTTATACTCGTGACGGTTCGGCCTGAATCCATGCAGTCACCAGCGGCACGTAGCTCATCATTACAATATCATATCAAATAATATTTATTATGCATCGTTACCGAGTTCTAAGTCGACAAATTTAATGACTGCGCAGTCAAGTGTACAGTCGTTGCCTTGAGTGGTCGGGGTCGGCGGGAAGTTTTGGGATGAAAATAATGTAGGTGTGATGCATGCTTAATTGTGTATCTGCTTTCAGAGGCAACAACAACAACAAAAAACAACAACAACATCAACAAAAGAACTACTGGGATACCTGTACTTTTAGGATATGCTTACCTGACCCGTACCTGCCATACGGTCGCAGATGGAGCCTCGCTACATCCGGGTCATGACCTTTAACGCCTTCATCGGAAGCTGTCACCCGATCAAAGCTGATCATATTAGACTGCATGCCCAGCGGGTGACGACAATCTGAGTGGTGAAGGTCGGGATGCTTTTATGTATCAACTTATATATCAATACCTTTACTCCTTCAGTAATGATTATGTCACATAATAGTTCATCAGTATCTGATATAACCAAAAAATGTATGTATCTGATAAGATTGTGTGGTGTAAGAATTTTGACTTTATAGTGTGTGACAGTGTGACATAATATCAAGACAATTATACAGACATCTTACACTTTCATTTTAGTCAAACATACCATAATTGTACATGTAATACTTTGGAACTTCGATGCCGTAAGGTCCACCGTTCTCGTCCATTGTTATGCGCAGTGGAGTGCGTTCCCCTTCCGCGTCATAGACGCAGGTCTCGCTGAGCGTCATGTTGACTGTAAGGATTGTACCGCGAGGTGGCGCACCCGCATCAATGGCCGCAATGCGTAAGGCGACAACGTACATGTAGGAATCTGGTATTCTTCTGGGAATGTTGAAAATAGATTTTTTTTTTTATGCTTAATATAGAAGGTAGACATAATAAACATGCGCGAAAGAACACATATTAAATAGGACACCATAATCAGCTACAGCAACTGCTGGGATTTCTGTTTTATCATAATTTATATGACCCTGCACCACAAAACAAACAAAATGTCGCCAGACATGGATTTTTAGTTTATGGCAGATTCTGAAAGAGCAAACTCTAAGCTTTAAAATGATATATAACTCAATTCAAACGGATTCTCCTAAAATACTGGAAAGAAAGCATACACTCTGGAAATTGTGAACTGAGAAAAGAGGCTCTGAAGTACAGGGTCTATTAAAGGGTTAGTCTTGCTTAATCTTTACTAAGCCATGCTACATGTGCCATGAATGGGACAAAAACATGATGTTAACCACTGTAGCACCGACAATTAAAGCCTTACATTCGTGGCGAGTGGTTTGTGCGGCACGGAGACGAACGCAACACGCTGCCTCCCCCATTCTGTATCAAAATGTAGTGACCCCGAATGAGAATAGCGCTGGCCCAATGGGTCAGCGAACAACATTCTAGACTACAAGAGTTTTGCGCTACATATTAATCTCCTGACCCAAAATGGCTGTCCGAATAGGCAACGAGAGCTTCCGAATGGACGCACACTCTCACTGCGCATGCGCATGAAGAGAGGCCAAAAGAGCCACGCGTCTTCTGGCCTCTCTTCTCCAATCACCGCAGCTCGCGGTCACAATGTTTGTGTATGATGCGTACACACACGCACACACACACACACGTGTCTCAGTGGCAGCATTGTCCCACACGTTTATGGATATAGCACCGAGTCTGGCATTGCGCAATTGCATGTACAAACTTCGGTCGTTCGGGAGTTTACGTACCATTAGGGATGACGATCGTCCGACTTGAAGAGATTATCAGATTAAGCTGAAATTGAGCACGGTCTATTATCACATTCTGAACATGGCAAATCACAACTTTCAGAGCAGTAGCATTATCCTTTTAAAAGTTATTAGATTTGAAAGTGAAGAGGGTGCAAAGGATTTTCAAGAAATGAAAGGGGCCTCTAAGAAAAATCTGATCACAATAATAATAGTATATACCAAAAAGGGGTTGTAGAAAAAATGCTTAAAACCCACTTTCCCATTCAATTTGAGATCCCAAACTCAAGAATAACGTAGAAGAAGAATAGCTCTTTCAGAAAATATGGAAAACTGAAATCAACTCGGTTCAACCATTTCACCTTTCTTCGGTCCTCATGTAAAATCAAGAGGTGCGAATTTGTGTTTATTTGTGATGCACGGTAACATAGTACTTAATAGCAAATACATCAATAGAGACTAAGTAAACATTCTGTCCATGTGCCCAGAATATTATTCAATGTTTTCATTCATTTATTTGGATTTCAACTGAAGCATTACTTGAAATCTGTTAGTTAGCCGTCTGTGTTCTACATTGATTTTCTGTCCATAGGTATGTGTGTGAACTTCGTGCATATTTGACTCATCGGCACAGATTTGTGATGAATACCTGCAGAAAATGATTATACCGTCATTTTTGATACACGACAAAATAATCATAACTTTGTGTTGGCAACATGTTATATCCCTCTAGAAGGATTTGAATGCAGACACATCCGTCAGCAGCTCTGCACACATTGGAGAGAAATAGCAAACAAAGAAACAAAATAATATATACAAAAAACTAAAGAAACTCTATCCCACGAATTGTAATGATTTTATGAAAAATTAAGTTTCTAAGAAGGCACGCCTATAGTCTTACGTAGCATCTCCGGGTTCCGCGTAATACGTCAGCTCTGAGTTGACTCCAATGTCCAGATAGTCTGTGGCACTGACGTTGCCGATGTAACTCTGGAAAGGCGGAATTAGGTACAATGGTGTGGACCCCTGAACGCTGAATTCAGGGCAGTTGTCATTCGCGTCATCTACATGGACCTTGCGTAGAATGGAAAGAATTAAATGAATCGAAAGGAAATCCCAAAATAACATAATTTATTCATTATACTTCATACAAGTCACATCTGCGATGATACAGTTATTATTATTATTGTATCGGGCTCCAGCGACTAACATGTCGCCAATGTCATCAGCTTTAACAAAATCATTTTTAACAAGAACACATAGCATAGTCCTAATTGATCGTATGTACTTACAACAGGTGATATAAAATCACAATTAAAACATGTTAAAATTTAGCTGCATTCGTACGATTATGAGAGGGTATTTTTTCATGGTATTGGTCACACAGCAATAACTGGCGTGAATTCCTATATCAATAACCCACTTCCCAATATAATATTCAGTAAGTGAAATACGTTTCAGTCTGCATTACCTCGACGAACAAGTCAACGTAGTTTGATTGGTTGGATGACATCATGATCCGTACTTTCACAAGAAAGACCGACGTGTTTTCACGATCGAAATGGGTGTTGGTAACGAGCACGGCTGTACCACTCGCGGCGATAGTTGTTACCTCGTTGAGATCTCTAGAATCTTTGTGAAGGAAACAAATGCAATACATAGATCAGCGAGGATGCTGAAATTCCGTAAAAGAGGGGCGTCTTTATGAATCCCCCCCCCCCCCATTTTTCTTTAACAAGTATGGATCCGCCACTGCATTATCATAACAAAACAAAGAAACCAACCACCAAAACGTATGCTATAATGATCACTGTGTTCTCAAGAATGTTACTGAAGACTCAATTTGTGACCGTGCATCGCAAAACCAACAGAAAGTCGCCAGACATGGATTTTTAGTTCTGAGCATATTTTGAAAGAGCAGACTTTAAAGGGATTGTATAGTTTTGGTTAAGACCTAATTTCAGGTTTCTAACATTTTGGTGAGATAATGAGAAACCTCTTATGAAATATGAAAGCGCATGTAATTCCAAGAGGAATACAACGTTTGTTTGATG
Organism: Diadema setosum; assembly: GCA_033980235.1. NCBI lineage: Eukaryota > Metazoa > Echinodermata > Echinoidea > Diadematoida > Diadematidae > Diadema > Diadema setosum. The sequence continues at coordinate 33,195,057 of CM067065.1, forward strand.
AAAATTGGTTTTAAAATGGCTGACATATCCAAAAAAGAGCGATTTTCATAAAGTGTGGGACCAACACTTTATTACGGTAGCTTTGTTTTACTTTGTTTTTTGATCTTTCAGTCATTCCAAACCCAATTTTTTATCAAATTAACTTTGAATTCCTCTTAAAATGGTATGCTCTGTACTATTATTATCATAAGTGTTTTCCTTGGTAACTCACAAAAAGTTAAAAGCTCAATTCTCATATCCACCTGATACTGTACCCTCCCTTTAAGCTTTAAAATGATATATAACTCAAATCAAATGGACTCTCTTAAAGGGAGGGTACAGTTAACATAATCACCATTGAAAGAAAGCGCACACTCAGGAAAAGTGTGAGCTCTTTACCAAGCCGCGCTAGCTGTGCGATGAATGGGACAAAAAACAGGATGTAAACCACTGGAGCAACAACAATGAAGGGATTACCAGATTAAGCTGAAATTGAGCATGCTTTATCAACACATTTTGTCCATGAGTAATACCGCCTTTCAAAGCAGTTTCTAGAGTTGAAAGTGAAGAGTGTGTACACAGTTTTTAAGAAATCAAAAGGGGACTCTAAATACACACCGAATCACACTATTCTACCAAAAAAGTGTTCAAAAATAAACTGCTAAACAGCACATTTTCCTGTTTGTTTTATGAACCCAAGTTTAAGCACAATGTAGAACAAGACTTGCTCTTTCAGCTGGGTTGAGCCATTTCACCTATTTTTAGTCCTCACACAAAATCGTTTTATATGTAGCATACTGCAGCAAAATTAATACTCACCTTCAGAACAGTTTTGGCCCGTCCACGTGCCACCACATAAGCAAAAATACGAGGGGCCGTTGCTGTAGCACGTCCCACCATTTTGACATACGGCGTCTGTACATATGTATTCTATATAAATATAAAGACAGCAATGAAAGAACTGGGAATAAATGTGGAAGTTTAAGGAGTTCTTAAACTTGATCAGACATATATATATATAAGACATGTTATAATTCATTCTGAGTCATTTTTTTTTCATACTTTGTTAATATTTTGACTTGTTTGTTTGACTTCGAAGAGAAAGGTTAGACGTATTCTTATTTAATGACAACCAAATAATGATTTCGCGCACTTGATTGTTTAATGGGATAACTTATCATTCAAGGTGATAAAATGAGGGAGGTACTACCTCCCTATCAGCAATCAGAACTCGGGGGGGGGGGGTGTTCAAGAGGAGGGGAAGGGACATGGTAAGGCTAAAGGTGGGTTCCTACTGTCGATCTGGTCAATTCGATCAATCTTTATCATTTTTTTTTTTTTTTTGCCTGGTAGTGCTTGCTAGGCAAGGGCAATCGAGGGTGATCGGGGTAGATCTTCCTCGATTGGCACAGTCCGGCTACCTACACGAGGTTTTATTTTTTCTTCCACAAAACTAATCAGCATTTGGACCCTACCTTAGGGCTCATTTCAGATACGAATAGGAAGGGCAGATTTTAGTTATACTCACGTGGTACACAGGAGAGGAACAGCTGATCATCAACGCTGTCCATCCACGTGTCATCAAGAAATGGAAGGCTCAGTGGGTTGAATTCAGGCCATGATTCATTGCCAGGTCTTATAGCCAACTCTGGCCTCTCAGCTAAATAAAAAAAGAAGAAGAAGAAAAGAAGACAATGTTAAACCAACCAGAGTATCACATCAAAAACTACCTTGTCGGAAGGAACATAGTGCCCCACAGTGTGAAACACAATTTGAAACACAATGTGTTCACGTTATGAAATCTCCTCACATTGTGAAATTCGAGTTTTTGACCAGTGTGAACGCATTGTGACTCATCCATTCGCCTTGTGAAATTCGTGCGTCTTAACAGTATGAACGCATTGTAAGTAATCAATTCACTTTGTGAAACAAGACATTGCTATGTTAACTCTCTCTCTCTCAAACACACACACACACACACACACACACACACTACAGTGTGAACTTGACGTCAAACTGTTAAATTCGAGCTATTTTACATACATGGCAAGTAGTTGACTGTGTGACCTTAATGATATAGTAAACACACAGTGAGACAATGTGTTCTTTCCTGCTGGGTAGACTGTCACGTGACGTTTAACCTCTCTTCCTTTCTTCTCTCTCTCTGTTTCTCTTCTCTTCTTCTTCTTCCACTTCTTCTTCTTCTCAATAATATTCCTCTTCTTTCAACTTTCATTCCTCATCATCTTCTGTTCTCCTATAGTATTCATTTTGTTTTGTTTTCTTACTCTTCTGGCAAATTTTCGTCCGCTGTTATCCTTGTTTTTGACTTGAGAGAGTCATCTTTGCTTCAAGTTAATTCCACATTGACTGAAGAAAAAAGAAATCCTTCAACTTACATCTGATTTTTATTTTATTTTTTGCAAAAGAGAATAAAAAGAAGTTTACATCCCTTTCTGATTTAAAAATATAGTCACATCTGTGACTTGTGCGAGGTAGAATTAGGGCGTTTTACATCACGTTATCAGTATGTTGTTATGTTGTTGTTTGTTGTTGTTTTTTCTCACCACCAGTAGGCTTTATACGGCATTGTTACCAAGAAGCAAAAATCATAAAGACTGCAATTTAACCTACAGTCCTATTTTCCCTGGAGTAATCATATATTATAGGCCAAATCATGATAAGTTTTCACTCACTGTCACTGTCGCTTAATCTGAACACTTCCCCGAGGTATGTCTGGTTGTCGTCGAAGAACTCCGTGATCGTGATGTTACCGACAGTCACTCCGATATCGGCCCACTCGTTGACGTGGAACGTGTAGTCGATGTCGGGCTCGTCAATGGTCGGAAAGTCGACGTATTTGAACTCGAAGAAGAACTCGGAGGAACAGTAGAATCGCTCAGTCATGAACAGGTCGAAGCGATATGCATACCCAACCTTTGGAACAAATGAAGCATTCCAAGTTTATTCACTATTAACAAGGTTTGAAAATGAAGAAAAACATGCAATACACTTGGTTTATAACATGATTGAGACAACATGATATATAGACAATGGGGTAGATGGAGGATCGACAGTAACTTTTGTTGTTTTATATTAGCTTATTACTTTATTAATTATTCAACCGTCATCTAATAACAAAACACCCAACTAGAATAGTCGAAACAAGTGCAAACATAAACGTATCATGAAATATACGTATTACGATTACATTCTATACAATTAATGTGTTCATACACGAATAATCATATACAAATGAATAATAAAAATACACATGAAATTACATTAGTTATGATTTCTATCTATAAGCTAAATTATAAAAAAAAAAATGCTAAAGCTTCGTTTGCATTCTGCGATTGATTTTTGCGCGTAATTTTCTCTACATAATATTCCTTTTCATTGCTATTTGCTCATAGGGTGTCTTGAAAACATGCTCTATATCTGTTTAATGCATTAAACAGATGAAGACAGATACCGAAAGACAGAGATAAAACAATTGGGAGAAACAGTCAGGCAGCTGAAAAGAAGGGTTAATAAATTGCTGACCTTAAAGGTTGCCTCCACGGTTTCGTTGGATTCGTGCAGGCTGGGCACGCATCTCTCATTCGCGATTGTCCCTTTCCTGACGTTGATGGCGCCTCCATCTGAATATTGACAAGTGGCAGCCGCGATTCAATCCAAGAGTTGCAAGAGTGGGTCATCCGAAGAATACCATACACCAAATACAATGTTCATACAGCTGAACAAAGAATTCATTCACCGTCCGTCTTTTGCAGAATTTAATTATTTGATATGGATTTCATATCTAAATATATCGAGCACCCCCCCATACCCCCCCCCCCCCACGCACACATTCAATTCTGGACCCTTAGCTACCATAGACCATGTAGCCGTAATACAGTGCCTTTAATATACGCTGTTGTCATATTTGCAATAAAACCGATTAAGATTAATAAATTATATCCATCATTATGAACATCATTATTACCAACAAAATATGTCGAAATCATATTCGTGTACACATAGGGTACACAAACACAGTTTCCACAATTTCGAAAAGAGTTTCATGCTAAATTACTGTAAATTTATGTCTACACAATACAATTCGTAAGTTTCCTCAAATGAAAAAAAAAATAGGAATCTAAGGTATCAGAAACTGAGTTGGGTCAGTTCCTTCTAGGCATACGGCATCCCAGTTATTGTAGATTACACTATTTCCCACTTAAATAGTGTAAGTCCCATACTAGCCAGGAGCTGGCCTTGTGATAATTACCCTAATAATATGTACTATACTCAAAAGAATCTATCCCAAATACCGAACACTGAAGGTGAGCAGAAAAAAATGCGACTCTATTCTACTATAAGTGTTCATTGACCAGATTGTACCAAACACACACACACACACACACACACACGCTAAAATGAATATATATTATATTGTTTTCAATAATAACAACGACGATAACACCCTGTGGTCGGTAATGTCTTAGATCGAGACTGTAATAATGTACTTGCCGTCAGCATCAACGAGGGATATCTCTGCGCACTTCACGACGTTGACGTCATCGTTTATGATCTGGAGAACAAGTTGGCGGTCTATGAAGAGCCAGAGTTCGTCACCGCCACCAAGCCTGATCAGCTCTGCCCCCGTGTGGTGGAAACTGGTACGAAGAGCCGTAGTGAATCTGGAGGAAAGGAGCCATGACGTAACAATGATCTGCATAAATACTGGTCGGTGACTGGGTTATGATGCGTTCACGTGATTGATGGAGCGATGATGAAAATCAAAGTAATGTAAAAATGACAACTCTTTAAGGTACATGTAATATCATTCAAGAATTCGCCTGGCTGTCGACGGAGCAAGAAAGAAGTGGTATGTGTTAGGGTGACAATATAACATAACAAGTAAAACAGATTTTGATCTCAGTACTTCTTAAGCGCCATTTCTAACCATTCTGATTAAATAAAGAAATGAAAATCATAATAGAAATAGAATTATCCCACACATCCTCGTTATTTCAATTTTTGTTCTAACATTTTTAAACGCAAATATCTCAAATTAACAAAGACGAAATTAATTCAGTAACAGTTCATATCTTCATAAGATAGCTGTTTCATACAGCAATCACATCAATAGCCCGACACCTATGTACATAACTCTATGTACACAAACGGTTCTCTACTTTATCATTGTAAAGTGTCATTATCATTTTTCTCCTTTACAGTTTCCAATTACACTTGTTTATCTCTAATGATAATCAAAACAACAACAACAAAAAAACTCCCTTCGAATAACAAATAAAAAAAAAAAAATCATGTCGCTAGATGGACCTACTACAGGGACAGCACCAATCACATATCTCTGAAGTCGACCGGAGGCAAGGCTCTCAGAAATCGGACATTATACAACTCACGATTATACGACTGACAGACTTTGGATCTGTAATAAATCTCAATAGCCTCAGAATAAACGCGCTTGTTTATTTGAGATCCAAAGTCTCTAGGTCGCATGGTCGTGAGTCGTATACATAGTGTGGGGCGGGTTTTAATAAGGCTTCTCGCACGTCACAGTGCTCTGACCGGCCTAACGTGTTTTGTAGGCCCATTGCAATAAATCATGTACAGGTGGTGTTAGAAATTTACTGAACATCTCAACCCGCATGCTCCCCTTTTCGAGATTAAAAAAAAATCCAACTCACATAAATGCTTTCCAAGTTCCGTTGTACATTGTAATGATTTTGCAAAGAAGTTTAGTACTGAGCATTAGGTCAATAGGCATAGATAACGAAATAATACTACTCATACACAGAACAGATGAAATGCTGTAGGCAAGCTCACCTCATATTTCTGCTGAGACGCTCGCAGTCACGTTGTCCTTCATCTCCAAAGCCTTTCCCGTCGATTGGAAAATAAAGCGATTCCCACAGTCTTTTGTGAGGAGCAAGAACCAACGACAAAAGTGGCAACAACATAATTATTTGAAATGGTGTATCTTTAAGGCCATGTTATCACAGTTGCTTCTACCCCCATAGGCAGACACATCATACGGACATCTTTCAAAACGACGATATCAACTCTTTAGGAATTTTTAAGGAGAGAACTTAATTTGAAACATTGATGTCTGTATGGATCAGTAGGTTTTACGAATCATAACAAAAAATTACCACTGATCTGTAAAGACATTATTGACAACAAATAAACTTGACATAGAACGAGAATCAAAGCACTTGTAGCCATGTTGCGTTCGTGTTTGTTTGTTTTTACCTGTGTAGGGAGTCAGTGGCTATCCAGGGTACAACAAGCGTAGATTTCAGTACTTTGTTGGTAACGTGAGATCTGAACCATGACGTCATTGTATCGTCATCTGGGCTGTCTGTCATGCGAAGCCACGCCCCTTCAAACGCATCGATGACGTAACTGGGACTCTTCGTGTCTGAGATGCTCAGTGAAGAAAAGTCGTTCGCGGCGTTGCTGTGATAATGGAATTGATTTTAAAAATTATAAATTAATTAAAAATGAAAAGGTTATCTCAACTGTATCTGAATTTGTATTTTAAGAATTGGCCGAATACCATGCCAAGCGGTGAGAATGTGTTGCGGTTGACTGGTCTGAAATGAACAGAATACACAGCAAAACACAATGATAAAACCGTGGTATCCTTCACTGAATAACGATGATAATAGATGTGATAATAGTGTTAATGAAAACAATGACAAAAATAATTTAAAAAAGTCTTAATAATAATGATAATAATTATAGTAATAATAATAGTAATAATTACAATGACGATGATAATGAGAATGAAAATAACAATAATACTAATTGTTATCATAATACTAACAATGACGATTATTTATGTGACTTAAGGCGCCAAATCCATCTAACTTACCTGAAATCATAATGCGTCACGGAGACCAAAGCGTCTTGTCCATAGAATCCTGCAGTGTAAATTAACAAAGAGGGTGTTTATCCCTAATTCAGATAATACACACTATAATAATTATGAGTAATAATTTGTCTTGACGCTCTTTTTTGTGCGTTCTTATACGCGGGACTAATTTGCCAGCGAGGTTATCGAGTCATAGCTGAAAACATGACATTTAGCATTTTGAAAGCTCTTGAGGTTAGTAAATTTTGAAATCTTACACTGTACGATTAATATTGTCTACATAACATTATACGTTATGAACATAAATGGAAGAGATTTAAAAACACGTTTCCTTTCTGTAAATTTCAAAATCACGCAGAAGGAAAACGAAAATGGTCATACCATTTCTTCTTATTGAATTAAAAAAAAAATCGGATACGGTTAATGTTTTTTGTTTTTTTTACACGTTCATTTCACTGTCAAAGTCCTTGGAAGCAAAGATGCAACGCAATTAAAAAAGAATGGATAATAAGATGCCCGATATTATCTGAAAGTAGGTGTTTCTCTCCTCCCTTGACAATCACCTGATTTCTGGACTGCTTTGAAATGCGCCCTTCTTTTGATATTGAAGCCATGCAGAAATATCTTTGAAAAGAAATATCATGACAATGTTCTATTCCTCTCCAGTTGTATATCTCGGTGAAAGTTTCAATCGCCCCATCGTGTTTTAATGCCAAATATCCCAAACAACTGTTAATCGTTATTACTACAAGGATAAGTCTATGAAATAACGAAGGTGATACCAAAATCATCCGTGTTCAGTGTTGAAGGAACAGCCCGTGATATGTTATTGTCCTCTTCTACAGGAACAGAAAAAACCACGAACGTGAAATGGGGGAAAACATAAAGGAAAAGAAGAGGTAGGTCGATATTGACAGCAAATATAAGGTTTTGTATTAAATGTTATATAATCTTAATTTTGACCTATCTTGATGATCCTAAAGAAAAGTTATAGTATTTTTGAAATGGATTGAGCTTTTAGCTTTTGGGGAGATACCAAGAAACCCCTTATGACATAGTACAGAACAGACCTAGAGGAATTCAAAGTTTGTTTGATAAAAATCGGCTATGGAATGACTGAGACATTTGAAAACAAATTATAAAATCAAAGAGCTCATAATAAAAGGTGTGTCCAATCTTTTTTTCTGATTGCGCTATTTGGGATATCCCAAGCATTTCAGAATGGATTTCATCAAATAAACATTGAATTCTGCTTGAAATTGCATGCTCGATCGTGTTCCATACTAAGTTTTTCATTATCTTACCAAAAATTGCTTCAAAAGACTAGTTAGATCTCAACCAAAACTATATACGCTTCCTTTAAAGTTGGAAAACTATACGATTCCTAAATAAAAATTGCGAATGAATATTGATATACTAAAGTAGGTGCCTTGTACTCTTATCCCTTTTGTATTATTTGATGGAATAGTGAAGTGCAGTGGAAAGGTAACAAAGCCTGCAATTTTCTTAAAAGTAACAATGATAATAATAATAATAATAATAATAATACAGGGTACTTATAATGCGCCAGTTCCACATAGTTAACGTGCTCAAGTAGTCAGCAGCCTAGGCATAAGAACTTTCATCGTGGTATTTAAGATTAACAGACAACTTCTCGAACATATTTTGGATTAATTGTTTCTAGTTCTCAAATCACAGCTGACTAGTGGTGTCATACTATCACATCCCTGTGTAGGGTAGATAAGTATAAGCAATGCGCAATAACATTACTACATATTGCATAGTTCTATCTTATCAGTATTTTGAGTAAATGCAGATTTTATTCCCCTGAAATTGTGAAATTCTTTTGTAAGCAATGTCTTATGCTACTTTGTTGGACTTCACTTGTTATATTAAGCATCACAGTATTGTATTTTTCAAGTGTCACTACGATCTAGTACAACAAGTGACCAAACACAATCTTTGTAGGATTTTTTTTTTCATTATAAATAAAGAAGAGAATCAAATGCACTGTAGAGTCTACTAGAACGCAAAGAACCAGCGCCATTTATGCAGAATGCTGTAAAGATGTTAGTCCTATTTTCACGATAAATTTTGAGATCTGGACTGTCCGAGTCCTTGCGGAGTATTTTGGAAAGACTCATTGGAAGTCATTATATTACTCTAATATATCACGATATTATCGAAAATCTTACGAATTCGAGGCGTAGTCACGGGAACAACTAGGCCCCTCCCACTATCTCGCCCTCCAAACTTCGTCGCCACGCTACAATGGTACACCGTGTCATCTTCTACACCGTCAGTTTCGTTTAATACGTGGGAAGTAGAGTTTGAGATCGTGGCTTCCAGATCTGTCGCACTGTCACTCGTACACAACACATGAAATTCACTGAAGAGAAAGAGAGAGAGAGAGAGAGAGAGGAAAAACAACAACAACAATAGCAGGAAGAGAACACCCGGTGATTTGAAACTGCACAGACAGTGATGGGTAATGTTTATAGGGGAGGAATAATATTACGAGAAGTTAGCATTTGGTATTCGCGTCTTATCTTGCCTTTATTACTCTCACCGACAAAGGAACATAAACGTGTTTCCTATTGGATTGGATATCTAGGCTAAATAGCCCTTGCACTGTTCGGCACAGCATAACCTGTGTGTTAGATCTCGCGTCCACAAGATTTTGACGTGAAAGAGCGCAGACATTTTCTCATCTCCAGTTCTATTCAGAATGTTTGCATTACCAAGTAAGACTTCGCAATGAGTGTATGTACAGGCATTTCCTACCTTACCGTCTTTACGTATTAACTTTGGAATTTCTGCAAGTAATGTCTTATACTAACGCGACGATGGTAGCACTGAACATTTTCATAGCGCCTGCATGCAGAGCTAACCGCCAACGTTTAAACACGCAATATAATCGTAAGTAAGAACAGCAACAAACATGAGAAATAATATATAACCGGTACTAGTAAAGTAAGGAGAATCATCATTGCAGCGCTTTCATAAAGAACGTACTTAAAGCAATGAAGATGATAATAATGAAAAGTAAAGTGTATTATTATTATTATTATTATTACTACTATTAATATAGATATTGTTATTATCATCATTGTTTATTCCAGCAATTTAAAAGCAGAATGTACTCAAAACTATCAGTAATTATCATTACTATTACCATTATTGATGTTGTCATCATTATGGGCACATCCAATCAGCATACTCAATGGCCCGAATGGTTTCAATTTGTATGAAAAGCCAAGTGTTACATGGCCTATTTCGTTACGAAGTCAGTCATTTCTTCGACGAAATAACTGACTTCGTAACGAAATATTAGTCCATGTAACACTTGGCGCTTCATACAAATTGTCAATGGTTTAAACCATGGTTTCAATTGCACCTCATTCGTGAATTCAGGCCTATGAGGTTGGGAGGGGGAGGGGGGGGGGGGTTAAGGCGTAGCAGTCATCAGTATTCATAACATCTTAGTTTTAGCATAAAGTGATGATACCGGTACCTGGGTTGGTCGACAGCCCCAGGGTAAGCCTCACTGGGAATATCCCAGGTGACTACGATTTGACGGTCTGCGGGAGTAGTGACGTGGAGCACCACCGGAGCTGGGAAGGTTGAAGAAAATGTTGAAAGGTTTGAAAGGAGGTTGAAAGGACGCCATAGGGAACTGCATTATTTCAGGGAAAAATACGTGTATATTATTATCCTATTGTAATTTTCTCGTACTCAAATGAAGATTTGGCCAATCAACATACGTTTAGAGAATCCAATGTAGATGCGAAACATTCAGTACTCTTTCTTACCTTGAGAAAAACGTCCAGGAGCCAGGTATAGATTCATGGTTAGTTTTGTGTGTGTGTGTGTGTGTGTGTGTGTGTGTGTGTATGTGCATGTGTGGGCGTGTATGTGTATTTAAGTTATCTTTAACATGGGAATTCATCGAGCAATTCACCTGTTTATGGGATTTATATAATAATATATGATTTCATATAAAGATAACAACGTTATCAACTAGATAAAAACAAACCACCAAATTTTGATTCTCTGAAAAATATATTCTCTGGGGAATCCTCATATTAGGCCTGCTAGGAAAATGGTATTGTTGTTCTTTGTGGTTTAGTAAAAGTCAGAAGATACGGAACTTTGATGTAGTTGGAAATATATTTTTTTTTTATCACAATTCGACACTTACTGCACAGGAATTCAGATACGCTGGTTGAACTGTTAGTGGAGTTATTCGCAACGCTCGAAGAAGCTGATACAAAGTCGAAATCTCTAACATATTCCGGGGAGGTGCAGACACCATCTTGAACAGAGCTTGCAACGGGAATGAGTGCGTTATACACGGAACACGTGCAGTCCAGTGGAGCCCCGGTCAGTTGGCTAAAAGCAGAAATACTAAACGATAATTAAATGTATTGGTTATGATATGCTTTACCTAGTATTTGTGTTGTTGTTGTTGTTGTTGTTGTTGTTGTTGTTGTTGTTGTTATCCAGCAAAACTTTACATAATAATGCTATTGCTAATTAGCTGTGTGCGTGACAAGGCTAGGAAAGTTTACATAAAATAACAAACGTTAGGACGGAGAATTTTTAACAAACGCCTCAATATTATTCTTCTCCAACAATTATATTAGAAGTTGTTGTATATCGTTATGATATGCGCCATTTAGCCCCAAGCCTAGTTGTGTGACGTTCCGCACAATGCTGGACAGTCAACCATCAAAGAAGGAAAAGTGATTTCGCTTCTGCCTTTGAGATGCTAAATACGCTTTACCAATACTTAGATTGTAGTTATGCACTACAAAACCACTGAGTATCGACAATATTACACATGACTTTTCAAGACTTCCACGAACTGAAATTACTCAGGTAGCATCTTGGCTGAAATAACACTGACTAAACATACAGAAATGTAAAAATTGTTGTTGCAACTGATTGACAAATTGCCCTCCATCTACGTAAGAGTCTTTTACGTTGATATAAGGCAATTTGTCAATCAGTTAAACTGAAAACACCTCGACGAAAGAATTTCATGAATTTGAAGAACAATTATTTTTGTTTGTTCTTTTTATTTGAAAAAAAAGTTTCTATATAATCATTCAATTTTGCATGTATTATCATCCACTGTCAAAATACGGCCGTCATAGTTGAGATAAATGCGAGTAGTTGACTGTGGCTTTTCGGTAAAGAAAACGTTTTGAATTCCTGCATTGTACTTACATGACGTAGAAAAGAAAATACTTACATAATTGTCAAAGATGGGAGATTGTCAAAAGCAGCGCTTCCGATGAAGGTGATAGGATTATACTCCAGATAGCTTAAAACAAACAAAGAGAGAGAGAGAGAGAAAGAAAGAGAAATGAGGAAAGGAATAGAATTGTGTAATTTGAAAGGTAAGCATAAAGCCATGAATGTTATTGACACGTGAAAAATGATATATGTGACCGTGCACCTCAAAACGAACATAAAGTCGCACACACTGATTTTGCGTGAGGACTGAAAATAAGTGAAATGAGTCAAACTAGCCGAACTTGACCTTTACATATTTTCTGAAAGAGCGGGTCTTCTTTTACATTATGCTAAAATTTGGTATCATAAAACGGGCAGGAAAGTGTGTTTTTTAGCAGTTTATCTCGAACATTTTTGGTAGAATAGTGTGATTAGGTGTGTATTTGGAATCCCTTTTTCATTTCTGAAAAAAACCTTGTCCACACTCTTCACTTTCAACTCTAATAACTTTTGAAAGGATAATGCTACTGCTTTGAAAGTTGGCATTAATTATGGACAGAATTGTGTGAATGAGGCAGGCCTAATTTCAATTTAAGCTTAAAGTCTGCTCTTTCAGAATATGGTCTTAACTAAAAATTCATGTCTGGCGGCTTCTTGTTTGTTTTGAGGTGCAGTGTCACATATATATATATATATGTAATATATATATATATATTTAATATATATATATATATACGTTCTTAGATACGTTTTGCACTAATTTGAGTCATTTGAAAAAGCAAAAAAGGAAATAATTACGTGTGATATATATTTGAGTGTATTGTATTCACAGTAGCTGTTGTTCTGTAATGGCAGCATTGTTAGGAAAATAGAAATATTTTTAATAATTATACAGTTAATGGTGTCGTCACAATACAGATGGAAATCAAAATGACGTTTATCTGCTTTCGAATTCAAATTCTTCATGTACGCAAATGTCAGTAATAGGGATGGACCTCGTCCTTTTTCGAAGAAGGCTTGGCAGGTTATGATTGTAAAACTAAACAATATATAGGATTATATTTAAGATGTACGTGTTTCTGACATGATGATTTTGTTTGCTTGATATCGCGTGAGGAACACGTATTTCTTGTTTTGATAACTTGATGGCAGCAAACAGAAAAACTTCGGGGGGGGGGGTGCAATAGTGTTAGGATGGGCCATCAATATTAATCCTAGTGCAACTCATTCACCAAATACTGGGACTAATTTCATAGCCATTTGACCCCTATTAAACAACAACAAAACAAAAACAAAACAAACAATACAACGAATCAAGAAAAGATCAAGAGAATACATAACGGAACTTACATTGCTCGAAGCTTTGGCAGGTTTTGAAATAGACCACCTGGTATGAAAGTGATGTCGTTGTTTCTCATATTTCTGTCAACAAAAGGGTGGAATTCTTATGATATCGATAGAACAGGAAAAAAATTATCAAGAAACAGTTTTATTAATGAATATGTCATTGACATCGAAAATGCCTATAGATTTGAAAAAGGCTTACATATAACTGCTTATGTTACAATAGGAAGGTTATTGTACCGTAGGTAGGTTTGTACATTTTAATCCATTAAGATTAACATGAACTGAAGAATATACGAAAAAGAAATCTTATTACACTAAAACATATTAAACCATTGCACCCCACTAATGACATACGCATTAATGACACTTCATCTAGTATCCATGTATATGAAGAGTTTTATCACAAAGTTAATTCTTGTTGATTAGACATATTTTTGATTAAAGCCCATAAAATCAACAATGAAAATAAAACAGGATATATTTCATCATGTTCTGTAGAATATATTCCTTGTCATTTTACAGGTGAAGTTTACTGAGAAGGTTTAATTTTTCTTTATCTGTTGACGGACTTACTTTGAAATGTCTAAAAACAACACTTAGCTTATTTTGCAATCAGTAAAGAATGTATACATACATACACATAGTATTATAATTGCACTGCATGTAATTTTGCTATAAAGTAGGAAGCACTATTTTGTGTGTGCGTGTGTGCGTGTGTACGTGTGTACGTGTGTGTGTTTTTGTGTGAATTGAGGGAGAGACAAAGGATAAAAAATGGACGAACTGGGAGAAGAAAATGAAGTTTAGAACTGAAGTATAGAAATACTTACATTATTTCTACCTCCGTCACTGAGTTGAACACGTTCCCATGACGAAATGAATGGATGTTATTGTTTTCAAGTACCAGTGACGTCACAGATGTTGCTGCAATTTCAGGCTGCTGTGTAATCCTGTTTCCTGAAATTGATCTTTTTGTTTGTTGACACGGACAAAGATAACATTAGCGAACTATACATAACGTACATAATTGATATGCGATTATCATTGATCGTATTTTGTTGTCTTTCTTTATCTTCCAAATATCTTTTGTGACCTGTAAGAAGCTAACATGAACAACAAATAAAGATAAGCAGAAAAGAAAAAGAGCATTTTCTGGATTCGATTTTAGTTTTTTTGTGTAATGATTTTTTTTTTTCATCTTGAATATCTCATAAACCTCCAGAATGGAAAATGTGCATTATCCTGATTCAGATTGAGCACCTTGGAAATGTAGTCATACCTAATTTTTGTGTCCTATTTTTCACTATTCATAAGGAAACAGAAATTTCAAATTTGGACTGCTTTTCTTGGCGGCCATTCGGAATCATCTCAAAACCCTCAAGGATGCAAGAATTACATCATCCGCATTATAATTCAGCAACAGCGAAATTATGGTGAAAACATCACAAAAAGGGGAAAATATAGGGCAGACGGTAAAACAATGATACGCCCAAAAACTGACTTTGGCACTCAGACTAGCAGGCCTGGGAAAGCACTATCACCGTATACAGGAACATAATGATTCGGTGCACTTGCCCGGTGGGCAGTGGATAGTGATTTAAACCTTAAAGTCAACCCTCGTTCCGACATTAAACCCAGTCGTTCAATTTCACTATCACTTACACAGTAGAACACGATGAGAGGTCTTCAAAAACTCGACCCGATAGCCACTCAATATTAGTTGAAGTCATCGATCTGCACAATACAAGGTAGGTTTTTCATAAATTGAAAAACAATAACATACATAGTGGTGATGAAATAGCTCATGAAAAAAAAAAAATGTGACATGCAATGCTAGGACGTTGAGGATTTTGCTACAACACGCATTTCCCATAGACACCTGCACGAGTGTAGTCGGAACTCGTCCTCAACGGGCGAGTAAAACCACACGCACAAACATCAACACACACATAGACACCCATCATCATAATCTCTATTGTTAAGATTGATGTCCTAAAATGTTTTCGCATATTATTTTTTACCTGAGAAAACTCAATTCCCTTTATACGAAATAGTTTCTGTATTAGAGCCAATGCCAGAGAACAATGATCTAAGCGTTTTATCAGAAATTCTCTGGGGTGGAAAAACAAAGAAACTTGAAGGGTTTGTTTGCAAAAACCGATAAGTCCATTTTTGAAGATTTTGAAGTGCCATCTTTGTCATAAAGTTCAAAATAATACCTTTTAAATGATATATTGGTCACCTCATATAATGGTATATCTTTTAAGATATGGTCAAAAGAAGCAAAAAATTTCTTATTATTCTCTTTATTTTTCTTGACCTTTAATCGCAAATATCTCCATTTGACAAATATGGACTTATCGGTTTTTGCAAACAAACTCTTCACTTATTAATATATACAATAGAACACTGCTGTATTAAAGGATATATTTCAGAAAAGTAGATATAGAGACGCAGGGGGTCGTAAAAGCTGCACCAGAACCCACAATCGCCTTCGTAGTCATGACTATCCATATTAACCTATACACGTGTTGTAACATGTTTTCAGTTTTTCTTGTCTGAAAGAAAGGTTGATGTTTGCCTCTCCATTACAGGGGATGTCAACGAATAATCATATTGGCGTTAACCAATAAACATAAAAAGATCGTAGACAACTTACAAGTCAACAACCGTAGATGAACCTCCAAACAGTCTGTCCTCTATAGTCGTTATATCAGCGTCAGCGAATACCCTTGAAGAGATTACATGTATTATTGTGTTTAATGTATCATGGCAACAACGCTGATGAAGTCTTTTTTATCCTTTAGATTTGAATAGAAAAAAAAATCGTGCAATTAAACATCATACATGAGTCAAAGCATAACGCTACCATCACGTTGTTTAAAGATTACAATATACTTCACACTTCATTGTGAAATGTTTTAAAAATGTTCAACTATTGATACCTTGTACTGGAAACTGTCGAACATTTCACATAAAATAATGTTACCGCGATTATTAATGATGGGGCTTGGCAAACGTGAACGTATATTAACAATATATATCGAGGGACGTAGCAAACTGGTAATAACTTAAAAAACAAGTGAAAAAAAAAGAAACATTAAAATGGTCCTTGTACGTGCAAAACATGCAATATCCTATTTTAAAAGGTTAAACAGATATTAAAGCAGGCATACAAACACCATAATAGCTGTCGTAATTCCCTACTTGAAAGAACACATTGTCACACAGTGTGTTCATAGACACTGTGTGGTCACAATATAATCGACTGTGTGATAACGCTAAAATTTAGAGTGTGGAGATGATTTCACGCTGATGTTTGGTTTTCACACAGTGTTCACATGACGATGTTTTGTGTCACACTGTGATCTGATGATCCTCAATGTGTTCACACTATTCAACAGTGTGAAGAAATTTCACATTGGGTTCACACTGTGTTTCTCACGCAGTGGGACAATGTGTTCTTTCCTGCAGTAGGCTATACTTACAGACTCTCAAAATTAACACTGTGGAAAGCCATGTCATCAATGTGCCCAATTTGTACATCCTTGAAGTCTCTTGAGTGCAAAGACATTAAAAAAAAAATGTTATGGGTATACATTTACTATGCCTATCATACATGAATTATCTGCGTACTATAGGTTAAAGGGACTGTACAGTTCTGGTTGAAGTAAGGATTTAGCTTCTAACGTTTTGCGACATATACGGAAACCACTCTATGAAATATCAAAGAGCATGCAATTCTAAGGAGTATCAAAAGTTTTTATGACAAAAATCGGTTTAGAAATGGCTGAGATATTAAAAAACAAGGTGAAACAAAGAGATGCTAATTCAATTCAATTTAATTCAATTCATTTATTTTCGTCCTTTTTTTCCCCAACAGAACACAACACAGTATACATTAGGAATTATATCTCAAACGTATACATACAACTTTTCAAATGATTTCAAATGGTACAAATAAAGTTATCTATATGATATATGCATGCATACTTGCAAAAATAATACTTGGCTATGTTTCAGTTGAGAAAAAAAAAGAATTGAGATTTCCACTAAAGAGCAAGCTTGTAGATTTTGAACCACTCAAAGGAAAATCTAGTGAAATACTTATTTGCATATACTTAGCACAGATATAATTTAATACAAGACGGAACAAAACAGGAGACACACAGCAACATGACACGACTAGACAGAAGGGATGGAAAAATGAAAGGAAAGAAGGAAAAAGGAGAATGCCTACACGCTGATCCAGGAAACGAAAGAGGGAATTGAAGAAGGAATTAAAGAAGTCGACAGGCGTGGCCTGTCGCCGTTTTTGTATCACTTTTTTAGGATATCTCATCCGTTTAAAAACCAATTTTCATCAAATAAACGTTGAATCCTTCTTAAAACTACATGCTCATTCATATTTCATAAGAGGTTTCTCAATATCTCACTTAGGAATTTATAAACCTGAATCCCCTCCTCAACCAGTACTGTACAGTCCCTTTAAACCTATACACAGCAGGATATTATCACATAATGTGTATTATATTCTAAACACGCTAAATGACAAGGAAATGAAAAAAAAAAAGAAGAGAAAAGACACACATATTCCGATTGTTCTTGTTAAAGTTGTCCGAGTGGAATATCAACAATACTTAAAAACATATTTTTTTAACGAAAGCTGTCTCTAGCTATTCAATTTTATAGGTAAGTATGCGTGCATGTATGTGTGTGTGGGGGGCGGGGGTGTTTGTGAGCGTGCTTGTGGTTGAGGTGTGCGTGTAAATTTTGATATAAACAGTTTTGATATTCAGAGGGGTTTCTGCAATTGCTTAACATACTTAACGTGCTTAAGGGTCTCATCAGCCTCTTGTGGGAAACAAAAGCCGTGAATTTCACACAAGCAAATGACAACAGAACAAAACTTAATGAAATATGACTTATGATAAGTCTTGCTCTGTGTACGCAGTGAGAGGAAAATAGTTTTTTGGTTACATGGCGAATTGTATACTCACACGTAGGTCCAACTTCGCACATTATCGAAAGCGGCAGACGAGATGTTCATTACACCAATCCCATATGTGAAAATCCTGTTATGAAAAAAACATAAGCAACAATTAGAGCATATTTTTTTCTGGTTAATTTAAAGGATATTGGAATATATGTGTAGGAAACCTTGTGAAACAAGATTGGAGGAAAATAAATCAATATGACAAATAAAGAAGGCAAAGAGAACTATTAGTGCAATCCAAATAGTTTACCCCTTAAATATAGCGGAATTGAGGTCTTGATTTTAGTTTGATGGTGATAGTATTCTCATCTACCCAGTAGATGGCACAAATCATATACTAGGTACTCATCCGTATATAATCACTAATAACAGTTCCCCCGTCTTACATAACGAATGT
Organism: Diadema setosum; assembly: GCA_033980235.1. Lineage (NCBI taxonomy): Eukaryota > Metazoa > Echinodermata > Echinoidea > Diadematoida > Diadematidae > Diadema > Diadema setosum. The sequence continues at coordinate 33,213,906 of CM067065.1, forward strand.
ACTAAGTTAGGAAGAAATAGCGAATTATTTCTCCAATTTCATTCGACAAAATCGCATTACCTCTATCCTTCATTAATTAAAAAGTACTGTATTCATTTCTGAAGATTGCGAAAATATGTTGTTTTTTTTCAATATTCCACATCGTATTAGTTTAATTTCATCCAAACAGAACAAGAGAGATGAATGTGGAAAGGTTGTAAGCTTTTCAGGGTTTAACAGCTTAGAAAATGTGCTGCGATGGGATACAAACACACATACAAAAAACCCATATATATATATATATATATATATATATATATATATATATATCATATATATAATATGTTCTATTTTATGTGACCGTGCACCTCAAAACGAACATAAAGTCGCACAGACTGATTATGCCTGAGGACTGAAAATAAGTGAAATGGGTCAACCTAGCCGAACTTGATTTTTTCATATTTTCTGAAAGAGCGGGTCTTCTTTTACATTATCCTAAAATTTGGTATCATAAAACGGGCAGGAAAGTGTGTGTATTTTTTTTTAGCAGTTTATCTCGAACATTTTTGGTAGAATAGTGTGATTAGGTGTGTCTTTAGAATCCCTTTTTTCATTTCTGAAAACCACACTCTTCCCTTTCAAATCTAATTACTTTTGAGAATATAGTGCTACTGCTTTGAAAGTTGGCATTAATTATGGACAGAATGTGTTAATGAGGCATGTTTAATTTCACTTTAATCTGATAATCCTTTCATTGTTGTTACTCTGGTGGTTTACTTCCTGTTTTTTGTCCCATTCATCGCACAGCCAGCACGGTTTTGTAAAGATTAAGCGCTTGAATAGACACTGTACTTCAGAGCCTCTTTTCTCAGTTCACACTTTTCCTGAGTTTGTGCTTTCTTTCCAATATTTAGATAGGTTAGGAGAGTCCATTGGATTTGAGTTATACATCATTTTAAATCTTAAATTCTGCTCTTTCAGAATATGGTCTTAACTAAAAATTCATGTCTGGCGACTTTTTGTTTGTTTTGAGGTGCAGGGTCACATATATTACATATATATCGATATTACACGCGTTAACAGTTAGTGACACCAAAATTGACCGCCACAATTTTACCATTTTTTTTTCAATGAAGAACCAATCAAGACCCACGTTATTCCTCGATCGCATACGGTCTATGTCTGCTTTTTCTCAGAGAGCTTTTGAACTTCGCTGGGTTTCCTCAGCGAAACATGCATACAGCAATAGTATAGTATTAATAACAAAAGTATACGTTTCATGACAACCTAATCGGTGGGATTTTTGTTGTTTTTTTTTTTCGAGGAATACATTAAAACGCAGCTTGTAAATATTCATTTTAATACAACATTGCTTCCATTGTGAGATTTTCATGATTGTATTTTTTTATATAATTATCATAAGAAGTATAAACGAGGAATACATACAGCTTGTCGATACTGGAGTCAACAAAGGCGTAGGAGTCGATGAGGACAATTTTGTTCCCCTCAAGATCAAATTTCCTGCAACAATAAATAGACACACACACACACACGCACACGCACACACATGATGCAAACATGATAAGGTACGTTTTGCCAAGGTCGTTTTAGTTGCCTACAGGATACACTCCCTCCCCTCCCCCGTCCTAACATTCCTACAAACGGGTGGCTGAAAAAAAGGGGGGATATCGAGCACTTCTCCGTCGGAGGGGGAGGGGGGGGGGGGTTCCGCCTTACCCTGATGTGATTGCTCGAAGACAACGGCTATCACAAATGTGATAACATCATATCAAACAATATTTAGTCAAAATGTACACCAGTCTGCAATTCCTGGCGCGATCATCCGATATCAGTGGCCCTCTTCCGCTAATGAATTTACTTAAAAACTTTGCATAAGCATAACGGCAAATGTGTACAGTTATATGCCCCCCATTAAAAAAAAAAAAAAAAAAAAAAACAAACAAACAAAAAGGGATTTTCGCATTGATAATACGGTTAATTTCATGGCCTACAAAATAACATCTTACCTATTTCTTGCAGAAAACCCCATTCATTTTGGTTAAGTGGTTACAGAAAAATGTAAATCGTTGTGAAGCATGTCGTGGATAGTTTAGCACCTGAATGCTCTTGGAACTGCATGTCAATATGAGAACACAATGGACAGAACTTGACGGGAAGGGATTTCTGACATGCTATACAAAAATCCTAATTTCTCTTTGAGCACTAAAGCAAATGGGATGGGGTTTTCTGTAAGACGTGGGTAATAACTTTTATATATTTTCATACACTGAAATTGTATATGAATTGATTCACTATCTTTAAAGCTATCATTGCGGAGGGTCCCGTTGTACATTTTTTGGGGACATACGGTATACATAATATATACAGCCAATTCATGTTTCTCCGCTGAATGTATTTAAAGGCATTGGCGTGAAAAATCCAATGTGACTACTATGGGTTTTGCAGGATGCGGGCAGATCAGGGGGGCGTTTCATCAACGAGTTCGTCGGGGCCAATCACACGCAAGGATTTTAGTAGCTTTTAACAGTCGTCAGTGTAAATCACCGACAAAAAGTTTCATGAAATGGACCCCTGGTTTCCATGTATATGTTTCTTGGCTGAAATTTGTTGAAAGAGCAAAATTCGAAGTAATTATGGTCCTGGAAAGTTTTTCTTATTATTTTCTTTGTTTTTTATGTGACAAAGGCATAAAACAATAGATATAATTGAAAACAATAATATTTTATAAAGATTGCCCTTATATTTTGAGTTATTTTGAACTCCTTTACCCAAGTTATGCCTCTAATATCATTAGTTTATCTTATCAATGTGCGATCTCAAAATTCCAGTATTATGCAAATATGAAATGTTCAAACTATACATTCACCCATCCCAAACATTTCATCTCAGGTCTCATAATGTATCACTATGTTGATATGAAAAGCGCCCTCATGTGGTGACCTTGAGAAATTTCAACCATAACAAATAATAAAATTCCAATTGCTTATCATTTGTGGCATGTATGAAAATGATTGGTGTATAATATGACATATATAATGGGGATAAATTATACAGAAAAATCGTGTTTTTAACATATTTCCTATGTATTTCTTTATATTTTGGTAAATAGCGCCGTCCATGGGTGACCTTGTGAAAATTCAAATATACGATCATGTAGAGTATGAGTAATAAAATGATAATAACAAAGTTATATGGGGGGGCACAATGTGCCCCCCCCCCCCCCCTTGGGCCTGTGAGGGGTCAAAATAGCTTGGGCTTAATAGGGTTAAGGAAATATTTAAGTGCATTATTTTCAGATTGTATTCTGTAAAACGGTAAAGGATGACATACCGATGTAACCAAAAACGCACGTTGAACTTCATATCAAGAAGGAAAAGGAAAAACATGTTTTATTTTCAAAGAAATGCAGACATTTCTTTGTGTGTTTAATGTACACCTGCTATGGTATTTTTGGCATTTCTTCTTATTCTTGTTAAATTGTATTAGAAGAGAACATATTACTCACTCAATGTTGCAGTCTACCATTGCGTGACTCTCGATTAGCGAAATTCGGTTGTATCTCAAACTCCTATCCGAAAGAAATACAGAATCATAATATACACATCATAAAAGGCGAACATTAACTTTAAATAATAAATCGTCGAAACATTACATTATAATTGGTATTTGTGTAAAGAGGGACATTCTTATCAAATAGGCGATGTACTACAGGGCCAGCCTGAATATAATTTTGTGGCTTCCTGTTGCGTGGACACACACTGCTGACTGATGCATGAGTAAAGTGAATAACATCAATTTAAAAGCTAATGCACTATGACAAGAACCACGATGTCATCATAACATTATTTGTGTAAAAAGAGAGAATAAAGCATTTTGTGGCAAAGTTTCTGTTTAATTAGCGGTTATACCGTATTTTAATGAGGTGTTCATTTATACTCACAATGCTGTTGACCTGAAATTGTAGAATGTCCCATTCCTGATAACACTCAACCTGGAACCATAAAACAGGCTGAGAAGACAAAAAGAAACACATCCAGAGAGAGAGAGAGAGAGAGAGCGAGTGAGAGAGAACAATGATAAAAAAACAAACAAGGAATAAAGGACTTTAGCCGGACACTCTATTATGATTCAAATTCCTTATTAAAAGTTTATGATTATGTATACGTTTATTCAAAGTCATCAGTGGTTACAGATCTTTAAACTTGCTATTGAATATGGAGTCATGACATTGATAATAATTATATTCATGATATGAATATAATGTATTAATGTCTTATAAGAATAATATAATATGGACTGGCCTTGAGGGGGATACGACATTTATTGTCCGAAGTAGAATTGTATTGCCCGAGTCGAAGACGAAGGCAATACTATTCTAGTGAGGACAATAAATGTCGTATCCCCCGAAAGGAAAATCCATATTATTACTATTACCCATTTTCAGGAATTTTAGGCATCTTCGAGCGGTTACTTTACAATGTGAACTTCCCGATTTTCTGTAATAAAATCCACTCGGCGTCAGGTCGAACCATACACCACTGCGCTCATATACAACCACAAGCTTGCACACGACCCCATGCACAATCAGGTACGCCGTCCGCTCACACAGTCGCAGCGACCGTCCTTGTTTTTTACGTGCTAACGTATGGGAATTTGCCCTTCATCGCGAAACCTCTCCGCGAGCGATGCGTGTGTCGAAGATTTTTGAATGTCTGCTCTTTGTGGTTGACCGCAATGTTTACATGTAACGTGAATGGCCAGACCTGGATGGAGGGTGATAGGCACAATTATCGCCCGCTGACTCGAGGACCGAGCAAAATACCAACTGCAATTGCACCGCAAAACTACCTCGTATGGGTAATAGTTATATAATATTGACTGGCCTCGAGGGAGATACCAGAAAATATTGCCCAAACTGAAAGAATATTGCCCGAGTCGAAGACGAGGGCAATATTCTTTCAGTGCGGGCAATATTCATCTGGTATGTCCCTCAAGGCCAGTCAGTATCATAATTATTAACTATCCCCTAGGTAAATTAGGAAAATATGTGAATACAGCTATACACTATGATATAGATCAAGCCACATCTGACTACCTGTAGATCATCACCAACATGTCGAATAATTGAAAAATTGTTCATCAATGTATATCATTCAACTCCAACTTCAAAGATACATATGTAGTTGTAACAGGCGAACTTCAAACATCTGAACGCTTTTACACTTTATTTTTGCTTCTGTTTCAATTCGGTTGTAATAACTGATGGTCACTGTGCAGTTAGTCATTGTTTGACGCGTCGTGTTGCTGGAACTAGTGGAAGTGGTCGATCTTGTATGAGTTGATTTTTCGGCGTTCTTCTGCGGTGCGTGTAATCGACACGCAGCGACGTCCTTTAGTGTTTTCTCTTCGTGGTAGATCGGAATGTTTACATGAGGTGGGAAGAGAAGGAGTGGAATCTCTCTTCCCACCTCCCTGTTTTACAGTGCACTCCCGTTATAATGAACACGGTTATAACAAAATTCTGGTTATAACGAAGTAAAAATTTGGGCTGCAATGTCATCCACTCTATGTATTTCTATCGTTTATTTGTTCGGTTATAACAAAATTCCGATATGACGAAAGAATAACTGCCGGTCCCGAGGATTTCGTTATAACGGGAGCCCACTGTGTATGTAAAACCCCGGATGCTCGTAATATGCTGTAATATCGCCTGCTGAACTCCCGACCCTGCAAAATACCAACTGTAATTGCCTCGCAAAACTACCTCGTATAGGTAATAATATATCATATTCTAGACACATTTGCGTAGCCACTCGGTGGCGTGTGGAAATATTGATACTCGCTGAGTAAAGGTTTGTGGAGCTGTTGTCGTGGATGAGTGGATAAGAGCGCTCGTTTTTGAATAACATGAGCGCGGTATGCTTCGTTTTTTTTTTTTTTTTTTTTTTGAGACCATGCCAAGCCCGACACGTTTGCCCTTCAACAAGGCACTTTGTCCACGTTGTTGCTGTCCAGCCAAGAGTATAAAATGGGTACCCAGAAGGATGACAAAGTTTATGTGGGTTGATCAGCATGTGCATGCCAAAAAATGGCTGCGACTTGCTGAAATGCTCCCAAGGGAGTTGGAAGTGAGTACTGTCAATGCTAGCTGGAAACAATAGATCCAGTGACTGGAGCAATAAAAGTCTGTAAAACAGGCTAAGAAACTGCACGAGTGCGAAATGTGCTCTTTAATTTTTGTAACTTTACAATTATCGTTATCCATCCCAAACTGTATTTTTCAAATGAATGGCCTTATTTTGAAAAAGAAAAAATAAACAACTCTAAATTTTGACTGAAATAGTATAAAACACAATATTCAATAACCTTTAAGAGCTTTAATTATTTTCTCTCGTCAGAATTAAACCATTCATTTGAAAAACAAAGTTTCCATATAATTTCACCTTTATATGTTAGTACATAATGGATGACTGTCAAACGTTACACACACATTCATTTTGGCAAAAAAAAATCTAATTAACTGCTTTTTGAAACAATTTGGGAGCAAAGTTATCTCTAATTAAAGTGTTCTAGAAGACCATAGTATTTGGGGGGAGGGGCGACTCTCCTGAAAAAGTACCCCCTTATTGTTTGATTCCATGTTTACTCAAAATAAAACTATATATTGATATCCCTGCAGTAGACAATCTAATGAATTTCATTTTTCACTGTCTAGGACGATTTTACAAAATCTATATACTCTGCTTTGCCAGACCTAAATTTTTGAATTAACTTGATTGCAGGATAAAATAAGCTCTAAGCTTTAACACTATTACTTTTGAATTAAAGACATTTTTCACTGGATGCTTGCATTTTTGAAAGTCTCCAATTCATTTCTTTGCTTTAATGTCCTTAATTTATTTCATAGTCGTTATAACACATTATTCATGTAGTCCAGATCTCGTTACGACTATAGTCCAATGTGCTCTGGCATCGACCCTTGAACTTTCCCACCCTTACTTTTTTCTCTGTCCCCCTCTTATATTTTCCTGTCCATTTCTGACCTTTGCCCTTATGTTTATTGTATCCACCCGTATGTAAAGAGAGCTGCTTTGTTTCTCTCTGTGTGTTCATATATGTGCGTATTTGTTCTATGTTCTGTTTCCCGAGGAATATGTCTTATCGTTTCATTTGAGTATATTACTCCAATTCACTACTCACGAGGAGACTACATTTTACAAGCTAAGCTATTTATCAGTCCCCTCCCTGTCTTCACTGTTACTATTCAGTTACAGTTTGTCCACGCATTTCTTCATCTAAGGTATGTTTTGTCTCATTCTAAACAAATGACGTGCATCTAAATAACATTTGAATATGTAAAATCATATTGTACTTTTGTTTTTCTTTATTATGCAAATGTCATATTGCAAACTTCTGTCGGAAATGAAATAACATGTAATGAATAATAAATGGATACGGAAATGCCTATGTTTGAGTGAAGGAGCTGTTATTGTTGATGATGCTAATGTGTTTTCGGCTTTTTGGCATGGTAATGAGGACTTTGGTAAACTTCAAACAGAGAAACAGAGAAAAGAAAAGATTGTTGAAAACGCTGAATTTGGACAAAATTATATTTATTCGGCATCATGTTCACGATTATATTCTAAAATTAATATGGGCACTTACATGTAACCTACGCGATTGTTGTGGAATGTTCCTCCCATGGGTAGTTCCGTGATTCTATTCCAGTATAGGTAGAGATACGAGATGCTGCTTTGGTAGGAGAATGCCCCTTCCTCTATAGTGAGTGTGTCGGCATACCCCATCTCGAGGTATTGAACTTTGGTGTCTCTTAGATGGTCCTTCTCTAAACGTGGCATATCGTTGGCGAACACGTAGCTACAATATGTGAGATAATGAAGGCATTATTATGGTAATTAAGACCGAGCTCCACAAAATTAACAAAAAGTAACACCCTTGATTTTACGTCAGGACTCAAAAATAAAAAGTTGAACCGATTAGTCAAAAAAAATGATATTGGTTTATAAGTAACTTTTTTTTTTTGTTCAAAGTACTACCCTTCTTCTAAATTATTCTTGAGTTTGGTATCATAAGATCGACAGGAAAATACATTTAAATTTTTTTTCTACAACATTTTCTTTTTTCTAGTGAGATCAGGTATGTCTAAGAGACCCTTTTAATTTCTTGTTATTGAAACCCTTTGCAGATTCTTCATGTTCATTTCTAGTAACTTTTAAAGGGATAATTCTACTGCTCTGAATGTTGGCATCACTCATAATCAGTATGTGTTCATAGAGTATACTTTAATAATTACAGTCTAATCTAATAATCCCTTCATTATTCCCTTACACCGTGTTTTTGTCCCATTGATCGCGCAGTTAGCGCTGTATGATGAAGATAAAGTGCTTTGATAGATCCTACACTTTAGAGCCATTTTTTTTTTGTCTGTTCATACTTTAATTGCAGAGTTTGTGTATTCTTTACAGTATTTCGGCAGGTAAAGAGAGTCCCATTGAATAGAGTTACACGTTATTTTAGAGCTTTATTAGAGTCTGCTCCTATACAGAATCTGCCCCTAACTAAAATCCCTTACTGGCGGTCTGTCGTTGCTTTTGTGATGCAGGGTCACATACATTGTATGAAATAATACGTCTTCTTTGTCTGTCTCTCTCTTCTTTTTTTTTCTCTCTCTCTCTTTTCTCATCTCTCTCTCTCTCTCTCTCTCTCTCTTGCTAAAGTGTGATGAAGAGAGTAAGTTTATTATCGTAAATAATAAAATAAAAAAGGTAACAAGATTAAGCATCTTAAGTGAGAGATCGATTCAAGAACAACAACTTAGAGAGCATTTTAATTGAATTACAACGTTGCATTTGCAACAGCCATCACGGTGGTAATGATATGGAAACAATGCCATTGGAATCGTTTATCGGGAGGCTCTGCTGTATATAACATGGCTTTTCTCTTACGGGCAGAGCGGGGAAAAATTGTGTAGAGTTGTGACAGCGTGCCGAAATAGGAACAAATGAAGGAAGCGAGGAACGACGTCAGCCGTAGGATTGTACAGTATTGTGTGGGATTTTATGATATGTACACACACAGCTGAAACGTCATTTTTGCTTTCTTTGCAAATAATCATAATAATATAAAATTCATACTCACAATGTATTAAGAGATGTACACCCCCACAATGCATCAGTAGGCAAGTAGTTCAAGGAGTTGTAATCCATATAAATGTATTTCAGATTAGGTAGGTTTCGAAACGGCCCCGATTCCGTGAACCGGAAGCTGTTGGACCCAAGATCGCTATGGGGAAGATGGTTCGTGGAATAAAAGGGAAATAAAAAAAGCATATCTGAAATAACGGGATATTTTTCCATCCCGTATTGGTTTTCTTTTCTAGGCAGAGGGCATAAGGTAAAACAGTAGTCAAGTATAGGTAAATGAGTGTACCGTCAATGAAGTAGTGAGAACCTCGACGCCATGAACAGGTACGGCATTATCGTTATCAGAAACGACAAATAATCACGATTTCAATTGACAAATATGTAAAACATGCTTTATTGTGAAATTATTCTTCCTCCATTTTATTGTGTCATTGATGCCATTTCTTGATATAAAAAAAAAAAAATATATATATATATATATATATATATATATATATATATATATTTTCATATCGACGACGTATTCATCACTAACATACAGAAAGAATAACGGCAATTATATTGCAGTGTACTATACTTTTAAACTGCCACCACAAAAATTACAGGAGAAATATAATCGTCATAAATTAAAAAAAATATATATACTTTAAAAGGATGGTGTATAAAGTTCGGTCGAGAGCTATAACTTCATGTTTCTGACATTCTTTGGTGAGAAAATGCAAAACCTTATGAAATATGTAAGAGTATGCAATTCAAAGAGAGATTTCATGTTTATTTGATTAAAGGGTTTTCAAGGTTTCGATTCAATTCAATTCAATTCATTTATTTTCATTCTTCTTTTTCCAACAAAACATAACATAAGATAAATCAGGAATTACATCATAAACACAAACATTTGCCTTTACAAAAGATAAATGATACTTATAGACATAAGAGCGCATACTGGGCAAAAAAAAACAACAAAACAAAACAACAAAGTCACGCTTCAGTTGAAAGAAGAATAGCATTGAGATGTCCACTAAAAACAAAGCTTGTATATTGTGAACCACTCATAAAACTTGAATTACTTATTCACAAACACTTGTCACAAATGTGATATACGACAGGACGGGACAAAAGAGGAGAAACACAATGAGAGAATGTCTACACGCTGAATAAGGGAAAGGGAACAGGGGATGATTGAGAATGTGCTTCATAGAGTTGGTGCTGCATGCAGCTGTGCAAGGATAGTGATGGCTACTTCATTACGTAATAATGAATTCAGTGATTGAATGATTGGTGGATGGATGATGAACCCTGAGCTTGACGAAACCTAAAGCTAATGAAAAAAAAAGCATATCAGAGAGGATTTAATAGAAAACAAAAATTCAACTTGCGCTTAAAAGAATACAAAGATGGGGAAATTTTTATTTCACAGCTTAGTGAGTTCCGAAATCTAGGACCGGTGTATATAAATGTATTCTGAGCCAATAATGTTCTCAAGAGGGGTAAATGAAACTCATTAGATTGTCTAGTGCAATAATTATAAAGAGACTGATTTCGTGGGAACATTGAATTGAAAATACTGGGAAGTGCATTTACATTGTAATTAAACATAAGCTGACCAAGTTGAAAAAAGTACAAATGTTTGATTTTCAAAATCTTATATTCAATAAATAATGGCTCCGTGTGGGAACGTGGCGGGACGCCACAAATAATGCGAAGAGCCATTTTTTGTAATAACAGTAGTTTATTCAGTAAATTTTGATGGGCACTACCCCATGCTAGGAGTCCGTAATCAAGATAAGGAAAAATTAGGGAAAATACAACGTCAACAAAGAGAACAATGGAAAAGAGGACAAAGAGGACAATGGAATATGACATATGGTTTGAGATATCCCAAGCAGAGCACTCGTAATCAAAGGTGGAACCCACTTTCTATGAGGATCGCTTTGTGTTATTTTGTTTTGAGGTGACTCAGCCATTTCCAAAACCGAATTTTCACCTAATAACCTTCGAATTAATCTTCGAATGGTATATTTTATGTTATTTCATAAGTGGTTTCTTGGCATCTCTCAAAAGGTGTACGGAATGGTTGAAGCAATTAATATTTACCTAAAAACAAGAAAGGAAAAAAAAAAGACGTATCGATCATGTGGACATTAAGGTCGTCATACTTTCTTTGTACTACGTGAGCCGGAAGAGAAACGAATTGACCTTTCAACTCACATTTGTACGATGCTTTGAGGGAATGTGTGTTCCTCTATCGTCTCAATTTCGCAGTTTTCGAGTCTTAATGTCTCCAAAGTTGTAATCTCGGTGAAGGTTCCTCTTTCTAGGATGAATATCTCGTTATGTTCTAATCTCCTGCAAGAAATGCAAGTTCACGGTGTACAAGTCGGAAAGTTGGATAAGTCGAAGAAAGAAAAACAAATGTTACGTGATCATTCCACTGAAAGACGGATATCACAAAAGTCAACTTTTTCCTTTTGACTTCAAAATCGACATCACGCGATGCTGACTGTATTAACTATTTTAAACAAAAACAGTATAACAGCGATATGCACATTCACACAATTATGACATTATAGAGAGAACATCCAAGATTTGGCCTGTAGAAATATGTAGAAGTATAGAAATATAATATGAACTCGGTAATAATACAAAAAGAAATGAAAATGCACAATATCCGACGCTCCTGTTCGTCAATATGACGCTCAAAGGAATTTCACAAGAATAATTTGAAAAAAGACATGACGAGATACAGTATAATAATACATTCCTTTTCCGTCTTTTTCTGAGTAAAGCGTACAAAACATTGTGTCGGTTTCATGCGTTTTAAACCTCAGAGTGACACGCTCAAGAAATTTCAACCAAGATTTCAGTCAGACTTTGCGTCCACGGTGACGTTACCAACTTATCAAGTTTCGTGCCGAAACCTAGTGGTCTCCGTGTTAAGTCTATGGGCATTTCAGAATTCAGTATGGAACTGGTTAAAAACAGTTTCAGCTGACCGTGTGAGATACTCGAGTAACTTACAATGTCTTCAAAGCAATAAGATTCCCTTTAGACGACAGGCAATCCGGAATGTACAGCAGGTCATTGTAGTCCATGTCTCTGTGAAATGAAAATATTTGTGCTCGAAAGAAGTTCGTGTCGAACATTTGCTTATTATTTCATGTAAGCGTTTCTCTTCATTTCATATAATTTATTATTCGTGTCTAAATGTGACCGTGCACCTCAAAACGAACATAAAGTCGCACACACTGATTTTGCGTGAGGACTGAAAATAAGTGAAATGGGTCAACCTAGCCGAACTTGACTTTTTTCATATTTTCTGAAAGAGCGGGTCTTCTTTTACTTTATGCTAAATTTGGTATCATAAAATGGGCAGGAAAGTGTGGTTTTTTTTTAGCAGTTTATCTCGAACATGTTTGGTAGAATAGTGTGATTAGGTGTGTCTTTAGAATCCCCTTTTCATTTCTGAAAAACCTTGTCCATACTCTTCACTTTCAACTCTAATAACTTTTGAAAGAATAGTCCTACTGCTTTTAAAGTTGATATTAATTATGGACAGAATGTGTTAATGAGGCATGTCTAATTTCAGTTTAATCTGATAATCCCTTCATTGTTGTTACTCTGGTGGTTTACTTCCTCTTTTTTTGTCCCAATCATCGCACAGCCAGCACGGTTTGGTATAGATTAAGCGCTTGAATAGACATTGTACTTCAGAGCCTCTCTTCTCAGTTCACACTTTTCCTGAGTTTGTGCTTTCTTTCCAATATTTAGATAGGTTAGGGGAGTCAATTTGATTTGAGTTATACATCATTTTAAAGCTTAAAGTCTGTTCTTTCAGAATATGGTCTTAACTAAAAATTCATGTCTGGCGACTTTTTGTTTGTTTTGAGGTGCAGGGTCACAGGATTAATTATGCAATCTCATGTCCAGAACTTGAATCATTATTGAGAATACCAAACATTAAACACACAAGGCCGGTGCAGCCGTGGGGGTCGTGGGGGCCCGGGCCCCCACACTCTTTGTGCACCATATAAAGGAATACATAAGGTGTCATCACTTTGGGCCCCCATACTTTTTGTAACCCGGAAGTATCGTGATTTTTTTTTTTTTTTTTTGCTTGCTTGTTAGCTCATGAAACCCGGAAGTGGGCCCCCACACTTTTGAAAACGCTGGGCGGGCCCTGACACGGACATAGAACCCTTACTATTGTATTAAATATATGGGTGAGACTTGTTGAGTGTTTGAAATGGAGGGGGCAGCTGATCAACTTGATAAGCTAGCATACTGCAGTCCCCCCTCAAAATAAATGCTACGAAAACGCATAGGTAAGGGAAGGAGATGACAAATTAATGAAAACATTGCGAACAAAGCAAATACAAGATCTCAGCATGGCAGAAGATGATTGGACCAGTCAGATTCGCGCAAGAGCCGATTTGTGTTTGAATGCAGAAAATTCATTTATGGTATATCAACTACATACTAGCTTTTTCCAGGGCATTCCGGAACGCATAGAGCCACTGTGACAGCTTAGAGAGTGACAGAAACTTGTTTTGTAAAAGTTGTGCGTGACAAGGGTGAAAACACACGACACGTGACCATAATATAAGTAACTGAACTCTGTGCATTGGAAGTGATTTGGGTAACCTGCACTCTGCAGCTGGTGGTGAAATAGGTAAGGAAAGACGACAAGAAGAAGGAATCGAAATTGGAAGGGTTGAGATTAATGAGGAAGCGGTATTGTCATTTTAAAGCACCGATGTCTTCGGTCAGTATGCACAACGCTATGTAGTTCCATGTGTTGGTTTCTAACAGCATACAAAGTGTAACTGAACCAAACTGTAATCAATGTGAGAGCCTGTCATCCTCCCTGATCATAAAACAAATACTCCATTTTGTTTCAGGTCCGGTCCAGCAGAGAGATATCACTAATCCTCAAACTGAGTGGGCCCCTTTCAGCTCCCCTTTATTCCCGGGCTAACGCCAGTCTAAAACCTGACCTCAATTGCCAAACGTTCATCAATGCGTTTCCTTTTCGGTGTTTACGCTGATGGGCAGACTCATTGTTTTGCACTAAACACTGCGTGTGGGAATGATAGTTAGAAAGTAATTAGGCCTACTTACAAATTCAGAGATGAGTTTTGGTTGTCTCGCTTCAGAAGCTGGCTAAGATTGTGAGCATTACAAAACGGGGATAAAAACGACACAACAAACACAACTGCACACAAAAACTTAAAAACCCGCTGCGAGTGTGCGCCCACAACCAACACAAACACACACACACACACACATACACGCGCTCGCGCGCGCACTTACATGTATTCAAGCACAGGCAGACAACCAAAGACATAGCCTTCCATAAGGGAGTCGGTGAGTAAGTTGTAGGCCATGTAAAGGCTTTCCAGTGACGTCATCTCACAGAAGGTCCAGTTCTGAAGTGACGTAATCACATTGTTCTCAAGATGCCTGTCACAGCAAGTGAACAAACATTTTTCATTACACCATAAAGAAGAACAATATAAAGAAAAGAGAGAAAGAGAGAGTAATGACGGCTACAATTTGAGGAAATTGTGTTTGCTTTTTATTCACATTAAGAAATGAAACGGTCTCCAAGTCTATTACCAGTGAAGTTATGTCTTGTGACAAGACAAGACAAACAAGCAAACAAACGAACATTAGCATACATCTCCGTCTTGTTATCTAATATGAAGTGACCTCCAAAAATGACCGCACTCCAACTTGTTTTATAAGTTCTATCATTTGACAAACTTCAAACGCAATCAACGTAATGTCAGTAAAATTGGAAACTATACATCTTCACACAATATCCACTTTCGTTTCGGATCAACTTGAATAAATTTTAATTTATCTCAAAGTTTGGGTACGGTGCCCCCCCCCCAAAAAAAAAAAAAAAAACTTCCATTTCCGTGTTTTTTTTTTTTTTTTGGAAACTTGTCATGCATTTGTTCTTTGATATTTAGATTGATGAATTATCATTCGGCACATTTCGATTTTGTTCCTTTTCACTTACAGCTCGGTGGTACTATTGAGCCCTCGAAAGGGTCTGGCAATTTGCAGTTTGGCGTCGTAGATGGCGTCACTCTGACCTGTGTACTGGTTTCTGCTAATCTCAGTTGCGTTCCATATGAAGTTGTCGTCCAAGTGTCTAAATAAACAGCCAAAAAAGAAAAACAATGTGAAATTTGATTTTTGTTGCTGTTTTTTTGTTGTTTTTGTTTTGGGTGTTGTTGTTTTTTTGTTATTGTTGTCGTTGTTGTTGTTGTTTTTGTTTTTGTTTGTTTTTGGTCACGAACTATAATTCTGCACATTTGGATCATATCACGCTTCAACTTGACTTTCTCGAGTGCTGGCAAACAACAATACGCAGTATACTTTTTTTAACACAGCATAATGATTTGAAGAAGAAACAATATACACATACAGGCCGGCACAACTGCGTACAAAATAATACAGCATGAATCAAAACGCGTACACACAGTAAATGTGGAATACAACGACTGAACAAATTTGAATTGACAGTATCAGTGCAAAATAGCTCGAAATGTTGATTCAAACCTTGCCTGGTCGGCTCACCTCGACAAACAAAACGATATGTTTTGTTACAATACAATGTAGTATTTGTAAAAGTCTTCACACTCTGGTGTGTTTTGCCCCACACAGTGTTCACGTAGTTATGTTCTATTTCACCACGTGAATAATTATGTTCACAATGAGTTCACACAGTGTTTAATATTGTGAGACACTGTGTTCTTTCGGCTGCCGCATGCCCCCCCCCCCCCCCCCGTCCATTTCCTTGCATGTCCGCTTATGGTTGTTGCTGTTGTTGTTGTGGTTGCTGTTATTTTGTTTCAATGATACTTACAACGCTTCCAGTTTATGGAAGTCTTGCTCGTTGAAAATTCCATGGGGAATCGTTGTCAGGTTATTTTCGCTGAGATACCTGCCGGTTTTGCAAAATGGAAATTTAAAAACCAGGGAAAAGTCTGCGTGAAACAACGAGTTGCATTCACACATATAGGCTTATGACAAATCGACGGAGTTGCCACAGAGTGTAAACAGTGGAAGAATTTGCACACACAAAAAATAATAAAATCACACACACACACACAAAAGCACACAAACACACACACACACAAGGACACGAGCAAGCACATACACGTAAATGTAATATTGCAGTCACATGGCAAATGGAGAAAGAAAACACTCAACGAGGATTAAAAGAAGCACTACGGCCACTCAGAAAAATATATTATTCGGTGAAAGTAGAGCAAAAGTTCGGTGTGTAAATTTATCGAAAGTCTGAGAAATTGTCCCTCCTCTGATTTGTTTACCAATTCATCCATTTCATTTTGTTTGGTTTGGTTTTGTGTAACTAATTAAGTTTGATCTTGATCAAACTGAACTCTTTTTAGAGTGGTTGAATACAAGCCAGAACTGTAACTTACCATAAATATTATTATAACGTAGCTATATATAATTATGTGCTGTTAGTTATGACTGTGTGACGATCCAAGACCAGTTTTGCAATTTCTGTTTTGGAGGTTTGTGTGGTTGTTTTGTTTTGTTTTTGTTTGTTGTTTTTTTTTTGTTTCGTTTTTGCTTTGTTATATTAGAAACATGTTTTGGTCTTTGTCGTACTGGATGAAATTATTTTTGCAACTGGGTATGTAGAGGTATGTTGAATTTGGACTATATGATAATCATAACAAGAATGATAGTCAACTTACAATGTTCTCATTTGTTGACCAGAATTCTTAAAAGCTGCGAAGGATACGGTTGTAATTTCGTGTCCATTCTTCTGAGAGTGCAGTCGCCTTCAGCAAAATGTGAAATTGAAATAAGAAATCGTTATGAAGAGATGAATTAGTTCTACGTACGCAACTATTTTAGGAACAGACAAAAAATGACGAAAGGCAATGATATATAATGACCCAATTAAAATCAGTTATAACATCTATGATATGAAAGATATTACTTTATATCTCGTCAAATATGACAGTGTTTTTTTGAAGATATGGACTATTAAAAATAAATATTGGTTGTAATGACATATGTTTGTATTTCATATTGTTGGAAGTGGCTTTGTTCAAAATATCTCGCAGATTTATTGTGTTATACTGCGTTGTATTGAATTGACAAATAGCTATAAATAGTGCATTATGTTTTTAGAAGCTGGTTGCAATTGCTGTCTGTAGAGTTTGTTGAATATTATTGACAAACTACGATTCACATACAGTGTAATCAGTCTCGGCAAATCCACGAAAGATTGTCGGTCGATCGTTTTCAGCTTGTTGTTGTTAAGATCTCTGTGAAGAATAAAACACAGGGTGATACAAACATTGAAATCTGTCATTTGATAAAGTGAAGCTACGACATCGATGGAAGTACAGTAAGTTCTACTTGCATGTGACACAAGAAAAAATCTGCTGCGTACTTTGCATTTTCTTTCGTATCTTTTGAGCATGATATTATAAAATTCTGAGTAATTCTAAATTACGATAAAATTCTGAAGGGATAATCTTATAGTACCATGATATGGAAATAGAATGTAACAGACTAGTCAAAGAAAACTTACAAAATTTGCAACTATACTGAAATAACTGCTTTTGAAATGCAATTCAATGTGCAAGACTCTTAACATCTCTGTAGTGATTTTGTATCAGTCAACATTATTTTCAATACTGCCAGATAATATCAGTCTTTGACGTTTTAATATTGGTCATGCTTGCAATTACTTTGTTAAATGAAAAAATCAAAATAAAAGTTGAACAAACTTACAGGTGAAGGAGATTTGGCATCTTATCGATGATAAGCTGGCCCAGTTTTGCGATGTTATTTTGATGAAGTTCTCTATCAACGCCGACATCAGAAGAAGAGTCACGACATGAGTTTTAAAAAGCAATAATGACAATAATGATTACGAAAGTAATGAATGATTGACAGCGCACAAACATTCAGAATAATGATCCTATCCTCCCTGCTTCGTTGCGATGTTTGCAGAATTGAAACTTTTGCAATGTTCTCTGCATCATCCTTTTCCTCATAAATGCGTTGTTGTTCCGTCTGTTATTCTGTTCGTCTCCTTCCCTCACCTTCTCCTAAAACTAATGACTTCGTTGTAATATGACATCTTCTTCTTTTTCTTTTTCTTCAGTTGATTAAAGTAACAATTGCAACAAGCAACAGCAGCAGCAACAACAAAAAATCATAGTAAAAAGATTTCTAAAAATTCAGTGGATAGAATTCATGATAAAAAAAAATATCTTTGTAAGTACAAGATACAAGGGTACTGCGAGTGAAAATCTTCATTTTAGTTTTGTTATAATAAATACCATGCAAACCATTCCCTGTAAACTTTCTGTTCACCTACTCTGTAATATTTAAACCTATATCTTTCTCAGATTTTGATTGTGTGAACGTGAATTAGGCAATGAATAAGATACAAAATGTACGTGGGTGAAACGGAATGAATGGACGATACTCACAAAATGTGAAGCTCCTTTAAAAGTCCTAAAGAATTTTGAGCGATGTACGTGATGGCGTTGTTGCTAAGATTCCTGTATTAAAATCATGTAATTAATGAATGACGTCATGAATGCAGCTGATCAGTGAAAAGAAATACATGTCTTTTTGACAGATAGATCCATTTGCTGTAAAAATCATTATTAACTGCCTCACAACGTTGAAGAGGTATCTTTCAAAGCATGCCAGGTGTTTATAACTTGAAACTGAATTAAGTGTTTATACCGTAACACATTCATGTGTTGTTGATTTTGGCACCAGTCATTTGTAAACATATACCTCAAATAAATACATTTTAAGACATGAAACGTAATGGAAACATGCTGGGTAGCGATAAAACGGAAACAGAATTAATGTCACGGTGACATGTTACTTCATGGTAAACGTCCAAAGTGAGGGTAAATAAAAGCTATTAAATCCGAGAGTCACATAACAACAGTACAGTCATATTCTTTTTCTGTCGTATTATGCGAAACAATGGGACTGATAATGGGTTTTAGACGTATAGGTTGATATCGAAGCTGCGGACCCAGTTCAGGGCAGGATCACTTGCTTAAGCACGTTCTTTTGTCCCGCCTGGGAACTTTCACAGGTGGCACTCTTCCACAATGTGGGCTGGAAGATGGCAACCTTCAACTGGTCCACCCTGTTCTTTACTAATGCAGTCAACCCGATGCAATACAACCAAGACAGTCAAGTAATTTAAAATAAGTGGTACTACCATACCATTTCATCACAATTATTAAAGCTTCGACTCACAAGTGTCGGATGTGACTCTGGCTGAGATACTTGCAACTCCGCCTAGTGATCATCTGAATCTCATTCATGTCCAGTCCGAGGTAAATGAGGTTGGGAATGTTTTCGAGTGCGTCAGTTGGGATCATCTTAAATCTATTGTTGCTCAAGCTCCTTAAAATGGAGAGGTGAAGTGAGGTTGATTCTATAGGCGTGTCTTCATCAGCCCGAAGTTCAAACTAGCGGGACATTTTGCGGTCTTAGAAAATAGCCCGATACAGCGAATGTGCGTCTTCATCAGCTCGAACAGCCTGCTTCGGGAAATTAGTCCGAAAATTGACGCATGCGCACTTTGCAATATTACTCTGCCTGGCTCGCGGTTCGAAAGTGGATTTCCCCGCTCAAAATCTCCTATCACCGTATGTACGATTCTACAACCAGGGAGGTGAGCAGTACAGCAAATTCTCTCCAAAGGGATATTAATAACGCTGCTCTTTCTTCTGTCCAGTGAGGCATCTTATATGAAATTAACAAATTGCAATGTTTAAACAAATCCAAAATGCACACAATCTGCAAGAATCTTCAGCTAAGGTAGAGTGGACCAGAAGAAGAAGTTTACAAAAGAACAGCTAGCATGCACGGCACTGAGTTTTAATAGGGAGGTGAGAGAAATCACCTCCCTGGTTTTAAAGATGACAACAACAGGCCTATATAGTACACACATGTGATCCTTGAATACACCGTGCGTGTAATGTACTATACACAATCACTAGCTGCTTGTACATGCGCTTTCCATTGCCAGCTGGCTAACCAGAAGCGTGGAGGGATCGAGAAAATTTCGGGCTGATGGAGACGCACCCAAGATAGCGCGCTATTTCACGAATTAGCGCTCTAGTTGACGAACTAGACCAAGATTTTGGGGGAAATTTTCCCGATCAAATAGCGCGCTACCTGCGTCTTCACTACACAGATAGCGCGCTATTTTGACATCGGACTAGTTTGGTAACCGCAAGATAGCGCGCTATTTTGAAACTTCGGGCTGATGAAGACACGCCTTATGAGATAATCAGCTAGGGCTAGGCATACAGGTACAAGAGATATAATTCTTCTTTTTCTTTTTTTTTTCTTCTCCCTCTCTCTCTCTCACTCTCTCTCTCTCTCTCTCTCTCTCAATATATGAGTGTATAATTATGCTACTGTGCATCACATATCCGACAAAATGTCCAGTGCCACTAATTCGAGTAAATAAATCAGATACAAACGCACATAAACGGGGTCATCCCCCATGAGAAAACTCCAACTCACTGGCACTAATAGAATAGGGACAGGACAGGAGTTGGAGATCTGCCTTGGATGTCTACTTGTATATATTACTTACCAATTAAAAGAACTGCACAATACATTTTGCTAGATGGACATTAATCATGACGTTAAAAGAAGAAAGAAAAACTGTTCATATAATTTCTTACAGGTCATCATCAACGTATTTATCTCTTTGCTGAAAGAGACGTATACAGAAATTAAAAGCAAGCGGAATTCCAGCAGGGGATCCAGGCAGCGAGTAGGCCTATGACATGATACTATTAGTGCAATTATTGAAGGTTGGTAATGTGTTGCGAAAGTTGAAAAACACACACACACACACACACACACAAACACAAACAAATACAGTAAAAGAAGGAGACTCGTTTTCATACAGGAGTTGAATCCGTGTGTCGAAAAAGAATTTTCTTGGGAGTACTGTCATGTCGTTTGTGTTGAGGTTTCTGTCAAAAGAATAGAGATATCGCATAATTATCATCATTGCCAAATCACATTGCATTATTCATCGGAAATAGCAGGCCTTCGAGGTTATACAATCGGTATATATAAAGATCAAAAGCGTAACAAACAAAACAAACCGAATTGCTAAAACACCCATATCCGAGTGAACAATACATTCATTCATTTTCATTCATGCATTTTGACTTCATTATTATCCTTTACGCCACAATTTTCTCCGTTCTATCTACTTTTACTCCATTTCACCTTATATTTTACGTTTTGGGGGCACATTTTTTTACAAATAGCGGTGTTGTAGCTTATGATGTTTCTTAACATATGACATAGAATCTTGGAATATCCCGTCGTGAAGCTGTTTTCCATCTAATGAAATTCCAATTTACCTTATAGTTTACGGTGGGGGGGGGGATTAAATTTTGCAGTTAGCAGTACTGCAGTTTCTGGTGTTTCCTGACATATGATATAGAATCTTGGAATCCTACATCGTGAAACCATAAAGTCTACACAAACTGTAATTTTCCCCTGTCTTTCTCTTTCTCTCTCCCTCTTTCTCTCTCTCTTTCTTTCTCTCTCTCTCTCCCTCTCTCTCTCTCTCTTGCGCAAGTCATACTGATGTCTGCGAACCAGAAGGGGTATTGTACTTTGGAACCAGAATAGCCATGATCTAATTTAATAAGAGTACTTACAATTTAGTCAAATTCTCAGGAAAAATTGGCACCGGGTCAGTAGAAGCGTATGAAATCGAGTTTCTTGAAAAGTCCCTACACACAAAGAAAAAAAAAAGAAATCAAAAATGTTTTACAAAAACGGACATTATACCAAAAAAAGGAGTGAAGTGCTGAGTAAGGGAAATTGATTAATCATTCAATGATGAGATCGTACAGGCTCAGGTTCAGGTAGTAGTGTAACATTGTAAAGCATGAGGTGTGCAAATGTTCTTATAATCAAACTCTGCACTTTCACGAAATTTTTTTAAGTGTTCTAATTTTGATAGAGAAACAGGAAAAGTGACTTCATTATGACAGAACACAAAACACTTTAAATGCTTCATTTTGAGGAACAAGACTAATACCAAAAGCAGAGAAGCAAATTATCAAACAAGTTAATAACAACAAAAATTGTAACAACAACAACAGCAACTGAAAAAGCTACAATTGTACGAGGCAACAACTAATATATCGTTTATGTTTAGTCTTTTTTGAAAAGCAGAAACGAAAAGTTCGCACAGTGGTATAAGAACGATTTGTAAACCAACCCGTTCCTTGCTAAAGACATTGTGTTATGATTTTTCTTTGACAGTGATTAATAAATTCATTTTCTGTGCATGACGTTTCCTACGCCCGACTCATAAGGAGCTCAAAAAAAAAAAAAAAATCAGTATCAAGGTTGTTTTGTATAAAACGTTATCCTTCAATATGACATAATTATATATGTATATATATATATATATTATATATATATTTAAACAGTACATAAAATGCTTATTCTGTCAACAATTTTAGAAAAAATATAAAACGACGTAGAAATGGTAATACTCACGCTTCTTCTAAATTGCCGCAATTTGACAGGTCAGGAATTGTCGTAATGCTAGTGTTGTGAATCTTTCTGGAATATAACAAAAACGAGAGAGATCTTACATGACTTTCGGCACTTTGTACAAGTTTTGAGTTTATCACAACCAGTCAGAACTGAGAGAGAAAGAGAGCATGGATATTGCACTTACATTCTATTTAGTGATGCAGTTCCCAGAAATGTGTCGGGAGCAATTTTGTTCAAGGACGATGTGTAGATAGCACTGCCAGAGAAAGAAAGATAGTATTAAAGCATGTCAGTGTTTGGGAGTCAATATAAGACAAAAGAAAGTTTTTTTGTTTGTTTTTTAGAATGGATTGCAAGGTACAGTGAGAAACGTCACAAAACGCCTTGTTTGCTGTAAATTATTATTTTTTTATTCATCCAACACACTGTAGAAGCTGACTGAGAAAACATAACACACATAAAATACCACCATCAAAGACAACAACAACAAGAACAACAACACAAACAACCAAGTTCATGATGATCACATACATTTTCAAACTGTTCAAAATATTGAAGCATAGGTTCTGTCAATTCTGGGATTACTGTATGTCATATGTTTATATCCCTCGGAACACAATATCTACCTGTATAGTCTAAACGTATGCTCCTCAATGTTTACAATATCCTGGAAATTTTATATACTAGGCTTCTGTTGTAAGCAAAGTTTTCGCACATGCAGTACACACATGCACACACACACACACACACACACACACTCACACTCACACACACACACACACACACACACACAATGTATAATATTTCTATGCAGGTCAATATTAATACATGTTTGATAGGGGAGAACATCAATTGCAATTGTAATTGAAAAAAAAACCGAGTATATCAAACCACAAAAAGTACGGCATACTACAGTGCACATTTTCTCTCTTCAAAATTAACCAGAAAATCCCCATATCTCGTATCTCGTGACTCAACTTATACCTACGCCCTGCCCGCTGCTGCAGTGAAGCTGATATTATGCTTTCTGAATTGAATCTTCTTGACATTGTTTTTGTTTAATTCATAACCACTTACAGTTCAACAGTCTTGTTCGAAACCATGGCACCTGTCAACTCTTGGATGTTGTATCCAACAATTTCTCTGTCACAGAAAGAAAATAATATGGTGCAACTTCAAAATGTTGCCATCACTTTAACACACTTACACACGCAAAAAAAAAAACACATACACAAACATACACAAAGATAAAAACCCTCACACAGTCACATTATAGAATCAGTAAACTATAGAAACGTTTTTCCCCAGAATGACAACCAAAATATAACAAAAATAATGAAACATTAACCGGAGACTATACTTCACAATACGTAAATTATGAGTATTGTTTTGTTGATCATAGTGTTTTTGTTCTTGTTTTTTTTTTTGTTTTTTTTTTTGGGGGGGGAGGGGTTTGAAAAAAAAAAGACTCGTTGAATGTCATAGAAATAATGAAGAAAGATTCGATATTGAACTGCAGATAAGAACCTGCACAGAGAGAGAAAGAAATAAAAGTCTTTAAAAAATGTGAGCTGAGAGGAGCGGTTAAATTCGGCTGCCGTAAAGGCTATGTGTATCTATATTCGGTATGTTAAGAGATAGCGTTTTATTTTGAAATTTTGGGAATGATGCGAGGGAGAAAAATAAAGAAAATCAATTTGACCTGACCGTCAAACATAGGGTTACAGTTCAATAGGCTTACATGAATACAATTCAACCGGTCCTCTCGTTAAATAAATGATTGTGTGACGTCTAATTAATGTGAAGAATATAAATATTAAGAAGAGTTATTTCTATTTATATCTCACCTGAACGAATTAATGGATGCATCAAATATTGTAAATTCTACGACAAAGATAACCTCCACAAAGGTTGCAGTGGATGAGAATAGGAAACTAACGAATTGATAATGGAAGGATTATGTGTCCTATTTTTAAGGGTACTTGCATGCTTGTCCCGGAGCAAAGAATGCCTGCTGGGCGGTTACACGAACACCCGCTGCACAGCTTTCCCGAGTATTTATCGATGTCCAGCAGGTAACCACCCTCCTCCGGTCGATCAGAGCGATGTGACCAAAAACCTGGCCAGTGCTCAGGTGTAGTTGCTATTTGCAAAAACGAAAACAGAAATACTAATAATGAAGACAGAGTTATAATAATAAGTGGAATAAAAAATGAAAATACCAATATCAAATACCGATGAAAATACTACTACTATTAATCATGAAACATATTTTATACTTTCATAATTCAAATAGTATAAAGAAATTAAACACAAGCAACAATCAACACGAATTTACAATAAACGAACAATACCACTGTTCCACTTTGCATTCCACGAGACATGGTGGCTTTAAAACGTGTTTCCTGAGATCGCTAGATGCAGTATGGGTGTTATACAGCCAATTAATTATTATTTTCATTCATGTATGCACAAAATCACATAAAAATTATCCTAACCCAAACTGCAGGTCTAAAGCACGGATATGATATGGATTAAAATAATAATTATAAAAAATCCATTATGAAAAAAGATATCCTGAACCAAAGTATGGAATGAACTCATATTAATTCTATATTTACGCTATGGGAGCATGGATAATATATAGGGCCTGCCTGGCGCTGCAGGCGATAAGACGCCGAAGACAAAACAGTCGTATTTAAGATGCAAACAGAGTCCTTTACCATTAGGATTACAATGACTGATGAGTTAAGTAAGATGAAAAATATGTTTACCCATACCAAATCTATTCCATTCGAAATTTGCACACGCAAACACACACACAAGAACACACCCACATACACTCACACACACGAAAAGATTGTACCACACACCATTCGCGATCACAAATATTGACAGCGCACAAAACATAAACACATTATACAGAGAATAAAAATGAAGAGTTTGTTTGCAAAAACCGGTAAGTCCATTTTTGAAGATTTTGAAGTACGGTCTCTGTCATAAAGTACAAAATAATACCTTTTAAATGATATATTGGTCACTACATACAAAGGTACAGTTTTAAAGTTATGTTCAAAAGAAGCGAAAATTTTCTTATTATTCTCTTTATTTTTTTCTTGACCTTTAATCGCAAATACCTCCATTTGACAAATATGGACTTATCGGTTTTTGCAAACAAACTCTTCAAATAAAGAACTACCTTGATCTTCTTTACTTACTAACAACCTCCATTCCAATGATTTCCACCCTCATACTGATCCAGGAATACCAGGCTGTTGGGTAAAATCGAACGTAACGAGTCCGGCTTGGCTGCCAGAGTTTGTTCGTGACAATCGTCGTCTGGTCCGAATTGGCCTCAAATGTCTGGAGGTATTGTTTAAAAACGTCCCAGATATAGGTCAGACAAAAAGAGAGAAACATTACACAGAAGGGGCGGGAACGGCGGAGGGGGGGGGGGTGCAAGGAGGTAAAGGCGTGACAAGACCAATATCTACGTGGACATGTCATGCCATAAAACATCGAATGATCAATGAATATAGACACACACATAATTATACAAACATCGTATTTATATAAGCCTATAGGCCTAATAATGTGTGTGTGTTTGTGTGTGTGTGTGTGTGTGTGTGTGTGTGTGTGTGTGTGTGTGTGTGAAGTGGTTATCGATAGTTTGACCGTAAAACATATTCTAAATTTGTGGTGCTTGCGATTAAAGATGCTAGAAAACACAGACATTAGTTATAAAATATGGGATGTTTTTACTTCCTTCAAGAAAGTTCGTTTTTTCATAATTATGTAACAAGTGGAGTAGCCCATACGATGAAAAGCTATGTTGATTCATATGATAATGAACTTTCCTCAGCATGTTCAATAATCTTTTACCTTTTAAAGACTGTTTGACTATAATGCACACAAAATAAAACGATTAACTTGATCATCCAAACTTCCTGTTTATAACATCATGCCTTGCAATCAATCGACTGTCAAATTTTGCCTCTATAGGCCTAATTCTGCTATGAAATTAACTAAGTTGCCATACCGAATGGAAGTTTACCCAGCGATACAACAAACTTGTGTTATTCCTCTTGGCAAAATGCCGAAATTGATTAATGGCCAAATTGCAAACAATGGTACGATAAATGTTGTTAGTCAAAACATAGGAGCTACCCATAGGGCATGACATTTTCCTGTGTTTGAAGAAGGAATGCTTTAATGTTATTTTCATAAACAATTTCCTGTCTTTTTGTGGAAATCTCTCAATTTCATACATACTCTTCGTAAATATCACCCTGAATTTCAAACTATTAAAAATTGTATCTCACTGGTGGAGAGGAGAAGTATGAGCATTTTTTCTGTTTTTTCATTGCCAAACGCATCCTACGTCATTGCCCATTTTTCCACGTTTATGTTAGTCACTGCTATCAAAATAAGATTTTTTTTTTATTTATATAGTTGAATACTAAATGTCTTGATATCCCTTTTATATTTTTTATTGTCACTTTCGGAACTTATTAGCATTGTAATGTTACCACACGTCTTTTAATTTAGATATTTCTTTGCACTAAAGACAGAAGATGTCTTCTAAGCTGATTTTAATGATAATAATGATAATAATATTAATGATAATAATAACAATACCCTTATTAAGGAAGGACATACAAATAGGGAAATGTAGGGAGATTGTTGCATTAAACCAAGAAAGTCTGATGGGTAGGAACGGGTGCTTACTGTTGATTCATCACTGTTGTACGTGGGCTCGAGCTCATCCTGGTCGGTACCGAGGTGGAGCTGGAAGGCCGTTACCCACTGCGGGAAGTCGGACCGACCCTGGGTCTGCACGGCAAAGATCACGTGATCCGAGTGGAGATCCACCTGTAGATACTGGTCGGTGTTCGATGACGACGGATTCCACGCTCCGGCATTAGTCCCATCTTACGACCAGGAAAAAACGAGGCAAGTTAAAAGATAGGAAAAAAGAGAAAGGTCAATGGCCATAACAACAACGGCCGATTCCAAATATTAAACTCTTATAGCTCTTAATAGCGTAGAAACAAAAACAACGACAAACTATCAAAATCGTTAATTTTTCCTTTCTTTGTTCTGCAATAAGCTCGGTTTTTTCAGAGGTGTTGATGTCATAAATAAGTGTCTCACAATGTATTTCCTTTAACTTTCTTTTGGGCAGGTACAACTGTAGGCCTATATTGCTATGCACAAGTACTTGCTGAGCTGTCTTGAAAATTTACAAAGAGTAAAGATTTCCAATGATGTATATGAATGGGTCATGTGGTTCATTTAAAAAAGAAAGAAAGAAATGCTATTTCAGAGATACCTTTAAGTGCCCTAAGAAAGTGAGCTGGATTGTAACGAAATATTGACATCAGAATAGGAATACGTTTCATCGTGGGTATAATTACCGTTTTGGATATTTAGCCGAGCACGTGACGGTGAGTGGGTATTCGAATATGACGAGCTGGCTGATAGCTGGTTATCCATAATATTTCCATCTTCCATTCCGAGGGGAACGAAGTTGTCCACTTTTACATCAGAACGACAAAATGCGACAAAATCAAAACCACAGAATAATTTATCCAATACTTTTCTGATTTTCCTGAATTTTTGTCTCAATTAAAGCTATGCTCGAAATAAAGCGAATAAATGAGATAGGTCAACAGCACAACTTTTTGTTTGTTTAATGAACATTAATTTTTTTTATTTTTTTCTTTCTCTCTTCATCCCTATAGACAAGGTTATTTCTCTTGTCAAACACACATGTGATTCTTCCTTTTTTAACTCATACGTCACTGGAAAAGGATAGGTAATATCGATATATCCGATAATTCGTGGTAAATATATCATATTATAATATATGGTAAATTCATTGCATACGTATTATGATACCATGAAATATGTTTCTTCAACGGCGAGTCCTTTGCAGTACGAACATATACACCATAATTAGTACCGAAACAACAATTTGAATTGTTTCAGAATAGCTTTGGATTATGTGTAAGCAATCTGCAGTGTTACGAATCATATTTCGTCTACCAACTTTCAAATTATATATATATGTATATATATATATATATATATATATATATATATATATATATATATACATGTATATATGCAAGTAACTACGCAAGTCCGGCCAATCAAGTAGGCCAAATTCAAATCATAAAACAAATCTCACGTTCATAGCTGAATCCGTCGCCGCTGTAACGTTGATACCAATAGTCTTCAGCCCACCAGTCGCACAATGCTACACCGATCAGAGAAACGGCCAAGAGAATTCTGACCAAAAGATGTTCCATTCCGAAATTCCTGTCAAAACATAAACCATGCAGAAACTGTGTTACAGAACAAAATATATGCTACCCTTGGTATAGTAAATCTATGTCTTCTCAAAGACACGCTTAATCGGGTATGGGATCGTTGAAACAATCTTCAATATATAAAAAAAAAAAGATTTCTTCAGTATTAGATATGACTGCGAATGTTATTCATCCTCTATAATTTCTGTTTCTTTTTTGTTGAATCTGAAATATGTTGATTCCAGTTGATTCATTCGTTCTTTATTGCTTGTATTAGCTGACGGATAAACGTTGAATTCTTAGCTCTATTGAACAATACACGCCTGCGATTTTGATCGATGACACCTTCGTTATCTCTTCCACCATCTTATAATAAATGGCGCATTCCACACTTGAACGTGGCTACAAAAGCTGAAAAAAATCAATATTTTCAATCGATTGAATCATCTATTCAGCATAACGAAATAAACACGGAGTAAAAATAGTATCCTGAGGGAAGATAAGATATCTGTGCGGTGCTGGGGAGTAGATTTATTCTGTTATTTCTTATGTGTGTGTTTGGGTGTGTGTGTGAGTGTGTGTGTGTGCGTGTGTGTGACTGTGTGTGATTGTGTGTGCTCGCGCGTGCATGTGTGTTTCCGTACACAATATGAGTCCATTCAAATCTAAAGTACAAACTTCTTGTATCTTGCACACTTCATTCATGGCATCACTCCAAAGCGATGTATTTGAAATGTACATCTGTTGTAGTTATCCTTATACACTGTATTTTAAAGATAAGCTATTATGATCGTACTCTTACACTACATAAAATAACACAAATGTTTACCTTCTGTCGATATTAAGCAATATACTTTCTCCATTCTGAAATGATTTTTTTTTCTGTTTTCGAGAAAAAAAAAATCAATGTATACTTATCTTTGAAAACATTTGCTTTTATGTATTTCGTTTCCTTTGTCAGCTGTAGTGTTTGGTTCCTGAATTACTTTGGCATTTTTTTTTTTAATGTGTGATGTTTGGAAAAGTATCAGGGCATTCCTTTGTTTGGAAAATGTACAATTTGTAACAGAAATACAGCAGTGTACTTAACATTGAAGATATGGACAATGCATAAAGATGACAGTTTGAATTTATTGTCTTCGTTACTCTAAGAATGGCGTCTTCTCATTCAAATTGTCCATCACTGAGTAATTAAAGATAACAAACAGAAGGGATATTATAATAATATCCTTACACCAACACCAAAGTAGCATCCACAAACCATCAAGAGGATGGAGATGATGAAAAATTCATGATGGGCAAAATTATTCGAGGTCATACGAAGAAGATAAATACTTTGGAAGGCTTGCTTTGCTACTTTGCTGCCCCCCCCCCTCTCTCTCTCTCTCTCTCTCTCTCGGCCTCTCTCTATTTTTTCTTACTCTATTTCTCTGTCTTTCTCTTTTTTGTGTGTGTTTTTCCGTCAACCAGCTCTCCTCATTGGGTTCATCAACTGTTATCTAAAGTTCAATGTAACATAATAATCGTGTAGAGAGCTTCTTTTAACAACCACTTGCCTTCCCTTCGCCGTCGCGTTGTTGCAAGGAAAGAAAGAAAATAAAATGCGCCTTCTTTTTTGAGTAAGGGCCTTGGGGAGCCAGTGTCGTTGTTGTTGTTGTTGTTGTGTGTGTGTGTGTGTGTGTGTGTGTGTGTGTGTGTTTTAACATGATGCTTTATATTGTTATACTTTAATAGAAGAAAAGCTTTTACGTTGCTGTATAACGAATTCCTTTCTCAAACTGGACTTTGTAACGACGCAGTTGAATGCATATAATGTTCATATACCGTGACCACATTGAAAGTATTTTGTTCTAAAGGATTTATTGATCCCTTATCAATCACTCTTACTTTAGTTTGCTGAACTGGCTCTCTTTAGATAATTATTTCCTTCTCTCTCTGTGGTATTCGGTTCGATTAATGGTTTCCCTTACTTTCATGGTAAATTGATATGTGACTGGGTATCACATAACCAACGAAAAGTGATTAGTGAGTTTAGGCGTGTCTCAGAGGCCCTTTTCATTTCCTGACAACTCTTCACATATTCCAGTGATAAGAAAAGTAGATACCGGTTTATGTGTTTGAATACTTCGTCATGGACCATCATGGCCATCAAGAAAGTCCTTAGTCAACGTGGCCAAGATGTAAATGGATGGAACAAAGACAAAGGAAAAGAAAGTAAGACGGGCAAACGATTGGTAAGTTAATATCACTGAAGGTTGAATTAAATCAATCGGTTAGGGGTTCTAAAAATTTTGTTGATATCCGTCATGTGACTGCACAGCTATTTTACTTTAACATACCTCTTTAAATGTAAGACGTCAGAATCACCGCTTGCTGTATTCCCGTGACAATGGAAACAGGGTCTGGTGAAAGTCAAGTGTCTCAGAAATGTTATGTCCGGTATATTTCCGTGCGAGTAACTAAAGATACATTTCCCTGCCTGTTCGTTTGGTAGGATAAATTCTATCTAAAGGTGGTGTAATACGGCACCAACATCCTTCTCTCTCTCTCTCTCTCTCGCTCTCTCCCTCTCTCTCTCTCTCTCTCTCTCTCTCTCTCTCTCTTTCCCTCTCTTGTTGTTGTTTTTTTTTTTTCTTTTCTCTGCTCGAAGTTGTTATGACAACCGGGTCATGTCCGGTATACAAACGTCTTAATCACCTCAACTGCAAAATGCCCAAACATCGACAGTATCAAACAAAGGGCGAAGATTGTATTATTTCTTTGGTCATACAATGTAGATTTCCTTTGATTTCGCTCTTTGTATGGCCCTCTGCATATGCTCCCCCAGGGGTTATTGATTTTTGCATAAATCATATCAGTGAAATCGCCCCTTATCGCAGCTCCCTCGGTGCAGCATGATTAAAAATGAGATAATACACAACAATCGATAAAAGACAAATTTAAAAAAGGGGGAAGGGGGCAGGTAATCAGATAACCACACACACAGAAATATTTGTTTATAGAATTAAAGAAGAATAGTAGAAGGAGGTTGAAGACTATATCAGAATAATAAAAGAGAGAGAGAGAGAGAGAGAGAGAGAGAGAGAGAGAAAGAGAGAGGCCCCTGGGGAGAGTAGGTAAGCTAATGGTGATTTCTTGTCACAATATTGTTCGATTTCCACGAGCAAAAACAAATTTCGGTTTCAGATGTGGTCAGTATTTGGACTCTTACGTGTTTTGACCGCTATTTCATCTTCATCTCTATTTCACCATTACTTAAATACTTCCAGACTGGCGTTCAGCCTGATTTATTTCTTACATGCAACGCTACGAGTTCAAATGACAGGTACAATGAGCGTGTCAATCGAGACATGGTTGAGGCGCCGCGCGGATATGATTTATGAATGATTTAAAAATTATGCCAGAGGTTTACTGATAATAATACAAGTATTTCTTGGGGACGCCAGTATCTATATCTCGTCGCTTTACTAATAACAAGCCTGAAACGTTTTCAGTAACTCATAATCATAGTCATGCAAAGAAAGCTTAATAGCAAATATAAGTATTATGTATATTTTGTGGTAGTTGCCGACAAGAATGTTGATGTAAATGATGTAACTATACTTATCATGGTTTGTTATTAAATGCGAACTATCTTAAACTTTTTTACCGATTCATAGAATAACACATTAATTTTTTTTTTTTTGGTAAGTTATATTCATACATACAGTTGTTCTTAAAATGATACATGTTGTAATTACTGTACCGTTTGTATAGTATGGATAATCCTTTTGGGGAGATAGTGTAAATGCATTATTCAAACAGTTTTTCTTCTGTTAATCATAATTAAGATTAACAACTTATGAAGCTGGCCGCGCTTCTTCAATTTTTCATGCACAAAAGATTGTAACGACAGTTCGTTAGATTTCTTTCTTTTTACTGCACAGAAAGCATTAGCAAATCTCTTTTGAACAATTTCATTATGGATTGTCATTTACTCATCTTTTCACACTTCAAATTAATTCTATATGCACCCTCTCTACGTTGAACTTTTTCATAAAAGCTTTCGTTATATTTGATTATTGTTTTAAGTTAAACAAGAAATTCCATTCAATTCAATGCCAGTTTTTATTCATGACAGATGATCCAATAGTCTGCCCGACATCAGTCATTTCACACTAAAACATCGATGTTCCCATGCAGAGTATGTATACTATGAGGTAAAGGTCACGTGGTGGAAGTGTCTTCTAGATGATTAACAACTTGTCATTGAAAATTTGAAAAAAGAATGCCAACACATCAACTTCAATATCAATGCAAAACCAATTTCAACGAATCGAATGTATCAGCACATGCGTCTGTATTCGTCATTATAGGGTACGGTACTTTAAATTTTGTGTTAGCGCAATGTTATGTTCTATTTTGAGCTGTTGTTTTTTTCCTGCTCTCCCCAAAATAGGTAGTCAGAGCACATGCCCAACATGCAGCGCATTCAACAAGAAGTGCCGCTGAACAAAGTGTCCAGGCAGTATTTGCGGCCACCTCATATAATCGATGTCAGTTATGCCTAGAAAGGTGTTTTTTTTTGTTGTTGTTGTTGTTGTTGTTGTGACAAACTAATCTAAGTGTGTGCGACTGCCCAAACGCGACATATGTATTTTGTTTTCTGAATATACCTGATTACTCTTAGAATTGCATAGTCTTTGATATGTCATGGAGGTGTTTTCTCACAATTAGTTCCAATCTGAATACCCATCTCAACCAAACCTATATCATCTCGTTGAGCAGTAAGACGGGGTATTAAGTTTTTGACACCCGCACTGTCTGCGATTCCTGTGTTGCTATTAGGTTGCTTTTGTTGTTTTTAACAAATTAAAATAATGAAAGCCAATCGTTAGATAAAATCTAACGATACCATCATTATAAGGCTTCACTTGCCTTCTGGGAAGAACACAGTGTCCCTGTCTCTGTCATAGTACCATGTAAAGTCTGTCTGAAAATATACACAACTGTTTGAAATTATATTATACTGTTACATTCGAGTGATTTGGTGTAGCCCACCATGTGAACACATTGTGAAGACACTGTGGGGCGCTGTGTTCTTTCAAGCAGCTAGGGTTGTACAATGTATGAAATAAGGCTTCTATTAGTCTCGGTAGAGTTTAATGCATGTCGTATTATCAAAATTGCGAAATGACTTACTTGAAGAAATTGATTGTATGTAAAGAGTGTTTAAACACACTGTGGCCCGAAATTGAACTATGCTTGCCTCCGTCAGGAAAGTAAGTATTGCATGATATTATTAATTTTCTGATGTCACGATGGTACCACGGCTCCTTCATAACCCATTTCATTGACTGAACTTTGAATCGCTATTTGTTTACTTTGTTTTATTCTATACTCCAGGACAGCCCTGTTAAGTTTTCAAAAGCTGCTTTCCCAAGGCACCCTGCAAACACTGCAATAACAGTTAAAAAAAGACTGTTCCTGTTATCATACCAAACAATATAAAGTGATTTCATGCAGATTATATCTTGAATGTTCATGATAATAATGTCTATGTTTATGATATGTCTATCAAAGATGTGTCAACATCAGGTGCCACGTAGTCCTTGCATTCTTTGGATGTCGTATCTTTGACATTCAAAGCGAATGCTTCTTTTTGCTGAAGCGTTAAAGATTTGGAGACAAACTTTAATGAAAAGTGTGAGATTTCAAGGCAAAATATCGCTTCTGTAGGTCACTGTAAAGTAGTGTTGTTGTACACAAATTCCTTGTTATTCAAATTCATGATTTTCTTCCGTCGAGATGTTTTCATTGCAACTGATTGACAAATTGCCCTACATCGACGTAAATAAGCAATGAATTGATCAGTGTTTTAGTAGTAACCATGATAAAAAATCATGGGCGTACATACTCGAGCAGGATTCGAACCTACGACCTCCTGATCACCGGACAGGCGTCATCTCCACTAGACCACCGAGCTTTCGCCCGAAAGCAAGTGCTGGTTCTAATCCTTATAGCATGCAGCGGGTACTGCTTTTGTTATTCAAATTCATGATTTTCTTCCGCCGAGATGTTTCCATTGCAACTGATTGGCAAATCGCCCTACATCGACGTAAATAAGCACTGAATTGATCAGTGTTTTAGTAGTAGCCATGATAAAAAAAAAAAATCATGGGCGTACATACTCGAGCAGGATTCGAACCTACGACCTCCTGATCACCGGACAGGCGTCATCTCCACTAGACCACCGAGCTTTCGCCCGAAAGCAAGTGTTGGTTCTAATCCTTATAGCATGCAGCGGGTACTGCTTTTGTTATTCAAATTCATGATTTTCTTCCGTCGAGATGTTTTCATTGCAACTGATTGACAAATTGCCCTACATCGACGTAAATAAGCACTGAATTGATCAGTGTTTTAGTAGTAGCCATGATAAAAAAATCATGGGCGTACATACTCGAGCAGGATTCGAATCTACGACCTCCTGATCACCGGACAGGCGTCATCTCCACTAGACCACCAAGCTTTCGCCCGAAAGCAAGTGTTGGTTCTAATCCTTATAGCATGCAGCGGGTACTGCTTTTGTTATTCAAATTCATGATTTTCTTCCGTCGAGATGTTTTCATTGCAACTGACAATTATTTCCTTGTTGTATAACAATTATTTCCTTGAGAATGGTCTCATATTCAAGTAAATTTTAATTGTGCAATTTAATGTTTCCAGGTTAGCATGCCTGTACAGTGACGGAGCGATCGTACACGACGTATGAACTGCACATTACTTGAATATGAAACCATTCTGAAGCAAATAATTTTCACACAACAATAGATATAAATTATGACATATTGCGCTAATTAGCTGAATATGCTAATGAGACTAATAAAAATGATCGTTCAAGGTTGCCAAGGTACCAAGCAAGCTCAGATAACTTCAGTACCCATTTTAAGAATGAATCAACCACAACACCAGCAAAACATTGGGCTGAACAGCATTTTCAGGTCATATCAATGGTATTACCATACTTCACTATTATGCGAATGAATGCAAATACGCTCATTATGTTAATTACGGTATTTAAGACATTTACATAATTTGAAATTGAAAATTAATGCTATGAATGGATTCCTCGATATAGAAAACCCTTAAAAAGTTGTATATCCCATGTTTTCTGGTTCCCTGTATCAAAATTAGTAATATATAACATATCTTATATATGCTTATTACGTAATTATGCTAATTAGGCTATTAAAAAGAGTTGCCCAAGGTTGCCCAGGTGGCAACCTAGCTAACTTTACTCCAATACCCTTCTCGAACACAAATCAACAACAACAACAAAAAAACTTGTAGTTAAAAACTTTTCCAGGTTATGTACATGGTCTATGACATCGTCTACTGGACTACAATGCTTGCCCGGAAAGGTGTGACACGGCCTTCATGGGGACTACAATACATAACGGAATGTCATACATTCCTTAGGGCGGACATTGAGCAATATTATAAGTGTCCCTTAAGCCCCCGTTCCACTATGCCGTTCTTGTTACGATTTGACAATTTTCTCAGGTCGGGAAGGATCGGGTAAAACCTGAACCGATCTGGACACAGTACGATGTTAGAACGCTCTAAGTACGCTGCAGTTACGACTACCAAGTGCTTGGTACGCTCTTACTACGATGATCGGGAATTAGACATTGCGATCTCTGCCGCTGCCGGTACGCTTTAGAACAATGTAGCTACGCTGTTAGTGCTATGTTGCCGATGTTATCCGATCAATGTACGCTGTATCTACGCTCTGAACGATCTATACGATCTTATCACGCTGTTACCCCGTTCAGAGAGCTGAAAAGTGCCCGATGTGCCCCGATGTACCCCGATTCGACTGTGGGTCAGCAGTCAGTCAACTTATTAGCATGCAGAACCGACTGTGGACCTCGAATATTCATTCTTCTTTTTTTACTTTTGATTTTCAAAGTTGTTGTTGCTTCGTTATTGTCACTACTCTTTCTTCATCAGCGAGCCCGTGCTTCTGTGCCTCCAGTGCCCTGGTTATGACCCACCATTTCCCTCTCCTCTCCCCTCCTCCCCCCCCCCCCCCTTGTCCACCTCGGACTTACTACCTTCTTCACTACTATATCTTTCTATCCTCTCATCAATTTTTTCCTTACAAGAGAGCCGCCATGTGTTTGTTTATGTGCGTACTTATATGCATGTGTGTGTGTATTACTCTGTCTGTCTTTTTTTTTTTTTTTTGGCTACCGCTTAGGGAAATTTGTTGTTGTTGTTTTTTGCAATTATATATTTTTCTCTATGAGGGGACTGCATTCTAATACTACAAGCTCTGCTTTTTAGCAGTCCCCTCCATTTCCAGCAATATTTTGTGTGCATTTACCACAGTGACGTAACTGTTATTTGTATCTCTGTTGATGATTTGCCTGCATCTCTTTTACAATGTTATTCTGTTCATCGCATTGTGGTACTGATTTCATGACGTCTGTGTATATGAGCGTTTCTTTGTATTTTTTTATTATTTGTTTGTTGGAAGTGAAATAAATCAACTTGTACTTGAACTTGAAGAGCCTCTTCAACTCACGGTTCTTTTGCAGCAATGCATTGTATAAACAAAGACGTGCTGATTTTTCAAAGGATTTTTCTTGATGTCCTTGCTTTTATAGTCCGTCTTCCTCCAGTTGTAGATGATTTCATATTCTTCAAAATTCTGCTATGTCCTCTTCCTCCTCTTTCAGCATCACGTGTAGTCTCTCTTTCTTCGCCTTTTGGGTAGCTGCTTCGCTGCTTTCTTCTATTCTTTTTCTTCATCTCTTCTTCTTCTTCGAAAATTACAGCTAAAATTACTTCCCGTTCTTGTGCCGATGTTACTACGCTCAGAAAGACCTTGTTACGCTCATCCCGCTGCGTTTACGCCGTCATTACGCTCTCCCCGCTGCGTTTACGCTGTCACTACGCTTTCCCCGCTTGCCGTACGATTAAAAATATGTCAATTTTGATCGGGGAGATCGGGAAGAAATTTTGAACCGGTTCAAAATTTCTCCCCGATCTGAAAAACTGCCCGCTCCAACCCCGACCTCCACACGCTGCTGCTACGATGCTTCCGATCCCCGTACGCTTTTGCCGCTCTCTCCCGATCTGCTAGATCGGGACAGATCGGGGTCCAAATCGTGATAGTGGAACGGGGGCTTTACAT
The DNA here is from genome assembly GCA_033980235.1 of Diadema setosum. Lineage (NCBI taxonomy): Eukaryota > Metazoa > Echinodermata > Echinoidea > Diadematoida > Diadematidae > Diadema > Diadema setosum. The sequence continues at coordinate 33,252,158 of CM067065.1, forward strand.
GGATTATGGAGTGACGGAGGGAAACGACAAATTACTGGCAGCAACATCAGGATAACTGCATAACAATAAAAAAAAAAATGCGAGCGAGCTTGAACATTTTGACATTTCACAGCCCAAAAATTGCCGTTTGTAGCTATATTTTTAAATTAAAGGGGGGATGGGGCGCAACGGGCGCAACTGCTGGCAGTTAACTGCTGGCAGTTACTGGCAGCAACATCAGGAGAATAGCATAACGATTAAATGCGAGCGAGTGAAGCGAGAGAGCTTGAAAATGTTTATATTTTACAGTCCAAAACTATATATTTTCTCGCTTTGGAAAATTAAGGTAGGGCGCACCGGGCGCAACTGCTGGCCATTACTGGCAGAAACATCAAGAAAAATTCAAAACTATTAATTGCGAGAGAGTGAAGCGAGAAAGCTTTATAATTCTGACATTTTATACTCCTAAAATTGCCGTTTCTGGCTATACATTTTTTTTTACTCTTTGGAAATTAAGGGGACGGGCGCCAGGCGCAACAGCTGGCAATTACTGGCAGCATCATTGGAAGCAGCATTTGGGTAAGTTTTTTTTTTTCCTTCTTGTTTAGCAGGGGATGGGGTGAGGGCACGATCGAGCCCCCCCCCCCCCCCCCCATGCCCCTAGTTACGCCACTGATTATGAGGATTGTTCTTGCCTTCGGGAAAGAGCGCAGTGTCCAACAGTGTGAATAATAATGTGAAGCACAATGTGACTGCATTGAAACACAGTGTGAAATCTCTTCATACTGTTAAATGTGATTTTTTTTTTCTTTTCGCATTATGAACACATTGCGTATCGTGAAGTCACAGCGTGGAACAGAACATTACCATGTGAAGTCTCTGCGGTACTCTTATTTATACTGTGTTTTTATAAGAGTTTTCATATGTCCACGATGTGAACACAATGTTAACAAACTGTGGGACACTGTGTTCGTTCCTGCGGCTAGGATTGTACATTGTATGAAATAAGGCTTATACATGTTTTATTCTAGGTCAAGTTTCATTCATGTCGTATTTTCAAAATTTCTTACTTGAAGGAATTGACTGCAGGGATGATCTTTATTGTACGAAAGGAAGTGTTTGAATACACTGTGGCCCGAAATTAAACTTTGCTTGCCTCCTTCAGCAAAGAAAACATTGCAGGATTCTTTTGATTTTCTGATGTCACGATGATACCATGGCTCCTTCATAACCCATTTCATTGACTGAACTTTGAATCGTTATTTGTTTATTTTGTTTTATTCTATACTGCAAGAGAGCCCTGTTATGTTTTCTAAAGCTGCTTGCCCAAGACAACCTTTAAACACTGTTACAGCTAAACAAAAAGTCTGTTCCTGATATCATAAAACAATAAAATGTGATTTCATGCAGATTATGAATGACGAATGTTTATGAAATGTCTATGTTTATGATACGTCTATCAAAGGTGTGTCAACATCAATTGCCACGTAGTCATTGCATTCTTTGGATGTCTTTGACATTCAATCTGAATGCTTCTTTTTGCTGTGTACGAGTACATGTGTGCGCGCGCGCGCACACACACACACACACACACACACATTTAATGTCATTCGAAACTTGATTGTATCCGTGATTGTAGCCTTATCATTCTACCACTCCGCCGCAGCACTTAAGGATACAGGATCACATGTACCACATGTCATATCCCGTATTATTTTAGTTAATATGTGTTATATAACTCCTCAGAATGATATCGAATTGTGATTGGCCAAGAACATGTCACATGACATTCAATAGGAAATACCTATCAAACTCCTTGAGAGTGACAGCCATATAATAGGCCCCTGGCATGGGCCTATTGCACGGCTCGAAGGTACTATAGCACGGCTTCGCGGGGGGCTACTAATGCATGGCCGCTCACAGAGTTTTGTGGCTCACACTCTAGCAAAGCGCCAGCAAACTATACGTGCTGGCCGGCTGCGCTGCGCTAGCGCTGCCTGCCGGTAAGTCTCACAGACCAGGCGCAGCACCCAGCGGAATACTACAACGTTAACGTGGGGTGTACGCGCAGCTACTTTACCTAGCTAGTTGCATGTACTAGTATTGCGGCCTTTATACCTACTGCTGAGTTTTTACTTTTGACTCTGATCTGCTACGTGGACTACAGTGATCCCAAAATCAAGACTTCATTTCAAGTTGAAAAACCGTAATTTGATTATTTTAAATAGACAAAGTCTAGACCTACTACTAGATCTACCGACATCTCAGATCAGCCTAACACTATAACAGTCAGGCCTAGCTAACGTAGCGTAGAATGGGTATGGACCCTGCGGAATTTGTGATTCCTGAGACTGTGTGGTTGAATCATGACGAGTGTTTGAAAGTTGTACACATGGTGGTTTACAATGCTCGGCCTAATTGTTACATTTATTTTGGGGCCTTCCTGAGTTGGCGGTCACTAATTTTGTATTGTGATTGTGGACAAGGTGTTGTATAAAACGAATAATTTATGATTTTGTTCGTGCACTGGGGCACGTAATACCGCACTCGGCGCGAGATTCGCCACTGGTCTATTCAACGCGGCGCTACGCTCCTTGTTGAAAAGAGCAGTGGCTTACCTCGCGCCTCGTGCGATATTCGTGCCCTATGCACTCACAACTCATAAATTATTCGTATACTGTTTGCGCCACGGGATCAGAGATACTGACAACCCGTCAACTTGGCATTGCATTTTCTAGCTTTGTCCCATGATATCATCAAACGTAATGTTTTCTGATCCGTAAAGAGGTGAGAAGCTGCTACATGAACCAAAGGACATCGGTCTTGACATCACATTGGCTCAGCTTTCTTGCATTTCTCTATCAGCGAACAGGTGTTTACGAAAAGTAAGTAGGCTTTTCCAAGCTAAGATTCTGGGTAATGAAAGATGCACCTTAATGTGGCAGAGTAGTTATAGCGTATAACTATGTACTTTAAAAGTGGACGTTGTTAATGTTGTCACACAATTATGTGTAGACTCTACATACATTAACAAGTTTGAACTTCTGTTCAAGCTTTTGTGATCTTGCCTGGGCATGTCTGATTATAATGTTCCCCTCTGGAAGTTGCGTTGTGTGCGCAACGAAAAATATGCATAAATTTTAACTTCAAATTTATGATGTTATAATATGTTTTCATAAGTTTCCAGGTTTGTTGTTTTGTTGTTTTTATTGTTGTTGTTGTTGTCAAGATATATCTGAGCTACATAGGTCCTACACCTCTGTCAGCTTATGCAAGAAAATCTCATTTCCAGTGTTGCTAAAGGGACCCAAGCAATTTAAGTGCTTCAATCATTTCCAGTTCTCCATCAACCTCATCTGTTTTACTCGTTTTTTCTGTATTTTTTTTTTCCTTTGCCAGACGTTTTCAAGATGGCAACCATCCAAGTTCCAATGCTTCCTCAGCCTTCTCCACTGTCGACAAAGACTGAGAATTACGTCATGAAAGGAATGCGGGTAAATGATTATAATAGCGTAGAAGAGAAAATATTATAATATACATATTTAGCAGAGGAAAATATATCCTGACCATGCACTTGTGCACGGAACGTTCTTTTACTGATGATTGTATAATTGTTCCATCTGCTGGAAGAAAAAAAAAACAATCTATACTGCTATGTCTTCAAAACATTGTAATGTAATGTAGAAAAGTGTGTAATATCAAATAGCTAATATGCCTACGTAATAAAAAGTCATTTTTTGTTGTGATACATTGTGCGTGTTATTTTCTTTAAATCTGTATTGATAACAAACGTGTGTTATTGGATTCAATAACAGTTATTTGAATAAAATGGAATTGAATTGAGTTGAACTGAATAAGGAATGAATATGCATAATTATACATAATCCATCCTTTATCTATTCTGCCACTGAAGTTTGATATTTTCGGTGTTATCTTAATATATGTGATTTAAAATAAACAAAATAAAAATATAACGATAACAAAACTTTTTTCAGGTGAAATTCAGGATTTTGTCATTCAAATTTCTATTCCTAGCATTCAATTTCACGCATGCAATGCTCGCAGTACTGAATCAGCAATCAAATTGAAAACCCTGTCAATCGCCTCACTATCGGAGCAATCAGTTGTTAGATAAGGGCACGCATTTCAGCAATTTCAAGCAGGCGACTTTAGTGAAAAAGCACTCATACTCCAAATAAATTCCTTCACTGTAAACAAGGAGTTTTGAATTGGCGGATCCAGCCCCTCCTCCCCTAAAAACTTGTTTTGTTGTTGCTGTTATTAAGGCAAATGAAATAACACTAACAAAATTCGAAGGGGGTTCTAATGGAAATTATTGACTTCACCATATATGTGACAGTGAATCACAAAGTGAACAAAAAGTCACACGCACTGACTTTGTGTGAGGGCTGAAAATATGTGAAAAGGGTCAACCGACAGAAATGTTTGAAGTGTGAGCGCGGTAAGGTCATGTTTTTACGCTGAAGACCACCCCCCCCCCCCCGCTCATTTTTTTTTTTTCTTTGAGGGGGGGGGGGGGGGTTGTCAGCTGAAGAAGCCCGAAAGTGGAAACAAAAAGATGATCTAGAGACTATACAAGTACATGTATACAAATTTATTTTTTTTCTTTTTTCTTTTTTTTTTGTTTTGTTTTGCTTGTCAGGCTGAAGAAACCCAGAAATGGAAGGAGAAAGATAAGCTATACATATTTGTTTGTGTTTTTGTTTTTGTTGTTGTTTTTCTTATTCGTTTATAGTTCATGAAACCTGGAAGAGTTTCCCCCCCCCCCAACACACTTTTGAAAACGCTCAGCCGGCCCTGTTTACATACATACATTCGTACTTGTTCATACATTATACATACATACATACATACATACAGCGGATATATTAACATTCATGGTCACTTTTTTTTTTCCGTCAGCTATTGCCCAAGTCGGTGTTTTACGGTGCAGCACTGCTTTTCATATTCGGAGTCTTTGCTATCCTCATGAGGTCATATTACTCTTACTATGCCACTGCAATCTGGACATCACTGCTGGTAAGTTTATCTACTCGTTATCTGATTTTCAGAACAGCACCATCTTGGAGTGTATAATCTCAATTTATTGGAAATAACTGAAACCAAAAAAAAAAAATCAAAGAGAAACATGAAGTGAGAGAACGTAGCAACATCAGTGTAACATATCAGTGACAGTCTGAGGAAAATTGGAAAATCGATGCGAAAGCTTTGATTTTTTTTTTAAGTTTTGGTATTGGAACCGCTGGGTGAGGAGACTACTAAAGATCATGATGTCATGTATGGACAGCAATACAAAGGAAATATGAAGGGAATTTAAGAAAAAAGTAAACTCTTCCTAGCATAATGAAAGAGCATTTGAAAAATCGCTTTCAGAAAGCAGGAGGTCAAACCGATTGCTACCTTTAACATATTATGTCAGTATCAAGTTGATGGAATGACCCTGCTTGCTGAGCTTGACCTACTGGTCATATCCAATTCCCACAATTTGTCGATGAAGAGGCTGTTGCTGTAGCGCCCCCCCCCCCCCCTTTCTCTTTCTTTGTAATCGCACTCCTTTCATTTCCGTCCCTTCGGTAGATCTCTTCTCTTGAATAATCTCCCTTTTGCGATAGGGGGCATACCACGAGACCGACACCCATGAGTCATACGGTCCATGAGACCGACATCAATAACAGGTTCATGGGTCATACAGCCCACGAGTTATACGGCTCAGGAGTCATACAGCCCATGAGTTCAACATTACGCACAAAAGACTCATGAGACCGACACTATTAATGCTCGTGCTTGTGAATTATTTACATAATATATTGGCGATTCCTGCATCTTGTAGATCTTTACACCGACTGGAGTGGTGGGATTGACGGCAGCGAATGGAAAGAAGCGATCACCGGTAAGAGATAATGTCATACAAACACACAAAACACACACACACACACACACACACACGCACATCATTTATATATAAACGATATATATATATATATATATATATATATATATATATGAAGAGTTTGTTTGCAAAAACCGATAAGTCCATTTTTGAAGATTTTGAAGTACGGTCTCTGTCATAAAGTACAAATAATACCTTTTAAATGATATATTGGTCACTACATATAAAGGTACATTTTTGAAGTTATGGTCAAAAGAAGCAAAAATTTTCTTATTATTCTCTTTATTTTTCTTGACCTTTAATCTTGACCTTTAATCGCAAATATCTCCATTTGGCAAATATGGACTTATCGGTTTTTGCGAACAAACTCTTCATATATATATATATATATATATATATATATATTATATATATATATTTATATATATATATATTGTTATATTGTTTATATATATGAAGAGTTTGTTTGCAAAAACCGATAAGTCCATTTTTGAAGATTTTGAAGTACGGTCTCTGTCATAAAGTACAAAATAATACCTTTTAAATGATATATTGGTCACTACATGTAAAGGTATATTTTTGAAGTTATGGTCAAAAGAAGAAGAACTTTTCTTATTATTCTCTTTATTTTTCTTGACCTTTAATCGCAAATATCTCCATTTGACAAATATGGACTTATCGGTTTTTGCAAACAAACTCTTCATATATATATATATATATATGAAGAGTTTGTTTGCAAAAACCGATAAGTCCATTTTTGAAGATTTTGCAGTACGGTCTCTGTCAAAAAGTACAAAATAATACCTTTTAAATGATATATTGGTTACTACATATAAAGGTATATTTTTGAAGTTATGGTCAAAAGAATCAAGAATTTTCTTATTATTCTCTTTATTTTTCTTGACCTTTGATCGCAAATATCTCCATTTGACAAATATGGACTTATCGGTTTTTGCAAACAAACTCTTCATATATATATATATATATTTGTTTGCGAACAAACTCTTCATATCTGAATGTGTGTGTGTGTGTTTGTGTGTGACCCTGCACCTCAAAACAAACAAAAAGTCGGCAGATATGAATTTTTAGTTAAGACCATATTCTGAAAGAGCAGACCTTAAGCTTTAAAATGATGTATAACTCAAATCAAATGGACTCTCCTAACCTATCTAAATACTGGAAAGAAAGCACAAACTCAGAAAAAGCGTGAACTGAGAAAAGAGGCTTTGAAGTACAGTGTCTATTCAAGCGCTTAATCTTTACCAAACCATGCTGGCTGTGCGATGAATGGGACAAAAAACAGGAAGTAAACCACCAGAGTAACAACAATGAAGGGATTATCAGATTAAACTGAAATTAAGAATGCCTGATTAACACATTCTGTTCATAATTAATGCCAACTTTCAAAGCAATAACACTGTCTTTTCGAAAGTTATTAGAGTTGAAAGTGAAGAGTGTTTACAAGGTTTTTCAGAAATGAAAAAGGGATTCTAAAGACACACCTAATCACACTATTTTACCAAAAATGTTCGAGATAAACTGCTAAAAAAAAAAAAAAACACTTTCCTGCGTGTTTTATGATACCAAATTTTAGCATAATGTAAAAGAAGACCCGCTCTTTCAGAAAATATGAAAAAGTCAAGTTCGGCTAGGTTGACCCATTTCACTTATTTTCAGTCCTCACGCAAAATCAGTGTGTGCGACTTTATGTTCGTTTTGAGGTGCACGATCACAAATAGTAGGGGCCTACTGTTGGACAGGAAATGTATTTCTACCCTACTTCGTCGTCTTTTATACATACATTTATATATACTGTTTATGATATGTGTGTTTGCGTATATGTGTGTGCATGTAATTCGGAATACACTTATTACAGATTTGATTATGCCTTATTCATATTCAAATCAAACCTTTAACCCAGTTTTCAATGGATATCAAAATTTCGACAAGCTGTCAAGCTAACGAAAATGAGTGTTGATTAATACGTAACAAAGAAAATGCCATATATTTCTTACACCGCATTACAGACAATTGCCTTCTTGGTACTCTCGGCGCTCTGTTGTGTCACTTCGACTATGCTGATTGGTTTACACATCGCTGCAGCCGCCAAGGATTCTCGCTGGGATTGTGCTCCGTCAGTTTATTACGACGACTGGATGGATGACGATTGCGCATCAGAGGTAGGACATAAGATTAAGATAATATTATTTGTGGTTTTAGCCCAAAAGGAAGAAAGCTGGAAAAAAAAGAAGAAGAAAGAAATCAGTGCCTTACAAAGTGTTCTTCATTTTCACATGTTATACCTTTTCAATATACATTCATTTGCTGCAAATATTTCATATTATTATGTTCTGGATATATGTTGCATGTAATTTTTCTGTTTATTTGATGGAAATTAAAATAAAGTTGAATTTTGAATCTTACAAAACAGGATGTAAAACTCAACAGCAACAACAATGGAAAAATTATCAGCTTAGGTAAAAATTAAATATGCTATACTGACACACTCTATTGATGACTGATACTAAGTTTCCAAGCAGTGGCATCATCCTTTCAGAAGTTACTAGAGTGTGTAGAGCATTTTAAGAAACAAAAAGACGACTGTAAGACACACATGATCACTTACTAATCAAACAAAAAAGTGTTAAAACAAAACTTCTTAAAACAAAATTTCCCGAGCTAGATCTAAAGTCCGACATTTGTAGGATACTGTAGAAGAAGAATACTTATTCGTTAACAAAAGATGAAAACCTCAAGATTTACTATTTTGACGCATCTTTGATTTTGTTCCCCATGTTTCGGCCACAGGAGGCTCGGAAAACTGTGAACATTTTCATCATCATCGTAGCAATTTTTCTGCTAGCCGTGAACGTCTTGTCTATTGTTTGCGGCGTGATATTCGCTCGTACGACCACAACTACCAGTGACGCCTGTGCACTGTGGGTTGCACAAGTGTGTTGCTGCAACACGCCGTCGCATTACACGGTATGTTAACTCTTAATGTGCCACGTCGCACGCCCGACTCTGTCGATGGCGTGCCAATTTCGTGTATTCTGCTCAGATCCACAACCCACCCAAACCCATCAATAAATCGCCAAACGTCGCAGTACAATGAAAGCTTTTCTCTCGCTTCCGTTCGTGTCACATGTAGCTTGCGTTTCATGTGGTGATTAATTATCAAGCGGTGTTCCCCAATATATTCGCGTGTCATCGATTTTTAATACAGTTTTCAAAAAAGCAAAGCTTGGTATTTTCTCTGCAACTTTGCTCACTACATGTCTAGCTTAGCTGAAATTTAAACCAAAGTTACATAGATTTGAAAAACAACATGTTTTCTGAAGGTATGGCTACGTTAATGTCTAAAAATAATGTGGCACACAGGGGTTTCCACCTTGGCACATCAAGAGTTAAGCGACAAACACAGGAAAGCTAAGTCAACTATGGGCAATACGTTTGTAATGTCACGTGTGTAATATAAAATGAACATTTTCCGTGACAAATGGACATTCTCTGGACCCATGCCTCACATGTTAAGGGCAGTATTTCCTCGCTGAAAGCGTTTAGTTATTCAAATGTTTTGTTATGTAAAATTATACTTGATTCCATTTATCTATTCTTCATATCGTTGTCTATACGTGACGTCACAAAATGCTGGCGTCTTTCCATCCTACATAAAACATAAAGACAAAGAAAACTAAAGCCTAATGATGAATACAGATCTTCGTTAGATTTCGTATGTATTTTTTAGTCATATTGTTGCATTTCCTAAATTCGCATGTGGAAATAAGATTCATTCTACTCTTGATAGAGGCTTGCTATTTTCAATCAATATTTTTATATATTTATCATAATACTGACAAATGAGTATCTGAATGGGCCTATAGGAACGACCCAAGTCCATGGAAGGCCATTTCGAGTAAACTTACAAAAACTTCATATCTTTTTTTATTTGTCCAATAATATTCTATTTAACTTTGATGGGAAGGCAACATTGTATATACAAATTACAACATAAATATGACAATTATCATTTACATTTATTGTGGAGAGGCCATTATCTGTGATGTACTTGGGTCGTTCTTTGAATCATATACAGGATAGGCTGCTCTATAAGATGAGAGAAGCGATGAGAGAGAAGCTATAATATCAATGTCAAAAAAAAAAATGACCCAAGTCCTGGACTTGGATAATTCTTACATTAAAATAAGATTTCAATCATTCATTCCAGGCACTTCGAGGGTAATAAGGACTAAATTTTATCATTTATACACAAGATGTATCCATGCATAGGCTACAATTTCCCATGTCAAACTGAATTTGGCCAAAAATTTGACTTCTTATATTGGACTTCTTATATATCGTTCTTATATTCAGGTCTTCAATTCTTGGTCATAGCTTACCAGAAATAAAGGGTGTAAGATGTCGTTTATAATATTTGCCCAAACAGGGAATCATTATGGGTGAACAACAGATCCTGCGACATGATGAAGACATGCACGTCCAGGGTAAGATGGCGTACAATATAATAGAAGATGAAGTTTATCACCTCGTTATTGTGGTGAATATAGAGTTCTATAACGCGTTTGTTTTAACCCTATTATTTGCAGATAGAGCATTGCAGTTTTACGTAAAACATACATTAATCTTTCAAAGTAATGGAAATCCACTTCAAAAGGACTGCAGGAATTGAACTAAAACATCCCTGTCCATACTATCAGCATTTAGTAGCAATTTTCTCTTCATATTAAATAACCCGTTCCTTACTGGAACCTGGTACACCAGGCTACGAAGATGAAGACAAGAGTGCCTACATTTGTACACAGGGATCAAAGCTGAGGTCGAGTATATTTTTGTGTTCGCTGACCCCAGTCATCCCATTCAAGTGCCTGGTTTTGTGTAGAACAAAAGAGTTTGTGAGCACATCAGCGCACGCTCCATTCATACCTTGCACTCGATCGATATTTCCATTGTTCGATGGCACACGTATTTGAACGTGGAAAAGGGATACATGTACCGCTTTACTGCTTTCGCAGGTGGATTACCAACCTGTCAGTTCTCTGTCGACGGGCAAAAAGAATCTCGTTCGGGGGCATTTAAGGCACCTAGAGAATTGCGGGAGGAACGGGATAACATGTAGACAATCTCAAATAAACTATTTCGAGTAATATTGATGTGCCCCAGAATTGGCTGCTAATCATTTCATGTTCACTTTCTTGTATATTCTAATTCACAATCACACAAACACACGCACACGCAAACACACACACAAAAAAAAAAAAACATACTGACGCACACACACACAAATAGACAACGCCTACACTACCCATCCGGTAAAATTTGACACAAGCCATACGTCTCCGACAAAGCCAATTAACCAGACAACTGAGGTTCCTCCGGCCTACCCTGCGAGTGTTGAATCCGATGGCCAGCCTGTCGGAAGAACCCAGCCGACCCGACAGCCTACGAATCGCTTTGTCTACACAAATCTGGAGGTGCCATCCTGCCCAATCTGAGAGATTATCGCAAAGGCTCAGCACGATTTCAATTCGACCGACATCGGGAGAAACATGGTCAACAATCACGTAGGGCAGGAGGTGTAGAAATCTTACTCAACCCCTGAATCCTGAGTGAATGTAGAAAGTACAGAAAGCGTTACCTGGTCGGAAATCAACTGAAAGTCATACATTTGATTGTATAATGATACCTTGTTAAGGTGGGTTACGTTGTTAGGTCAAAATTCCTGATTACTGGTCGGTGTGGTTTTCGTTTTTGGTTTGTTTGTTTGTTTGTTTTTTGTATTTTATTGGACTTGTTTATCTTGCATAGCGCAATGTTACGCTATATAGCCGGATTTTAATGGCCTTTGGGAGACTTATTGCTTCAAATGTTGATAATTATGTGCAGTGTCATCCACCTCTGGATGTTGTTGTTGAATATAAACGTAATCGGATTGATGATTATATTTGAGAAAGTTTACATGTACTTTTTGATAGAAAGTGCAGGATATAATTCTTGATGATATGTAATAAGTAGATCTGAGACGGTATTCATCGTATGCATTTTCCAAAGAATACGCATTTGTCTTTATGATCTTACAGTCTCGTGGACACCATAGAAATCGAGAAACTACTTCTCTTAAAGGGCTCTCTTGTATTTAATATCAATGATTCTCGTTATCCAGAGATTGTTGACATTATTGTATTCACGTGTTGTTATCAATGTCATTATTAAAGGCAGATATTCATATTTGTGCTCTTTCCTTTACGTTGAATGATTATGTAGGTTATCTTCAATTATGCATAAGATGTATATCTTGGTATTCTAGTATCATGTTAAGAGTAATGCATACATATTTGTATCCACAAAGTAAACAATAAATCAACACCAATCAAACCAAAACTGCTTATACCCCATCACCCCCCCCCCAAAAAAAAAGAAGAAATTTGCTAACGATGTAAGAATAAGAAGGCATTAATGATTCAGAATGACAGTTAAAGAGGGAAAAAGGTAAGGTTTTGTATTTATTTATTTTTTTTTTTTTGCAAAGAGGCTGCATAAAAGTGGACAGTCACAATATCATCATTTGGACAAGTATAACCATCTTTTTGGATGCTGTCGTTTTACATATTCCATGTTATAGAGAAGTCTTAAATTTGTTTTTAACTTCCCGTGAAATGAGAAGTTAAGCATAAGAATGTTTGGTCAGGTGGGTGGGAGAACAGTGTGATAACAGCTGCTAATAAATTGTCAGTGATGTTGAAAACGATTCATGTAATGTTATTCTCTTGTTAAATGTATTTAGCAATAACAATGTTTTCGCTGAATTTTTTTCTGCAAGGTATAGGTAAAAAGGATACCCTGTTACAATCAACTACTTATTGATTCTTGGGGATAAGCTCATTAGAAATGTACACATACAATACATATTTCGCAATTTTTCTAGAGGTGTAAGTGTCTTGATAAGTGTTTGTATATAAGTAATTCATATTTTTAGTTGTTCTCAGTATGCAAGCTTGCTTGTCTATTTGCTTTTTTTTTCCAGTTGACCTCACAATTCTTTTTTTTTTTTGAACTGGAGATATTTTTGTATTTTTGTATTTTTTGCCACTATACATTCTTATGTTTATCTGTATCATGATCTTTTGCAAAGTCAAAATGTATATCTTTTTGATGTAATTCACGATTGATTCTGTGTTCAGTTATTTGGAAAAAGAAGAATGAAAATAAATTAATTGAAGTTGAAGGTGAATTAAATAAATGAGGTTAATCTTTGTCTTTCAACAGACGCTCTTATAAGGCAATGATAACGTTTGATGTTATCCTACTTACACTATGTCATAAACGCCGCTTTTTAAACATTTCAAAATAAGTTCATCATCAGATAGAGCAAAATTAAACCGTTCCAGTAATACCTCACGTGTGACATAACAAGCACTATTCTAGAACTTACATGCACTATTCTGGAACTTAACCTAGACAATCTGCCACTTTATTAGATAATATTTTTTGTAATGTAAACCCTCTTCCTGGTTCTGCTATTTAACTTACGGATATATCTGATCATTATGCTATTTATATGTGTTCATCCTAACCGTTAAAGAATAAAATAGCTCAGAATTATGAAAGAAGGCGTAAGTTTGCACCTCAGAATATAGCCCAGTTTCAAGAATCTTTGATGGAAATTAACTGGTCTGACTTATATGTGGTGCAAGATACGAATGTAGCTTATGATTTTTTTTTTATAAAAAAGATTGTTACTTTGTTAGATACACATATTCCATTAGTTAAAAAGAAGTTGGGTAGTTATAAACGTGATCCAAGATTGCCATGGGTGTCAAAGTCATTATTACGTTCAATTAATCGTAAAAATAATTTGTATTATGTAAGTAAGGCTAAAAAAACACAGCAATCCCGTGATAAGTATACTGCATATAAAAATACTCTCACTATGGTATTGCGCAAAGAAAAAGGGAATTATTATATGAGAAAATTAGATTTGTTTAAAAATGATATGCGTAATACCTGGAAATTGATAAATGAAACATTGAATAAGCATGAGGAAAGAAATGTTATTTCTAAGATTAAGAATGATGGATTTGAAATAAAAGATTTACGTATGATAGCAGAAATATTTAATTCGCATTTTTCAACTGTTGGCCGGAATCTTTGTGCAAATATTCCGTTGTCTGCTAAAGAATTTTACGATTACCTGGACGTAGGTGATCAAAATTCAATCTTTTTTCCCCTGTAACAGTTTGAGATTTTAGATATTGTTCATAATTTACCTTCTAAAAGAAGTTCTGGTTATGATGATATTGATAATATACTGTTAAAAAATATAATACCTTATATTGTTGATCCTTTGTATAATATAATTTTAATTTATCAATATCACAAGGGCAGGTACCAATAGTTCCAATTTTTAAAAAGGGTAATAGGGAAGAATTGAATAATTACAGACTTATTTCACTTTTGCCTAATATATCTAAAATATAAGAAAAGATGATATATTCTCGAGTTATAGATTTCTTCAATAGTAATGACCTTTTGTCAAAATATCAATTTGGATTTCGCAAGAAACATAGCACAGCACATGCAATATTATCTTTCACTGAAAAAAGTATCTCGAGCAATTGATAAGTTTCAACATACTGCACGAATCTTCCTGGACCTCTCCAAGGCCTTCGACACGATTAACCACGACATTCTTCTTTATAAACTTAATCATTATGGTATACGTGGGACGACCTTGGAGTGGTTCAGAAGCTATTTGAAAGACGGAAAACAATTTGTTTGTATAAACAATGAAAAATCTTCTTTGCGCTCAGTTGATTGTGGAGTTCCACAAGGAAGTATACTAGGGCCGTTACTTTTTATTATCTACATCAATGATTTTCCAAAATCTTCAAATGTTTTTTCTTTTATATTATTTGCAAATGATTCTAATCTTTTCTTTTCTCATCCAAATCCTCATACATTAGTTGATGTCATGAATATAGAATTGAACAAGATAATGCAATGGCTAAGAGCAAATAGATTATCGCTTAATTAGGGAGGCCAGGAGGCGTCGGCGTCGTGCTGAACGTCGCATGTTGAAGTCCGGCATGTAGACTGACATGGACCTGTATCGTCTTGAATGTGAGCTGTATTACAGTCTGATTACCGATGCAAAGTCCCAGTACCTGAGAAAAGAGATCGCCAATGCTGACTCTAAACGACTATTCAACTTCGTGAAGAAACTGTCCACCCCTTCTGACTCTTCTATTTATCCTGAACGCTCATCTGATTCAGAACTGGCGCACAGGTTCAGTATATTCTTCATGAAGAAAATCGATGATATTGTGTCTTCCTTTGTATCTGACGTGAACCATTTGGAGTTATCCGTCCAGGCTCCTGAGAACTCTTTGAACTGCAACCTGAGCGAGTTTAATCCGGTCACTGATGAACAGCTTCGACGTCTCATCATGCTATCTCCACCAAAATCTTGCACTCTGGACCCTCTTCCAACTTGGCTGCTCAAAGAGTGCCTTGATGAGCTGCTTCCGGTCCTTAAAAACATCATTAACACATCATTGTCATCGGGTATAGTTCCAATACCTTTCAAGACATCTCTTGTTTCCCCTCTGTTGAAGAAACCGAACCTAGATCCCGATGTCCTGAGTAATTACCGACCAATTGCCAATCTGCCATTTGTGAGTAAGCTTCTTGAAAGGATTGTGTCTACACAGTTAATGTCTTATGTTGACAGTAATCATCTGCTTCCTACAAACCAGTCAGCATACCGCAACCTCCACTCAACAGAAACTGCCTTGTTGAAAGTGCTCAACGATCTCCTTCTTGCTGTCGACAAGGGCAATGAGGCTGCTCTTCTTCTTCTTGACTATTCGGCTGCGTTTGACACGCTCGACCACACGTTGCTACTACAACGACTTAGTAATGACTACTCCATCACAGGCACTGCCATCCATTGGATCAAGTCATATCTTCAAGATCGCACACAGAGGGTGATAATCAATGGGACCTGTTCACGTCCTAGTCCTATCAGCTGCGGAGTTCCGCAAGGATCCGTTGCCGGCCCCCTTCTTTTTCTCCTCTATACAAGTCCACTCACCAGAATCATCAATTGTCATCATGGAGTCAACTACGCTATGTATACTGACGACACTCAAATTGACATAACTATGTCACCTGGCGATAGGATTGCTGCTGTTAATTCACTGAGAGAATGTCTCAACGACATCAAAGCCTGGTCCACTGCCAACAGACTCCGTCTGAACGAAGACAAGTCTGAACTCATCCATTTCTCATCACAGTTTAGGAGCACAGTTCCTCTACCAGATCTAACTACTCGGGATGGGATTATTAAGGTCTCTGACTGTGTTAGAGACCTTGGCTTTATACTTTGGACAAACACTTCACTCTTAAACACCATATCACAAACATTTGTAAATCTGCATCATGGGGTATTTTCAAAATAGGGAAGATCAGGCGTCTGCTTGATCAATCATCAGCTGAGCGGCTCGTCCATGCCTTCGTCTCCTCCTATCTGACTACTGCAACTCCGTCCTTGCCGGCCTCCCTCTCTCTCACATATCCCTTCTCCAACGTATCCAAAATTCAGCCGCTAGATTAGTCTCCCTTAGTGGAGACATGACCATATATCTCCTGTTCTCGGTTCACTACATTGGCTTCCAGTCCATTCCCGTATTACTTTCAAGATCCTACTTCTGACGTACAAAATCACACGTAATCTTGCACCCATATCTTCAAAACCTAGTCTCTCTCCGCTCCTCCTCTTCTGCCAGACCCCTCCGTTCATCTTCCTCTCTCCAATTACTTCATGGCCCACGTACAAAAACCCGTTATGGTGACCGAGCCTTCTCTTCCATTGCTCCCACTCTTTGGAATAAACTCTCTCTGTATATTCAGCATGCCTCATCTGTCGAATCATTTAAAATTCTTCTTAAAACTCACCTGTTTAATCAGTTGTAAATTTATTTATTTATTTATTCATTCTCCTGGAGGCGCACACAGTTATCAATTATTGTACCATTGTATCGCATGTATTTTTCTTTTCTTTTCTTTTCTTTCTTCTTCTTTTGTTACTGTTAACGCTGATTTTCTTAATGTTATTGTGTTTTCTAATCTATGTGTATGAGTAGCAAAGTGCGCTTAGAAACGTCAGTATGAAGTGCCATATAAATGCAATTATTATTATTTAATTTGCAAAAAGCAAATGTGATGTTGTTTAGTAACACCCTTGATAAATTGCCACATGATATAATTTTTGAAAATGAAGTGATAAAACAGGTTTATTCCGTTAGATTTCTTGGTGTAACTGTAGACAGTAAGCTTTCTTGGAAACAGCATATAGATTGTATATGCCGCACAATTTCCAGTAACATAGGTGTAATTGATAAAGTAAAGTTTTGTTTTCCTGTTAAAAAGTTGCTGTTATATTCACCGTTAATTTTACCTTATTTAACGTATGGAATTATAGTATGGGGAAATACACATTCAACTTATTGGGATAGATTATTATTATTATTTTTTTTTTTAAAGCACTTCGAGTAATATGTAATATCTCCAAATATTCCCATACTGACGGATTATTTGTGGAGAATAAGGTTTTGAAAGTAAGGGATTTGTATTATTATTACCTTGGTCAATTTATGTACAGTTACTGTGTATAATAATTCACTTTCTTTATTTTTTGAAAATATGTTTAATAAGAATAACAATATTCATAAATACCCCACTCGTCAAACAGATGAGTATCATTTGCCCCTTACCCGAACTGTATTTACAAAATCCTCGTTTATTTCTAATACAGTGGCCTAAAATTTTGGAATTCCCTTGGGAAAAATATAAAAGATTCCATTAGTTTGAAATCATTCTCTAGTAATTTAAAGAAATATTTGATTAGCTCATATGTACCCCATGATTAGTTTGACTGTTTGGAATTCTTGTTCTTTTTTCTTCACCATGCATCGAGAATGCTGACCTGCCCTTCGCTCTCTCTACTCCCCCCTCCCTCCCTCTCTCTCTTTCCCTACTCTCTTCTGTGTGTGCACAATGTATGTGGATGCAAACATGTGTGTGTACGTGCGTGTGTGTGCGTATGTGCATGTGTGTACGTGCGTGTGTATGCGTATGTGTGTGTGTGTGTGTATGTGTGTGTGCTTTTGTGTATGTGTGTGTATGTGTATGTGTATACATGTGAAAGCGTATACTTCATGTAACCATCCGATTCGATTGAATGAAAATTGTATACTTTCAATGATTAGCTTGTACGGTACATATATCGTTGTATTGTGTTATAAAGTCATATATAATTAATGTATTGTAGTAATGTAACTAAGTGAGGGGACTGCAATCTACAAGTTCGCTTTTTAGCAGCTTCTCAATTTTCATTTCCATGAAGTTCTTTCCAGAACCAATATTGTATTACTATGTTCCAATATATGAAGGGTTTGTTTGCAAAAACCGTTAAGTCCATTTTTGAAGATTTTGAAGTACGATCTCTGTCATAAAGTACAAAATAATACCTTTTAAATGATATATTGGTCACTACATATAAAGGTATATTTTTGAAGTTATGGTCAAAAGAAGTAAAAATTGTCTTATTATTCTCTTTATTTTTCTTGACCTTTAATCGCAAATATCACCATTTGGCAAATATGGACTTATCGGTTTTTGCAAACAAACTCTTCATATGTAATCATGTCAAAGTGTATTACCTGTGTTTGATTGGAAATGAAAATAAAGAAAAAAACATGCATGTGAACATGCATTTGTGAAATGAAATGAAAATGATAGAAAAATAACTGTACTTTCTTATATTTAGTGATGTTTTTAAGCAGTTTTTATCATAAATGTCTCAACACAAATGGACTTAGCGCCTTTTGCTAAAAAATAAATGAGAATTTTTTTTTTCATAATTTTATGGTAATTTCACACATCTTTTGCTTCGTGTGGGACAAAGTATTGATATTTAATACTAAAGTGCCGTCTTCAGCAAGAATGTTGGCGACTATGGACCTCCACTCTGTTCTGTTCATGGCCGCCTTACTACAAGCGGCCAAACTCTTTCCTGTCCACTCCTTCATGTTGTTACACCACACACTGCGCTGACGTCTTCTGCATCTCCTGCCTTCTATAATCCCTTCCAGTACATATTGTTTGGATGTTCTGTTGTCTTTTAACATGGCCAAAATATTTGAGTTTTCTCATTGATTTAATGTCTTTCATCAAGGTTTTTGTGACATTCAGATAATCTAAAACATACTGATCTGTTTTCCTGTCTGACCATGATATGCAGCCCAGGGGTCTGAATGTCCACATCTCGAATGCAGCCAGCCTTTTCATATCATTCAAGTACAATGTCCATTTTTCACAATAGTAAAGGAGAGTTGAATGCACGTAACATTTTACTATTCTGAGGTTGGTTGCAGTAGATATCTTCCTTGATGTTAACACTTTACCTGAGTAAACTTAGTTTTAGCCATTCCAATTCTTCTCCTATAGGAGAGTGTTACTGATGGAGATGTTTACTACTCTTACTTTGCCATATCTCCTATCCTCTCTCAGTGCCACAGGTCTTTTCATGTCACTCCTTGCATGCTTACCGACAAAAGTAAGGAGAGCCAAACGCCAGAAGACATCAAATCTAACAGTATCATCATTATAAGGCTTTACTTGATTTCTGGAAAGAGCGCAGTGTCCCACAGTGTGAATAACAATGTGAAGCACAGTGTGAACGCATTGAAACACTGTAAAATCTCTTCATACTGTTAATTGTCTGATTGTGATTTTGTTTTTTGTTTTTTCCCATTGAGAACATATCGTGAATCGTGAATTCACAGTGTGAAACAGATCATTACCATGTAAAGCCTCTGTGAAAATCCGCACAGCTGCATACAGTCTGAAATCATGTCAATCATTCATACTGTTACCTTGTGAATTCGAGCTAGGATTGTACAATGTATGAAATAAGGCTTATTTATTCTATGTCGAGTTTGATGCACGTCGTATTATCAAAATTGCGAAATTGTTTACTTGAAGAAATTGATAACAGAGATTTCCTTTTTTTTTTTAATACAGTGATGCCGGAAACTGAACTATGGTTGCCTCCTTTAGGGAAGAAAACATCCTTTTAAAAGAAAACGTTTCTGATGTCACGATGGAACCATCCCCCCCCCCCCCCCCCGATATTTTTCGCGACTATTCCGCCGCGCTATTTCTTTTTTTTTTTTTTGACCGCGCCGTTTTGTTTTTTTGTTTTTTTTTTGTCTGTTTTTTTTTTTTTTTTTACCTTCAAGTCTGGTACATCTTTTGACACCATTTTCGCGAAAATCACCCATACCGTTACGACGCTGCACGACCTTTTATACATGCCTGTCGGACCAAAAATAGCTCAAAAGCGCGATTTTGTGTATAAAGTCTATACAAATGGAGTTTTCTCACCTTATTCGTAAAGATATGATTATTTTTACTTCAATAGGCGGAAATCATTTATTTTCAGCATGATTATGCTAAATAGGTTCTGTCATATATTTTACAAATAAAAAATCATGAAAAACGAAACGTCGAAAAACAAGGAAATGATAAGAAGTTCATAAAACAACAAAATACATAAGAAAGTAGTTTTGATAATAGAATTTTTTTTCCCAAGTACATTGTTAGGAATATTACAAGGAATAATGTCACCAAAAATTAGGATGTCATTGTTTTTTGTTTTTTGTTTTCAGTTACAGCAAAATTTACATAATTTCACGCATATCGATTGATATAAAATATAAAAAAGAAAAATAATTATTTTCTTTTATAGTTTGGTATATTACGCGACAGGTATGTGCGAATTTTCAGGGCGATTGCGCGATCGACGGCCGAGATCTCAGGGGGAGGGGGGTTAAATCAACCCTCCCCCGGCCACAGAACACCCCCCAAAAAAGCCCGGCCTGTTTAGGGTTTACCCACTTGATCGACTGAACTTGAATCTTTATCTATTTTTTTTTTTAATTCTATACTGCAGGAGAGGCCTGTAAAGTTGTGTAGAACCCTTTAAAGGGTGTGTACAGTTCTGGTCGAGGTGAGGATTTAGCTTTTAACGTTTTGCGAGATATTCAGAAACCACTCTATGAGATGTCAAAATCATGCAGTTCTAAGGGGTATCAAAAGTTTATTTGATGAAAATCGGTTTTGAAATGGCTGAGATATCCAAAAACAAGGTGAAACAAAGAGATCCTGATAAAGTTGTGGCATGTCGCCTTTTATTATAGCACTTTCGGGGATATCTCAGCCATTTGAAAACCAATTTTCATCAAATAAACATTGAATCCTTCTTGAAATTACATGCTCTTTCATATTTCATAAGAGGCTTTTCATTATCTCACTTAGGAATGTTCAAAACATGAATCCCCACCTCAACCAGTACTGTACAGTCCCGTTAAACACTGCTATAACAGTTTGAAATAAATCTGGTCAAGATATCTATCATAAGACAATAACATCAATGAACAAGTGACGTCATGCTAATTATACATGACGAATGTTTATGATATGCGATATATATGTTTATGATATGCCTATGATTATGGTATGTCTAGCAAAGATGTGTAAACGTCATTTGCCACGCAGTCCTTGCATTCTTTGGATGTCGTATCTTGGACATTCAAAGTGAATGTTTCTTTTTCCTGTGGCGTAAAAAAAAAAATTGGAGACAAAAAATAATGAAAAGTGTGAGATTTCAATGCGAAATGTCGCTTGTGTAGGCCACTATCACGCCTGACTTGGAGTAGTGTTGTTATTTGTTCAAATTTCTTGTTTTAAGTTAAAACTTACGCAAATAAGCATCTCTTCGTGTCAGTATGAGTATGCATGTGCACACACACAAACACACACACACACACACACAAACATTTAACGTGATTTAAAACGTGATTGTATACGTGATTGTAGCCTTATCATTTTATCACTCCACCGCAGCACTAAAAGATACAGGATCACATGTATGACATGTCACAGCCCTTATCATTTCAATTAATAATTATTATGTACTGAGTGCGCCACGAGATCAGAGCAAAGGTTGATATTTTACCCCTGCAAGTGAGATACTGACGACCCGTCAACTTGGCATTGCATTTTCTATCTTTGTCCCATGATATCATCAAACGTAATGTTTTTTTATCCGTAAAGAGGAGAGAAGCTGCTACATGAACCAAAGGACATCGGTCTTGACATAGCATTGGCTCAGGTTTCTTGCATTTCTCTATCAGCGAACAGGTGTTTCCGAAAAGTAAGTTTGTTTTTCTAATCTAAAATTTTGGGCAATGAAAAATACATCTCAAGGTGGCACAATAGTTAGCATATAGGTATGCAATTTCTGCCCTGCTTTAAAGAATGAACGTTAATATTGTCACACAATATCATGTGTAGCGTCTACTTACATCGACAAGTTTGAACTACTCTTCAAGCTTGGGTGTTCCTGGGCATGTTTGATTATGTTCCCCTCTGGAAATTGCGGTGTATGTGCCAAGACAAATATACATCAAATTTACTTCAAATGTATGATGTTATATTAACATGTTAAATCATAATCTTATAAGTTTCCAGGTATGTTGTTTTGTTCTATTTGTTGTTGCTGTTGTTGAGAGGATATATCTGAGCTATACATACCTCTGCAATATGTCAGCTTTATGAAAGAGCATTTTATTTCCAGGGTTGTTAAAGGGACCCAAGAAATTTAAGTGCTTCAATCATTACTCGGGGCTTACAGCCAAACAAGATGGCTTTCATGTAGGTCCCATCATACTTCTCTTTGTTCAACCCCATTTCAATTTTGCCAGTTATCATTACAATTGCTATGTTATTACGATTTATATTGTTTGTTTTCTGCACATTGTTTCCAAGTTAAAAGCATTTGTATTCATATTTCTGTTGTAATATCCATAAATGAGAAGTATGAAAATAAATGAATTGAGTTGAATTGAATCTAATTTCCAATTCGCCATCAACCACATTTGTTTTACTCGTTCTAGTCTTTATTTATTTTTCATTGCCAGACGTTTTCAAGATGACCACCATCCAAGTACCAGTTCTTCCACAGCCTTCTCCACTATCGACAAAGACTGAGAGTTACGTCATGAAAGGAATGGGGGTGAATATAATATCGTAGAAGAGATAATAGAAATAATCTTTTCTAAGTTAAGGAAATCAATTATATCCAGACCATGCACTTGTGCTTTGAACATTGTCATAGTGATGATTGCATAGTTCTATCTCCTAGAAAAGAAGAATCCATGTTGTAATGTCATGTAATAATGTGTGTATTAACATCAAATATTAAACTAAGATGCTTGCCTAACAAAAAAGTCAATTTTTGTTGCAAATATGTTGTGCGTCTTATTTTCTTTCAAGCTGTATCGATAACACACCTTGTGTTGTCGGATTAAACAACTATTATTTAAATTGAATTGAATGGAATTGAACTGAACTGAATAAGGAGTGAGTATACGTACATAATTCATCTTTTATCTATTTTGCCACTGAATTTTGATATTTTCGGTATTCTCCTATGTGTGATTTAAAATAAACAAAATCAAAACAAAACGATAACTAAACTTTTTTTTAGGTGAAATTCAGGATTTTGTCAATGAAATTTCTATTCCTATCGATCAATCTCACGCATTCCACGCTCGCAGTACTGACTCAGCAATCAAATTCAAAACCCGGTCATTCGAACGCACTGTCGGAGCAATTAGTTGTTAGATAAGGGCACGCATTTCAGCAATTTCAACCCCGCGAGTTTCGTCAAAAAGCATTCATATTCCAAATAAATTCATTCAGTCTAAACAAGGAGTTTTGAATTTAGTTTGTTGGAGCGTATACATTGGCAGATCCAGCCACTTCTCCCCCCAAAACGTTTTTGTTGTTGCTGCTGTTGTTAAGGCAAATGGAATAACAATAACAAAATGGGTAGTGGGGTAAAATGGAAATTATTGACTCACCATTATGTGACCGTGCATCACAAAACGAACAAAAAATCGAACGCACCGACTTTGTGTGGGGCCTGAAAATAGGTGAAAAGGGTCAACCGACATATATGTTTGTAGTGCGAGCGCGGTAAGGTCATGTTTTTGCGCTAAAGACCACACGCCTCCCCTCATTTTTTTTTTTTTTTTTTTTTTTTGGGGGGGGGGGGGTTGTCAGCTGAAGAAACCCGGATGTGGAAGAAAAAAAAAAGATGATCTGAAGACTTAATTAATGTATTTATTTAATTTTTTTTTTTTTTTTTTTTTTTTTTTTTTGCTCGTCAGCTGAAAAAACCCAGGAGTGGAAGGACAAAGATTAGCTGAACATGTTTGTTTGTGGATTTTTTCTTTTTTTGTGTGTGCGTGTAAGCTCATGAAACCTGGAAGTGCCTTCCCCCCCCCCCCCCCCCCATCTTTTGAAAACGCTCCACCGGCCCTGTTTACATACAACACACATAAATACATACTTGTACATACATACATACATACATATAGTGGATATATTAACATTCATGGTCACTTTCTTTTTTTCTTTTTCGTCAGCTATTGCCCACGTTGAACTTTTATGGTGCAGCACTGCTTATTATTTTCGGAATCTTAGCTATTACCACGATGTCCTACTACTCGTACTGTGCCACGGCAATCTGGACCTCATTACTGGTAAGTTGATCTACTCGTCATCTGATTTTCAGGATCTGTCCTTCTTGGAGAGTAAAATATAAATGTATCGGTTTTCTTTCCCTAGTAACTAATTATCGGTAGCCTTTCACTATTGTAATTTGGCTGGATTATGCAGCGTGTCTGTTCTCCCCTTTTCATTTGGAAGCATTCGATATGCGACGCAGACGTTAAAGGAAACCAAAGCTCAAAGAAAGATGTAAATGGAGTGGAAGAAGTAGTAGAACACATCAGTTACACTTTGAGGAAAATTACACAATCAATGCAAAAATTATGAATTATTACAATTTTGGTGTTGGAACCGCTGGATGAGGAGACAAGTAGAGATTATGATGTCATGAGTGGACAACAATATAAAGGAAATATAAAGGGATTAAAAAAAACACTTCCTAACGTAATGAAAGAGCACTTAAATAACCGTAAGCAGGTGGACCAATTGCTACCCTTACATGACAGTATCAAATTGATGAAATGACCCTGTTTGCTAAACTTGACCTGCTGATCCTGCATTTCACTCCCTTTGCTCGATCTCTTTCTTTGAATAATCTTCCAGTTTAGTCCCCCATTGTTTCGACAGGAGGTACGTGTACTTCCTCTTCGAACATTATGTCGAACACCATAATCAGAATGAGGATTTGAACTTTGTGCGTATGACTTTCCTGAAACTGAATGATTTTACAAAATTGTTACGTACTCCTGACGATGCAGCTTCCAACGGCTTATGGATCCTAACTGAGTCATCCTTACATCGCACAGAGCTCCGTTAGTAAGGATTTTCTATCGAAGGTATTCCAGTTCAAATATAAGTTAATCTGATAAAAACAAGGAAAATCTTACACGTTCAAAGGTAAAAATAGAACCGAAATCGGATTTCTCGGTTGGAACAGACTCGTGATCAGTTAGATATAAAAAGGATTTGAGCCTCGGGCAAAATTACGTTTGAATGGAAAACTGGAAATAATTATTTCACAATATCATTTACAAACCTGGGATTAAAGTTGTGAGGGAATGACATGCTCACTTTGCCATTTATATATTCACATTATCAGTACAAATATTGTTTCCCCTAAATATAACGAAATTTAATATTTGTTCATCCGATTTCCATGAAATGTATAACGTTGAACTTGTTTTTTCCCCCTCTTTCTTATCATGCTTAATTACATGCGGACTGGATTATCCGTTTAGGTATTTGATGCTTTGATGCTTACCACATTCTTACAGAAGCCTTACAAAAATAATGTTACCTACGATGCGGGAAAAAATCTTGGACAGGACCATTGAACAGGCTGCGAAGTTTAGGAAAGGTCGACGAACGCTGGACTCGTACGTCCTTCTTATGATATCACGAAATAGTTGATATATTCTTCTTAAGACCATCGTAGCAGTTGGGAGAGGCATTTGTGACCGAACCGTAACAGAAGCCCTGTAACATATACGGACAAGCGATCAAATATCGCGTGCATGGTATCGGCTATCAACAACATGTAGTTGCGAAATGCGATACGCTTATTATGCTGTTATCACATTTCATGATCTTGTAGTGTTCGAAAAAAAAAATGCCAAGAGCATGATTTAGCTTATATTCCCTGACAAAACTTCCGGATTACTTCGGAGAATTGCTCTTTCAAACAATATTGTTGGCTCAAAACTGTCTAGATTGATCAGTTTCACCTATTTTGAGTTCTCACGTTCATTCACGTTGTCTTCTGTTCGATTTTGACTCACTGTCATATCAAATCTATAGATTTATTATATCAATATGAAGAAAGTCCAATGATTATTCACATTACTCACTTTGTTTCCCTAAATGACGACAGATATTCCATCGAAATGTGAGATTCGTTTGTTTTATTTTTCTATTTTCTTTATAAAGTCAATCTACACTTGTTGCATCCATTCCTGTTAAAAAAAGAAAGAAAGAAGGAAAAACACATAATATCGGTCCACCCAGTTCAAAAAGCATTTCCATATTCAAGCCTAATTAGTGAATGAAAAAGGAGTACAGAACCCTGAAAATGTTTTACACAAGCCTCACAATTAAAATTTAGTTAGTAAGTAAAGAAAGATCAAGTAATATTATTTGTTTTCATATATTTGTCTACTTCTGCTGTGGACATTGTTCTATTGTCACCTTAAGACTATTAAACAAACACCATACCGACCGTGTTTGTATGTCGTACAGTGTGTCATGGCCTCTACAAGCACTGTTTACCATTTGCAAATAAAGCAAGCAAACAAACAAATGATAATAAATGTATTTAGTGGTTCTAAACATTTCTAAATTGTGAGTAAGCAAATGTTTAATCATTGAAATCAATGTTTAGTATTGTTTGATATACAGAATGTGAACAATAATGTTTCTATAGAGTAAGAAGTCGGCAGTTTGGTTTTGATAGTTGGAAGAATAGTGATTTTGTTGCTATGATTATTAATCATCATAATTATGGTAGGGTACTTTGTGATACTCCCTGGTGTACCAAGGAAGTTTTGTATATGGAGTTCCAACTGGCTGTAATTATTCAAACAGTTGTCTGATTTCTATTGATGTACAAATGAATTCCACAGGTGCACTTGTGCCTTCGATGATCGATGTTCCAAGCCGCCGTCTTGCTGAGCAATCTGAAGATTCATTTTGATTCATTTTGAACATTATCAAAATGTTGGCCATTTTTTTTTTGCGTATTTATTTAGTAAATGAAACGAAATTTCACTTCATAATAAAACATGTAAAACAAAAATCAATTCCGTTCAGAAATTTGCGCAAAAGTGTAAATCAGAGCTGAATTATGTCAAAATGTTTAAACTGTATCATCCTGGAAAGCTGGTTTTATCACTTTTCCACTTAATTTCCCCAAATGAAACTAATATGTAATAATCTTCAAGTATAATTCTGTATTGATAGATATATAAGATTAGTGCCCGTGTATGCCCAGTCGAGTAATTTTCATCTTCATTTCAGCATTTTTCCCCTCAATATCTCTTCGCGCATCCTCGTGTCTGTACCACCTACCTTTTATAAGAAGGGACAACGAAAAGTAATTACCATCACAAAGACATATCTTCCTTTGAAAGTGGCTGGTGATTACGCAATGAGACAGGAGTCAATTGTCTTCGTATCGGCGCGGCAGATCCTGTTTGGCACTTGCTTCAAATGTTTTTGAGCGGCGGCTTCGAACATAGATCAAAGGAAATAACTCTGTTGTTACTCCATCTCTTCAACCGCCATGGTGATACAGCTGCCATAAAAATATGAAACTAATGTGATTACTCGAATATCTCTTTGAAATTACTTCTCTCACTGGTAAACAATATCGTTAATCCTCTGTTTCCCACATTAATTTCCTGTCAATAGGTTTGTGTGTGAAATATGTGCATATTTTACTTTGTATCGGCTAAGAAATAGTTAATTGACTATAGTTCATAATTGTCATAATTATATGTTTTTCCCTGGATACTCGTGTTTGTACTTATTTACATCAGATATTGGTGATTCCTGCATCTTGTAGATCTATACACCGACTGGAGTGGTGGGATTGATGGCCGCCAAGGGAAAGAAGCGATCACCGGTAAGAGATAATGTTACACAAGCACACACACACACACACATATATATATATATATATATATATGTATATATATATATATATATATATATATATATATATATATTTATATACATTTAAAAAGATTATATGACCTTGCATCACAAAAAGAATAAAAAGTCGCACACGCTAATTTTGTATGAGGACTGAAAATAGGTGAAATGGGTCAACTTAGTCAATCTTGACGTTTTCATATTTTCTGAAAGAGCAAGTCTTCTACATTAAAGCTAAAATTCGGGATCACAAAACAAGCGGGAAAGTGTGTTCTTTAGCAGTTTATCTCGAACAATTTTTGGTAGAAAAGTGTGATTAGGCGTTTCTTTAGAGTAACCCTTTCATTTCTTAAAAACCTTGTACACACTTTTAACTTTCAACTCTAATGACTTCTGAAAGGACGATGCTGCTACTTTGAAAGTTGGCATTGCTTTTGGACAGAATGTATTAATAAGGCATGATAAATAGGTTATGAGGGTCCATTTGATTTGAGTTAAGCTTTAAGTCTGCTCTTTCAGAATATACTCTTAACTAAAAATAATTTCATGTCTGGCGACTTTGTGTTCGTTTTGTGATGCAGAGTCACACACACACACACACACACAAACATATATATATATATATATATATATATATATGAAGTGTTTGTTCGCAAAAACCGATAAGTCCATATTTGCCAAATGGAGATATTTGCGATTAAAGGTCAAGAAAAATAAAGAGAATAATAAGAAAATTTTTGCTTCTTTTGACCAGAACTTCAAAAATGTACCTTTATATGTAGTGACCAATATATCATTTAAAAGGTATTATTTTGTAATTTATGACAGAGACCGTACTTAAAAATCTTCAAAAATGGACTTATCGGTTTTTGCGAACAAACTCTTCATATATATATATATATATATATATATATATATATATATATTACATACATGCATATTGATATATGATAAACATAAATTGCGATGGAGTTGTCATCGTTGAATTTAGAACCAACAGTAATGATTCATCTGACAGGCACGTCACACCGCCATTCTCAAAGGATAGTCCGTCAGCAGGATGAAAATGCTCAAATTTTTTTATCGAGGCCTAAGTGGTAAAGGTGTACTCTTAGTTTATGCTGGATATAGCACCTTTGTAAGAATCATTGAAAATCTGTTGTCTGTATTACAATTTGCATTGGTGTTAATAAGATATTGTGTTGAATGAAATAATGGAGTATTAAACAGTGTCGTTATTGTTTTCAACAAGAACCCTCCAAAAACGCACACACATACACGCATACACATCCACATCCACACTAGCCAGATACCCTTTCTAACATTTCTCCAACCACCAACTAGCCAAATCAGCCACAGGTCACGGTCACTAAGCAGCCCATCAAACAGTTCATCAAAACTTAATATATATGACCTTATTATATCATCATTTGTGTTCTTTTATTTTGTCTTGGTAAACTGTGATGCCAGCCTAATAAAACTCTAAATAGATAAAGGAAACAGAAAGCCGAAAGTACGTCATAATCGGCAGGATTGAAATTTTACGCCTACATAATCATGACTCTACTCCATCTGGCAGTAGAAAAGTTGGCAGAATATGTCTAGTGTCAACATTATATCTCTCTCTATATATATGTATATATATATATATATATATATATATATATATATATATGTATATATAGCCTACATATGTATAAGTCAGACTACATTTATAATAGATTTCGTTATGTCTTGTTAATATTCAGAAAAGAGATCAAAATATTCCCTTAAACCCAATTTTCATCACAGATCAATGCTTCGACAAGCTGTCACATACACTTAAGAAAACAAGCGTTGTACTTAAAATAAACACATGTAACAAGTTAATGTCCCATTTTTTTTTCTATCGCATTACAGACAGTTGCGTTCTTGGTACTCTCGGAGCTCTGTTGTGTCACTTCGACTATGCTGATTGGTTTACACATCGCTGCCGCCGCCAAGGAATCTTACTGGGATTGTGCTCCGTCAGGTTATTCCTGGGGGCATGAGAATTGCGCATCAGTGGTAGGAAATGAAATACGGATAATATAATATTAGTGATTTTAGCCCCAAAGGAAGAAAGATGGGAAACAAAAGAAATGAGGGCCTGAGAATGTATTATCCATTTTCACTTGTACCTTGTCAATATACATTCGTTCTCTGCAATTATTTCAAATAACCATGTTCTGCCTATACGTTTCATTTAATTTCTCTGTTTATTTGATGGATATGAAAATAAATTTGAATCTTGAGTCTTAAATATCGAATGGAATGCTACTCTCATGACAGGGAAAATTCGTATATAAAGAGGATTGGTATTAAATAACAGGCAGTAGAATGGCAATGAAGATGGTTCTGCCCGCATTTGCTTGTAGATTTGAGGGTATGGATGCCGATATGGGTACCAGGTGTCTAACAATCACAAAAAAGTACGAAAAGTTTAAAAAATTTTCATGTCAGACGATTTCATAATAAGAGTGTGCTATAAAGATACCTTTAAATTTGAATGTCAGGGAAATGAAAGTGAAAAAGATAATAAATGTAACAAAGCTGGAGGTAAAACTCCACAGCAATAATAATGAACGTAGAAGAGATTATCAGCCTAAGCTAAAATTAAACATGCTCTACTAACACATTTTATTGATGACTGATACAATTAAAGTTTCCAAGAAGTGGCATCGTTCTTTCAGATGTTATTAGATTTTAAAGCGAAAAGTGTGTAAGACATTAAAAGCAAAGAAAAGACGACTCCAAGACACACCCGATCACTTACTATATAAAAAGAAGGGAAACTTCTTAAAACAAAATGTCCCGTTCGATCTAAAGTCCGACATTCTAGGATAATGTGGAAGAAGAGTTACTCGCCCACAAAATATGAAAACCTCACGATTTACTATTTTGACGCATCTTTGATTTTGTTCTCCAACAGGGGGCTCGGAAAACTGTGAGCAGTTTCATCATCATCGTAGCATTTTTTCTGCTAGCCGTGAACGTCTTGTCTATTGTATGCGGCGTGATATTCGCTCGTACGACCACAACTACCAGTGACGCTTGTGCACTGTGGGTTGCACAAGTGTGTTGCTGCAACGCGCCGTCGCATTACACGGTATGTTAACTCTGTATGTGCCACGTCACACGCCCAACTCAGTCGACGGCGTGCCAATTCTCGCTATCGCCAATGACGTAAAAAGTACCCGGATGGGGCTTTCTCGTCAAGATTTAGTTCACTTGGTAGCAAGGGCACTTCCGGCGCGGGGCAAAATTTGCACAACGCTAGCGTGCGCGTATACGTGTACCTTACCTATAGCGCAGCGCCGACCACGGATACTAGTACAGTAGGCCACTGTACCGCCCGAGCCAGCGAGTGGCCAGGCCTGTCATACTCGTACACTGTAGTCCCCTCACTCCGGCGGCCGGCCGGCCCTGCAGCAGCATTAGCATGCACCACTCTGCACGCAGCGCATAAGCTAACACATACCAGTAGCGTACTGCTTGATCATGCGATCGATGTGCACATCGCAGATCAGTCATCTCTGCATACGCTGAAAATATGCTGGAAAATATTCACCCACCTGGATATACAGTATATCGTCATGGAATGCCCATCTTTTTTTTTATTTATTCTCTGTCGAAACGTCGCGAACACAATCGGGAACGAACAGTGATCTCGAACTTATCCTGTCTCCGAAGCAACTTCTTCCAAGTATAAGTACATGTACGTACAATGTACGTACGCACTAGGCCTACTACTGAGTACATAATACTACCACTACTATACTACTAGTACTAGTAAGTCGCGCGTGCACGTATACTGCGCTGTGGAGTCACCCGCAAACTTCACCACGCGGCCACGTCACGTCTCGCATGCCAGTAAGGGTCCTATTTCTGCAGATTTTTTTCATTGATTGTCGTGCGAACAACACATGGCAGCTTCGCAGCAACAACCAATAGTCGTATTAACAGCAATTTCTTAATAATGGAGAAATTTCAAATCATATTAAAGCTGTAATTCAAGTCGAGAAAACCGGAAGTACACGTAGAATGCAGTCGGTTGTGTGTGTAAATAGCATTAGTCACGTATCACGCGCGTACGAACGGAAGTGACTTTGCTACCGGACTATCCCATAATGCACCGTAAATGACGCTTAAATCAACATCCAGGTACTTTTTACGTCATTGGCGATAGCGAGAATTTCATGTATTCTGCTCCGATCCACAACCCGTCCAAACCCATAAATAAATCGCCAAATGTCGCAGTACTATGAAAGCTTTTCTCTCGCTTCCGTTCGTGTCTCATGTAGCTGCGATTTATGTGGTGATTGATTATCAAGCGGTGTTCCCTAATAGATTCCCGTGTAATTTCTACGTTTCTGACACTGTTTTGTGTACAAAAGTCATGCCTTTTACATTTATGTAGCTACTGTTCATTTCACAGAAAATCAATCATCCATTCTTCATACAATTTTCAAAAAAGCAACGCTTGGTATTTTCTCCAACTTTGCTCACTACATGTCCAGCTTAGCAGAAATTTGAACAGATGTTACATAAATTTCAAGGACAGAATGTTTTCTGAGAGTATTTTAGAATCATGTGGCACACACGGGTTTCCACCTTGACACATAAAAGCTCAGTCAACTATGGGCAATCTGTAACGTCACGTGTGTAATTTAAAACGAACACTTTCCATGACAAATGGTCATTCTCTGGACCAATACCTGGCACGTTAAGGGCAGTATTTCCTCGTTGTTGAAAGCGTTTAGTTAAATATTCAAGTCGTTGTTATGCTATCGATGCGAAATTATGCTTGATTCCATTTATTTATTCTTCATATCGCTGTCCCACGTGACGTCACAAAATGCTGGCGTCTTCCAATCCCACATTTAAAGACAAAGAAAACGAAAAATTTATGATGATTACCGATCTTCGTCAAATTTCGCATATATTTTTAAGTCATATTGTTGCATTTCTTCATTCGCATATGAAAATAAAGGGCGTAAGATGTTGTTTACATTATTTGCACCAAACAGGGAATCATCATGGGTGAACAACAGATCCTATATCGTGATGATGACATGCACGTTCAGGGTAAGTTGGCGTACAATATAATACAAGTTGATAAACTTCCAGAATTTTTCTCGTTCACTTTATACAGTATATATTTGGTCGTATTTATTTTATATTGGAATGATGCTAGTATTTTTTACCGAACGCTTCTATCATCTTGGTAGGAATGATATAATTGAAACAATGAAGACAATGAGTGGATACTGCACGATGCCGGCTGGTGGAAGACTTCCGACCTCAGGTGTTAGTCAGCTTTATCATACAAAATGGAATAAAGATTTTTACCATAACTAACCATGATTATTGAAAAAGTAATTAATCAATTACATGTATATATATATATATATATATTTATGTAATATATGTATCTATAATATATATATATATATATATATTTATGTAATATATGTATCTATAATATATATATATATATATATATATATATGTAATATATGTATCTATAATATATATATATATATATATATATATATATATATATATATATATATATTTATGTAATATATGTATCTATAATATATATATATATATATATATCATAAACACAAAAATCACGGAGTAGATTTTTTCGAACTAAACCTATCAGTCATGGAACAATGTGCAGTGTTCAAAATTTTAGTTGAATTTGATCGTCCAGTTATTGTGGTTGCTACAAAGTTCTACAACGTGTTTGTTTTAACCCTATTTGTTGCACATAGCACATTGCACTCCAGGTAAAACATACATTAATCTTTCAAAGTAGTGGAAATCCACTTCAACGGACTGCAGGAAGTGAACTGAAATCTATCTGTTAGCATGTGATAGCAATTTTTTCTTCACGTTAATTTAACATGTAGATAATCTGCAGTAAACCAGTTCGAGTATTAATATCGATGTGCCCCAGAATTGGCTGCTAATCTTTTCACGTTCTTGTATATTCTAATTCACAATCACACAAACACACACACACACAAACAAACAAACCACATACACACTTGTACACACAAATATAGGCAACGCCTACACTACCCATCCGGTAAAATTTGACACAAGTCATACGTCTCCGACAAAGCCGGTTAACAAGACGACTGAGGTTTCTCCAGCCTACCCTGCGAGTGTTGAATCTGAGGGGCAAACTGTTGGAAGAACCGAGCCGACCCAACTGTCTGCGAATCGCTTTGTCTACACAAATCTGGAAGTGCCATCCTG
Organism: Diadema setosum; assembly: GCA_033980235.1. Lineage (NCBI taxonomy): Eukaryota > Metazoa > Echinodermata > Echinoidea > Diadematoida > Diadematidae > Diadema > Diadema setosum. The sequence goes on from CM067065.1 coordinate 33,286,647, forward strand.
CCCAATCTGAGAGATTGTCGCCAAAGTTTCAGCGCGATTTAAATTTGACCGACATTGAGCGGGAGACACATGGTCAACAATTACAGAAGAGGAGGTGAAGAAATCTTAATCAACCCCTGACCCCTGAATCATGGGTGAATGCAGCTACAGAAAGCGTTACCTTGTCGGCAATCAACTGAAAGTCATAAATTTGATTGTGTAATGATACCTTGTTAAAACGCGTAAGGCGTCAGTTTAATAGATTTCAAATTAGTTTATCATCTAATTAAGAAAATAACAAAGAGATCCATGGTAGTTTATGTCTGAAACAACATGGAACATTGTTTTTTAAGCTGTTTTTGCCAAATACACAATGCTTTGTTTAGATTTTTATGTATCGTTTTATTTTTTAAACAATTTTAAGTGCAAATATTTAAAACGGGCTATGATAAAGGGATGGTACAGTATTGGTGGAGATGAGAATTGGGCTTTTAAAGGTAGGGAATCCCATTTGCACGCCTTAAATGAAGAGTTGTATAAATACAGTGATATGTTGAAGAGAGTATCATTTTAGAAACTCCCATAAAGTATTGAAAGTGGAAGGTAACATTTAGTACATTTTTTTGACCGTTAGATTTTGAATTGAATTGTTTTCGGGGCTCACCGTAAATTCCTCATAGAATTACATGCTCTTTCATATTTCATAAGAGGTTTCTCATTATCTCACAAAAAAAAAAAATGGTAGAAACCTGAAATTAGGTCTCAACCAAAACTGTACGATCCATTTAAGTTAGGTCAAAATTCCTGTTCACTAGGCTGTGTGGTTTTCGTTTCTGGTCTGTTTGTTTGTTGTTCGTGTTTTATTGGACTTGTTTATATTGCATAGAGCAAATTTACGCTATGTAGCCGGATTTTAATGGCCTTTGAGAGATTTATTGCTTCAAATAATTATAATTATGTGCAGTGTCATCCACCTCTGGATGTTGTTGTTGAATATAAACGTAATCGGATAGATAATTATATTTGAGAAAGTCTACATGTACATTTTGAAAGAAAGTGCAGGATTTAATTTCGTCATTTGTTGATGATATGCAATAAGTAGATCTGAGACAGTATTCATCGTATGCATTTTCCAAAGAATACGCATTTGTCTTCATCTTACAGTCTCGTGGACACCATGGAAATCAAGAAACTGGTTCTCTCAAGGCGGTCTCTTGTATTTGATATCAATTATTCTTATTATCCGAGATTGCTGACATTATTGCATTCACGTGTAATTATCAATATCATTTTGAAAGGCAGATATTCATATTTGTGTTCTTTCCTTTACGTTGAATGATTATGTAGGTTATCTTCATTTATGCATAAGATGTATATCTTGGTATTCTAGTATCATCTTAAAGGTACTAGCCCACATTTGCAAACCCACGAAAATCAAAACTGCATAAAACAGGTCCAATATGACTTCAAGTACAAGTTATAACAGTAACATACCTCACCTGTCGCTCTTTGTCTATACCATTCGATAAAAGAGAGAAAATCATCGTTTTAAAATCAATTTTCAAACCGGGTCAACCCGACCCAAAATCGAATTACGAGCGCGGGCTATAGCTACGTACATTGTACATGTAACACTTACGTGGACCGGAGCTAGCGAGCGTTACACGCATGCATACGGATTACGGTGCATTTTCATTTATTTTTATGAAAGTAATGGACTAATTGGAACGAAATTTTGCACAGGTGTTACTGCAATCATACCCAAACTCCATGCTAACTATGAGACCAATTGCTGCAGGTTTACAAATGTGGGCTAATACCTTTAAGAGTAATGTATATGTTAAATATCAACACAAAGTAAAAAATAAATCAACTCCAATCAACTCCAATCACACCAAAACTGCTAATACCCCAACCCCCCCCCCCAAAAAAAAAGGAAATTTTCTAACGATGTAACAATAAGAAGGCATGTATGATTCAAGTTTACAAGTTTACAAGTTTATTTTATTGACGATCCTTTAAGAAACCCCAAAGGGGTGTACAAGGATACAGCAAACAATAAACCATTGATGACCAAAGGAAGTACCACACTCCACACGTCCAGACCGGGTTTGGGACCGGTGTTTGCTCGTGTAACATGCAGCCATTATGAGGCTGCGTGGCCGTAGTCTGGGTGCGTGGTAGGTGGAAGGGCCAAAGGTCATTCACAGCTGATTGACAAGCGATAAAATACAGCATTGTAATGTTTTGAAAACTACTAAATTCTAACTCTACATCACTAAAATCGTTATAATAGTGACTACCACTATGACAAACAAAAGTACTAAGTAAAAAGGGAAAAAGAGAAAAAAAAGTCTATAAGGGGATATATGCAAAGAGAGAGAGAAGGCAAGAGAGAGTTTTACGGAAGGTGAAACGATCGTAAGACACATAAATACATGTATGTAAACAATGGCCAGTAAATACTCGGATAAACATACATGAATACAGTAAGCTACTTGAAACATTTTTATGTGCTACGGTGGAAACGCCCTGTGTGCCACGTTATTCTGAGACACGAATGTAGTCATGCTTCGAGAAAGAATTCTGTTTCTCCTGTTTGTATAAGTTCTACAAGTTCTATAAGTTCTACAAGTTCTGCAAGTCATCCCTCCCCTTATTTTCCTATATGTTATGTATTATGTACGAGGGCTGCATGCAAATCAAGCAGTGCTTAAGCTGTAGCCCTTCTGCGTTATTCATTGCATCGCTGATAATTATGTTCTGTTGTACATTGTAAAGGCAATGAAAAAACTGTATTGCTGTACATTCTAAAGGTAATGAAGAAACTTACCTTGTTAGCAATTAATGTTTATGTATATCCATTTGTATGTATGGTACCATCAATGTATATGATATATGTGTATCTGCATGAGCAATGATATAATGCAGGAACCAATAAAATCAAATCAAATCAAATCAAATCAAAGTTTCTGTCAAGGTAGACACAATAGTGAGCAAAGTTAAAGAGGAATGCCAAACTTTGCTTCGATATAAATTGTACGGCAAATTTATTTTCAATTTTTCTTTTGAATGCTAGTTGCTACATTACTGTAAAGGCATGATTTTTTTTTCACATAAAACCGTGACAGAAACTTAGAATGTACACGCAAATCTAGTTGATAAAACCGCTTGATAGTCAATCACCACATAGAATGTAAGCAGTATGTGAGAGGAACAAAAGCGCTAGAAACGCTTTCATCGTACCGCGGGATTAGCGATTTATCGATCGGTTTAAGCGGCTTTGTTTGTTGAGTAGAATATGCGAAGTTGGCACGCCGTCGACTGAGTCGGACGTGCGAACGTGGCACATAAAGAGTTAACAATCAACTTTGTAAAAAAAAAAAAAGCTAGTTTTTTGTGTCAGTTACAGTCGTCAAGTTAAAAAGAGAGTGCATATTAGAAGTGTTATAATTGAGTAGGAAATTATTGTCAAGGAGCGAGTTTCTTTCTTGATCGAAATTACTACAGGTAAAAATATAATGATACTCGTCTCCTATTCCAAAGTTACACAAAGAACAAATTCTATCTTCTCTGTCAATATCATTGTATCTACCTTGGATAATTGGAAGTTTGGTATTACCAGTTCTGAATTTACAGTAGTAGTGCATCAGAGAGGGAGAAAGTTCAGTTAAATAATTTTCTAATTTGTGAACTGTTTTTAAGATTCGATAATTCATACAAACACTAAAGTTATCAGAGGACCAGTTTTGACGAAGTTGTTCATTCAGCCGTTGGAGAAGAGATTGTTTGAATTAATAGAATCAACTATTTTACCCATCCAGATGAAAGAGAATCCATTACATTCTAACGTATTTTTCACAAACATAATCCAGTTTGAATAGAGGTTACATGTATCTTTAACATACAGTGAATACATAAGATTATACAAAATGCATGAGGTTCTACACAAATTACTTGTGACTATTCGCCTACTCCAATAAGTTATTAATCTACATTTAATACGAATGTTTAGTGGGAATCTACCGAGTTCTCCGTACACCATACAGCTAGGTGTCGATTTTTTAACGTGAAGAATAGTTTTACAATATTTCAAATGCAATTTTTTCAATCAAGGAGTTGTTTTCAAAGCCCCATATTTCGCATTCATACAAGAGTATTGGAACAACAAGAGAGTCAAAGAGGTGTAATTGAATATCTATTGGCAAGTTCAATTCTCTCGATTTACTAATGAGAGCATACATTGCCCTAGTTGCTTGGTCAAAAAGAATCTTGTTTCGCTTTATTAAAGTTTCCATTGTAATTACATTACATACACCCAGATATTTGTATTCAAAGACAACTTCTATCTTTTCATTCAAGGAAGTAAATTCAGGAATGTTTCTGATTTTTTCCTTTTGAAAATACTATAATTTTTTTTTATATATATATATTAACTGTGAGGTCCCAATCAGTACAGTAAATTGCAAAGGCGTTCAGTGCGTTTTGCAACCCCTCTTTACTTTCAGCTAAAAAAATAGTATCATCTGCATACAGCAACGTATTGAGCCGTAAATAAATAAAGATATCATCAGCGTCAATTTCCTTCTCAATCATGTCTGATAGAGTTGTAAGGCCCGGTTATTTTTTTTTTTTGGCAAGTTCAGATTCAAGATCATTTAAATACAGTGCAAAGAGGAGAGGAGAGAGGTTATCCCCTTGTCTAACACCAATTTGTGAGGGGAAAATATCTGAGATAAATCCACTGGGGTGCTTTACACAGGATCTTGCTTTTTTATAAAGATTAACAATTGTATTTAAAATCTTACCATTTATTCCATTACTAATAAACATGCGTTAAAGCTTGTTTCTACTTATTGAATCAAAGGCCTTTTTAAAATCAATAAGGGCACAATGCAATTTTTTTTTATTTTTAAATCGAGTATAAATATTTATAATGCATTTTAGAGAAAACATTATGATCAGTTGTTGAGTAATTATGTCTGAAACCTGCTTGGTTCTCACTCAAAATACCATGATCATCAATGTAACAAGTTGACCGGTCATTTAAAAGTAAAGTGAACAGCTTACCAGTACAACTTAAGATTGAAATGCCTCGGTAATTACAGGGGTCCTCAACAAGACCACTTTTTTATATACTGGTGTTTTTATACCAATACTCCAGACATCAGGTACTAGGTCAGTATTAATTATGATATTAAATAGTTTCACAAGAATAGGTGCAATAACTTCAGAAGTATCTTTAAGAAATTCGTGTACAATTCCATCATACCCGCAAGCTTTATTCCTTTTCAGTTTATTTTATTGCTCCCTTGACTTCATCAAGAGTAAAATCACTATTAATGGGATTATTGAAATCTTGAAAGTCAGGAGGTTGAGAATCATCCACAGATTTATTTAGTTCCTTGAAGTGAGTGACCAAATCACCGAAACTAACTTCTAATTTGGCTGTATTATCCGTTTTGTCTTTAAGGACATTCCAGAATTCTTTGGTGTTTTTAAGCTTAAGTTTGCGCAGTTTATTATCATACGTATCGTTTTTTTTTTTTACATTTTTTGTACTCCTTACCCAACAGATTCATTTTATTCTTGTTGAAATCAGTGTTGGATTTAAAAAAAAAAAAATCTGGCATTACGATACTTATTCCTCAATTTACAACAAGTATTGTCAAACCAAGGTTGTTTAAACGTCCTTCTAACTTTCGTATTGGTTCTATTGCCATTGTGCGGGAAGCTTTAGCAGAGTTTATCAACAAATTATTGATAGAGTCAATTGTTTCGTTAATAGCTGTCATATCGACATGTGCCGTATTATTAATGACATTGTCAAGATTCTGCTCGATAGGGAGTACAGCATCATCACTAATTACAATCTTATGTTCAGGTGATATTCTTGGTCGAACATTATGGTGCAATAGCCCTTCCTCAAGCGCGTTTGTAGAATCGACATCACCATTAACATATTTATTGGCAGTGTTAGCGGCATGATTATGAAGGTTACAGTTAAAGGTAGCATGTACAAGATTATGGACATCTGAACAGAGTGGATCAAAATCATGTATTTTAAGACTAGATAGTTTACATATAATTTCATAAGACATAATGAAATAATCCACAACAATCGATCCCTTGCAAGTAAACTTTCCTTCATAATCACCTCTAATTCTACCATTGGCAATGCAATGAACAAATTCGTATTTTTACATAACTCAATCATTCTATATCCATAATTGTTTGTTTAAGTATGCATACTATTTCTTTTAATTTGAATACCAAGAGTATCCAAATTTGTAATGCTGTTCAAATTGTTATAAATACATGTAAGTGGAGAGTTCAGATTTTCTGCACCAAATTCCATGTCAAAGTCATTATGTACATCTACAAAGTCAGGTATTTTGCAACACCAGGCATTAAAATCACCACATAAGCATATTGCAATTTTATCATCATTGACAGGATTGCCCTAGATGTAAAATATCATCCTCTAGTGTATAAAATAATTCAGTGCTGGAATAAGGTGAAGATTCTGGGGGGGGGGGTATATACCACACCAAGTAAAAATTGAAATCCAATAACATGTTTATCACATAACAGCCATAAACAGTGGTCATTGTCAGTATTCTGGACTTTTATGTGACTATACAGGGTATTCTTAACAAAGGCTCCCATGCCTCCAGACTTATGTTTAAATTTTACACGATTTTTAGCAATGAATCTGTAATCAGGAATTGAGATGTTTGGTAAATCCATATTATCTAGCTTGGTCTCAACTATAACAAAAAATGTCATTATTGATTATTGTCTCCAAAAACTCAGGGACATACATTTTATTAACAAGTCCACCTGTATTAATCATTGAAATGTTTATATCTGTTTGAGTCGCATATGGGTGATCAAGAAACAACAAGTTTTTTAGTTCATATCCTTCTTCAGCACTTGGAAGCTCGGTAGAGTTGGTGCGTTGGTCTACATCTTCTACATCAGTTACAACATGAACATGTTCATATGTACAAGTTGTTTGGTTCTGCCTCTCTGCAGTGTCGTATTTCCTGGCGCTATAAATAGGCAGCTCGAGGGCGAGTTTGACATAATCCACATCGTCAGCCCCCAGTTTGAAAAGGTCATCCGCTGTCTCGATGATGACAAGACGTCGGCCCTTCAGATTGCAAAACAACTTTCCATTCCTCGTGTTTATTCTGTCTACGTTGGGGAGCGCCTTCACATACGACAGGAGTTTATACCTGAGAGTGGTCAGATCTTCGTTTATGAAGACGATACCTTTGTAAGAAGGGATGTCTTTCATTTTTTTTTCCTGCTTTTGATCATCTCTTCCTTCTTCATTCGGGACGCGAAGCGACAGATGATCGGTCTTGGTTTCGACTGCTTCGGTTTGCCAACTCGATGGACTGCCAACATGACCTGACGCGTCAGAGGGACACCAATGTCGGAAGCGATTGATATCACTTTAGCCACTACGTCCTCACCTTCCTCCTCCTTGATCCCCGCTATCTTGATGTTGTCCCTCCTTGTATATTGTTCCAGCCCGTCCAGTTCGTACTTCATGAGGCGCTTGTGCTGGTCAAAAGACTCATGGACTTGTTGAAGATCATCACGCATGGATTGGATGGGGTCAAGCTTTTCATCTATCTTTGTAGAGACTTTTTCAAAGGCAGTTACGATGAGCTTGTTCAGCAGCGGCACCAGAACATCAAGGGTGTCCTTTACCAGACTATTGCTGTTGCCAGCATTAGTGGTGTTCGGTCCAGGGCTAGAGGGTCGAGATAGAGGTGGTGAACCATCCTGTCCAATTCTGCTGCTACTGGTCGTATCTGCGTTCAGCAGTGCACGGGTTATAGCATCACGATCACTTTGGCTGATTATCTGGTCCTCCATTTTAGTTTCAGAATCAAGGGATAGTTCCAGCCCAGGGTCGTTGTTCGCAACGAGATCAGGTGTATTGATCTTTTGTTTTTTCACATCTCTCTGAGGAGTACTACTGACCGAGTGTGTGGGGTTATTGCTACTACTGGTACGATCTCTCTTGGAATTTGGGCTCGTCATTGCGAGCAACATGTGTATGACGTATGCTCGCGTGAGACGTACTACACTAGCGCCAGCGCTGTTTGATGGATGCAGTGTCTACGTACGGTATACCTCACACAAGACTTACTCGGTTACTCTCACTAAATCGTGTCAAAAAGTCCGATATACAACTGAAGAATAACTCAAAACACTTACAAAACTTCATCAGCAAGAGCTATAAAGATGGTGAAGTCGATCTATCACATAAATAGTGGCGATGAAACACAATGAAGGTAGATAGAGATTATTGTTTCCAGACTTCCTTACCGTTGAGCCAGCTCGTCAATCTGCCATTTTCATCACGGATCACTGGCCAGAATGACAGAATGACAGTTAAAAAGGGAAAGAGGCAAGGATTTCTTTTTTCTCCCAGGCTTATTAAAAGTGGACAGTCACAATATCATAATTTGGACAAGTATAACTACCTTTTCAGATGTTGCCGTTTTACATATTCCATGTTATAGAGAAGTCTTAAATTTGTTGTTAATTTCCCGTGAAATAAGTTAAGCATAATTACGTTTGGTCAGGTGGGTTGGGGAACAGGTTGATAAGAGCTGCTAATAATTTGTCAATGATAGTGAAAACAGTTCATGTAATGCTATTCTTTTGTTAAATTTATTTAGCAATAATAATATTAGTGCTGCAGCAAGGTAATAGGTTAAAAGGATACCCTATCACAATCAACTACTTATTGATTCTGGGGAAGAAGCCCATTAGAAATGTACACATAGAATACATATTTTACTTTTTTTTTTCTGGAGGAATAAGTGTCACGATAAGTGTTTGAATATAAGTAATTCACTTTTTTTTTTGAGTTGCTCTTAATATGCAAGCTTCCTTGTCTATTTGCCAAGTTGGTGTTTTTTTTTTCCAGTTGACCTCATAATTCCTTTTTTTTTCCTTAAATGAAGATTTTTTGTATTTTTGTATTTTTTGCCAGTATACATTCTTACGTTTATCTGTATCATTTATCTTTTGCAAAGCCAAAATTTCATCTTTTTGATGTAATTCATGATTGATTCTGTGTTGTTTTATTGGAAAAAAACAGAAGAATAAAAATAAGTGAATTGAAGTTGAAGTTGAATTGAATATATGAAGTTAATCTTTGTCTTTCAACAGACGCTCTTATAATGAAATGTTAACGTTTGATGTTATCCTACTTACACTATGTCATATACTTATTTTGAAAACACACTCACACACAAACACACACACACACACACGTATATATGACCGTGCATCACAGAACGAACAAAAAGTCGCACACACTGATTTTGTGTGAGGACTGAAAATAGGTGAAATGGGTTAATCCAGCCGATCTTGACTTTCTCATATTTCCGAAAGAGGAAGTCTTCTTCTCTATTATGCTAAATTTTGGATCGTAAAACGGGCAGGAATGTGTGTTTTTAAGCGGTTTATCTCGAACAGTTTTTGGTAGAATGGTCTGATTAGGAGTGTCTTTAGAGTCCCCTTTTCATTTCTTAAAAACCTTGTACATATTCTTCACTTTCAACTCTAATAACTTTTGGAAGGATGATGCTACTCCTTTGAAAATTGGCATTGATTTTTAACAGAATGTGTTAATAAGGCATGCTCTATTTCAGTTAATCTGATAATCCGTTAATTGTTGTTACTCCAGAAGTTTACCTCCTGTTTTTTTTTCATCCCATTCACTGCACAGCCAGCACGGCTTGGTAAATATTAAGCGCTTGAATAGACACTGTACTTCAGAGCCTCTTTTCTGAGTTCACACTTTTCCTGAGTGTGTACTTTCTTTCCAATATTTAGATAGGTTAGGAGAGTCTATTTGATTTGAGTTATACATCGTTTAAAGCTTAAAGTCTGTTTCAGAATATGCTCCTAAGTAAAATGTCATGTCTGGCAACTTTCTGTTTGTTTTGTGATGCAGGGTCATATATATATATATATATATATATATATATATATATATATATATACATATATATATATATATACATATACATATATATATATATATATATAGTTGCCAACAAGTGAATATTTTCTTTTTTTGGTAAATTATGGAGATGTCAAACTTATGTCCTATTTGAAGGATTTACATACTTAAAATTATTGATTCGTACCCTTTTGCTTTATAGGTGTATTTATATACAAATCTGTCCTCCCCCTTATATTTGTAATTAAATTTTCTTTAAAGAGAGCACCCTTCAATCAAAACACATTACTACACGACTTCCAAATGGATTATACTGGCAAGTGGCAAGAATCCACAAAAAAAAAAGAACTCGCCTCTTGTGGCCCCATATATCGGCATATTTCATTAAGAAATCAAGGAATTTCAAAGATACGATGCCTTCACGTTTAACTAAGGAACTAAGAAAATTTAATAACTGATACCAATCTCTTAATTACGTCTTTCTTCACTCGTATGTCCTTTTTCTTTACCCTGAAAACACAATAACACATACACCCACACACATTCTTTGAGTGTGTGTGTGTGTCTTTGTGTGTGTGTGTATTTTTACAAGCAATTCATCTGTGCAACTCCAGTAATAAATCGTTGTTGATGAAGAGAATATAGATGAAATGTCATAATATTCATCAGTCTCCTAGATTCCCAGAAACTTGGTTTTTGTATTAATGTGTATTATATTAATTAAATAAACATAATTATTATATTTGTCTTTATCAAAGAGTAGCCTCGGCTTTGTTTAACTGTGCAAGCGATGAAGGTAATGAAATGTTTTGTTTGTTTTCAGGGAAATCAAATTAGCAAAATATTAAATAAGATTAAAATAAATTAGATTGTGAGAGGTTAAAAATTCTTCCGATATCATATGCTTTTAATATCTGAGGTTTTAGCTAGCCCGACTTTCGCTCTCCTTCTCATCATCCAGTAAACATCTCCATCTCTAGCCTTTGATGATTATTGTTATTATTGATGATGATGATGATGATTGTTTTATTAATATTGTTATTGTTATTATTATTATCATCATTATTGTTATTACTATTATTGCTATTATTATTATCATTATTTATGATATTCAGTTAGGTGCTGACAACCACCCACTGCATTGTAACTCCTAATAGCAAGGAAAATGGAAACAGTACATTTTTTTTTTTTTGAGGGGAGGAAAGCTACTTTTGAAAATTGATTTCTATTCCGGTTGGATTTGCTGCCCAGACAGAAAAAAAAAAGTCGAGAAAAATCGTGCATGAAGAATTTTGATGTTACAGACGACCAACGTCTATGACGGGCCTTAAAGTGACGGAATTCAATGCAACCATGTACACAGCCATGGAAAGGATGTCAGGTTTTAACCAACTAGAACGCAAGATACCGTACAACTCTGCAACTGTTCAACTTCTGTATTTGCTTACTTGGGTTTTTTTTTTTTATATATACCACATATAAAATGTAGTGTGCCCCCCAAAAAAAACTCGTGGTTTATTTTCCTCCAGCGACAGAAATGGGGAAAATCCCCTCACGATCATTTTGAATGACCGACGGCTGATTGTAAACATTATGATGCATGCATGCATTGTAAAACAATAATATATATTGCTTTATAATACATGCATTATAATGCTTACATTCAAAGTTCATTATTTCCATAATCCCACAAGCATAGAATGCATGGTATGTGAAACCGCCACGTTGTTTGTACTTGTTAAAGTATGATACTATTTATCACATCACTCCATGTCATTGAGAACAGAAATGTGCCTCCTCCTTCTTTCAAAACTTTACAACCCGAAGGAATACTTTGTACCAAACTTGGACTACACCATTCAAATTTAACGTTCCCGTTCTCTCCGCCTCCATCTATAAATGTGTCTATCATTTTAACGTCACAGGCAAAAAAAATAAAAAAAAATTAAAAAATATATGTATATAGGTATATATATGTAGATATGTATATATTTATATATATATATGTATATATATATATATATATATATATATATATATATATATATATATTGATATTACAAACAAACATATGTGAATGATAATGTATAAAAACAGCAACAGGTTTCTGCTTGGAGTCCAGGAAAATATTGATTCACAACAGTAGTTCAATAAGAAAACTCCGTGAGAGACGTAGTTTTGACGGATTTTCGTCCATAGGGCTTTGTCAAGTCAATGGCAGATTTTAGTTTGAAGCAGATATAAATCAAAATCAAATAAAAGATGCGTCGACTCTAAGATAATTGCGTCTCTCATGGAGTTTATATTATATAGTATATATATATATATATATATATATATATATATATATATGAAGAGTTTGTTTGCAAAAACCGATAAGTCCATTTTTGAAGATTTTGAAGTACGGTCTGTGTCATAAAGTACAAAATAATACCTTTTAAATGATGTATTGGTCACTACATATAAAGGTACATTTTTGAAGTTATGGTTAAAAGAAGCAAAAATTTTCTTATTATTCTCTTTATTTTTCTTGACCTTTAATCGCAAATATCTCCATTTGGCAAATATGGACTTATCGGTTTTTGCAAACAAACTCTTCATATGAACATGCACATGCACACATATACATGATACATGACTGCACAGTATGTGCCACAGACTATGAGTTCAAAGGATTAGTCCTTAAACTATAGCACTTGTGCTTTCTTTGATCCTTTCATTTGACTAAATTACATCCTGTAATATGTATTGTTCTATTCTTATTCTCTTTTTCTCTCTTCGTTTTCTTTCCTTTCTTGTTCCTATATTCTGTATTTCATATTTGTTATATGCATGTAATATTATGTAACCCTGCATCACAAAACCAACAAAAAGTCGCCAGACATGGATTCTTAGTAATGGGCAGAATATGATTTTGAAAGAGCTTACTCTGTTCTATAAAATGATGTATAACTCAATTCAAACTGACTCCTCTAATCTATCTATATACTGGAAAGAAAGCACACACTGCGCAAAAGTGTGAACTATGAAAAGAGTCTCTGAAGTACAGGGTCTTCCCTTTACCAAGCTGTGCCAGCTGTGTGATGAAAGAACAAAACACAGTCGTAAACCACAGGAGCAACAAGAATGAAGGGATTATTAGATGAAGCTGACATTGAGCAGGCTATTTTACTTACATTCTGCCCATAATTAATACCAACTTTCAAATCAGTAGCATTATCTTTTCAAAAGTTATTAGACTTGAAAGTGAAGAGTGTGCAAAGGATTTCAGGAAATGAAAAGGGGCCTTATTTATTAATCACATATTTATACGTCTGAGTGCGTCAATAATGCTGCAATAACGATGTTTAGACAATGTTTTGTGAGTTTTTGCAAGGCTGCTGGCAGAAATAATCGCTGACAACTTTTACGCAATCATTTTCTTCATTTTTTATCAATGTTCACGTTTCTTCTATATCTCCTCATAAACATCAAATGCAGTAATTTCCAAGACAATTAAAACAACGCATATCAAACGTTTGATATGCGTTGTTTTAATTGTCTTGGAAATTACTGCATTTGATGATATGACAGATATTATCTGTGTCAGTGGTGTGTTCTTAATGTCTACGCTACGCGAGAGACTCACATAATGCCTACCTGATATTGCATGATACCCTCTCTTCGACGTCACAGAGTACTTTATCTTTGATATCTTGTCGCACACACACACAACAAAAAGAAAAAAATATGACCGGTCTGCGCACACTCCTTTTATTAACTACAAACATTCTCGAATTCAGTCATTTTAGTATATTTTCTTCGCGCTTCTTTTCCGAATGAGCTGGTCGACTATTAGGTATGACTGTGTTGGACATGTGGCGGTTAAACATCATTGGACGATCTTGCTTCATCGGATCATCGCCCAACATGTCTGACACTGACATCATATTTGACCAAGCAGGTCACATTCATCGAGCTGCGATCCGACACACTTCGATGGGTGGCCTGAAGCGCTAAACTTTGCTTCCGGTGGATTAACGATCGGGTATGTTCACAGTGTCATTTAACACGTTGTGTGGATGTAAACGTCGCATCCCATAACAAACGCTTGTTCGTGCATTATTTGTACATTAATGTAATGATCTTTGCTATAATACATGCACATATAATACAGACGTTTTGATAGGAATGAATGTGTGCGTGTGTAGAGATTGTCAAAAATAATGTGTATGACTTTAAAGTCGGACGGTCGTCACCCCTGATGGTACGTTATTGCGTAACTCCTCCGAACAAAAGAAATTTGTGCATGCAATTGCGCAATGCCAGACTGCAGTGCTATGCTGCCCTACTTTGACAAAAGGAAGCAAGTGACATACCATCCGAATTTGAGTTATTTATGTTTTCATAATTCACATAATGAGCTCTTCTTCCAGGCCAAATTTCATGCAGAAACACTCATCCTACTAAGAGATATGTTAGATAAGACATCATGATAGTGCATTGACGTCAGAGTAAATGACAGACACATTTTGCTCTTTTACGAGAAATGTCACTTTTGTTACTTGCTTCCTTTTGCCAAAGTACGGCAGTATTCTCATTCGGTGTCACGACATTCAGGGCATTAATTTGATACAGAATGGAAAGGGGGAAGGCAGCGTTTTGCGTTCGTCTCCGTGCCGCACGAACCACTCGCCACGATTGTAAGGAGTGAGGACAGAGTCACATGATGCAGTGTAAGGATTTCGCCAATACTGCTTTCCTTCATCATATTTGCATATTACAAACACTCAATACAAGTGATCCAATGCAGGCCTTGATAAAGGTCTGTGAAAAATTGTCTGCAAGCAGACGTTGGAACCTAAGAATTATCACTGCATACATCATCCTCTCCTTCACATTGCATAAATCATAATGAAGAAGTTGCAATGGTGATGTAAACATGTAGTTGGCCGAGACAATTTTTCCCACGCCACATATCATGACAGGTATATTACACACACACACACACACACACACACACACATACACGCATATATATATACCTACACTAACTAATTATATATATATATATATATATATGTGTGTGTGTGTGTGTGTGTGTGTGTGTGTGTGTGTGTGTGTGCGTGTGTGTGCGTGTGTGTGTGTATGAAGACTTTGTTTGCAAAAACCGATAAGTCCATTTTTGAAGATTTTGATGTACGGCCTCTGTCATAAAGTACAAAATAATACCTTTTAAATGATATATTGGTCACTACATATAAAGGTATATTTTTGAAGTTATGGTCAAAACAAGCAAAAATTTTCTTATTATTTTCTTTATTTTTCTTGACCTTTAATCGCAAATATCTCCATTTGGCAAATATGGACTTATCGGTTTTTGCAGACAAACTCTTCATATTATAATATGTTATATATACATGTATCAGCGATATAGATATCTGTGTATGATACATATTAGTAATATATATTACATGCAATGAATTTATGAGATCGCGTTGATGTTATTTGCACAAAAAGGTGAGAACTATCACGGGTAACAGCAGATCCTGCGATATGCTGAAGACATCCAAGCCCAAGGTAAGCTGGCGTTCGACAGAAGAGAGAGATTATCACAATGGTCTATACATCGGATCCCCTCTCTCTCTCTCTCTCTCTCTCTCTCTCTCTATCTATCTATCTATCTATCTATATATCCCTTTCTTTATCTCCTCTCATTTTATATTTCTCTCACTCTTTCTCTCTCTCTGTAATATTTATATCACAAAAAAATATATAAGATTTCGTACACACACGTAAGTATATGCTTAAACAAAATGTGTAGATAATGTATCATCAATAGGACTGTCTAGCAATAGGAATATCATTTGTTATCATTGTTTATTCTGCAAGGAACGCCGTGAAAACCCCCTATTTGAAAGCAATTCCGTCTTCATTTTCACTTACCATACGAAGTTGTTGCTTTTTTTTTTTCTCCCTCTAAAGATCTTTCCCATCGATGTAAGTAATTTTGAATTAGGCCTAGCAGAGGCTGGTAACTACTTCGCTTTTTTTTTTCTCTCTCTCTGAAAATAAACAAATAGCCAACGCCTACACCATTCTGCCTGTACACTTTGCTGGAAGTCACATTGTGCCTTCGACAAAGAAAGCCAATCAGACAAAAACTGCCTCCATCCGCTTACTCTGTCGGTACTGAATCCGAGGGTCAGACTGTTGAAAGAACCGAGCCGATAAGTCAGCCTGCGACAAGCTTTGTCTACACAAATCTAGAGGCGCTTTCCTGAGACAATGACTTCCTGAGACAATGACATATAACATGAGATTCCTGACATTCGTGAATTTTTGACCTAAATAGACAAAAAAATCTACAAATTAAAGGTTTATTTAATAGAGAGAAACCAGATCTAAGGCGATTTTATGTATACATGAAGGGTTTGATTGCAAAAACCGATAAGTCCATTTTTGAAGATTTTGAAGTAAGATCTTTGTCATAAAGTACAAAATAATACCTTTTAAATGATATATTGGTTACTACATATACAGGTACATTTTTGAAGTTATGGTCAAAAGAAGCAATTTTTTTTATTCTCTTTATTTTCTTTGACCTTTAGTCGCAAATATCTCCATTTGACATATATGGACTTATCTGTTTTTGCAAACAAACTCTTCATATCTTTATTGAATAAGTGATTAGTTGTCATCATGAGGAGAAGCAAATTATATTGAGACCTTCTTTAATAGTCTTATTGTCCCATCCATTTTCACCAAAGTTGTGATGGTACAATAGAAGTCACATGTTATTGCACTCACACAACAGTTATATTTATGGATTCATTTTGTTGGGGGTCATTATTATTGTTTTTTATATATAATTGGAATGTGTAGAAATGATTACACTATGGTTGCACTGTAAATAGAATTGAAATGAATTGATGGAATCCATAAAAACAAGATAAAACCGTAATGTTGCAAGATGGTTAAGCGCAAAGCCAGTGAAAAACCATTTCAAGTCGGACTTGAAGGACTAAAATGTTATCAATCTGGTTGAGGTGGGAAATGGAGATAGCCGCACCAATTACACTGTAAAAACATCGGTGTTAGATTTAACACCACGAGTGTTAAATCTAACACCGATCAAACTTCAATAAAGGACCACACCCACAGGTGTTAAAAATGCACTGTGATGGTGTTGAAAAGTGTTCACCTGACACTTCGTGGTGTTAATTTGACACTGTACTTGTGTTAATTCAAAAATGACACCACATGGTGTTGATTTGATATTTGTTGGTGTTAATATCAATGGTTTAACACCCGTCCAGCTTCAATAAGGGACCACACCAGCTGGTGTTACTTTGGTGTAAATTTATTTTCACATTTTTTCAGAAATCGAGTATTTTAATGTAAAATTCTTGATCGTCTTGTTTAAATCAAAAATCAACAAGAAGTGCAGTTACTAAGAAACTCTTCAAAAAACAGTTTAAAATTTGGAAATGACACCCGTTGGTGTTAATTTAACACCATAAATGAGCACCGAAAATTTAACACCAGCTCGGTGTTCACTATTTAACACCGGACTTTTTGCAGTGTTATAGGCGCAGTCTTTGAAAGCTCCCACCGCCCCACAGTGGGTCTGTATACAGGATCAGTGTTTCAATTAAACATTTGAATTTACTGTAAAAGCTGCTATATAATAATCTTGTTATTTCAGTGAAATTTAATTCACCAGTAAAATGATACGTTGTCATCGTCTGTATTCATGTTCTCGAGACTCCTCGTCTACTAAATGTGAAGTAATCAAATCAGTAAATTTTTAAATTTGATAGACGTACGGACGACATTACTCCAGACTGTAGATTAACTCAGCATCCTCTCTGTAGTATTTTTGTGTACACTCATGGTTCGATCCTTTTTTTACTTGATCTCCTCAATGAAAATAAAAATGATCCAAAGGAAAGCGATGAGAGGTCACTAGAAGAGTGTGTGTGCATACGAGTATGTCTGTATGTGTTTGTGTATGAATAATTATGCAGGTCTATAACATTTGCTATAATATTAAAGAATGCCCATTTACATTGTACGAGGCTTAACCGGTTTTCTTGTGGCTCTATGTTCGATACAAACAAATGGTCAGAAATTGACAGATTGTCGACGTTATAGGAGCTATACTTCCAGTACGTCATGTTTAATAGATTTGAAGAATTTCTGTGATATCACGAGGATCAAATTAGAGAAGACCTCCAGCTTTCTTCAGCCATGATATGCAGAAGTCATGTTACAAATTTGTATCTCACGCCCGGGCAGATTTTGTGAGTAACTATTACATCTCAGGTCTCCCCCGAAATGACCGCATCATCGCTTATACTATATCGCCGTGTATACTGTACTCTTTGTTCAGTGTTGTTGTTATGAAACGCACTGTATGCCGGTCTTGTACTTCGACTTGCTACCTATGTAGAGGGAGGAAAATTATAAATACGATATTTCATTGCGCTGTGTTGAATTTCATATTTACGATATTTGTATGATTTGAGCAAAGGCCAATATACTTCGATGTCTTTATATTAGATTGTTCTGATTACACTGATTATGCTTATACGTTTGTCATTAATTTTTGTGATCGTATTCCAAACATGAATGAGAGCTTAATTGGCTTCTCAAAATATTGTACAAGATACGTCCAACGCGTGACCTTATACACTGTTATACATCCCGTGCATGTGACCATCGCATCGATGTCTTATTGTATAATAAAGTGGAATGATGGACGTCGGGCAGGCTTCTCAGGTAAAAATCAATTATACATAAAAACGCATATCCCCCACCGTGCTTCAAATCTTCTTTTTGACTGTTTGTCTGTTTGTTGTTTGCGTGTTTGTTTGTTTCATTTTTTAAGATGTTAAACCCCTCAAGATTTCCAAGAGGAAATAAGAAAACAGCTATTACTGATACAAATAAAACAATGTAAAAACAAAATAAAAAAACGCAATAAAACCAGTTAGAACAGAGAAAAGTTATAGACCTACAATGTCCACATATGAAACAAAGCATAACATAACCAAAACAAGGAGTAATTATACCGTGAAAAGCATAAATAATACCAATAGTCGACTTTGAGTACATGGGTTTTGTTTTGTTTGAAGCTTATTTGCTTGTGTGCGGGTTTGTTGTTGTTGTTTTGTTTTTGTTTTTTTTTTTAATAAAAAACAAACGTTCAAGACTTTCTATGCTGACTATCTGAGCTAGCAGGGCTGTGAGGATCAAATCATGTTAAAGCGGAGAAATACCGGGTCGGAAGACGTACACAAAGAAAATAATGGTGAAATTGGAATGACGGTGAAATATGGGACAAATGTTACAATCCAAAGTATCGACTAAATCTCACTCAACCACACATTTGTTTCTGTTAATTGAACTGCTACACTGCCTGTGTCAAAAAAAGGGACCATAATAAACTTTCATATGTTCATCTCCCTTCCCTCTCTCTCTCTCTCTTTCTCTTTCTCTCGTTATTTCTTTGTCTCTCTCTCTCTCTCTCTCTCTCTCTCTCTCTCTCTCTTTCATGTTTTATCTCTGTTATCATTCTGCCATTTTTTCTTGTCTCTTCCTTTTCTTTTCTCACTGTTTGTCTCTCTGTCTGTATGGGGTGTATTATCAGTTTATCTCTGCCTCTTATCTTCTATTGATTTTTCTTTATTATCCCATCTTCAATCACACTGCGCCCTCGAGGGAGTTGCGATTAGAAGTGATTCCACTGATATGATTTACGAAATAATCAATAACCGTCGTGTGGGTAAATAGAGAGATACATGGTCATCTTAAAGGGATCGTACAGTTATGGTTGAGACCTAATTTCAGGTTTCTAAAATTTTTTGGTGAGATAATGAGAAACCTCTTATAAAATATGAAAGAGCATGTAGTTCTTTGAGGAATTCAACGTTTATTTGATGAAAATTGGTCTTGAAATGGCTGAGATTTCAAAAAAAAAATAAGAGCGATTCTAATAAAGTGTGGG
Organism: Diadema setosum; assembly: GCA_033980235.1. NCBI lineage: Eukaryota > Metazoa > Echinodermata > Echinoidea > Diadematoida > Diadematidae > Diadema > Diadema setosum. Next base: position 33,306,617 of record CM067065.1, read on the forward strand.
ACCCACACTTTATTACGATCGCTTTGTTTTACTTTGTTTTTGGATGTTTCAATCATTCCAAACCCAATTTTCGTCAAATAAACTTTGAATTCCTCTAAAAATGGTATGTTCTGTACTATATCATAAGTGTTTTCTTGGTATCTCGTAAAAAGTTAAAAGCCAAATTCTCATCTCCACCAAAACTGTACCTTCCCTTTAAAGAGAAGTACTCAATTTATAACCGTAAAAAGTATCTGTTTTGGCTTTTTGTGGTTGGCAAGATAAAGAGTTTATATTCCTGGTTGTGGCCTCATTACCATGACAACTTCACGCAAAGGGGAGGGGAAAATCTAAGCACTCCTGCTGCTGCTGCCGTTTGCATCGTATAGCTTTTCATAATTTGAATCTATCCTGTCAAACAAACAAGAGGAGAAAGGTCTTCTTGATCATTCGCGCGGAAACATACTTGACATACTGTGTTTATACTGGGCTATTTGACTAATCGTGGAATACAAAAGGTGGCGATTACACCTACTTGCCATTGATAAGGTACGTCAAAGCATAATAGGTTTATTATGCAGTTATTAATTGTTTTTGTAATTGATTTCAGTTACGGTCACTAAAACCGATCGATTTAATGAAAGTCGCAGTACTGGTTATGTTGCAAGTTCCGTCTCATGTTCTTTTTCCCTTGTGTCTTTGTTCGTTTCTTTGCATTTTGTTTCTTTGACTTTAATCTCTTTGCACTCTGAATTTTTTCAAATGAAACTTTAAAATTGCTTTGGCTTTGGACATGGGCATAATGATTCGTTCCCAACTATCAAGATGTGGATATGACACAGTTCCTCTCGAGTCTCATGAACTGATGTCTACTTGTCTTATCATTAATGTTATTTTTACACACTAGACCAAGTTTACTCTGCTTGAATTTAAGTTTTATTTCTCTTATTAACATTTTGTCTTGTAATGTCCCTAAATAATGTTAATAATTGAGATATTGCGTTTTAATATTTCTTCATTCGTTTGTTTTAGGGGCAAATTTAATGAGTAACATGCACTACTCTGCTCGAAGAGATTAATCCGTTCAAAACTGATTTGATTATGGTTGCGACGACCGTTTATATAATAATTATTTTATTTATATAACACTGGTCGCAACTAATAAATGAATGAATTAATTAATTATAATAAATCGTTGAAGAAATACACCACAGAAGAGTGATGCAATCGCCGGAGATAGATTTCTGAGTAATAGACCATATCAATGTCACATTTGTACTTAAAAAAAAAAAATGATATTACAATTCTTTTAACGTTGTCAAAAGACCGAGACAATATCCCTTCCTTTTTAACGATTAGGGTATTTGATTTTGGAATCAATTGTAGCCTCCATGCATGAAAAACAGAGGAAAGATTGGGCTTCCGATTGTTGAACACATTCATAATTTTAAATTTTCTTTAAAATTTCCGTTTATGATTTCCTTGATGTAGTTTCCCTTATCAAACTGATGACGTATTAACGAGAGATTATCATCAGACGTGAATTTGGTTGACATGTTGAGTTTTTCTATGGACCTTTAGTGTGTGCGTTTGCGCACATAGTGCCTATTATGTAAGAAAATATAATATATAAGATATAATGTCACATAATAAAAGGATATAATCATGATAACTAGCAGTCATATATTATATGACATGGTAATTAGTATGTTAATTCCTTGAAACAATATGAAACCTGTCGGAACTTTGCCTATTTAAAGTCTTGAATAGATTACCGTTATCGTTTTGCTTACATGTTTGATATCAGTGCATTAAGACTTCAGCACTTTTTGCATCAAACACAAACACACACAAACACACACACACACACACAACCACACATATAATGCATGTATCTATTATAATATACAGATATTGTACAAATAGTCTGAATGAAAAAAAAAAGGAAAACAATGAGTGTATATAAGATTACTTTGAAAATATCCTTAAGAATAGTTCGTGATAATAAGTTACGTATGAATGTTTATTAAATAAGTATAATTATACAAAACCACCAGTAGACATAACCTTTCCTCTTTTTTTCACCTCAAACATAGATATTCCGCACATCTTCCGCACATGCCATGCTTCAACAGCTTGTAAGCATTCGGCGTCAGCGACGATAGTTCCTACTACTCGAAAAGAGATATTTGAATTAGCTTTGCCGAAAATGGCATAAACCATTTATTTTTAATTCTTCTACAAGCACTTTCCAATAATTTCTTACTTTTAGTGCCTCTATAAATCCAAAAACATAGATATTATCATCATATATTTAGATCAGTTTGGAGATGACTACCACTTAGCTTTAGTACGATATGAGAGGTCACCACGTAAAAAGAAGCTTCTATGAGGGTATTATAGCTGCAGGTCAATTTGAACCTTACACCCATTGCCTCTATTTGGGAGTAACCAGTAAGGAATTCTCGTCACTAACGCTTATAATTTTCTTAATCATTTGCATATGACACATATACATACACACACACGCAAGTGATGTATACATATATATATATATATATATATATATATATATATATATACATATATGATAATAGATGGTGCGTGATCTCGTTACAAGATGAAGTCAGAGATGATAAAATAAAGGGAAATGGGCCTTAAGCCGCCTTTTGCAATACAACACTTGTCTTTTTCCTACCTTTTGGTCATTTTGTATGTGTTTTCCTTGTAATGAAGGACGGGAAATTATCCATCATTATTATATCTTCTTACGAAGCACAGTTTTGTTTTGGGTTGTTGTTTTTCTTTGTAACAATGGCGTCAGAAAGGCATTTTGCAATTGATTGAAGCTAATCGCATTTTTCAATTTAAATAATAGATGAGGCGCCAGATGAGATACTCTTAAAGAGTGAAAGACAATCAGAAAAGAGGAGAGAGTGGCCAGCGAAAGCAAACGTGCCGAAAGTATAGATCCATGAGTAAAAGCGAGTGATAACCGCTCTTTTTAATAAAGTATTCATAGTCTGCCTGGTGGTAATGGACGAGGATGCGGCAGTTCCGGTGTGGGCAAAAATTTAATATCGTGAAATAAAGTTCTTCTCTTTCCATAATTTTGAATTACTCGGTGAAAGGCACTTTGATTCTGCAAACGCCCTAGTAGTACTCATTTTTACTCATTTTTTTTTTTTTATGTAAGTGAATTGAACAGAACATCCTCTATCCTCGCCAGTGTAAACATGATTTTGATGACATATTAACATAATGCTGATATTGAGGTGATTTTGCTACTTGTCTTTGGGGGGCAGGTGGGAGAAATAATATTAATGACTATCAACCGGCTTAATACTCTAGATTGTTCCTAACAAAGGTTTTGAGAAGTTACTTTGAATATATCAAATGAATATAATACAGATTGATTGAAATACGTCGTAATAAGGTTGCTAAAGAACGAAAACGTTTTTGCAACGATAGAATTTAGATAGATTATCAATCTTATCAAAGAGAGTAGTTTTCGTTTTCTTAAAATTCCTCTCAAGTGTTTCTGTGTTTTTTTTTTCTGGAACGAGGGAGCTTGGGTAGGGGGGGGGGGGGGGGCTAAACACACATTCACACCCCCAAATGAAAATACGCACTCACAATAGGAAAATCAGTGCATATCACGTTTATCATCACAAGATACTGGCACATCTATAGCGCGAGGACAGATAACCCATTTCAGTTTATGTCGTTTACATTTTACAAAGAGTGAGATACCATCTACATCAATATCTGATGTACACTTCAAATACATCGCATCGAAATTGTTAATGCAGTTTCTGAATGACTTTAGGAGGCATTTATTTCGATAGACCCACATTAAGCACACACAAATAAACACAAACACATGCACGAACAAGAAACACACACACACAGATAGATATACATAATAACAGTCTTTCAAAAGAAAAGAAAAAATCCTATTGTCTAGATCAACACACAGATCTTATCACGATCTGCCTCAGGTTCCTATTTTGATTCCGAAGAAATATGTTGTTGATTTGATTGGATGAATACTGATTTAAAATATTTATTTGTAAAGCTTTTTGTATTTAGTACTTAGCATAGAAAACTCCTTTCATGACAAGATTACGTTAGAGATAACAAGCGTGCTATCAAACAAAACTGCAATCATGTATTGTTCAAGGGAGTGCAGAACTGCAACATTTTACATTCATCTGATTTAAGAATATAGTCCCCGAAAGTCCCAAGTGTTAAAGAGAAATTGAACACATCGAAAATAAAACATCTTATTTTCACCAAGAAGCTAAATTAGTTAAATTATGTTACATTTGCTATATGTTATCATCCTGAGGTAATTATCATTCGAAATACATAGCTGCTAATCGTAGCAACTCTTCTATTTCCAATTTAGAGTGTTTGTAATAACCCTTAAGAATCTCTTTTCATCAGGAAATAAAACCTCTCGTTCTACTGTAATTAAGTTTGTCACTTTTCCTTATGACAGAGATTTCGGAATGGGACATCTTTTTGTCAGGATTCTCTTAGCCGTTCCTTTGATCGGTGTAGGATTGTGCAACTGGTGGGCTGAGGACTATTGGTATCAACGTTACAGCGGTGACGGATTCAGCTATAAACGTAATAATGATATATCGTGTAATATGAATTTTGCTTCATTTGCCTCATGCTGCGCTGTACTTTAACATACAAAGGATTGGAGAGATGGAGAGAGATAGAGATGAAGTAAACTGATACCACAAAAGACTAATAACATACATTTGGATGTTATTTTAGAAAATAGCAAATGTTTGTTTCCTACCTATCATATATAATTGGCGATATTCGTATCTCTTCTTTATATGATTATATCTATATACAAGTATATTATATCATGTATATGTAAACAATGATTTTGTTCGTATTTCACAAGTTACGAAAGTTATTAAAACATAGAATGCAATTGTTTATTGGACAGTCACGTGTATACATTTTAGTCAGACATTGTAAGAAAAAAAAAGAAAAACGAAAATACACTGTGAACAAGGGAAGTAACTGGTCTGAAAGTTCCTTTAATAAACAAAAACGTAGTGTCATTCACATGATTTTTGTCTATTGGCTTTATTTCGAGTATAGTATTATTTTATTCGAATTCGTTTCAAGGTCGGACTACTACTTAAAACATTTCTTGAGTTTACTTTGTCGTCCTTTGTTTTGTTTATTTTTTTTTTTTTGGGGGGGGGTTATGCTTTCTTTTGCTCTTTGATGCAAAAGTGGATAACTTCCTTCCCCTCGGCATGGAAGATGGACGCATTATGGATTCACAGCTATCAGCCAGCTCGTCATATTCGAATACCCACTCCCCGTCAGGTGGTCGGCTAAATGCTATAAATGGTAATTATACCCATGACAGTACAACGTAATGCTACTCTGACGTCAAGATTTCGTTAATGTAGATCATGTTTCCAGGCAATGCAAACATTTCACTGTTTGTTTGTTTGTTTGTTTTTCTAATGAACGTTCGGCCGAAGTCTTTCGAACCTGATTCTCTAGACAAACAGCCCACGAAGGTTTCAAAATGTTCCTTTCTAATAGATAAATGTAATAAATGATAACACGTGGTGATACAGAGTGGCAGCATCATGTCAACTTCAGTCTTTACCTGCTTCAAATAGTAATGTTCTAGTAAAGAAGTGAATCAATCGAGTTCAAATACTATTCTCTTTATACAATTTCTGCCATCTTGCCCAGCTGGTTTTAGTATTATCACTTTTCATGTCGAAATTGGATAGGACAGACTTCGGATATAGGACATAGAATGGATTTCCAATGTTTGAATCGGCCAGAACTCAGTCAAATAGATGATCCTACGTCATCCATTCATCGTAAAGAGTAACGCGAATAACCAGATGAAGTAGTCCTGCCTGACATCCAACTTGACCCTCAGAAAACTGTAGACCAGCTAGTGCAGCTCAATAATACTATCCAGCCATCTTCTCAAATGAAAATGAAAAAAAGAAACTCATACGGATTTCGTTATAGATGTAGATGTTCTTGTTGTTTCAGTTTTTGTTGTTTAAAACCTGTTCCTATCATGGCTATTGCGTGTCAAGATGGGACTAATGCCGGGGCATGGAATCCGTCGTCATCGAACACCGACCAGTATCTACAGGTGGATCTCCAATCGGACCACGTGATCTTTGCCGTGCAGACCCAGGGCCGGCCCGACTTCCCGCAGTGGGTAACGGCCTTCCAGCTGTACCTCGGTACCGATGAGAATGAGCTCGAGTCCACGTACGACAGCGACAGTTCATCAGTGAGTATAGTGAGGTACAAGCACCTCGTCAGGGGCACTAATATCGTCACCCTGCTTATATTGCTCCAAGCGCACTGAACAAAAAAGTACGCCCGTGACTTTGTTCAGTACGCCTGAAACTTTGCAGGATTACCATAACCAAGCAAACTGAGGTGAAAACCAAACAGGTTTTTTTTTTTTTTTTTTTTTTTTTTTTTAGAAAACCTTACATCTATGTAAGAAATACGTGTTATCAGTATCATCGCGGTCACCCGTGTGCGTCTTTTACGTTCTTTGTCTATGGGAGAGTGGGGTGGCGAGGTGCTGTGCAGGCCCCTTCCTTAGCGCACATGAATTTTACATCGTTCGCGTTTGACGACGATAGCTGCAAGTTTCGATCATTAAACTTGTGGTTCGATTTGAATCTTCAATATTTTTCCATTATATGATTGGGATTTCATAGAATTTCAGTGACGTTGTGTGATTGAAAAAAAACTAAACATTAACTCTATGACGAGGTGCGAGTCACTCAAGCACCATTCTCGAACTGTATAGTTATTCTTGTCCGCTTCTTCGTGTTCCCTTCTATGTCTCTATTTTCACTATTTACGAGATTTCATCCCGATGAAATTTGTACCGTAAGTTTATTAGAGAAAATATTTGTTTTTTGATCCTCCTTTCCGCCATTCTAATTCAGTATCATAATAATTTATACCATAAACGTAAAATTAAGGAGCATTACATAACAGATAACCACGATGTCTTGCTAAAATTTTGTTCAAAGTTTGATGGACCAACAAATAGCAAAATATTTTATCAAAACAAAAGGTAAGCACTTCCAAGGATACACCCTTTAAATAAACTCTGGACAACATGTAACTTTTTATGGATGCGTTAATAGAAAAAGTACCTTTTTTTTTTTGCAGGATGGATCAAAACTTCTGTTTCACAACTGGCTCTGTACTGAGTAAGAATCAGTTTATTCATTACGAGGCATTGTTCTTGTTCTGAATGATTAACTTCGAATGATCAATTTAATTCGTGTTATTATATCTGTTTTTCAGTTATTGATAACATGACACCGTTGTGTATAAATCTTGACACCCCTTCGTCTCCTCTTTCTCCCCACACGATTCTCTCCGCTTTCGTCTCTCCCTCTCGCACACACCCTTTCTCTTCCTCCTATTTCTCTGTCGCCCTCTATGCGACCTCTAGACATTTGAGGCCAATTCGGACCAGACGACGATTGTCACGAACCAACTCTGGCAGCCAAGTCGGACTCGTTACGTTCGATTTTACCCGACAACCTGGTACTCCTGGATCAGTATGAGGGTAGAAATCATTGGAATGAAGGTCGTTAGTACGTGAAACAGGAATAATAGATCATATTTTCTTCCTTGTGTGTGTGCTCGCTTGTGTGTGTGTGTGTGTGTGTGTGTGTGTGTGATGATATTTGGGGGATATATCTGGTTATATCTAAACCCGTTTGTGCACCTTTCAATGTGTCGCGTGAGTTCTATTTGTGTTTGTATATGTATGTGTTATTACGGTATTAACATAATTTTTCATATAATTGTCACTGCGGTGACACAACCGGTTGTCTCATATTCGGGTGAAAAACACTATTTTTTGACCAATTGTCACATTATCAGTTAAGTGACGACCTGCTCAAATCTTAAAATTTGCTTAACTACAAAATTGAAGCCACCATGGCAAGTCAAAGAGAGGGCAATCCCGTTTTTTATAACGCTTTGGCTGTCCTGTTTTGCTTTGTTTTGATTTTTTTTATTTTTGAATCCGCTCTTCTAAACATTTAACAGTATGTTATTGTACGTATCTAGTAGGCCTATGTAAAAGAGCATTGACCAAATAAAATGATATTATAAAGACTACATCTTGTGATCATGGAAAATAACGTGATCCATGGAATGTTCTTTTGTTTGAATTAATTTTGTTTTTGAATGTTTATTTATCTTTTTTCTACAAGCGACTACTCCTGAGCACTGGCCAGGTTTCTGGTCACATCGATCTGATCGGCCGGAGGAGGGTGGTTACTTGCTGGACAGTGATAAATACTCGGGCAGGCTGTGTATCGGATGTTCTTGTAATGGCATGGCAGGAGTTCTTTGCACTGGGACACACGTGTAAGTGCATCGCGAAAATATGATGTACGTTTGTTTGTTTGTCTGTCTGTTTGTTTGTTTGTTTGGTTGGTTGGTGGGTCGGTTGGTTGGTTGGTTGGGTGATTGTTGTTGTTGTTGTTGTTTTTTTTTCATCCTTTTTCTAACATTTCATTAGTTCCCTGATTCTGTCCGGTGCAACTTGATTAAACGTCTTTGAAGGATCATTCATTCGTATCATCTGTTACATTGCACTCGGGTTGGAAGAAATTATTAAAGTCAATCAAATTCAGATTTATTTTGTTTGTTTTTTTTTTCAATTGAACATAACATAAACTTTGCTCTTCTCTCTGTAACTAAGGAAAATAATTTAAACGGTATAGTGCGTGCGGAACAGAGTATACAGTAACAGAAAGTCATAAAAATGTAGAGGGATCTACGACAGAGAAAATGCTTGAATTAAATATGTGGGCCTCTCTGCAGAAGAAAACCAATACAGAAATGGATTCGCAAGCCACTAATCCCTTCAGATGACAGTTGCCTTGATCATAATCACAAAACATAAAAAAAATGAATTTGATCAGCAAAATGATTGAATTGAGTGTATATTGTAAGTTCTATTAGACGCAATATTGTACCCAGTATCTCGCATTTTTGTTTTGTCTTGTTGCATCCTTCCCAATACTTTAGAAGACTGAGTATAACATCAGTTACTGATGGATAGTACATGCAGTTACCTTTCTTTCGCCACTTTTATCAGCTGACATGCAAGATACAGATTTTAAGCTAAAGCATAAATTTAGAATTACTTACTCTTTCATTTTTCATTTTTGTTGTGGGTTTTTCAAATAACTCTTTCTAATATCCATAAAAATGGCTGTGATTTTAATATCAAATAGTTTCAGCCCAAAATGTTTATTTTAGTATATATCATATCGGAAGATATTCTGAGGAAATATGATACCTTATTGTATGCATGTAACTGTGCCCCTACGTGTATGTGTGTTTGTGTGTGAACGATATGGCATCCTTTCTTCATCAATACGTCTTAGAAAGGGATATCGGTTCATTTCATATGCGATTTTTGAGAAAACTTTGTGCTCGACACTTTTTGACCCAACACAACTCATATTGTTTCTTTTGGAAAACAGAGAAATTGTTGGCTACGACTTCTTGCAGTTAACATCTGACATGATTTCGAACCGGACTGTTGACCTGTAAGTAGTTAATGAGTGAGTGATATCTATAAAAGTACAGCCAGTCTATACAGCCTAGACTATGATAGTGGCTCCTTGGTTAGGGCGATAAAGGTAGGCCCAAGATAGGTGTTGCTAGACATTACTGTTACACAAAAGTAATGTCATGTATACATTTTTCTTGAAATGTAAGAGGTGCTTAATTTTGATCTCACTCAAAAGAAACAGAGGTTTTGCACACAAACTCTTCATATACATGTATGTATAATGTATATGTATATGTATATGTATATGTATATGCATATGTATTATATGTATAATCTTATGTATATCTATGAAGAGTTTGTTTGCAAAAACCGATAAGTCCATTTTTTTGCCAAACGGAGATATTTGCGATTAAAGGTCAAGAAAAATAAAGAGAATAATAAGAAAATGTTAACTTCTTTTGACCATAACTTCAAAAATGTACTTTTATGTAGTGACCAATATATCATTTAAAGGGTATTATTTTGTATTTTGTTATTTTGTATCTTCAAAAATGGACTTATAGGTTTTTGCAAACAAACTCTTCAATATGTATGTATGTGACTGTGCATCACAAAACCAACAACCCTAACTCGCAAGCACTGATTTTACGTGAATTACAATGCAATAATCAAGCAAGTTTAGAATCAATACTAATATTCATTTTGTTCTTGGAAAATTATTTAAAAAAAAAGACGGAATTAAGGGGAGTAAGGTCTGGAAACTTCTGTTGTTGTTGTTGTTGTTGTTGTTGTTGTTGTTGTTGTACCCTGTTTATCGATCAGGATGTGCAGCAATGTTTAACTTTCAAGAAAATGTCAGGATTAAAGAAGATGTGAAATTGTTGATTATAATATTCTGAACTCCATTTATTTTGTGTTTTAATGTCGCTTCTTCATTCACTGCCAGCGGTATCTATACATCATCCTTGGACGCAATTGCTCCGGACACATGTTTGAAGGCTCCATCATTAAGTAAGATGTAAGTCTAATTTCCGTTTGCTCTTCTTACAGTTTATTTATTGTGTAAAACACTGTTACGTATTCTAATATATAATAATTGCATTGGAAAGTTTTTAAATACATTAAGAATCTTCTTTTTTTTTTTGCTTTATTAATTTTCACTGCATTTTTGCATCTTTCAGAACGATTCACAATACTAACATTACGAAGATACCTGACCTGTCAAATTGTGTCAATTTAGAAGAAGGGTAAGTACTGTAGTCTACAACCCTCTATTGCATATTACTCAAAAATGAAGTAAATTATGTTTGTAGTTTTAAAAGCCATTATTGATCAATCAACATATCCCGATTCAAAAGTTTGCTTTACACAAAATAAGATTTGAAAAATATTGAATAGGTTTATGTGTTTAAGATTATTAAGACCACTATCGCAAAAGACGAAGTTCAAACGTTTTTTGTCTCGGTCTAGGCCTGTGCTACAAACATTAACAATATTTATTATGAGAATCATATAAACCATCATAATAATGTGTTTCCTTATTTCAATGATTTGTATTCAAAATTCTTTATAATCCATATCTACGTCGGCAATATTCCTTGTTCAGCTGGGAATTTTGGCCAAGCATTGGCACAAACTATACACATTCAGCGTGGAGTGGTAATTGAGTATCTGAATATAAGAACGACCCAAGTCCATGGAAGACCATCTCGAGTAAACTTAAAAAAAAAAAAAAACGTACATATCTTTTTTATTTGTCCAATAATATTCTGTTTAACTGTGATGGGAAGGCAACATTGTATATACATATTAGAACCTATATTATTATGACAATTAACATTTACATTGATTGTGGAGAGGCCATTTTGTGTGATGGACTTGGGTCGTTCTTTGAATCATATGGACTTGGGTCGTTCTTTGATTCATATACATGATATTCTGCTATATTGTAGAGATGAGAGAAGGATGAGAGAGGACGCTATAATATGAATGTAAGAATGACCCAAGTCCTTCATTCTTACATTAATATAAGATTTAACTCATTCACTTCAGGCACTTGCGGGGGTAATTAGGATTTATCATTTATACACAAGATGAGTCCATGCATAAGCTACAATTTCCCATGTCAAACTGAATTTGGCCAAAAATTGGACTTGGGTCGTTCTTATATTCAGGTCTTCAATTAAACCCTGTCAGATGTCTATATCCTTCTTCTACATGTACGCGTGGATGAAGCTCTCGGTAATTCTTTATGGTGGTTTTTTATTTCTTTTCTTTTTCTTCGTTTTACACTTCGGTGCAGGGATTTTTCAAGAAATTCGATAGAGTATGCTTCAACTGATGCGGTACCACAATTTCCTGCGAATCTCACTAAGTTGTAAGTACTTTTAGGTAGACATAAATTATGCTTTTCATTTAGTTCTATTTTATTTTTGTCAGAGTTGCCAATTAACCATTCACCAATAAGCACCAATAAGAAAATATATCACAGAGTAGATCAAACGAATATTAGTTTACCAGAACATGAGTTCAACAGAATGGTGATAGAAAGAAAAAAGAGAAAAGCATATTTCAAGATTGCCTCCCGGAATCGCTGTCTCTTCTGTGAATTAAACATCGGAATGATTGTAAAAAAATAAAAATAAAAAATAAAAAAAAATACTACTTCATGTTGTTATTAAAGCAACAATGCTATAAGTATACTTTTTTAGTTACCAAGACCGGCCGTGCCGATAGGGCCTCCTACAATGGAAACTATTGCTGCGTAAGACGTTATCTGTGGACTTTTATAATCAGCCTGTTTTGACGATGTTTTATCTTGATTTGTTTTCAGTTCTTCACTCTTCCCCCCTACCCCCGGCCTGGAAAAACGCACTTTGTTCAGCAAAATATGAGACACAGTGATTGAGTAATTATGAGTGGTTTGTGTAAAATTTTTCTCAAAACAGAAACCTCAACTCAAACCAGATGACTGTGCTTCCTGGGAGATTCTTTTTCGGAACACATATTCAACTCCTGTAAGATCAGGTTTATTCTTTTATTACTTGATTTCTCTTCCAGCTTCAGTCTAAGTTTAGTTTATTTCCATATTGCCAAGATATAAAATTTGCATTGTGATAAGTCAAAGTACATCGCGTTCACATTTGGACATTTTTTTTTTGATTTCGCAAACGATACATGATAATAGTAAATGTTGTGAATTAATGGTTGTTATGATGAAATTGTAGGTGTAAAAGAACACGAAACATCACACGCACTTGCTACGCACTTTCCTTTGAATCTAATCCACTTTTACTCTTTGGATTTCAGTTTATCACATATTAGAGAATGACTGAATATAGGTTTATCCTTCTATCACTTGAATTTTCTTGCAGCTTCAGTCTAACTTTAGTTTGTTTCCATATTGCAAAAAAAAATGCGTTGTGATTAGTCAAAGTGTATATATATATATAATTATATATGTGTATATATATATATATATATAATTAACCATATATATCTATTATGTATATATATATGAAGAGTTTGTTTGCAAAAACCGATAAGTCCATATTTGTCAAATGGAGATATTTGTGATTAAAGGTCAAGAAAAATAAAGAGAATAATAAGAAATTTTTTGCTTCTTTTGACCATAACTTCAAAAATATACCTTTATATGTAGTGACCAATATATCATTTAAAAGGTATTATTTTGTACTTTATGACAGAGACCGTACTTCAAAATCTTCAAAAATGGACTTATCGGTTTTTGCAAACAAACTCTTCATATATATATATATATATATATATATATATATATATAAATATTTACATGTAATGAAATATACGCAAAGAGAAATAAGAGGTATGTTAATATCTCTTTCTAACATGTCTGTAACTAGGCCCTATATATATATATATATATATATATATATATATATATATATACACATATACACACACAGCAGAATGCCTATGTTGCATATTACTGCCTGGACACAAATATCTAATATCCGACAACTTCCATCTTATAACCGTTTTAGGAGTTTGAGTAATAATAAGTTCAAACTGATACCAACTGACGCACTCGAAAACATTCCAAACCTCATCTACCTCGGACTGGACATGAACCACATTCAGATGGTCACTCGACGGAGTTGCAGACATCTCGGCCAGAGTCATATTCGCCACTTGTGAGTCGTAGCGATAAGAGTATATGATGAGATGATATCATATCAATATGTCACGTACATTATGTCGATATAACTATTGTCAGGTTTATGCAATGGAAATAAAAAAAAGAAAGTAAGATAGCTTCATTTTTCAACTATTCCATTATTTCTGCACCATGAAGTTGTGTGTCGCTGTTAACATTCGTTTCGTTTTCCTGCTCATAGTATCACAGTTAATGCCTCATATCTTGAGCTTTCTTTTCTGCAATTATCATTGTAATGTGTTTACACGTATACATGGTGTTGAAAGCAACACCACATGCACCTGCTGAGGTACTATGCGGTTAAACTTGTACAATAGGTTTTCGTTTCTTTTTCTTTTAATTTTATCAAATTTTCCCAATATTGTGCAGTTGATACAGCTGTTGTGCTAAGAACATCATTGTTTTCACATACATGTGTGTATTCCTTTACTGTTCATTTGCATGAGTATGATGTTTATATTCAGCCCTTCTTAACTTGCTCTGCAGGAATCTTAGCAACAACGCCATCTCGTACATCGCTCAAAATTCGTTTGGACTTTTAAAGGAGCTTCACGTTTTGTGAGTATCAATGATCTCTTCGTTCACTCAATCATGTATTTTTGACTTTATTCGGTGCTTCATTTGTGTCCATCAAAATATCATTATATTCTCCTGACCCGTAATATGTGACTACCCATCTAAAATCTAAACATGTATGCAACAGGTAAAATATAGATGGCAAATGCACAACAGGTAATAAGGACATCATCATTTTTAACTTTATGTGAATTTGTATTTCTTGTACTTTAAAATAGTTAATGTTTGTAATGATGAAAGTCCTTATTACCTGTTGAGCATTTACCATCTATATTTTAGCTGTTGCATACATGTTTAGGTTTTAGATGGGTAGTTACATATTACGTTTTGAGTGATCCACGTTTTACAAGCCCTCCTTTTCAGTGAACACTCTTTTCCATACTTAATTTTCTGCCAACCTTGCATAGTATGCATTGCCGTTCTGCTTTATTCTACTTCACTTTTCATTTGTTATATTATATACTTGCGATTCACACCGCATTATGCATTTTTTCTTTTTACAAGTTGATAAAACAATATTTTTTTTCCCGAAATGCATGCTTAATATGGGTATTTACACTTTTGTTTGATGGAAATAGCTATACTTGAACTGAAATGAATTGAAATTCCGTTAGAGGCATCGCACATATGAAGTTGTTGAGGTATACACAAAAGCGATTTTAAATGTAATGATGACGACAAAAGTTTGAGGTAAGTTACGAAATAAGTAAAAGCCAGCTATGTGACTGTTTTTTGCAAAGGCTTTCAAAGGGGATGGCTAGTAAATGATCAGTGGGAATCAGTGGGAATGCTGGGGGATGATTGTTCCAATCCTTGTGGGATTCATGTAAAAGGACATTATATATCTATTGTTGTGTGAAAATCTTTTGCTTCAGAATGGTCTCATATTCAAGTAATGTGCAGTTCAATGTTTCCGGGTTAGCATGCCTGTACAGTGTAGGGTCGATTGTTAACGGCTGAAGCAAATAATTTTCACACAACAATAAAATTTATATAATGTAACATTAATCCCACATGGATTGAAACAATCATCCCCCAGCATTCCCACTGATTCCCACTGATCAGTTACTAGCCATCCCTTTTAGATATTCCTTTTTGCTCCATAATACAGTTGTGGATTAATGTTACTGAAGAAAATTACAGAGAAAGAGAGAAGGATAAGGCGGATTCTTGGTAAGAAGAGAATAGGAGAGAAAGAGAGAGAGAGAAGGAGACGGAGCAAAAGAAGAACTTGGAATGAATAGGAGGATAATTAAATATGAAAATATTAATACCTCGAACGTTACAATGTGTTATTATCTATCTCTCGTTCTTGTCTGATTATGTAGAGAACTTCATCAAAACAACATAGCAAAACTGGGTCACCTCATCTTTGATAAGATGCCAAATCTTCTTCACTTGTAAGTTTATCTGACTTGTATTTGTCAGTCTAATTATATACATGGCCAATAAACGCATAAGGATATTGTCATACGTCATTATTGAAATGTTCATTTATGGTTATGATATCAAAACAGTGACGTTGAGAGTCAGACTCAAATATGTCTCAAAAGTAGTTTTTCAGCAGTCGTATGTTTTATTGCCAAGTGTTATGAATATCCATAGCGCGCGACTATAAGCGTTAGTAGCGCAAATGAGCATAACGTAAACCATGACAAAAGAGTAATTGAGACACCTAGAAATGAAGAATTACTTTAGATTGTATTTATCTCTATATGTTTCTCTGTAAATTATGAATAAATGCATTTTTGTAGCGTTTTACTTTTTTGTGTTTAAACAAGATGACTTGTCTATTGTTATATATGGAAAATACGTCTATAGATTATGACAAAAAAGTGACAATGAGTACTTCCTCTATCCAAAGGAGGGGGTATGACTATTTTATAATTGTGCAGCAATGGCAAAGTTCAAAACAACATCTTCTTTCAGAAATTATTACAGCCTGATGGCGTGGTAAGCGTTAAAAGTAAGGTCACTAAATCAAAACTTCACGAATGTAGTATCTGCTTGAAGGATACATAAAAAATGCACAGCACACATTTTCTGAAAGTCATTAAATAAAAAAATTATATTCTCTTGTCACTAGCTGAAGTGCATAAAGTCTCGATACTTGACCTTGTTAATGGAGGCATTTCAGTGTATGGTATATGTGAAGAGTTTGTTTGCAAAAACCGATGAGTCCATATTTGCCAAATTAAGATATTTGCGATTAAAGGTCAAGAAAAATAAAGAGAATAAAGAGAAACTTTTTTGCTTCTTTTGACCATAACTTCAAAAATGTACCTTTATATGTAGTGACCAATATATCATTTCAAAGGTATTATTTTGTACTTTATGACAGAGATCTTACTTCAAAATCTTCGAAAAGGGACTTATCGGTTTTTGCAAACAAACTCTTCATGTGGTTTCACTCCTTACAGGGACCTTAACCACAACAAGCTGAAAACAATCGACCGACAGTCTTTCGTGGATCTGCCAAGACTGATTACATTGTACGTAAATTGAGTGTCATTGATGTCTCTTTCTTATACCGGGTCGGATTCAATATTGAAATAACGATATCTGCAAATATCTAGAAATATGATAATACAATAAGGGCACACCAATGACAATATGTTAGATGGATAAAAAGTAAGAATGTATCACTGTGATACAATCAGCTTGAAGGCGTAATATTTCAACAATATCTTCTTTTTTGTGCGGAAATCTACGATATTGACAACGGCGATGACAGTATTGCAGTATTTAGAAAGCCCGTCGAGAAATTACTGGAATCATTAACACCGTCCCATCATTTCTAAGAAAATGGGTTTTAATTCTATAGATTTTGTTCTTAAGATATTACAACTATTTGTTTCTGTAACGTTTGCAAGAAAGAGCAGTGTAATTGAGTATTTAGAAATGAAAATAATTCCTGACATTCAGATGCAAGCTTAATTTTAGTGAGTGATATGTAATCATTTGAAGTATGGGATGTCGCTGAAGAGCTTCGGATGACATATTTCGCAAAACTCTTCCAGTATTTTGTTTGATATTTCTTTGTTGGATCATTAACTGCTCTCTTTTACTTTAAAAAAATTAAAAATCCGTTATCACAGGTAATTTTCTGCTGGATTTTTGTCTTTATTTCCTTAGTTACGTTTTCATGGCTGATTCATAGTTTAACAACAATGTCTGATTAATTCATTAATCTCCTGTAGGATACTCCACTCCCAAAAGGACGGACACAAACTTACAACCGTGTCCTACGCATCATTTAAAAATGCTGGACAACAAATGCGAACATTGTGAGTATAGTAGTAATTGACTGAAAAATTACCTTTATTGACTAAAACCGCTGTTGTATAAAGGGATACGAGCAAGCACAGGCTATTGCGTCCATTATGATATACGCACATACACAATTAGTGCACAAATTAGGACGTAACAAATAATACCAAATAAAATCTGCCATTGACTTGACAAAGATCTATGGGAGAAAATAAGTTAAAACGACGTCTTTCACCGAGTTTCCTTGATTACTCCTGTTATGAACAATATCTTCTTGGACTTCGAGCAGAAACATTTTGCTGTTGTTTATATATATATATATACACACACACACACACACTCACACAAAGAAATATGATATATATATATAAATTTATATATTTATTTATGATGAAACCTGTGTATTCAATTTCTGTAATATATTCATATGTTTCTGTATGAAATGAAAAAAATGATTGAATGAATGAATGAATGAAATGAATGAATGATATAATTTACGTCTTTTTGCGAATGCGAGTTCTGTGCGTGTGCATTGATGTTTGTGATGATTATTTGTGTTGATTTGTTTTAATTAATGCCACGATGTGTTTTTTTTTTCTCTCTCTCTTCTGTTAACAAAAAACACCAACAACAAACGCAGGTATCTGAGCGACAACAACTTGGCAACCATCCCTCACGGAATATTCAATGAACAGGATTTTGGCAAGTTAAAAGTGTTGTAAGTATCATTAACAATAATGGGGAATTAGGAATGGGGAATTGTGTTCGTAAGAATATGCCGTGTTCACTATTCATCATTTAATGAAAGTAATATTGAGCACAATTACGAAGCCGGTCAAACATTCATAATAACGATAAATCATTGTCATATATTCTTTTCGTGGACCTATTCTCTCTTAAATTTCATATGGGTTGTTCACATTTTCAATTCGTTTTTTCTGCTCTGTTTTGAGCGTATATTTTCGGAATTAGTCATATTGTATCACACACAAGGGCACAATATAATCTTTATTACATGCTTGGAAATAAAATAAATTGATCGTTGGGACAGCTAGATCAAAGACCTATATAGAAAGCGAAACGTCAGGTCGAAAAATATAGAGATGAAATGCTACAAGAATGTCTGATGTGAAAGCAAACGAATGTTGTACTGACTTGTCAAAATGAGCACACCATTTCAAACAATTGACATGAATTAGCGTTCCTATCTTTTTCTCCAAATTCATTTTCTACTCAGTATGAAACTCGGAGAAGGAGAAAAAAGGAGAAAATATTATACGGATTTATGAGATTTCTGTGATTAAATAAAAAAAAAAACGCGAGAAACACTATTCAATCAGAATGATTGTACGAAACATTCATTTGATTAAAAGCAGTTTAACATCACTGGTAAAAGGCCAGCATTAGGCTTATCATCATTGCCCCTCCCCCAGAAAAAAAAAGAAGAAGAAACTCTTGTTTTCAGAGATATAGTAATCAGGTAGGTAGATAATGGTCTTTTTTGTCAGCGTTAGGCGGCATTAGAATTCTCAATGCATGTCTATTCAACTTTTAAACTTTATTGTTTCACGTCGTAATTGTACGCAGACGGGGTTGCTTTCTGTTATTTTCGTCAAATGATGTGATCATTTTATGTTACAGCTGCATGGTTTTAAGAAATGTAGCAGAAGAAAAAAAAATTTGTTTCGTTGAAATTAAATCAGTTTTATTTTATTACGAATGGTAGATTAGGTAGATTAAGATTTCTTTTCTGGTCATATATAATAAGCCAGTTCACAGTTCAAATGTGAGCATGTGCAGTTAAAGGTCATTACAGACCTTCTTTTGGAATGGATTTGCAACAGAGGTTTTCAAAACCTAGATAGGGCTTCATGACAATTGCGTTATATGAACCAGGTGCAGATTGGTATTAACAGGTGAATGTGCATTCTTTTCAGCATCATTAACAAAAGCCGTTCATGCAGCATTGACAAGTGAATTACCACTTCCTGTATGGCTGTTTTTAACTGCTCTTCTTGAAGACTATTCTATGTATTGCAAAGTCTGTGGTAGGAGAGGACATTGAAGACTAGTGATAACTGTGAACTGGCTTATTAAGTTATTATACTTATCTAATACACGCATTGTTATTGCTGTTGTTGTTGTTGTTCTTTTAGACACCTAGACAACAACGTTATATGGAATGCAACTGAGATTAGCAGAAACCAGTACACGGGACAAAGCGACGCCCTCTATGATGCCAAAATGCAAATTGCCAGACCATTTCGCGGGCTCACTAGCATAACCAAGCTGTGAGTAGAAAGACAATTTTCACTATTAAATTCTTTGTGTGTGTGTGTGTGTGTGTGTGTGTGTGTTTCCACTGTTCTGGGTGGGTGTAAATTTGTGTACTTCAATAGGTAGATGTCGTACCCCATTGGTTGCGCCTAATAAAACGAAGAATAAGACCTTTTTTTCCAATCTGAATTAGCAAATATTTCAAATTTCAGAAGTAGCATCAGTCGCTTTTACCGGTAATCTATTAATAAGACACCTAAGTGATAATGTAGTAATTATAATGTGGAATTATTACGAATACGAATACAGCTATATTGTTATTCATTTAATGCGTAAGTATTTGTGTCATTGCCTATCATGTGTCCAGAATAGGACCATGGACCTGGTATATATGTCAACATGTCCTTTGTTTTTCATATCAATAAAGACATGATTACAACAACTACGAAATCAAGGTATACATAAAAAGATTAAAACTTTGTTAAAAGCTATTTGGTTCTTTAGATTCGGATTCATTGTCAAGCTTCAGTTTGAGAATACGTCGATTGTACTTTGTGTTTGTTTTTGTTGGTCTTGTTCTTGTTGCAATAAGAAAATTGTGAAATATTTAAGATAGACTTTGAAATCATTAACGGCATTTCATAAAATCATTTGTACATATTAATTTTATCATTTCTTCATCAATGTAAAGGGAACATCACAAAATTATTAACGTATTTTCACTTTATGTAGTGCATAAATTGATGGTGTAACTGACAGATTTGTCTAATACATTGCTGTTTTTAGGCAGATAAACCGTTACTATTTATCTGAGAACCCAAGGGTGATGTCAGTTTTAAAGAAACAATAAATCGAATTTACATGTTTTAAATCATGCATTTTTTTGTCCTTTTCTCTGCTCCCTTTAGCACCCAATCATGCTTTCTTACGTGAAGCTGCTATGTCATCATCCTTTTTCTTTCTGACTTGTTATGAATGATTATTCTTTAAAGTATCTTAATTCTTCATCCTAATCACTATAAATTCTCTAACTCTTTACCAAGTGTAAGCAGCCTAAAATGTTTCAATTCGAACAGTCTAAGCAGTCATAGGGGGATCTAAGTCTCTACGTTGTGTATATTTCATGTAAACTCTCTCTCTCTCTCTCTCTCTCTCTCTCTTTCTTTCTTTCCATCTACCTCTCTCCTCTCTCTCTCTTGCGTAATAAACAAAACATCTGTTTAAACGACGTCGCGACAGGCATCTTGAATACAATGTGATTACGTCACTTCAAAACCGGACATTTTGTGAGATGACGTCACTGGAAAACCTTCACATGGCGTACAACCTTCTCACCGACTCCCTCATGGAAGGCTATGTCTTTGGTTGTCTTCCTGTGCTAGAATACATGTTAGTATAATGTTTGTGTGTGTGTGTGCGCGCGCGCTTGTGTGTGTCCTCCTGTCTTTGTAAACTTTGCCAGCATAACAATTAATATGTTGTCTTGGAAGATTTTGAGATTGTAAATTAAGAAGGTTAAAAAAAAAAGAGATATCGTACCAACTTCTCTGAAAGTTTCCTCATTTTGAATTGACAAGATAAAGTTCATTTCTTCGACACTGTAACTTCTGTTATCATCAATTAAGTTGTATATGCTTATTTTAAAGCTAATAACCTCTACATTATCTTTTGTTTAGGAGAGTATTATGTGCAAATTTATACTAAATAAATTCTGAAATTCAGAGTCTTCATTTTTATTTCACGTTTACTCATGGAAGTGGAAATGAATTCAAATCAGTTCAGTTAACTTAATGTCAATAAAGTCAAGCTATATATAATGAAGAGTTTGTTTGCAAAAACCGGTAAGTCCATATTTGTGAAATGGAAATATTTGCCATTAAAGGTCTAGAAAAATAAAGAGAATAATAAGAAAATTTGTGCTTCTTTTGACCATAACTTCAAAAATATACCTTTATATGTAGTGACCAATTTATCATTTGAAAGGTATTATTTTGTACTTTATGACAGAGACCGTACTTCAAAATCTTCAAAAATGGACTTATCTGTTTTTGCAAACAAACTCTTCATATATATAGATCTATACATATTCCTCGTTGTTACCGTGTTTGTAACTTTCTGGGATTTTTTAATCAAATTGTATTTGGTACGTGATGCAGGGCCCCCTGGCAGAGCAGTTCCGAGTGAGCTGTAATTGCTATAACCTGCTAGAAGAAACTAAATAAATAAATAAATACATACATACAAAAATGAATAAATAAATAGATAAATAAATAAATGAATAAGTAAATAAATAAATATTCTGTTTGGAGAATATTTCACATTAGACATTACATCTGATACCAGAATTGTACATGATTTTGTTAAAGAGAACACAGATTGTCTGAAAAAAAGCATATTTTGTCCCCAAAAAACAAACAAACAAACAAACAAGAATAACAAAATAATCCATGTGTTGTCTCTGTCTGAGACTTCGGCCAGTCTGTAATATAGAGAGTGCATCTTCCGAGTGTTCTTTTCCGTAAAACATCGACGGTCAAAGCACACGAAGGGTTAAAGCAGATAATGTCCCATTTCACAGAGACATGGACTTGAACGACCTGGTTTATATTCCGGACTGCTTGTCGTCTAAAGGCAATCTCAGGACTTTGAGAACGCTGTAAGTTTACTCATGCTATCAGTTGATCAGATTTGTTGGTAACGTAAATGTGAGCCTCCTCATATTTGCAATAGCACATCGTCATGGTCCAAGACTACCATAGCCTTTTGCAAAGGCGGCTTGTAATGGACTCGCGCGCACACAGCGATCGGATGAGAGCGAGCGCACTCTCGCTGCCCGCCGGTGGCGCGCTGTGTGTGCGAGTTCATGCATTGCTCTCTGTGTGCGTGTGCTGAAATTATGGAGAGCTGCCTTTGCAAAAGACTATGACTACCACTGGCAATCTGCCTGATTAAAATTTGAGAATTTTATTCTGGAAATGAATGCAAATAGCATGGGCAACGTGCTTTTGTTTTGTTTTGTTTTGTTCTCTCTTTGACTAATTTACACAGAAGTTGTGAGTTTTCACAGGGTAATGAAGATGTTATTTTGGATGCTTTCTCTATGCTGACCTCATTTTATTGTACATATCGCTAACGTATCATAGTAATGCTTGTAGGGACAAACTCATCCTTGCATAAATGTGGCATCCAAAGTCAACGGAGTAATTCGCCTTACGTGAAATCTAGCGCAATATGATTAGCTCAAACAGGTTTTCATTCATTGCACATTCTTTCTCAAACTCACTTTTTGTTGTTGTTTTCAAATCGGTTGGGTGATTTGCATCTTCACTTGCCTGCAGGAGACTAGAGGACAACGAAATAATGGTCTTAGAAAGGGGAACTTTCGACAGGATTGCGACACTGGAGACACTGAAATTTAAGGACTGTGAGATCGAGACCATAGAGGAACACACGTTCCCTCGGAGCATCGTACACATGTGAGTTCAAAGGTCAATCAATTTACATGACGTCATTACATTCGGACCACAGAGGATTAAGAGGGAGAGTGATGTCGTGGAGGGGAGGGGGAGGAGGCTGTGTTAACGACATGGTGTAAAACCAAAATAAAAATTCATCATCATCATCTTCTGTGTTTGGCGCAAATGTAATGTTTAAAATGTTGCATAATCGTGACGTTGCAAGAATAAATTATGCAAGGGTAATACTGGGCAAACTTCACTCAACTTTAGAACATTAAAGAATAAATCATAGACAACAACAACAAAAAATCACCCCCGAACAAGGAAGGATTTCAGCAATTATACCACTAACTTTTTACAATAATTAGACAACATCCCCACGCAGTATTCCATTACATGGGTTTTAGATGTGAAATGAGGAATACATTAAAAAAGCAATTTTTTTTCTGTAATAAAAAAAAAAAAAATCATGCATTTCATTTTTGAGTTATTTATATTCGTCACTGGTACATACATGTACATGTATGTCGTCGAAATTATGCTTCCTGAGAGGAGAACAGTTTAAATATTAGGTTTTGTGTGTGTGTGTGTGTGTGTGTGTGGTTGTTTTTTTATTGCTAAAAATTATAAATAAAATTATGACCATTAATAGCCATTCTTTCTTGAATGATATCGATGTCGTCACTAAAACTACTAAAATGGATTTGTGACCTCCTGCCCCCCCCCCCCCCCCCCTTTGCTCAAACAGCCCCTAAACCCCTCTCCCAAAAGTCGCAGTTTTGGATGCTCGGCTGCTGCTGTAACGCATGAACCAAAAATGTAATTTGGGTTGAAGGAATGGATCTTTTTTTCTTCTGTATTCTTTTTTTGTGCGTACGTTTGTTGTATCTGGGGAGGTAATATTTTTCTATACACTATCAAGGTGTAGCGACTCAAAAAATAAACAAACAAAAGAATACCAAAACCAAAGACGAGATATTAGCATTTTTTCCTGAAACTTTTTTTCCTGAATGTGTTTGTGTATGGATGGGTGTGTTTGTTTGTTTGTTTGTTTGTTTTCTGACAGGTTCTGTTACAGCTTGGAAACCCCGACCCTGTTCTTAATGCTCTGTCATGCCATTCTATAAACTACACCTCCCAACTTTATTTTTTTTTTTTTATTTCATGCTCAGGAATATCAAGTTTAAAATGGAAATATATCATGTGAAATATTTCAGGAATTTTTTTCTCTTTTAATCATGTATAAGAGTGGAAATTTATTTTGGCTTCTTTTTTCCGGGTTTTCATATGGGCAGTCACATGTGATCTCAACCGCTAGTAGTACATTGTACGATCCTAAATTGTATAACAACAACAATCATTTCCCTTATACTACCATTCTTATTCATAACTGACATCACCACAAACTCAACAAATAATAATTATTACAGTGACACATATTTACGTTCCTTGAGCTATTACAATTCAAACTTAATCGTCTTCTACTACACACATTTTTCTTTTTCACCAGAGATATTACGGGAAACGGGTTCCGCTTCACCGAATCTGGTCCGTTCCGAAACTTGCCAAATCTAAGTTACCTCAATGTGCAATACAACAGCCTGAGTTATTTGCCCACTGATGCACTGTGGGGATGCACATCTCTCAACACATTGTGAGTACAATACATATAATTAACTGAATATCATGAGGATGTTTTGTTAGTGTATGGATGGGGCTGGGGTACGGGGGAGACTGTCTGTGTGTATTTAAAGGGGCCCTAAAATCCAAATGCATGTTGATTTGTGTTGTTTTATGATACCTTCATCGTCACTTTTGCGGTGAAACGAATATCTAGAAACATTCCATATATTTTTAACATTTTTTTCTTCTATTTTTTTTTTCAGATTACTTGGCAACGCCAGCAAAAGATCCTTCCAAACCAATATTCCTCAGATGACCTCATCTGTCAATCATTGCTAAAGTACTGAAATGTTTAACAAAAGACATTGGAATGCACCTTCCCCTCGACTCAGCATAACCTTGCATGTTCCCTCACCATGTCTTTTGTTAGTCACATTAATATCACAGAAACATGCATTTGGATTTCAGGGGCCCTTGGAAGTTTAATGGAGACAACTTTCAGCTCTGAAATTACAGCTAACTTATGTAGTTTGATAGCAGTTAGGCGAGTTGGCATAGAGACAGAATGCCTTCCGATGATAGCCCCCTGTTACTCATAGAAATGGATGACAGAGAGAGAGAGAGAGAGAGAGAGAGAGAGAGAGAGAGATAAGTAGATACGAGGGTAGTACTAACCTTGTACCGACTACCGACACACCCAGTTAGTGACGCTGGGACAGATTTTCATGTAGGCAAGGCCTGGATAGTTTTGATGTTCGTGGGTTTTATTGGTGCTTTTTTCTTATTTGTATTTTTTTTTTGGGGGGGGATGGGGGTTCTTATAGCAGTCTTTTATTTTCTTAATTCTGTTTCCTCTAAGGGTAATCGCTCTTTCATCAAAACTTACTCTTTGAAACCACAAAAGTTATAGCCCTGGGGTTTCATGCATTCTTTTTAAAACTACATTGTCTTTTCTGATCGAATCACATTATGATTTTTCTTTTGTCTTGCTTGTTCGTTCATGCTGTCCGCTAATTGATTTCGGTGTTACGTTTTTGATTTATATTTTGAATTGCCCTCGTATTTTTTAATGTTCCTATTACCTTTCTAGGCTTGATAATCATCTGATTATTGCTGAATAACATCGTCTCAAGAGCTTGTGTAGAACAGGAAATAAAACTCCGTTTCTATTATTAACGTTATCATCACCATCAGTCGTAATCAGTCTTTACTTTATTCATTCTTTGACGCACGACATAAAGAAGGAAAGTTGTTCTGTGCAAACACGTCTAAATACTTTTACTTCTAAAACAAAATGATCGAGGAAGGAACATGATTACATGAGAGAAGAAAAAAAAATACGCAATCGCCCATTGGAAGTTGCTGCCACCGGTTAATGAATACTGCTTGAGATGCTATATCTTCAATGTTTTAAGGTCATCATCGTTATTGCTGGTGCATTAATAAAGAGGTTTTTCGTGTGTGTTCCCGTAGCTTTTGCACGGTCATTTTCGATTGAATTGGTTGCCTAGTGACAAGATTTATTATTTTTCATTGCGATGTATTTTCTTTTCTCTTTTTACCAATGAAAACACTTATTGTAAAATATCGCATCACATGCATATTTCTAAACAAAGTAGGAAAGGGGAAATTCGAATGTATGTGCGAAAGTGTGAGAGAGAGAGAGTGAGAGAGAGAGAGAGAGAGAAAAGAGGGAGAGAAACGAAAGAGAAGAGAGAGAGGGGAGGTATAGAGAGAAAGAAAGAAGCCCCATCCGAACCAAAACTGTACTATACCTTTAAGGACAAGAGAAGGAGAATAGCACTGCCGTCATTTTCCACCACGCTATAGCTATGCCTTAGCCAACGACCTGACACGGCTGGAGAAGGACCACCTCCGCGATACGAAGGTAAAGCACCTTGAGCTGGGGTACAGCGACACACTCACCATCGAGGAAGGGGCCTTCTCATACCAGTACTTAATCCCATACGTCTTCATGCACTGGAACAGGATCACCGAACTGCCTATGGGGGGAACATTCCATAACAAGCAAATCTACTTCCTGTAAGTGGCTGTGAAATTTTCGAAGATAAGTTTGAACGAAATTATTGAGTTTCACATCTCTTTGATGTTTTGAGTCAATCAAAGTATACAAGTTTGGAATATCTTTCTCTGTTATACAGGCAACCAGTGTAACTCGGGTAGTAATGGACAACGATGAGAAAAATGAGGAAACCTGCAAAACTGTTCGACCTCATATATTTTGAACCGTTTCGGTTACTTATTAAACTCAGCTGCATATCAAATAAACCAACATGTAATCTCTAACAACATCCAATCTACTTGTGACAAAAGCAAAATTGACATTTTTTCTGTATGTTCACGTGTCAAAACGCCCTTGAATTTATGAAGTATCAGATTAAAAGTATAAAGTGCATCTAATAAAGTTCTTCTTTACTTCATGATAATTTTAATCATTATCATCTATCTGGGTCTCTCTCTATCTTGTATTTTCAGGACCTTCGTGGGTTCACGGGTGAGCGTTATCAGGAATGGAACATTTTACAAATTCAAGTGCTCGTCAATGTGAGTACTGGATTCAAAATACGAGACGGCTCCTAACCTTAAAGGGACTGTACAGTACTGGTTGAAGCGAGGATTAGCTTGTAACGTTTTGTGAGATAATCAGAAACCACTGTATGAAATGTTAAAGAGCATACAGTTCTAAGGGGAATCAAAAGTTTATTTGATGAAAATTGATTTTGAAATTACTGAGATATCTAAAAGAAAAAAAAAACAATGTAAAACAAAGAAAGCCTAATAAAAGCCGTGGCCTGTCAATTTTAAGGATCGCTTTTTTGGATATCTCAGCCATTTCAAAGCCTATTTCCATCAAATAAACACTGAATCCTTCTTGAAATTACATGCTCTTTCATATCTCATAAGAGGTTCCTCATTTTCTCACCAAAATATGTTATAAACCTGAATCCTCACCACAACCAGTACTCTACAGTCCATTTAAACAGAAACTCTGCCGCGAACATATTTTGGTCCTACATCCCATACACCTTTCTATACGCATAATATAAGATAATATAATATAAGATAATATAATATAATATAATATAATATAATATAATATAATATAATATAAAATGATATAATATAATATAATAAAATATAATATAACAAAACATCATATAATACTATTTTCTTCTTTATCCGGGGTGGCCTCTTCAGTATTGACACTGTTATTTTTACCCTAGCGTTGCCAGTCCGTACCCATTCATACACTTGGGTCGAGAGTGACGTATTTGATAAAATCATGTTATCAAAGGACGTGAAAGCTCTAGGCTGGATTCGAACTTGAATCATCTGTTTTACCCACTATGGCCCAGTACTCCCTAGGTTACAGCTCGTTATTCCGAAGGTTCGTTATTCCGAAGGCTCTTCAGTCCGAAGATTCCTTATTCCGAAGGTTCGTTTTTCCGAATTTCATTTTCGGATGAACAAATCTTCGGAATAACGAACCTTCGGAATAACGCCACAAATGTTCGGATTATTAACGAACCCTTTTTCATTTTCGGATTAACGATCCTCTAGGTATAGGGAATTTGCGTGTTTCGGATTAACGAACCTTCGGAATAACGAACCTTCGGAATATCGAACCTTCGGAATAACGAACAGCACCCATAGTAATATAGTTTCAGTCAAGCTAGTGGCGTTCAAGCTGAAGTTGTCTACTCCACATGATGTGTTGAAGTACAGTAAGTAAAATCAATAAAATTCAAAATTGGTCACATCGTTCACCTCAAAGTAAAGAACCGGTTCTATGGCATCGACTTTTAAGATGAATTTAGACAGTGTACAGGATTTTCTTTGTCAGTGAGCACTCCCATAATCATAATGACTTAAATGTTTCTCTTTTAAAGAAAATAACAAACGAGACAGATTTTTTTCAGTTTACAATGATTACTCGTTATGATGTGTATTACACGTTGTGTTTGTTTGGTTTTTTTTTTTTTTCACTTAGGCATCTCACGAAGAACCGAATATCACGAATCGAAAGCCATGCAATCGTAGATTGTGACATCGGGTGAGTAGAGCCTACTTTGAAATATTCATAATTACCTTTGAATGGCACCTGGCAGATTTTGATTTAACATGAGTTGATTTATTCACAAATTGGAAAGTATTACATCATGTTTCTGATGAGATTAATGCACAATACAAAGACAGATGCTGTTTTCGTTGTTGTTGTTGATGATGCTGCTGCTGTTATTATTGTTGAGTCCGGAAACGAACATATTTGATGGATGCAGATAGGAAGAAGGAAGTAGTGATATACCGAGTGCCTGAGCTCGGCAAGGAACTTTGTTTACTGTATTGACTTGTATTATTTACAGGGGAACGATGAATTAGTTGAAGGTATAGTGTTAATTATGTAACCCAGCATGCATGTCTTTCATTCAATCATTCAACCATTTATTCTTTCAATTTATCAATCAATCAACCAACTTTTAGTCATTCGTTCATTTCTTTTTCCATTTCAAACATACAGTTTCCTTTAATGAAATTGAATGAATTAATTAATTGTTTAGTACACAAAGTGTATAAGTTTGAATAGTATTAACAATATCTGACGAGAGGGCTGGATTGTAACTCTACAGGAAATGGTAATCAAGGACACATACAACTTGGTTACAGCTACAGATAATGACAGCAGCTGTCCGAGGCGTGTTTGTACACTTTATGATAATCAATGAATATGCCCGTGAGGTTCGATGAGGTACAGTATATCAGTTATAGCGGAACACTATGTTTTCTTTTGTTTTTAAAGGGATAATCTAATACTATACCATTTGCAGATAAAACAAAACCCAGCATTGGTGCTTCAAAATATTCTAAAATGTGAGTTACAGGTAGAAACAACCAATGTAAAATTTTGAACCAGTATAATCAATGTTAAGTATTGTTAAATATACGACATGTGAAGAATAGTTATAATAAAAATGTTTCCAGAATAAACCGTATTCAGTTATGGCTTATTAAGAAAAATAGTAATGTCTCCTTAAATTGCAGGCTTTATTGCGAAATTTTTATATGGTAGGATATTTTGTGATACAACTGACCTACACAGTATGCATCACATGTGATATCTTGAACATTTTTTTTTTAATCACTGCTCCCAGAGGTAAAGATTACCTTTAATTATTGTTGATGTTGTTGCCGTCTTTTTATTTAAGCAAGGGGAGATGACAGTCTTTCGTCATATTAAAGGGTTCCATTTACCTTCTTTTCCCCCTCCTTTTGTGGCCAAAAAGTGTGTTTCGGGTGAGGAGGGTTGCATCCACTGGAACACCTCCCCGCACCCCTCCCTTAACAGACTCTACATAATTATTGTGAATATTTTTTTTTTTGATTGTGTACGTGTGTTTTGTCACCTTTCTATCGTTCTAGATCACTTCATCTCAACGAGAACAAAATTGTCCTCATCGATTCCTACGCCTTTAGTGACTCCTTCATCAAGAATGTGTATGTATTCTTCATTTATCTTTCATAATATCATCGTGAGGTTATAATCATAGAAATGTGATATGATGTGATCTATACTGAGTAATCCCTGTGTGTGTGTGTGTGTGTGTGTGTGTGTGTGTGTGTGTGTGTGTGTGCTTGCATAGAGATCATTGATTGAAGCGGTAGTACAGTTTCGGTTAAGATATAGAGCTTCAGGTTTCCTTTTTTTTATGATTTTTGTTTTTTTTTAGTGGAAAAGTGAGCAAAGAAAATGGGATTCCATCGGGAGTCGAACCCGAGACCTCCGGATTGCTAGACCGGTGCTCTACCGACTGAGCTATAGAAAGCCCTAGTACAGTGTTCGTCCCAGAAACCCTTAATTCTCAATGCTCGGGTGGTCAGAAGCTATAGCAGTGTGTTTGTGTGTGACACACACGCACACACTTAAACCTGGCATAAACCCGAAGGATAATTCAACTTGGGGATAAATGCGAGGGATCACCGAAGTGATGCAGCTTTTTGAGTTTGTAACAAATAAAGACAGAATAAACTGACCAGAAAGAATATAAATTATTAGTCGAAAAGTGAGCAAAGAAAATGGGATTCCATCGGGAGTCGAACCCGAGACCTCCGGATTGCTTGTTAGATAATTAGAAACCGTTAAATGGAATCTAAAAGGATAAATAATTTAAAGAGAATATCAAAGTTTTTTTTTTTCATGAAAATGTATTTTGAAATGATTAAGATATCCAAACCAAAGAGATCCTAATAAAAGATGGCACCACCTTTTATTAGGATTGATTTGTATAACTTTGTTTTGGATATCTCAGCCATTTCCAAACCCATTTTTGTCAAATCAACTCAGAATCCATATAAAAATTGCACATGAAGTTTCAACATATCATAAAGTGGTGTCTACGTATCTCACACACAAAAAAAAATAGAAGCGGATTCCTCACCTTAACCAATACTATACCATCCCTTAAGGTGTACACAAAGAGTACTATTGTAAAACAGGACCCCCTTCCAACTTCATGCCTCACCTCGCTACGGGGTCTCAAAATTATTTCATTACTTTTAAGGCCTATTGAAAAAAAGAAAAGTTGTCATGTCATAATAACATGGAATGCTTTGTTTGATGCTGTACTTACTGAGAATGTATCAGAAATGGTATCAGTGTGAAATAAAGAACCAATAATATTTCACAGTCCTTGACTTCCAATGCACTTGGTTTTAGGTTGATTTCATTTTATTTTGATTTTTTTTTTATTCCTCCATAACCATTGCACATGCTTGTAGATATATTGTTGGTAGCATTTTCATAAGTTGGATGAAATACCTTTTTGTTAATTGGATTAACAATGTTTCTCAAGATTGTTTAAGCGATGCAATATATGACAGAGAAGACTAGTACCTCAATGTGAATTGATCTGCTTTCAGCCCTTCAATGAAAGGAGTAAAACAGTTTTTTGTTGGTCTTTCAAGAATATCATAATATGTGACCGTGCACCTCAAAACGAACATAAAGTCGCACAAACTGATTTTGCGTGAGGACTGAAAATGAGTGAAATGGGTCAACCTACCCGAACTTGACTTTTTCATATTTTCTGAAAGAGCGGGTCTTCTTTTACATTATGCTAAAATTTGGTATCATAAAACGGGCAGGAAAATGTGTTTTTTAGCAGTTTATCTCGAACATTTTTGGTAGAATAGTGTGATTAGGTGTGTCTTTAGAATCCCTTTTTCATTTCTGAAAAACCTTGTCCACACTCTTCACTTTCAACTCTACTAACTTTTGAAAGGATAGTGCTACTGCTTTGATTAATTATGGACAGAATGTGTTAATGAGGTATGCTCAATTTCAGTTTAATCTGATAATCCCTTCATTGTTGTTACTCTGGTGGTTTTTTTTTTTTTTTGTCCCATTCATCGCACAGCCAGCACGGTTTGGTAAAGATTAAGCGCTTGAATAGACACTGTACTTCAGAGCCTCTTTTCTCAGTTCACACTTTTCCTGAGTTTGTGCTTTCTTTCCAATATTTAGATAGCTTAGGAGAGTCCATTTGATTTGAGTTATACATCATTTTAAAGCGTAAAGTCTGCTCTTTCAGAATATGGTCTTAACTAAAAATTCATGTCTGGCGACTTTTTGTTTGTTTTGAGGTGCAAGGTCACATATATACATTTACTTTTCTTCAACCTGTTCTTACGTAGGTACTATTGATTGTCTCTTTTCTGATTGCGTCGAAAGATTCAATTTACTTTCCTTACCATATGTCTGTTGCAGTTAGTTTGTTGTTGTTTTTATGTTAACAGACAGTTCAACTCTGGGTTAGGCACGATGAACATTTCATCTATTGCCTTCGACAATGTTATAGTCGAAGGAACCATGTGAGTATATCAACTGCTATTATGTATATTTAATTTATAACAGAAAGAGAAGTAGACCGTGTTTAGATTTGTCTATCAGGTTTGTCAGGTTTTCATTTTGAGAGAAATTCATTATTTTTCCACAACAAGATGATACGTATTTTAAACATGACAATATATTCTCTCTCTCTCTCTCTTTTTTTTTTGATATTAGGTTCGTTTACGTAAAAAAAAAAAGAAAACTCCCTGGCTGTCTGTTTTGAAATGTTCTTGTCATTCCAGTTAAAGAACTTTCACAAGAAACGTGTGGATATCTATTTTTTCGCTTTTTCATCGAAATTCATCATTTGTCTGTAATTGACATAGCAGTAAAATTGTATGCGCTGGTGGTGCAACCAATGACACACACACACACACACACACACACACACACACACACACACAGTAAAAAAAAAAACACACACACACAAACGAGCGTATATTATGTACCTGTACAAATGTGCGTCATCACATATTATAGTAACGTATCTATGTTTTAATTGTCTATCTGCTCACAAGTACATTCAAGGGCGTGAAGATCGGTCACGTTGACGATATGGCATTCCACAATGTGAATTTTCAGAGTCTGTAAGTATGATTTGCAGCTTTCTTTCTGTATTTTTCTGTTTTTATTATTTGTTTGTTTGTTTGAATGTTTGTTTGGTTGGTTGCTTGAGTGCTTGGTTGCTTAGGTGCTGCACTGGTTTGAATAATGCTACGTATATGATGATATGATTTTCCATATTTCGCCTGCTTCTCATTATCACCTCTATCCACGTTATAAAATATATATACGTGTATATATATATGTATAATATATATATATATATATATATATATATATATATATATATATATATATATATTATGTGTGTATATATAATTATGCATTTACCTTTCCCCTTGCCCCATATTTGTGGCTGCAACCTACAAACCAAGGGAAAATTAGTTCATGTAAAACACTCATCAATTTCAAGAAGCTCTGTCAAACGAAAATAACAATTTGATAGAAAATTATGCTGGTGCTGTTTTTATTCATGTGACATCTTAGCTGTGATAATTCTTCTTGTTAATCAATGACAGCTTTACGTTGTATTTTGGCACATGTCTGGCACTTTGTCTGATGCTTAACTTCACTCGCTTTTCAGCTAGCAGTGAAAAAGTATACGACATTGTTGTTATGTAACATGTTACGTAATCCTATGTTTTCATTAGCACATTCTCTGACGCTGACGTTATGAGCATCGAAGACAGACTGTTCGGGGGCTCGTCTCTTGTTGGAGAATTGTAAGTTGAGCGATTTTTTTTTTTATAATGATTGCAAAATTTGAAAATGAAAATGGATTACACAATACAAGGCTTTTCAAAATGATAATGGTACGCTGCAATGATGGTAACTACAGCTCTGGTATTTTATAGATAAACACTCATATCATGTATGTGTTCAAGTTCAAGTTCAAGTTCAACTTTATTTTCATTTCCATTAAATAAACAGTTCTAAGACAAAATTCAAGACATATGTACAGCTAATTCAATAGCATCTACATAGCATTGTGTTTTTCGATTTTTTTTTTTTTTTGAGCAGCCATCCCAATAACAGCTTCTGTGTTGGGTGCCTGTTACCATAATCACTAATAACACGCTATCTCTCCATTCTGCTTTGTATTGTGAAGATCGATAACTTCAACCAATATTGAGTGGCTATCGAGTCGGGTATTTGAACACCTTTCATCGTGTACCACTGTGTAAGTACAAGAGATGAAAGTTAGAAGAAAATATACTAGGCAATATTCACAGGATTCGATCATCTACCTTTGCAATGAATTAATTAGTGCTGTCGTGAATTAATCTGGTAGGATAAGAAGAGCACTGGTAAATATTTCCAAAAAGTTCCATGGTTTATGGTAAGAATATAAGTGAGAAAATAATTGTGTGTTTATCTATTTTAAAAATGATGACTGGGTGTGCTACCGTGTTGGTTAGTGTCTGTATATTACTATTGGTATTCACATATGAACCTATATACCGGGTCTAGAAAAGTCAAAATGTCCTGATTCGTTAGTTAGTTTTTTGTTTGTTTGTTTGTGTGTTTGTTTGTTTTCATGGGCTTGTGGTTAGATGTTCATGTCAATTTGTCAGGGTACACAATTTATCAAGTTTCCAGGCCAAGAAAAAAAAAAACAACTTGGAAATTACACAAGACTAGTGACTTCAGCATTAGATGACTAGTTTACTGTCGGTATTTTTCTTTTCATATCATTATACTCTTAAGGAAGATAACGGGTAACAAAATAACGCAGCAGCCTGCGATTGCAGCGACCTCAGTAACTTCGTTGGTGCTAGAAAACAACCAGATCCACTCATTTCGTCACGGCGACGTGTTCAGATCAATGACGGGCGTCGAACTGATGTGAGCATATTCGCTATTCCCTAAACTCGAGCTGAATTTTTTCACATTCCATTTTCTCTAGTTTTTCATCTTTCTCTCTCTCTCTCTCTCTTTCTTACAGGTCTATCTACTGGTCAATTACCCCCTGGATAACTATCCCTGACCCTTCCCGTCACCCTAACCTTAGTCCTAACTAGTACTAACCCTAATTATTCAGCGGGGGGGGGGGGGGGGGGGTTATTGTCATCCGGGAGTAATTGCCCTGATAGGCTCTTTTACATTCATTCTTTCTTATTTACTTGGTATATCAATATATTTAGCACACACACCGTCATATTAATACACATATATTTTTGTGTGTGTTCGTGTCTTTCTGTGTGTATGTTCATCATAAATAATCTACAATTCATTAATTTTGTTGAGTGAAATACATCACTGATAGTAATCACTGACGTAATATGTATATATATATATATATATATATATATATATCATAACGAAATAGAATAAAGTGAAACTAACTAGAAACGAATAATTTATTAGTGAAAACTTTGAGCAAAGAAAATGGGTTTCCATCTGGATTCGAACCTAAGTCCTCCGGATTACTTCATCAATACATATAATACATGTTATTGCTTTTCTAAATTGTTCATTATGTCATTGAATGATTTATTTGTAATTTAGTTATTTCTTTTCAATCCATTATTTGAATGTGACAATGATTAATGTAACAAAATATTACCCTTCTGTTGACAGAAATATGAAAAACAACGACATCACATTCATTCCAGCTGGTTTATTTCAAAATTTGCCGAAGCTTCGAGAAATGTAAGTTTGCTTGCGAACTTTGAATTCATATAACGTATCATCAGCATTGATTTGTCACACATGAAATGAAAGATTTTGTTAGATGTCAATATAGCAACATAATCTACAATTGTGTAGAAACTGTTCTAAACAATGTTTTACACTGATACTGTTTCTTTTGATTACACTTCTGATTTTTCCCAATACATTTGTATTGATCTGAATTTGCCATCAAAATGAGCATGATTCAACATTTCACATCAATATAACAGGAACGAGCAAGACTTCAGTGTGATTTGATAAATGGTTTTATATAACACACGTGAAATTCTAAGTCTTTCGTTCGTCGTCGGAGGAGGTCCTGTTCGTACAAGTGACATTGTGTATTCAAGGAGTTCTATTGCTAAAACACGTTAACGCCATTTCCATATTTTTCATTTCACTTTAATTTCATTTCATTTTATTTACCCCTATCTTTCAGAACACGGTCGCCATGAAATTGAGAAAAATGAAGTCTTTTTAATAATGTTAAACTCATCACATAAAACGAAACATTTTGAAGGGATAAAAACTTTGTTAACGCAAATACTTTACTGATTCATTAAATTTTAAGCGCATTTAATTTCAAATAAATTGATGAAAAAATATGTCATTTCGGGTTTTGTTTTTAATTTAAAATTCATCAAAATGTTGATATTATCCATGACTACTTACCTTTCCATTTTATGATCTCTTCTTTCTGTGTTTAAAGCTATCTGGATTACAACCCTATCACATTCATTGGGAGTGGTTCTTTTGACAACCTTCCATCTTTAACAACTGTGTAAGTATCATTTTAATTCAGGTACAGTTTCAGAATGTCTCTCTATTACTTTAACCTTACAGAAAAGGGTACTCTCCTAGTACTTCTTGCAAATTGAATGTTCCTCTATACCTCTATCTGAGGACAGCCTTTTCAAAACACGTTATAATTTTAGCAGACCTATAATCGACTTTCCTCTTAAAGCGATATACATTTGAATATTTTCGTACAATTTTAACAGCAGTTATGTGAACAATATTTCTAACTAATTCATTTGGGTTGTTTTACTTATTTTTTGCATGGAATTTGAACAGTGATGTCTAACATGTACATATCAATTGTTATGCACTAGGAAAGAGAATAGTGACCATCTAAAGTAGGTTATCTTTATTATTGTAATGACAAAATTAAATTTTCTTTCTGTTCAAAATATTCTTGTCAACACTCTCTCTTTTCTCCTGATAAAGCATAGACTTATTGTTAGATTGCAAATTAAACTGATAAAACTCGTTCCTTAAAAATCTTCCAAAGGTTAGAATGGTACCAAAGGTGAATCATGGATCATAACTTCAAAACATACATAGTTCTTAAAGGAGAACTGTATTGTAAGAATTGATGTTTTACGTACACCTCCCGCGCTCTGGCAAACAAGCAGATAATTGACAAATATCGTGAATATTGTCATCTCTGCTAAGATATATTGAAACAAAATGAAGTATCTAATCGAAATATATCATGTATTTATTTTGCCTTTAGGCAACTGACCGGGGTACCACTGGACTGCACTTGTTCCGTGTATAGCGCCCTCATACCCGTTGCGAGCTTCATAAAAGATGGCATCTGCAGCTCCCCAGACTACGTTCAAAATGTCAACTTCATATCAGCCTCGTCAAGCATCCCGACTCACTTCACTAATGTTAACGAATCTAAATTTCTCTGCAGTAAGTGTCGAGCTGTGATTAGTATATGACTTTTCAATGACGTGAAACGACCGCTTAAGATTCCTCTTTAGGAAATTGAGAAAATAAGAAAAAATGGATACAAGCTCCATTAACACACATCTTTTCAATGAATCAAATTCGGTGGATTCTTTTTAACTTGTTCAGCGTATCATCAGCCAGATGTGGCTTTATATCGTACATTTTAAAAAAGGTGCCCGTAAGCTAAATTGAACCACCCCACCCCCCACCCCTTTAATCTATAATGGCTTGCAGGATTCTGTTCAAAGTGTTACTGACTGTTTCGCCAGATATTGGGCAATTTCTGAGCTCACATTGGTGGACTAGATATTCCTTGGATTTTGTAACAATCATGCATGTTGCGATATGACATTTCATGGGTGCTGTTCGTTATTTCGAAGGTTCGCTATTCCGAAGGTTCGTTATTCCAAAGGTTCGTTGATCCGAAACACGCAAATTCCCTATACCTAGAGGTTCGTTAATCCGAAAATGAAAAAGGGTTCGTTAATCCGAACATTTGTGGCGTTATTCCAAAGGTTCGTTATTCCGGAGATTCGTTAATCCGAAAATGAAATTCGGAATAACGAACCTTTGGAATAACGAATCTTTGGACTAAAGAGCCTTCGAAATAACGAACCTTCGGAATAACGAGCTGTAACCTTAGCATAATGCTTCCTTTTTTGACACATTCTCTGAAACGATGCATGTTCCTGTTCCATTCTACTTTCCTAGCTCCGGAGGTTATTGACGTCACCACTCCCGCAGATCGTCAAGTCGTAGTCACCTGGGATAAGGCTTACCCCGGGGCTGTCAACCCGCCAAGGTACCGGTACCAATTAATGTTTGAAGTACAACTTTTCGATAGAAACAGTAGATTTGTAAGTCGTAACCGCCTCAATCCTCTAACCGCACCCCAGCAGCAATACTGTCGTGGGCCACCGAACGATTGGAAGATCCAAGTTTTTTTTTTTTTTAATCCTTTCTTGTTGTTTTATCGAATAGATAATTGCTTGTTAATTCTATTTTCAAAGTTTGTTGTGGTTTTTCCAGCCATTCTTTTGTCGTGATGTTTAAAACTTTTCGTGTGTTGTGAATGCAGTGGGCTCTATTTAGCCTTTCAGTGCTACCATCGACATAATGGTATATGACTTTTGTTACCGATATTCTAGATATGGGTAATCAGGCATAGGAAGCACTGTATCAACTGCATTGCGAAGTTTTAGTGTCCAAAGGAAAAAATTTGAATGAAATTGAAGCTAGAAAGCGTCAAGCCAAGGAGATGTTGTATATATATATATATATATATATATATATATATATATTAAGGTCAGTTCGGAAACACTTTTATTGTTCTATATCAATGGCATTCATTTTCAATAAGTACTGGGGCGAAGATAAAAACGTGAATACTACCTGTTGACTTCTTTCAAATTCCTACCTATTTTCTCCCCAAACTGAGAATGTATTGCTTATTATCAGACTTTTTATCAGGCGTTTTGTTGTCGTGTTTTCCTTCTACAGTGAATTTCATGTGTTGTGTACGAGTGACAGTGCGACAGACCTCGAAGCCACAATCTCAAACTCTACCACCCACGTGTTCAACGAAACTGATGGTGTCGAAGATGACACGGTGTACCATTGCAGCGTGGCAACGAAGTCTGGAGGGCGAGATAGTGGGAGGGGCCTAGTTGTTCCCGTGACCACTCCTCATATCCGTAAGATTTGAGATACTGCACAGATGTTTTATCAGATGACAATGCAACTCTAGTCTCACCAAGTTGTTTTTTAACACACTCTTAACTGAAAATTAATAATATGACAATATGACTAATATCTTGACCCATTTTGCAAGAGTTGGACTCTTTCTTTGCAAGTAATAACATAGGAGGGACTCAAGAATACGCTTAATGGACGTAGTGAATCAGCAACAGAATTATCTAAGAAAGATTTCCTTTGATTACATGTCATGCCAGTTTACACCGACGCACAAATCCTAAAGGGAATGATGATTAGAGTTACACAACCGACAACGCGTAAATCGATTGGTATACTGCCAAAATGACGAGATGGAAACAAGCGAAGCAGACGAATAGTAGATTGCTTTGTTGTTTACTTCGATATCTTTGCACGTGAAAGTAGGAGCAATAGCACGATATTCTTTATAGTAGGTAAATGATTTTTGAACTTCAGATAAAAGCTTACGTTATAACTAGGTGCGGTCTGGTATTCCAGGAAATTATAAAATATTCCTGTCCTCAGAGCTTTGGTTGCCTTTCTGCTGTGCTATTGCTGCCCCGTTGAATAGTTTGTGGAGTATCAACGCATTCTTTTACTAGTTAATGTTAGAAAACATGACCAGACAAAACAAAGTATTTCGATTACATTCAAATATAAATTTTCTTTTCGCTGTAACTGACCTCTGTTTTATGTACCTTCCATGTTTTTCTCCCCCCCCCCCGCTTCTACCCAACCTCGACCCTACTCTAATGTTGCCTGTGCCTGCTGTCCACTTACGACAAATAGAAACGGACGATGAAGTACCATGGACCATCCTTTCAACGCTGAACATGGATGACTTCGGTAAGAGCTTTCTTTATTTCAGTAAATAAATCCTATGTAATAACAAATAAGCATGTCAAAGATCAGGGATACAAATACGCGTGGAATATTCTAAGAAACGGAAGGGGAGATAGCCGACGTCTGCTTTCCGAACAAATATCGAACCTCTTATTTTTGGCCCATCCATCATCTTTGCAATCAGAGCTTTACAGCGACGGCATATCCTTCGACCTCATATGGTTGACCATTCGTCTTCTTTTTTGAACGACAGATTTATCAAAACGGAAAATTTTTCAAAGCTCTTGTATGCAGCCGCAAAAAAAAAAAAAATGAGAGTATCGTAACAAATACTTTGAACGTGACATTCGAATGCGACCAAGTGCCTATGCTATCATAATTGTGTAACAGCAAACAAGTGTTAAACAGGCGACACATCTTTGCTCTTTTACAAACTGCAAAATCATTGAAATTTGATATTCTCAGTATTTCTCAATGAGCATACGTTTTTATTCATAAAGGCAAAACCATATGCCGTATATACAGTTGAGACTACAATCCCTTCTTTAAGGGACTCCAGTTAAAAAAATAACAGCGCTCTCTTCGTTAATTTACACAGGTATTTATGGACAAGACGCTTTATTCTCCATGACCCATTATGATTTCAGGTAAGTGGATGTGTACTTTTGCGTTTTTGTAACACATTGTCACCCCTTTTTAGTATCAAATGCAGATGACGTACATTTAAACAACAATCCTCATACCTGTCAGTCCGACTTTAATCCCATTATTACAGCGTTGCCACCAACGATTTTACTTCACTGAGCATCTCAGACGAGGTGAGTCCCAGATACGTCATCGATGCGTTTGAAGGGGCGTGGCCTCGTATGATGACAGACAGCCCGGATGACGAGACAATGACGTCATGGTTCAGATCTCACGTGACCAACAGCGTACTCAAATCTACGCTCGTTGTACCC
Source organism: Diadema setosum (assembly GCA_033980235.1). NCBI lineage: Eukaryota > Metazoa > Echinodermata > Echinoidea > Diadematoida > Diadematidae > Diadema > Diadema setosum. The sequence goes on from CM067065.1 coordinate 33,347,985, forward strand.
TGGATAGCCGCTGACTCCCTACACAGGTAAAAATAAACTCACGCGCTCAGTCACATTAAACATGCATGCTCTATTAAATCGTCCATTTTTTACCTCAGTTTTGAAGAGTCACATATCTTTTCAGATAAGTGATGCTACGTGCATAGGTGCATTTCATGTTCTCTCATGAATTCAAATGATGTGGGCGCATAGAAAAAGCAGCCAACTATGATATAGTTTAAAGGGATTGTACAGTACTGCTTGATGTGAGAATTCAACTTATAACGTTTTGCGAGATATTTTGAAACTACTCTCATGAAATGTTAAAAATATTAGGATTCTATAAGGGGAATCAAAAGTATATTTGAGGAAAATCAGTTTTGAAGTGGCTGAGATATCTAGAAACAAGGTACAACAAAGATATCCTAATAAAAGTCGTACCAATGATGTCAATTTTATCATGCTCGCTTTTTGGATATCTTAACCATTTCAAGGCCAATTTCCATCAAATAAGCGTTAAATCTTTGAAATTACATGCTCTTTCATTTTTTATTAGAGGTTTCTCGTTATCTCACACACAAAAAAGTTACAAACCTAAATCCTCATCCCAACCAGCACTGTTCAGTCCCTTTAAGGTACTTCACTTCAACTAAGCTGTTGCCACTTTTGTTCTTGCTCCTTAACAAAAGACTGTGGAAATCGAATTATTTTCCAATCGACGGAAAAGGCTTTGGAGATGAAGGACAACTTGACTGCGAGCTTGTCAGCAGAAATATGAGGTGGGTTCCCGTATAATACTCCATCTACATTGTATAATCCGTATTGTTTCGTTATCTAGAATTGCATGCTTAGCACTAAGTTTGCTTCTATGCAGTATAGTATGTAAAAGTTTTGTACGTCATGTATGCGTGTATGTATTACTCTAAATACGTGTGTATGCATGTGTGTGTGTGTGTGTGTATTGACTGTGTTAAACAGCTGCTATCTTTGGAAGATATGAACGTAGTCTGGATGTTCGCTGGATTCATTCTCCTGCCATAGTTTAATTCTAGCAACAGGGAATTTGAAAACGGGTAGTTCGGTGCTTTTCTGTTGTCGACTGCGCGGGCTTTCTTTTTTTTTTTTTTTGCGATGGGGCTTCTTCAAATCCATGGCGGGAGTTCTCTTACGAACAGCCTGCTCAACCGGTTGAAAATAGCACAAAATTACCATAATGCCATGTCCGCATGTGCATGTGTATGCATGTATACAACATGTATATTGACTGCTCTGTGAAGCCGTTATCATAAGAATAATAATAATAGTAATAATAATAGTAATAATAATAGGAAATATTTATTTAGCGGTTAATACAATATGTTTCGAAGCGCTTTACAATTATCAAAAATGATCTTACGAAGATGTGAATGTAGTAGAGACCATTTACCAGTGAAAAGATCGCATCGTTTCATTCTAGCCAAGTCAACAGCAAGTCACATTCTTCAATGATACTAACTTAGAGATGTCAAGGTATGTTGCTTACAATCTCATAAATTCGATTCTCGCTACGTTTATTGCGTGATTACATTCTGACTAACCATCGCCGAGTATTCTTGTAGACTATTATGAAGAGTTTTCTAACAAGAAGAGCTAATTCTATTCTTGTTAAATTGAGATATTTTTGTGGTTAATGCTGCTAGAAATTCTAAAAGAATAATAAGAAAATACAGAAAAATTATTAATAACCTTTCGAATATTCCTTTTTATTTCCCAAGTGAGGTATTACTGGGAAGGTTTGATTTTGCTCAATCTGATGATGGACTTATTTGAAATGTTTGAAATGGCACTAAGCTCATTTTGCAATAAAACTCTTCATATTCATATCATATCTTCCTTCCTCCAGATTCACCACGGTTCTGCGTACCAGTTTCCACTACACGGGGGTAGAGCTGATAAGGCTTGGTGGGGGTGACGAACTATGGCTCTTCATCGACCGCCGATTCGTTCTCCAGATCATAAACGACGACGTCGACGTCGTGAAGTGCGCAAAGATATCCCTTGTCGATGCTCACGGCAAGTACATAATGGCCGGTGTTAATTTTTTTTTCTTTATTATCATTATAGCTCAATATTTTGAATGGTGATATGTTTTGTCCCTATAGTACATTGCACACAAGTAATAAATTAAAACTGCAGGTGTTTTCTTTTTGACACCCTTTTTAAATGCGAACGTTACCCTTTTTCTGTGATATTATGAAAACACGTTTTAATTAGATATGTTTCCTTCGGGTGGTACACATGGTAATCATATCGATGATGCACGAATAAATCTATCGTCGGTTTATGGGGACCGTTAGTTTGTAGAATTAAGTTTTTCACTTCATATTTGTATTCGTTTCCAAACAATATACATATTTTATCAAAACTTATGGGGAACATCGTAACTTGCAATCACTTGGAAGTCGTGGGGATTTTAGTGAATACAGGACTGACTCATATTTAGGGAGACTCTATCATACCTTAGATGGTCTTGACGCTTTTATTCATTCATGCACTACATAAAGTACAAACACTTATGTTATATTACCGTATGACTATCTACATATGAAGAGTTTGTTTGCAAAAACCGATAAGTCCAATTTTGAAATACAGTCTCTGTCATAAAGTACAAAATAATACCTTTTAAATGATATATTTGTCACTACATATAAAGGTACGTTTTTGAAGTTATGGTCAAAAGATTCAAAAAATTTCTTATTATTCTCTTTATTTTTCTTGACCTTTAATCGCAAATATCTCCATTTGGCAAATATGGACTTATCGGTTTTTGCGAAAAAAAAAACTCTTCATATTACAAAGAAAGCTGAAATATCTACAGTTCAGCCGTCGGATATGCTGTTTTGTTTTTTCTCTTTTTATTTTTTTTTGTTTTGACATATTTTATCTCTGTCTTTTTGAAACATATATCGCAGTTAAATGGACTAAATTTAGGCAACGTTTAGGAATTTTGGCCTATGTATCTACAAGTGGATTTGTGTTTCTTGACCGATGGCATACAAAATTATGATTACTATGCAAAAGAACGGCCTGTGGAAAATCTGCTTCCAGAAAGCAATGGCAAAAGAATGTAAATATAAGCCTATTTTTTCAAGAACAGTCGGACAATTCATAGTAGGCCTATCTGGTGTTTATTACTAGTATCTTGGATTAAATCGCTACATCTTGTCGATTTTAGGTAGAGGCGCCATCAACGTCAGACGAGGGACAGTCGCTAATGAAAGATGCGTGCTCGACGCACATGAACCCAACGAAACCGTAGAGGCAGCGTTTAAGGTTTGAAATAAACTAATTTGATTTGAACTCTTTCTCAGGTGTCTTTGTTTTCTCAGTTTTTGTGGTTATGTTTCTCTCTTTCTTGACTTTCTTTATTAAACATAATGTGTGTCAGCACATTAACTAAGACACTAAAAAAGAAAATCAATGAAAGATCATATTTGTCTTTGGAAAATTATGTGCGAAACATGAAAATAGAACGTCGCCAAATTACCAGCGACCTGTTCTTTCATCATTTTCATAATTGAGCATAATGAGAAATAATTGCATGAAATGACTGATCTTTAAGATATGTGTATGTACATTGGACTGTATATACACTCACATACACTGTAATTATATTCTTGCACTTCTTTAAACGACATTTTGAAGGGCTGTTTTAAAGATAAGTTTTGGTTGACCGTCTTACTCGGAGTTAAACTTATTTGTAATGATGAAGTATTAATAGCAGAAGTTGCCAGCTATATGCACTCATTATGCATCAATCCCCCCCCCCCTGTATTATCTTCTCATTGCCTTTGACTTGTGTATCTAAACCAAGCGTCCAGCATGTACCTATTGATTGTCAATGGTTGTAAATATGACTCAACTGACATTATCATGCTTTATTTCCTAGGTCGGGGATGCATATCGCTTCGAACTGTTCATGACTGAGCGATCTTACTGCTCATCCGAGTTCTTTTTCGAGTTCAAGTACGTCGACTTTCCCAGCATTGACGAGCCCGACATCGACTACACGTTCCATGTGAACGAGTGGGCTGACATCGGAATGAGTGTGGGTACCATCACGATCACGGAGTTCTTCGACGACAACCAGACATACCTCGGGGAAGTGTTCAGAAGCGACAGTGATAGTGAGTGAAAACTTACTATGGTCTGATCTTCGATTCTTCAGGGGAAATCGAATTTTAGTTGTGACAGTTACTCAAGCTTATACTTCATATTCAGTAGAAATATTTATGTCCTTGAACCTGAAAATAGTCACGATCTTCTTGCTTGTTATTGTTGCTGTTGTCTGTCTTTGAGCGTTAGTGTGATGGCAATAAATATGGAGAAAACATTGATATGAAGTAACTAATAGTCTAACTATCCAGAGAAAATATAAGCTTCCGTTAAATGTAGAGTATAAGTCAAATGCACTTAAAGCAAAGGATTTGGGGGTCAATTTAGGATTGGACATTAATACAAGGTTGACTGTACAGTAAACATTACTCTTTCATTTGAAGAACAATGACGAGGAAACAAAGACGCTCAACTAAGACTAGAAAGACGGTCAGGAAGAAAAAGAACAGAGCATGAAGGTCAATGAAAAGAAAAAAAATAATGAAGAAAGGAAGGGCAAAGAAGAGAAACAGAAACATTGAAAAGGAGATAGATGACAGAAAAAAAAATACATTGTGATGTGGCACTCTATATTGGTTCAACATATTATTTTTCAGCTGAGAGGCCAGAGTTGGCGGTAAGACCTATCAATGAATCGTGGCCTGAATTCAAACCTCAGAGCCTTCCATTTCTTGACACCACGTGGATGGACAGCGTTGACGATCAGCTGTTTCTTCCCTGTGTACCACGTGAGTGAATCAAGTTGATCTTTACTCATGGCATGGAATATGCCTAGATTTCCATTTGTTGTATTACATCGTAATTACTATTTCCTCTGAGATCTGATTGATGAACATAAGCAGGTAGTTCCTTAAGCCGCCAGTATTACTCTGAGTAATGTGATATCCAACTAACTCCTAGGATATTTATTGCATGAAATAATTTCATAGTTTGATATTATATAGTTAAATTGGAATAATCATTATGTACTGTGTATTTCAGTAAGTTTTATTGGTGACAGATTAGATGTTTTTTTTTTTCAAATTCTTGAATCTGTAAAAAAAAAAAAAAAAAAGCCACCTTTGAAAAAGAAACAGGAACACTTGTCTTCTGAAAACTACTTAGTTGCTTATTCAACTGCCACTTTGGGAGTTTCCAACAAAATTCTGCAGGTGACCAACTGACGCACAAAGTTTTATGAACATTTAGAGGCTAAATACAGAATAAAAGAAAAGATTTATTGTACCAATGGAACCCAAGCTTATGAACTACTGACAAATTGAGATCATCGTATTTTACAAAGATACAACATCAATCCACAGCATTGGTAGATGCGGTCATTATGAAATATGCACATGTACAATCACTGCTCACGTGGACTTCTAGATTAATTAAAAGTTCTATGGCTGCTGATATTTTGTCCGTGTAGAATACATCTGTGAGGACGCCGTGTGTCAAAATGGCGGGACATGTTACAGCAACGGACTCTCGTATTTCTGCTTGTGTGGTGGTACATGGACTGGCCAAAACTGCTCTGAAGGTAAGGACTCGTACAGTTAATCATAATATGAATCTGCTATATACTGTGCATACAAAATTCGAAATTTCGTATTTCCCATGCGTCGCATAAGGAGCTTTATCCCCCCCCCCCCCCCCACACACACAAGAAAGGATTAAAAATCAAACACAAAACAAGAAAAAATCTAAGTAGGCCTATAGTAACTGCATGAAGGGAAAAAAAACAGGTTTAATTGAGGATTTCACAAAAAGAGCAATACATCGATTTGTCTTCCAGTAAAAATTACACCTATAAAAGTCTGATTACATGAACCCCCAGTTATATCAGCTCTCAAAAGATTGCGGCGTTTAAGTTCAGAATCCGAGTACTTTCAGCAAGTGGCACAAAATAAATGAATAAATATAGTAAGAGTTTGTTCGCAAAAACCGATAAGTCCATATTTGCCAAATGGAGATATTTGCGATTAAAGGTCAAGAAAAATAAAGAGAATAATAAGAAAATTTTTGCTTCTTTTGACCATAACTTCAAAAATTTTCCTTTATATGTATTGACCATTATATCATTTAAAAGGTACTATTTTGTACTTTATGACAGAGACCGTACTTCAAAATCTTCAAAAATTGACTTATCGGTTTTTGCGAACAAACTCTTCTTGTTGCGTGTATTTGTCCGCAGGAAACATAGCCGAAATAATGTGCCAACAGACGGACGTTAATTGCTGATTTTATGCATCAGATTCCATGTGGTCATTAACAAAGCTCATTCTTAATTTGATGTTGCGGTATTCCATTTGTTTTCTTCTCGCAGATTCCCGTGATCTGAACGAGGTTACAACCATTGCGAATCGTACCATCGCACTAGTTACCAATACCCATTTTGATCGTGAAAACACGTCGGTCTTTATCGTGAAAGTCCGGATCGCAATGTCATCCAACCAATCAAATTACGTTGACTTGTTCATCGAGGTAATGGAGACTAAAATGTAGGGGTGCCTTGAGTAATTCCCGTTATAAGGAAGTTTTATTATCAACTTTGCTTACAGGTTTTTTTTTTCAGCACGATTGCAACTGTCATCGATGTTGATAATGTATTTGATGATAATTTGATAATATTAGCTAAGACTGTAATTGTGGCAATACATTTTCAATAACTTAACGCTAAGGGATGAATAAACAACAACAACAAACGTTGAATCGGCTATTACAATCGAGAGACAATTAGTCGCTAAAATCCAATATGCAGAAATGATTGAAACTGGTGAATAGAAGTTCATCGTATAAATTTTTTTCAACGTTCTCTTGTGACGTTGTGTGATTTGATTCGTTTGATTTTCCCCAATTTTAAAGGTGCATGTGGATGACGCTAATGACAACTGCCCCGAATTTAGCGTTGAGGGCGCCATGTCATTCTACCCAATTCCGCCTTTCCAGAGTTACATCGGCAACGTCAGTGCCACGGACTATCTAGACATCGGAGTCAACTCAGAACTGACGTATTACGCAGAGCCTGGTGGTGCTACGTAAGACTAGACTTGCCTTCTAAGAAAGTTCAATTTCCACAAAATATTCCCATTAATCTATTGGAAAGGGGTTGCTCGTAAAAGGGCGTTTAGTCTATGCTTGTTTTGTTTTCGTTTTGTTTTTCGTGCGTTTCGTTCGTTCGTTCTTTTCTTAAAGGACCTTACGATACCGGTGAAATTGAGATTTGAAATTGAGAAGTAAAAATCTGATTTATTAATAGTGCTTTCAAAATAACATTCCCATCAAAACATTGTCAATAAACAGTTGCACAACAGATGAATAATTTTGGGCTACATAAACATCATGTTTTTCATTTTTACTGATTTTACTTGCTTCAATCAATCAAGTTAGCAATAACAACAAAATAAGTTACAGTTAGAGGCTGCTATCTCATTTTCATGTGGGTGCATGCGGATGTGCTTGCATGTATACATTTTATCTTTCATGTCTCTCGTATGTGTTGTTCTCAACGACTATTTCAGAAGAATAGCAGACTCCTACATGTACGTTGTCGCCATTCGCATTGCGGCCATAGATGCAGGTGCGCCACCTCGCGGTACAGTCCTTATAGTCAACATGACACTCAGCAAAACCTGCGTCTATGACGCGGAAGGTGAACGCACACCAATGCGCATAACAATGGACGAAAACGGATCTTACGGTATCGAAGTCCCACAGTACTATCTGTACAGTTACGGTACGTATTGCCATGTTAGTGTAAGATGGCTATAATATTCGTAATTTTCCACACTTGAACGCACTTTCTTTATCAACATAATTATTATACACCCTAGCCATCACATCGAGGGCTTTTGATTTTATTAGCAGTCTCCGTATACTTATTTGAGTTATGTATAAGATAACAAAACCTATCAAAAAGAAAATGCATACTTGTATCTAGATTGCCTACATAACCCAAAGAGAAAGAGGCTCTGAGATAAATCATTTTTACTCTTTATGTGCCATGGTGTAAACCCCCTGTGTGCCACATTATTCTGAGATAGTCAACGGAGTTGCAAAAATGTACCTTGTGAAAACGTTGTGTTTTTAAACCGCCCTCGACGTTCAATGTTCGCAGATTGCCGTCATCCGCTTGGCATGCAGTCTCGCATGATCAGCTTCGATCGGGTGACAGCATCCGACCAAGGAATCGAAGGTCATGACCCGGATGAAGCTCGACTACACCTACGACCCTATGGCAGGTACGGGTCAGGTAAGAATTTTAAAAGGGTACTATTCCAAAGCTTCTTGTTTTTTCTTTTTCTATTTCTGGTAATATAACAAATACACCACTAATAAGTTACAGTATGTATCACCATGGTCACAACTGCTTTTATCTCAAAACTTCCTACCTTATATTCCACTAAAGCTGCAAAAAAAAAAAATAGAATAAAAAGTATGTACTATAATGACGTTAGGTTTTGTTTACTAATCATAACTGCCAAGCCAGGTATCTCTTGCTATTTTACATGAGAGGCATCAAAGGAAAGGTCCTATTTTGTTCTTTTGTGGTGAATGGACTTACTTTAAGATGTGAAGAAAAAAAAATCTCCGTAAAGCCCAGTTTCCGATCGAACTCTTCATAATATATCTAGCGCCGATTTGTGTATAGAAATGTGGCTTCTAAATCTTGATTGGTCAATGTTGTGACAAATCCCGACAGGTTGGATACCAAGTGTCTCAGACACCAACCAGTGGATCCAGGCTACCATGCTAGAGATCACTCTCTTCAGAGGAATACAGACCCAGGGGAGTAGTGACGTAGAAGCCTGGGTAGAGTCTTTCAAACTCAAGTATTCCAATGACACCATAGTCTGGACATCAGTCACCACATTTGACAACGGATCAGAGGTAAGTTCATTATTACATGTATTTCATTTTCTTTAACGCTGCAACAGCAAGACATACAATCTGTGCACATATCTGCTTCATAGAAGAATGATACCGCACTACAAAAAACAACATAAGACAATGTCAATGAGCTTGATATTCCTCTGAATAGAAAAAAACATGAGTTGATCTATTGATATTTTCGATAATATTTGTGATAACTACAATGCCCTTTTGAAATGTTCGACTGTTTTCCTAATATTGGACAATTAACCTGAGCTATATTGGAAACCCATTTAGTTCACATTATGTGAGACAATACATGCCTTATAAAGCTGATGTATTTTATAGATTTATGCTTTCTAAAGTACTCGATTTCCGACGATAATGGGGTGTTTTGTTGGGTCGGAATTATGACGGATATCCACTCATTTTAATGTACTGTTGTGGTGAATTCGGTCATTTTAATCCTTCTGCAACATTCCACAATTGTTGTTTGGTTTTGTTGGTCAGGTGTTCAGCGGTAATGTTGATCAGATCTCCACGGTATCCCACTCTTTCCCCGATGCGTATGGACTGGTCTTCCGCATCACTCCGCTCACCTGGCATCTACAAATCGGGCTCCGCTTCGAACTCATCGGCTGCACGAATGTTAGGATGTTCAAACGTGAGCAAGCGCATTAAAAACCTGGATTACAATGCCATCATCCTTTCATTACGAGAATTAGGTGTGACTGACATTCAATTTGATGAAGAATTGGCCTATTTCAGTGGTTGTAGAATCTCAATATGTGTTACGTTTTTTACTCCTACTGTCTCATGCAATATATGCAGGAGTACAGTTTATTTCCATTCACTAATGACACATTAAACTATCATCTCAATTTTGAAATGCAAAAACTTTTTGCAGGGGTTATTTGCAACAAGCCTCTTGTTTGCTTTTTATGATCCCTCCATTGAAAATGTATAAATTGTGCCGAGGCGATTGTATTTTGATATTAATTTTGTAAATGTTATGTTTTGAAATTGAAATGAATGAATAAATGAATGAATGTATGTATGCATGGCATGACATGACATGACATGTCATGCCATGTCAAGATTAACATCAAATCATATCTATTCAGATCAAGTGGACTGCGTGCGCTGTGAGACGACGTACTACTGTCCCGGGAATGGTTCGCGATACACGTGCGGCCGGTGCGACCCTCCATCGGACCAATGTGATCGCTCACCGGTCGAGCATTCCTACGGACATGCGTCCGAGTGCAGCCCCTGCCCAGAGGGCCACGTAAGTTAGTTATCGGTATTAGATGTAAACTTGTTTTCCATTTTTACGCTTTTTTTTTATGTCATCTCTCCCTTCCTATGTCATATTCTCCAACTTTCTTTTTGTCGTATACCTTTCTTTATGATTTTCTCATGAATAGCACTGTTGTTCGTTTCACTTTGAATTTCGATAGATACTCTAGTATCATCGAATTGCATAATAGTGATACTGTAATTTCATTTCAGATGAATTTGATATTGTTTGCAAATGAACAGGAGAAGAGTGAGAAAAGGGGTTGACATAGGCCCCTATATATTATAAAAAAAAGAGCGCGACAAGAATATTGTTAACAAAATAAATGTTTCATACAAAAAGACCCTGCGCAATTGAAAGTGATTTCTTCCTTAAGTTGAAATGACAGTAGTCTAACTCCAAGATTGATAGATAGTAGAACACAAGTGATGGATTGTAACCATTACAACGGCGATAGCCTTAACTTCGTTGTTATAACAACAACAAAATAATTAATTCATCCCGTTACCTCACAGATTTGCCACGATGGCTACGCTTGGTTGTGTCCACCGTACACATACGCCGTTTGCAACGAGACGGTGAGTATCATAATCCCATGAACAATAATTTATTGCGATGAAAGCGATATTTTTTGTTTTCGAAATAATCATTACAGAGTGGTTGGATTTCTGCCTCTGTCAACAAGGTGGTTATCTTCTTTAACTTTTCATTTGTGTGTGTACACTCAGATCATCTATCTATCCATACATCTGTCTATTTATCTATCTACTCATCTATTAAATCCGTGCCCCCCTAAAATGTCTATCATTTCTGCAGCACTGTGCAAAAGATTGCTTCGACTGCCCGCCAGGCTCGGCTTGTTTTGACGGTGTGAAGATCGACTGTAAGCCAGGCTTTTACTCCGTGGGTTACGGACAAGGTAAGTGCCCCCCCCCCCCTATATTAAAGCAATAAATGTCTGTTTGTCTGTGGGTTTTTGTTTGTTTGTTTGTTTGTTTTTGTTTTTTGCTTTTGGGGTTTTTTTTTGGGGGGGGGGGGGGTTGGGGAGGGGTCGGAGAGAGGGTGGGTGAGAAATAACTGTTTGCAGTAACTTATTGAGTTTGCGACTTTTGGGGTCATGATACACTACAGTGACGTATTTAAGTCATTGTATTAATATTACGTATTGAAGGTTTTCATATTGATTTCTTCTCAGATTTAACGAAAAGTAAAAAAAGAAAAATGCAAAGAACGCCATAACAGCTTCACAGAAAGAGCAGCTAATTGTATTGAGCATACTCAATCTCGAAACTAAAGACTTGCCAAACTCATACCCAGGAAGTTACGAAAAGTACTTTCAGGGAAGTACTACAGCATCATGACCCTTGGTCACATGGGTGGTACTTACCGTGTTTTGTTCATATCGACAGACGAGTGCCTCCCGTGTCAGGACGGCTCGTACCAGCCGCTTTCCCGCCAGACTTCGTGCCACTGTTGTCCGCCCGGGTTCTACAGCACGGAGGGAAAGACGGAGTGCGCCCCCTGTAAGGTCAACCAGTTCTCAGACAACGAGTGTAGCACGTGCCAAACATGCACCTCGGCCGACGAGTGTAAGTCTGATATCGATATAAAAATCGATCAGTAACAAAAATCTTCATGAGAGAGCCATCAATTTATTGCGCAATTATGAGTGTATTATTCTATGCAATCATAAAACAGTTTTATCACAAGAAACTGAGTCACTTCATGCACTCAATTATACCTTCATCGAAAGAGGAATACTTTGTCCCCCCCCCCCCTCCTCTTTTTTTTTTTGGGGGGGGGGGGGCCTTGATCACGACTCTCACTTGGTTTGATGAGCAGTACTGAGTCATCACCCCTAACATGCCTATCGAGTATCGATATAGGATTGCCTTGAGAACTTCACCTTTATAAATGTATTTTCAAGACTTTCATCTTTGTATTATTATATAAAAATCAAAATATTCATATTACAACATGTTACTCACGTGCCAACGTCGTACACGATCAATTTAACAGTACTGGCGACAAGTTTGTATATTCTCATGACGTTTCCTATCGAAATGACAGGAACAAACTTGAGTTTCTCAACTTACAGCCTTGTTCAAATAATTATATTATAGTTTGTACCAGTTTTATCTTGCTTTGTATGTTTGCTTTGGTGTTTGTTGTTGGTGGTTTTTTCTTCTTCTTTCGTACATGGTGGGCTGAATAATTTCGTAGAAATGGCTATTTTTGTATGCATGGCAACGGTTATGACACTCTGCAGAGTCCCGGAAAAGGGAACTCTAAGTACCCACAGGATCACTGAAAAACGCACACGCGTGCGTACATGGTAAGCCAATCAAACCGTAATAGACGTCAATAACATGATGTTGAATTTCACAGGTCCATGCTTGCAACAGCCCGGACCGTGTATTGAAGGTGTGCGATGTGTTAACGTTGGGGGCGGCACACACCGTTGCTTGGACTGTCCGCCGGGATATAACGGCACAGAAGGCAACTGTGCTGATATTGATGAGGTAAGAACTGTCGAGATTGTAGATAATTACATAGAGAACATAATATTCATCATAGCATTCCTCCAGTTGAGGTGAACGCATCTATAATTTGAATCCAAACACGTCAGATGTGTGAAGGGGGGAAACGTCACGATTAAGTTAATAAGTGTGTACATTAACTTTTAGAAGTAGCAATCGCAAACACTATTAACACGCAAACAATATATGTTTGTATAATAAATCTCCCCTTCAAAAGGTAAATATAAATTAAACGTACAGGGAAAAATGCACATGATATTTGGAGTTGTAGCTTCAGGCGACTCCGGTTAGAACGAAGTCCTCGGGACCGGCAGTTTTCTTCCGTTATATCGAAAATATCGTTAAGAGTCGAATAAAGAAATTAACACAAGGACATAGAAGCGATAATTCTGGAACCTGAATTTTTACTTTGTTACAAAAAACGAATCTCGTTGTAACCGTGTTCGTTATGATGGAAATGCACTTTACATTAGAAAATATGAACTCTTCCGTGGCTTTCATCTGATCTACTTGTGTTTAGTGTGCCGTTGACAACCCGTGCTGGGAGCCGGCAAAATGCCTCAACCTCGTGCCCGGATACGTCTGCGGACGCTGTCCCGCTGGGTACGAGGGTGAGGTCACCCACGGCTACGGGCTGGAACACGCGAGAAACTTTCGACAGGTAACGTCAGAAAGACAAAAAAAAAGTGCACTGTTTGTTTGCAAAATGAATTATTACTGGATAATCGTTGACATACTGAGCGTTACAAAAGTTTGTTATGGTTTATTAGCTGAGGTGATGGGTTTATCCATCCTGGTAAAGAGCCAATAAAACTCCATTTTAAGACCCAATCCAATATGTTAGATTTTGACTCAGTTGAACATTGAGGAAACTTGACAACACGTTGCCTAAAATATTTTCCCATTGCTGTGACAAATGTTTAGAAAAGAGCTCTTCCAATGAGGAAAAACATAAAGATTTATCAGGTCTATTTGTTTGACCGGATGCGGTCTTCACCATGTTCACCGTTTTTGTCCGTTTGTTTCGTGTATGCAAATGTTTATAGTAGAAAGCATAATAATTTTTGAATAAATAAGTGAAAGTTTAATTCGTGCAATAAAAAGAAGAGTATTATCTGTTTTCTTACTCACCTATTACTTTTCGACCGTCAGTTGATGGAAATGAAAATAAATTTGAATCTTTGAATCTTGAATCTTTACTCATTTGGCATTAAGTCAGATCACCTTCAAGACAAGTAAGAAATGTACATCATCAAACCGGCGGCGTGGGGCCTGTTGCATAAAACTTTTTTGTTGCTTTTGTAGTTGCATTAAATTGTCTTTGAGGAAAATCTGGTAATAAAAGAAATGAAAACCCAAGTCAGTATGATTATTTTATTTTCTTTAAAGGGGGGGTGTCTATGAAAAAGTAGCCTAAAGTTTCTGAGGGAAAGAAAATTTTATGCAAACAGACCCCAGGTTTCAAGTAGGTAATGATATATGACAATTATTTGCCCGATTATTTCCAGGTCTGTGTTGACGTTGACAAATGTCGCGTTTCTAATGGTGGGTGCCATCCGAATGCCGAGTGCATAAATACGCAGGTGAGATTCGCGCGTATATTCCTCTCGTGACTGCACACAACTGATTTTATGTCGTGTGAGGAGTCATCACATTATTATCATGTTCAGTGGTTTGTATGATTCGTTACATCTGTGTGTGCGTCTATGCGAAGGAGCAGTTATGTATTGTAGAATAGACCGTCATGATCGTTTATTAGTAAACTGTTTCCAACGTTTGTTATTAAGATGGCTGACAACAATTTTGCTTTCCTTTTTTAAGGATTTTTAATCGCCGGTAGTTGTTCAACTTTAGATTTCAACTTCAAATCAGACAGGAATGTAAATTTACTCTTAAATATTTCATAATTGTAAAATAGTGATAGGTTATCCGGCCACACATCGGACATGTAAGATCAGTTTCCGATTAGGTAAAGTGAAAACCAACCAAATGAGGTAGTACTTAAGAAGCTAACGTGCATGCGAGGTATCACGAGTCCGATTGTTTCAAGTCTCCTTAGAGTTAAATGAAGGACTGGACGGTAAGAATAACTGTTTCTTACTTTACGATCTCTGTCGCCAGTGCACAATAGGCGGGAGCTCGAGATTTCAAGCCCGTGGTCTCATAATGTACCGAAAATCGAAAGTATTACGAGCCACAAAAGCCATCCATGACATCCGCCTCAGTCTAAGATATAAAAAGAGTTCTCATACATTACTTGCGTCGTGTGAATATAGGATAAAAACTAATTATACTTCCATTGTCCTTGTATTTCCTCCCCGATGGTGAACTTCTCCCAGGGAGGGCATAAGTGCGGCTCCTGTCTCCATGGTTACGTCGGAACCAACGAGGAGGGCTGCTTCCTGCCCGTAGACCACTGCGCTGACGACTCTAATGAGTGCGACCCCAACGCCATCTGCACGTACACGGGATCAGGAACTTACTACTGCGAGGTATTAACGTGCTTCCGATGAATCCAACTTTATAAGAGCACTGTAACTGGCCAAACGGCCATAACTGGGGGCTGCCAAAGAAGAACAAAGTCACTTCCAGTCATGGGTTATTCAGCGAGTCACGTGCGGTATTACATTATGCCACTGCATTACTCTTCTTTTTGAGTGAGGAATACTTGAAGTCCCGAGTTAGAAATCACTGTATAAAACAGTACCCAAACCGATTTGGTCCATACTGACCTGCGCTTTTTTTTTTTTATCTTGCCCTCCCTGTTCAGGATTATCGTCATTGTATGTCAAGCATTTTGCTTTACAACACGTTATCCTGGGAGTATATTATATTTGCCATATTTAGAATATGCGTACTTGTGCGTTTATTTCATTCATGTCATGAGCACGAGGTATTCATGCCGGCCGTCATCGCACACTCTTGCAAACTGCAAATTGAGGATTTCTTTATTGAAGTAGAAGCATAGATTCACCACCAGGTTACAGGAACAAAATAATGTGCAAATGTTGACGTAATACCCACATCACCATGATAAATTATGTAGTTTGATGTAATTGTCGGTAGAGAGCAAGATTAAAAGATGGCTAGTAAGGAGGATAGAGAGATGGATTTATGTCAAGAGAAGTAGAATAATGATGGTGACGTTATGTAGATAAAAATAATTATGACAGTTGTTATTATCACTATACCGTGTAACGACGTAATAACGGCACATACCTTCGCAGCCTTACTGAGATAGAAGCAGTCTTCTAATACAATCAAATCCAATCTGTACTTGATAGTAAACTGTCAGTCTTCCTGAGATTTTCTTTCGTATTCCATCATTTTTTTAAATCAAGCATAAGAGCCGAATTGTTATTTATATAATCTAAGCTTTGTAACTCTGCACAGTTAGTTGAATAAAACAAAAAAGATAGTGAAATAAAAAATTGTTACAAGGCATATTATGTTCAGAGGCCGTTGTCCAAGTCAAGCGTTTTGCTTATTGATAACGGTCCCCTCCACCTGCACATCTGTACACTTAAAGATCTGTAATAAAATTTATGTATTATTTCACGTGATTATATATTTGTAATGTGAAATTTTGTTTATATTTTAATGACTTGTGAATAATATGTTCGATATTGTTATACTCATTTTCTGTTATGTACAAGTGGAGAAATAAAACTTACTGAAACTAAAACTGAAACATCCGGCCTTCCTTGTCTGGTTTCCCTGACACTGACAGTGCGATGCCGACATGGGCTGGGCCGGGGACGGCTTTGTGTGTGGTCGAGATGAAGACCTGGACGGGCAGGTGGATACGAGGCTTGTGTGCCGACAGCCGAACGACACTCGCTGTGTACCGGACAACTGCCCCGGGTATCCAAACAGCGGGCAAGAAGACGCCGACGATGACAAGACTGGCGACTCTTGCGACCCCGATGCCGACAACGACTTCATCAAGAACGATGAGGTCTGTTTGTCAAACCTTAATGTAACGTTAACCGTTCTTGTTACACCTATCATAAATCTAATTTGCTGTCAAAGTAGCAAGTAGTTTTTCAGGTATAGTGAAGCAATTTGTACAGATCTTAAAATCTTTTAGACATTACAACTATGCAATTATGTATAGATAGATGATGCTGCACACGCAATTTTCCAAAGTAGTAATTTTGTTCTTAGTATTAACATGTTTCTGAATCTCCCTGGAGAATCATTAATATTGTATTAATGTTGATATGATTTGATGTTAAAACTTTTGTTTTATGATTTTTGAACTCAGGACAACTGCCCTCTAGTGTCCAATTTTGACCAGGCAAACAGCGATGGAGATCGGGTCGGCGATGCTTGCGACAATTGTCCGGGAACATCAAATACCAAGCAGGATAACGATGACGATGACGCAACCGGGAACGCATGCGACACCGACGACGACAATGATGGTATGTAAATACAAAGCATTCAAACATATGATAGGACATGAACTGAAGTATGTATAGGTCATACTCTCTTGCATGCCCAAAACAACAACAACAAAATATATTGCAGTATCAGATTCGTATTCCCTTCACGAGTATTATTCAATTCAATTCAAATGATTTTATTTCCAGAAAACAAAGCAATATACATAACGCTTACATGAGTACATGATATTTTAAGGAACTTTGAATCACAAAAGTTTCAAAAAAACATGGATAAAACATTTAATAAAATCAACTTCGTTTTTTAAACAAATGAACGAATAAGCAATTTACAATTATTCACAATATCATTCACAATTATGCACAACATAATGACAATAGTAGTTTGAACACGATTTTCCTATAAAACCATATTGATTAAAAGTGTCATACAAAATCCAATAGTTATTGTCCATGGAATAAATTCAAATACACGAGTAGTGGAATTCGGTGCTTTCACATTGCCCACTTCCCATTACAGATAATCTCATAACCGTCTTTATAGTTTTTGCACGATTTATTGAAAGCCACCTGATTTTCGAAGTGAGTGTCTTTAATTTCTGCCGGATATTCTCTGGTATATCTGCTGGTCTTGTTCTTGTTTCTTCTTCTTCTTCTTTTCCATTTTCCAGGCATCATTGACGGCTCGGATAACTGTCCGACAAAGCCGAACTCTGATCAGACTGACACAGATGGTGATGGCGTGGGAGACGCGTGTGACAACTGCCCCTTAGTGGCAAGCGACGGACAGGCGGATTCCAACAAGAATGGCTACGGAAACGCGTGCGATGATGATTCAAACATTGATGAGTAAGCGTTACTAATCATTCAAGGTGGCCTCCATTTTGTTTAGCATGAAATGTAATTGTTGTCCAAAGTACTTCACTGACATTCATGTATTTCTTTGTCGACTCATAACAGCGAAAATTAGATTGTACCGAGAATATTACACTGATCTGCGAGCTACACCTTTGCGTTGACAATGAAACTGCCACGATGATAGTTGCCAGACGAGTACTTAGTAACACTCATTTCTACATAACATCACACAGGATTTTAGATTTCAAGAATTTCTACTCTTTTGATTACTGTTTAATACTTCGTATCTCTATTAAACTACTTCTCCAACGTACTTTACCGATTCGAGCGGTATGCACACTGGATACGCCTACGAATATACACAAACAGACGTAAAATGTGTGATCATAAAATACCACACAAGAAGTCATTATAAAAGCGATGCATCCAACCTGAATGGAGTTAATTTCATTTGTATACAAGCAAACATCAAACTTTCAGCTAACTGATGAACGTACAAATCATAATAGCTAATTACACAGGCGTCCCTGTGCTAGTTGCCACATCATCATCGAGGAATAGGTCTAATATTGTTTCGTTTCATAATTACTACAATTTACTACTCACGAGGGGACTGCATTCTACAAGCTTGGCTTTTTAGCAGTCCCCTCCGTTTCAGACTTTTTCTTTGTTATGATTCAGTCACATTTTTGTCCATGTATTCCTTCATCTAAAGTTATGTTTATTGTCTCATTGTAAACAAATGACGTGCATTTCAATCTCATTTGGATATGCAAAAGTTGCATTGTACTTAACTTTGTTTATATGCAATTGTTATATTGTATACTTTCGTCGGAAATGAAATAAAATGAAATAAATGAAACTGAATAAATCATGTACCGCACCGTGTAACCTATCATTGCGTAGTTGAAAGACGAAATGCACGGTGTCGAGTAAATGTTACAAATGCCTACGACATTGCTCTTTCCTTTCTTTTGTTTTCCATGTTTCACAATAAAGGGACGGTGACGGAGCATACGACTATGATGATAACTGTCCTAGCGTGCAGAATGGCGACCAAACGGACACGGACGATGACGGAATAGGTGAACACAAATTACGCAGACACTTTCTCACTTTTGTTCCTGACATAATCAATATGATTATACTAGCTTGGTTATTGTTCGAATTAAACGTTGAGGTATTTTAGAGACTTCGATTAATATCCAAAAGAATAAAATGAATAATTCAATAATGAACAAAGAATTGTTTATGCTTAATTAAATAAACTCAAATGATGATGTTAAATGTACAATATGAAATCATTATATTACATGAATATGTTTGCTTGCCAGTAATTCAAACAAAATCTGCACTTCTTCCATTTGGATGCAATGTTATAACCTTCGACAGAACATATTAAAAGGCAAACACACGTAACACAAATCTGATTTTCTAAATTTCAACTTTACGATATTTTAGGGAGAACGAATTAATTGCCTTTGCGACAAGTCGTATTGTTAATGCAGGTTTAGTCCTCTATCTGATATTGTCCCAGCCTACATTGCGACGTAACAGCTCGATGTCTCAATCAATGCAGGGGACGAATGTGACGATGACATGGATGGCGATGGTATCCCCGATGAGAATGACAACTGCCCTCTAGTGGCCAATGTGAACCAGGAAGACACCAACCGTAACTTTCTCTCTCTCTCTCTCCCTCTCTCTCTCTCTTTATCAATTTATCTAACTATTATTTTATCTGAATTTTTATCTATCTTTCTATATATCTATTTATCTATGTCTCTATCTCCCTATTTATCTATCTATCTCCCTATCTATCCATCTCCCTATTTATATAT
The DNA here is from genome assembly GCA_033980235.1 of Diadema setosum. Lineage (NCBI taxonomy): Eukaryota > Metazoa > Echinodermata > Echinoidea > Diadematoida > Diadematidae > Diadema > Diadema setosum. The sequence goes on from CM067065.1 coordinate 33,367,915, forward strand.
TTATTTATTTATTTATTTGTTTATCTATGTATCTATCTATGTATTTATCTCTTGCTTTTGAGCATGTCAGCTTGCATTTTGTAAACTGTCAACTATTATGTGATAGCGCCTGTGTCGTGCCTCCTGCATTCAAAGTTTGTGAGTGCTGTGCAGAAAGTGTGAATGTTGAAAGCATGCCGCATGTCACAAGGTAACATCCTAGTGACGCTTTGCCGGATGAAGCGAGCGTAGTGTACCCATCAAGTAGAAAATGATGTAGGACAGTAAATTCTGTATGAACGTGCCCACCAGCTGTAATAGATTCATACATTTAGACATCGTATTCTCCAGCATTTCACTTTCCGTTTTTTGTACCATTTCTACCCACACAAATATGCGAAATATGCAAATAATTTGCTGTATCTGTGAGCAAAACTAAAATTCTATTTGAACTGAAATCATCGCACAGATAACCTCATCGGTGACGTTTGTGAGGAGGATACTGACGGAGACGGATATCCGGATCCATTTGACAGCTGTCCCCGAAGCAAACAGTACCATTCAGCTTCTTTCATCGACGGATACTCGTCGAATCTTAAAGCCAACGCATACACCCCAACATGGTACTTCAAACACGAGGTTGGTGCCATACGCATTGTACAGACTCTCTTAAGTATCAGCTAAACGTATTGTGATTTGTATGTGATCCCCCTATTATCACTAATTGAACACGCCCAGTAGGCCAACACTGCTTGTCAACAATATGAAGCGTAGAGATGGTTTATTTTTTCTTCACAAATATTGTATGCGTTTGTGTTTTTGTTAAGCTATGTAAAGTCTTATGTTGTTGTCGTTCTAAAGATTGAATCTAATCATACGATATCACACTCTGTGTGCCATGATAGTCTATGAATTTCCTGCGACATTCCGAAACCAGAGACAAAATCGAATTTCGTAGACATTCTGTTCTCCCAACAACATGATTTCGTAGAAATGTCTATATTAGAAATGCCATGCAGCAAAAATCCATTAGGCAATTGTAAGAATCATGTAATGTGTGTTTGTTTGTTTGTGATTTTTTTTTAATTGTGATAAATCTATGACGTTTGGATGTTAGTACTTTGACATATATATCGATTCACTAATCTGCATGATCACGGTTGTGCGTTTGAGCAAAATACACCCATTATGTGCGTTTTTATCAAGCTGGCAACTAGTTGAGGATGGGAGAAAAATGTTATTCCATTTTTTCTCGACGTTTTTATGTCTTCCTGTGCAATCGTAACTTTGGCAGGTACAACTAAATCCTTAATTTGATGTGTCCTGGTTCATCTAGTTTTAATATGATAAATCATGATTACAGTATTTTCGGCCTTCTCTTTATCAATCGTTCCACCATTGTAACATTAGTTTAAATTTCCTGCACTGCAATATTTCCATGACTGTAATCATTGCTAAAAGTACTAGAAGTGGAAGCAGTACCTCTTGCATAGTAATAAACATGATTTTCATCATTATACAAGGGGCGGGAGGTCACTGGCCCGTTTAACGTCGAGCCGTCTAGCCTGGTCAGCCGGGACAATCTTGGGGACATGGTATTCACGGGAACAATGTATGTTGACCAGTCGCCAGAGTCGGGACAGGACAATTCCATTGGGATCGTGTTCGGCTACCAGAGCAACAACGACTTCTACCTGGTACAGTGGTGGCGGGACTATCGCTTGTTGAGTTCCGAACGCTTACACTCGTTGAAGGGAGTCGTGATAAAAGTACGAGAAGTCGCATCCTTGACGAATGAATACTAATATAGGGCCTATATAATATTTATATTATTAGTATCATTACTTCTTACGATATAAAGCATTGTCAGTCAATAAAAAGGTGAATCTTTAAGAAGTTTCACGAGACCAGAAAAAATGTCCTGATGAAGAATTACATGTATACAAAAAAAAGATACATATAATATACTAAATCATAGACTCTTTTCACTGTGTCTTGGTACAATATGCGATAGACAATGCTGGAGAATGGACAGAAAGAGAATAATAAGAGATGCAAACGAAAGCAAGAAAGCCTGATTTATTACTCGGCGACCATGGATTTTTGATTGAACATATGAAGAGTTTGTTTGCAAAAACCGATAAGTCCATATTTGCCAAATGGAGATATTTGCGATTAAAGGTCAAGAAAAATAAAGAGAATTTTTGCTTTTTTTGACCATAACTTCAAAAATGTACCTTTATGGGTATGGGTTAGGGTTAGGGTTTGTATGTAGTGACCAATATATCATTTGAAAGGTATTATTTTGTACTTTATGACAGAGACCGTATTTCAAAATCTTCAATTAATGGACTTATCGGTTTTTGTGAACAAACTCTTCATATACTGTAATACCTTATAGCCTTAACTTCTTCAAACTATAGAAGCTTTCCAAAGAAGTCAATCCATGTGGTCTCATTGTTTTTACTTTTCCCTTCCCCGTCATTTCAGCGAGTGACGGCTCCGTCTGCGGCAGGGGACACCATGTTTTACGCCCTCTATCGACACGATAATCATGGCGGCTACACCAAGGTTCTCTGGCATGACAGGCGAAGCACGACGTGGGAATACCGCACGTCTTACCGCTGGCGGCTCATTTTTAGACCGTCTATCGGCATGTTTAGGTATAGACTCATTGGCCCGAATTCACGAAGGTGGTACAAATGAAACCATGGTTTAAACCATGGACAAAAACCATGGAGCGCCAAGTGTTGCATGGAATATTTCGTTACGAAAGCAGTCATTTCGTCGATAAAATGATCATTTTGTAACGAAATGACAACACTTTGTAACTAAATGAACATTTCGTCCACGAAATGATAATTTCTTTAACGAAACGGTCATTTTGTCGACGAAATGACCAATTTCGTAACGAAATATTCCGTGCGACACTTGGCGCTCCATGGTTTTTGTCCATGGTTTAAACCATGGTTTCATTTGTACCACCTTCGTGAATTCAGGTCATTAAGAGTAGTGTGCTACATCTTTCCGCTAATCATTATGAGTAGTTGTTTGGCGAGCATGGATTTCTGATTGAACACAATACTTAACTTTAACTTCTTAAAAAATGTAAAAGCAGCCACCTGCTGCCAACTATATCATAACTTGACCCACGTTGCTTTATGAGTCACGTAATCATAAACAACACAAAACTAGAACAAGCACAAAGCGGCATGAAAGCCGCCGTCTCTAAAATGCCGAAGATTTCGTGAAGAACGTAAGAGATTATCGTACGAGAATTGTTTATGCCTTGCATTACCTTACTTTTTTTCAGAGAACCTACTATGATCACAGTTTTCCCCATTTGATGTTTCTTCGTGTTGCATAGACTTTACATCTATTCAAACAATGGTCTGATAGTGGACTCAGGGGAAGTATTTGACATCGCTTTTCAAGGCGGTAAGGTGGGACTCTTTCAGCTGAATCAGCACAATATCATCTGGTCGAATCTCAATTACCGGTGCCTCGAAAGGTATGAAAAGAAATTGTTAATATTTTACTCTCACGTTTAGTTGTATGAGTTTTAGCTAAACTCTATAGATAATCTATCCATCTTGACAGTGCGCCTAACAAATCTTGCGCTACGTGCCAAATTTACGGCTACTTGTGTCACATTCATTGCGCTATATCAATTCCAAGCTACCAATCAAAAAAGGGCAAGGAATCAAGTAATCGTGTTTTCAATCTCATGTGAGGAGTAAAGGAAATTGATATCATCATTTTTTTTCACTTTATGTTATGTAATAATCAATGGAATGGATGTGTGTATGTATCATGTGGTATATTTCAAATGAATATTTGTTAAAAGCTTACTGTTTAAGCATCAATGACAGATAATGAAAATTAATCAAGTGATTATTTTGTTTATATTCATGGATTTACTATTTACATTTTGATTCTATGTACAAATGTTTTTTTTTTTGATGTTTTTTGTTGAGAAAGGAGACTTTGATAACACTTGCGATTTTTGGTTTCTGTTTTTGTTTGTTTGTTTTTGTTTTTTTTTTTGCTATATACTTCCTTCCATCTCGCAGCATGAACCCTTTGAAAAAGTGTGTCCGTAAGTTTATAGGACCATAATTTTTTTACGTCTGTGTGTGTGTGTGTGTGTTTGTTTGTTTGTTTGTTTGTGCCGCTCGTATCTCCCTGCAGTGTCAACGATGCCATCGTCTTTAGTGACGACGAAGGTTACGTCATACTAGGTGACGTCACTGAACTAAAAATAGACGTTCATCTGACCATGATTGCTTGGTGTTTCATCGATGGCTCCGATCCTTCTCAGATCTTTCCTATCTTTGGGACAAGCGATGGATTCTTCAATTTGTATGTCCAGAGCCAGTAAGTTAACTATTCACTTTGATTTTATATTTATGTTTTCTAATGTATTTATGTGTTTATTCATCTTTTTATTTGTTTCGTCATTCATTCATTCATTGTTTGTATGTTTACATGTAGCTGTTTATATGTTCATTTATTTGTCTATGTATTTCATGGTGGTACCAATGCGTTTGGTTTTGATTCACGTCTGTAGACTTCCATTTCTATTTAGGCTTCATTCACCTTAAAAAAAAAAAAAAAAAAAAAATATATATATATATATATATATATATATAGAAAGGAATATGACTTGCATATTACTGACTTTTCACGGTTTATAAAGGATCTGCAGGAGCCGATAAATAAGTTGTCCCTACGTTTATTTGGATTTTGGATTGGATTTATTTATTCAATACTCCATAAAAACCATACAAACAAACAGAGAAAATACATATAAGTACAAATACATTACATTTAAATTCATGTCGTCAAATTTGTATAAAATATCTGATATGACTGCAACGGATACAAAATATAAACGTCAACATAAGAAATCATGAAGCATTAGGAACTTGACAGGAAGGCGGTGCCTTATATGAAGCCAAGTCCTTTAACATGTACCAAACGAATATCATATATATTATAAAGTTACAAACAGCAGCACAAAAAAAAAACATAGACACACAAACACATTAAACAAAAAGCATATGTATAGTCTTATCAAAAATATTTTCTATGATACATTTATTCTAAAGATTGTCTGTCACTTAAATACTGCTTAAGATGGGTTTTAAAAATCGTAAAAGTCTGACTTGACTTTATTTCCTCTGGTAACTCATTCCATATTTTCGGTCCATTATAAAATATTGACTTTTGATACGAGCTTAATCTTACAAATTAATGGCAAGTGATAATTAAACAAGTTTCTTGTTATACATGTATGCACCTGGCTATTGAGCTTAAAGTAATTAGTTAATACTCCAGGAAGCATATTATGAGAACATGAAAACATAAATATTGCACTTTGATATATATACATATTATAAATATTAAGAATTTTCAGACGATCAAATATTGGCATTGTATGAGCACGGTAATCGCTATGAGATACAATTCTGATTGCTTTCTTTTGTAATTTTAAAAGCCTCAACATATTTTGTTCACTAAAGTTTGCTCAGATGTGTATACAATGATTCAAATAAGGCAGAATTAGAGAATTATACAATAATAATAAAACTTCTTTTGGATACGAATGAAATCTATACAATAAACCAATATTTTTTGAAAGTTTGTTGCAGACAACATCAGTGTGCTGGTTCCAAGACAATTTTTCATCAATTATTACACCCAAAAACTTAACATATGGAATACGTTTGATAAAAACATCATTGATTTTAATGTAAACAAAATCATTGTGTACTTTTTTGTTTGAAAATAACATAAAATGTGTTTTATTTATATTAATTGGGGGCTTTTATTATAAAAGCCCCCAATGTTCGACATGTCTACGACATTTGAAATTGTGATACAAACATGGCAAAGGAGGACTGGTGATCTGTGAATATCATTCCTGAAACTATTCTTTTCAACAGTCTCATTATTGCGCAATAATCTATCCATCGCAATTTGTTCTATGCAGTACGCTTATTGGACAATATGGTGACGTCACGGCAGAGATATCAGGGGTCACTTATAATGAGTGGATTTACGTGACGGTCAGATGTCAGCCAGGCCGTAAGAAATGACATTATAATAATAATTATCGCTTACTATGTATGTAGAAATTACAACCTTAAGATTTGCGTCGTTTTGTGGAAAGGGTCGATTTTAATGTGCAATATTTTAGACGGATGTTTTTTATATCTTTCATTCTATGAATCTGTTATTGTCTTCTACAAATTCCGATGTATTCAAACTGCATAGTTTCATGTAAAAGTGTAAGCAAGTCAGCCTGTGGATTGCCGTGGATGTTTTTTTGGTAAAATACCTTTCAATCAATGAAGCAACCAATGAATCAATCAGTCAGTTTTGATACTCATTATGGTAGTTTGTGCTTCTTCTTATTATTATTTTATTTTTGACAGGGGGATATTTCTTGTCTGTAGAATTGTTGTGAAGTTGTTGTGTTTTTTATTTGGGGAAAGAGGGAGGAAGAGTCTCCCCATGAATGCAAGGCATCTTGCGGAACTTACAATGTTGTGCCGTACTGTTGCGTCACAATTAAATAATTACATTAATTCAGAATCCCCCAAGAGTGCTCTGTGATGGTCCAATAATAATCTTTATCGCCTTTACCTTTCAAGTACATGTCCCTTCCCAACATATTTTTTACTCGTTCTTTCTGTGCTGTCTTTCATAATGGCCATAGCAACTCGGAAAGAAGTAAAATCTTTTTTTTTCTTTCTTCCAAACCTAAACAGTTGATTTCAGAGTGTTCCTTAATGGGGTGATGGCATCGACAGACCTGCAAATGATACAAGGCTGGGTGAGTTGGTAAAACGTGAAAGTGTCCTGAGGATTATGATTATGTAGTGTTCTAAATTATAAACACGTTTGCTATCGCAGACGCATGAAAGCATGTGATTACGTTGTACTAAAGTCTTAAAGACTATTGCAGTGGAAGTGAAAGAAAGCTCAGTTTGTCTGGACAGTGTATGTTTGTTTGTTTGATTTATTGATTCAGTAATGATTCAGTGATAACTCCACATTAAAAAAAAATATATATATATATTTCCTTTGGCTATCCGCAATTCTTGAGACGCCCTCACCTTCTAAAGTAATTCACAAATTTTACAAGCTATGCTTTTGTTGTGAATTCCTCTTTTCCATGTAGAGTTATATATTAAGATTGTATTGCCTACTTGTTTATCTATCCAAACCAGAGTTTATATCATTATAATAATTGTATTTATGTTTTGTCGAAACTTACGAGATTCAAAGTTCCTTTAAATATTATGTACTCAATATGTAAGCGTTATGTATATTACTTTGTATTACTTTATGGAAATAAATCATTTTGAATTGAATTGAATTGAATTGAATTCATCTGCATCATTATGTTGACTATAACGGCGGAGCTGTTTGAGCAAAGTAAAACACGCAGGAAATGATTAGTGATAATCATCTAAACTAGAGTATCTGTTTGAAACTAAGTTTCGTCCTTTTTTTTTCTTTCGCTGCTCTGTTTTCATTTTACCCGATGAAGGGCGTCACCATCCTCTCAAGGGAAAGAATTAAAAACGAACAAATAAACAAAACTGCACATTCTTTGTCATTTGTTTTTGTCTATCTCAAACAGGATTCCCAAACAAAGATGTACCTCGGCCGCGATAGTTCAAAAAGGTTCTTCAGGGGAATGTTTGATGAAGTGAGTAACTGTAAGACGACGTATTTTGACATACGCAGCGTGTAGGGCCTTTATATTTATAATACTAAAATGCATATATATATACATATGTATATACAAATAGATGAATAAATAAATAAATAATTATATATATATATATATATATATATGAAGAGTTTGTTTGCAAAAACCGATAAGTCCATATTTGCCAAATGGAGATATTTGCGATTAAAGGTCAAGAAAAATAAAGAGAATAATAAGAAAAATTTTGCTTCTTTTGACCATAACTTCAAAAATATACCTTTATATGTAGTGACCAATATATCATTTAAAAGGTATTATTTTGTACTTTATGGCAGAGATCGTACTTCAAAATCTTCAAAAATGGACTTATCGGTTTTTGCAAACAAACCCTTCATATATATATATATCATTAAGGGATGAGACATAGAGAAGACTTAACCAATTTTCTCATAGAAAACAAGCAAACAAAAGAAATAACGATATATTTTGCTCATGGGAGAAGGTTACCATCTCATTCTTGTTTCTTTCTATCAAGGCTATGTTTGGTAATTCACTGACCAATATTAATACAAAATACTAATGATAAAATGTTGTGTTTCTCAAATAATATGCTGCCAGTAATGTTGCAGGCCAACAGACTTACCTCTCTTGAAAAGAATGTTTGAATTACATTGTATTCCAAACATTCTGTTTTATACGGCGTTTGTGTTTAGCACCCTTTTATTGTTCCTTTCGATCGTCTATTTGTTTTTGGTTTCAAGGTGGCCATCTTCCACACAGTTCTCTATCAGTCCGATATCAAGGCAGGTATGAAGCAAGCTGGTTTCTCTTTCCACCACGAGAATAAAATCATTACCGCCCACTTCACCATGGACCAGCATCAGAAAGGTAACAAGATTCGAACTTTATTTTCATGGGCAGAATCTTCGACGTTAAGTAAATAGCGGATATAGTTTATTACAAAAAGAGAGTTATGGAAGTCAAAGTGTTTCGTGTACAGTACACTATGATTATTATCCACACAGTGTTTATGGGTGTAACCGCATACCCAATAATGTAACAGTGCAGCTATCCCATCAACAAGTCCCCCACACTGTAGATATGAATTTCCACAAAGTGTGTGTGTGTGTGGGGGGGGGGGGGCGGGCGGGGGGGGGGGGGGTCGGGGATTGGTAACATGAAACAATATGAAATAAAGCAACAATAACGATCCCTGCTGGAGAGACACAGTGTCCCATAGTGTGAAACATGATGTGACCACAGTGTGAGCACTTTGTAAAACACAGTGTGAAATCTCTTCACACTGTTATTCAACATTGTGAACACATTACGAATCATAAGTTCGCATATATGTAAAAGCTCTTTGCATTGCTATTCAACACTGTGAACACATTATGAATCATAAGTTTGCAGTGTGAAACAGAACACTACTATGTGAACACTGTGTGAAAAATCATATCACACTGTGAAATCATCCTCATACTGTTAAACCAGAACGTTTTCACAAAGCCGACTATGTGAACACAGTGTGAACACACTGATGGGACACTGTTCTTTCCAGCAGGGTTGGGATGTCCTCTTCGCTCAGAATAATTATCATTAGCTTCAGTCGGGATGAAATCTCAAAACGATGACCATTAGGGTATAAGGCGTTGCAGTTACTGAATTGTGGAGTATAAAAACGGTTCACTATTCCAAAGGTTCGTCAAGACGAAAGGTTCGTTATTTCGAAGGTTCATGACCTCGTCAGAAAAAAAAAATAGTTCGTTTTTCAGAAGGTTCGTTATTCAAAAACAAAATTTTCTGTAGTTCCCATGCGCTGTCCTTTCATTATTTAGGATCAACGAACCTTATTTCATTTTCAAATGAACGAACCTGCGTTATAACGAGCCTTCGAATTAACCAACCCTTTTTAAATGTAAGGAACCCTTGTGTGTCGGCAATAAGTGTGTTTCGTTACTACGAACCTAGAATTCGCTATGATGAACCTTAATTCGTTTCCGGATTGACGAACCTTCGGAATAACGAACTTCACCCGAATAGCAAAATGTCAACAAAATAATAATCTTAGGCATCATAACTACTGTTACTCATGTACGTGGGGAATCACGCAAGTTCACCAACATCAAATTTGTCCTTCAGGTTCCTCAGTACTTAAGGATAGGAGTAGTTTCCAGAACAACGCCATCATAGTCGGCAATATCACATTCGCCAAGAACTCGCCTTTCAACACCGTGAGATTTGGCCGAGCACATCCGAACAACAAACGGAGGCGGAAAAGGCGCAGCGTGTTGAACATCGACGATCAAATCGAGCACACTGAGTTGTAAGAGTCCTGGAATACTACAGCCGGTGCGCCGTTTCGCGATCAACTACACACTACCTCGACTAAAATACTACTATAGATGGGAGATGGTGAAGTAACTACCATTAAGAGATGTTGGGTTGTTGTTGTTGTTTTCAATAATGTTCAAAGTTTCTAGAGATTTTAATTCCAAAAACGCACACTTAAATGCTGCACGCGTGCGCGCACACACACACACACATACAAATACCACACATCATATACAATACGGGTTACGCTTCGATACTTTATGTATGAAGGGATAAACTTTATCCATCGTGTGCTGAAAACAAGCCCATCTATCGCTACATAAGATTTATACCGTCTTAAAATTAGAATGACTCTGAACTCAGTTTATGCTTCATTTCTGGCAGAAGAAATTCGCATCTACCTCTTTATTTCTACGCGCGTTTATAAACATCTCGAGTTAACTAAATTATTATTTGGAAAGCTTGTAAGATATTATTGCACCATGAATTTCTTTAGTAAAGTCTATTTACACTCAGCAGTCACCGAACAGAGAGGTACTTATGTGTATACATGTATTTGACTTGTTAAGCTCTGGTATGAATATTGGTTGAAAGTGTTGATCGACATATTCGGTCTTATTAGACAGCACGTCAATTATACACCTACTATAGGCGAAAGGGGATGCTATGGATTGTAGTACCATATTATTCTTTCCTGATTCACGATTTGCCGTGGTATGGTGGTGAAGTAGTGAGGATGTATCATGTATAATTATACTGTGTGTCGGAGTCGAACTATCCTCTTGCAAAAATATAATACCCTATGTTCAAATGCCACTCAAAACTGGACAAAAAATGTTTAAAATTATGAGTTTTGTCATTCTCTCTCTCTCTCTCTCTCTCTCTCTCTCTATCTCGCTTTTTCAGAATTAACGTGCGAGTGCGTATTACACAAATGTTGCCTTTGCGATGTTTTGGTTATTAATACCAAGCTCGAGAGTGAAATATCATCGCATCTGTTTATGTACATTGATATTCTGTTGACGTTTATATGTCCTCTCCATCACTTGAATCGCCTTGTATTTCGAAAAAGGAAGTCGTTGTGACGCCTTGACTTGACGGATTTTGTTTCCAACGCTGATCTATAGGCAGCATGAGTGAGTGCAATTAAAGGGGATGGCTTGAGCTGATCAGTGGGAATCAGTGGGAATGCTGGGGGTGATTGTTCCAATCCTTGTGGGATTCATTTAAGAGTACATTATATATCTATTGTTGTGTGAAAATTATTTGCTTCAGAATGGTCTCATATTCAAGTAATGTGCAGTTTAATCGCCCCGTCAGTGTACAGGCATGCTAACCTGAAAACATTAAACTGCACATTACCTGAATAAGAGACCATTCTGAAGCAAATAATTTTTACACAACAACAATGTACTCTTAAATGTCACAAGGATTGGAACAATCATCTCCAGCATTCCCACTGATTCCCACTGATCAGTTACTAGCCATCCCCTTTAACCTCTAACCCTTCGCGCGCTTGTAGAGCCGCCTATTTCCGCTAAAATAAACAACAACAAAAAAGAACCCCCTGAACTTCATTATTGTTGAGCACTCTGTCGAAAGTCCCTGTAAACAGGGAAAGAAAGGGTTAGTGAAGAGTTTTCCCAAACATTGTGGAACATTGCCACACAGTCTGTTCATAAATTTTAGAAACGGGAAGGGGGATAATACAATAATACCACGGCCAACCAGAGTGACGTTTAACGACTTTATTATACAGGCTTGGGCCACGTACAATGTCGTGAAACTTTACACAGGAATTGGGATATGAAGAATAGGTATGTCAACATCATTAAAGTAGGCCTATGAGTAATGTATAATGATAACCAACATAAAGATATTATACAGCTGTAATAAATCTGGATTTGTCTAGATTCGTGTACAAAGCTAATAAACTTGATGGTTCCTTTACCAACTCCGCTCACTCATTTTGTTTGTTGTGTTTCTGTGTGCATTGACGTCACAAGCTGTTACAAAATTGATACGACGATCGTATATCGAATGAAAAAGCAGTGCTTTATTCTTCTACCAGCTTCAAATTCGAGCTATTCAATTCGAATCCATGGAAGAACGCCAAGAATATAGAACACTTATGTCTAAAATGGGACATGGGTAAACAGAAGAATTAAGGAGGGTATATCGTACGTTACCTCTTTTGAAAAAGGTTTTTGTTTTTTTTTTCTGGGAAACCTCGGTATCATACAACCTACTCTGTGGGTCTCACATATTTAACATTACAAGCAAGAAAAAAAATAAATAAGGAAGTTTTATCGACAATTTAACGATCACAATTCTTTTCCTTGAATAAGGCCCTTTCGAGATGGCATTCTATTTTCAAAGATATATATTTCAGCAACAACCAATGACAGTCTAGGAAAAGAAAAAAAAACAACAAGAACAAAGCATTAAAAATAAGAAAACAATTGTGCACAAGTCAATAGGGACAATCCACTCTATTGAACAGTATGACTTATCTATTACTAGTTTATTCAGGAAATTATAGGATATTGTGTTCTCGTAATAACGGGAGCGCACTATATATTTGACAGTGATACATAACAACATTTATTTTATCAATACAAGAAGAGTCTTTTGAGATTAAAATCAAAGGAGTTTCATTTCTCTGGGTCATTGAACTGTTACTATTTACTCCAATAATGTATGTTATATGGATTCACTTAACGCAGTGATATTAAGGAATAAAGGAATGCGCTAGTGAAGTTCAAGAAAAAATGGATAATCCACTCAAAGCTTTTGGTCCTTTCGAGTTTCCGTTTAATCCATGTGCATTACTACAACATTGTATGTCACTGCTGAATAATAAGGCCCCAACCATCCATATTGTCACAGAAGCAGAAAGATTATAAAGAAGCTCTGATAGGTCCATGCTCTGATAAAGCGAATGCTTCATGATTTCAAGTAGGGCCTATAGTGAGAAACACGTGATATACAACGGTATGCTGAGTAAAATGGTATGCTGAGTAAAATTACCATTGATATTTCAGTGAGCTGAATCGAAAGAATGTCTGTTGTTTTTGTTTATATGAGAAATTAAATTTGACGGTGAATTTTTCATATTCCTTGAAAATTGTGACAACTTCAACCCCATGCAAGAGTAAGAATACTATAAGTCACAGTCACATGTAAATAATAGATATCAAAATTGATACTAAGAAGTGATAATGGTCAGTCATTGACAAAGGATGAATCTCGTGACCTTTAAAGGATTAAAACTAATCTAATCATCATAACTGTAAAGGCTACATTATATCTACAATGTGTGTAATAAAACAGCTCGGGCTTAGAATAAACGGTGTTACAAATACGACAAAGGTATACATGACAATGAAGTTGAAAACAAACACATCACATTAATAAGACAACTGTACATGGAAGTGATCAATGTGTTCTAGGGCTCTGTTTTATGAATAATTAATTATGATTATAGTTGACTTCTATGGTAAGTCTATGGCAGCCTGTGTTTTAAGGAAATTTATAATCGATTACATCTCTTGATAAAACGGTGCCCAGCACAGTACTTTGCATTACATTACATTATATTAAATTAAATTACATTACATTACATTACATTACATTACATTACATTACATTACATTACACTATATTGCATTGCATCCATGAGACATAATACTGCTTTCAGTATTCAGGTATTCATTCATTCAAACAATAGGCCTACAAGCACATTGAATAATAGATTCCCAAATGACAAAGTGACAGTAAAATAATCACTCCGTGTAACATCATAATAATATCATACACTTGTAAGCACATCATTCTTGTTTCTTTAAAAAAAGGCAGGAAATTAAAAGCAAAGCTAATAACAACAAGCTTAGCACTGCTAACATGACGCTCACAATCTCGCGCGCACGCACACACACACACACACTTACAAATCTGGTGCAAAGCAAGAGCAAAAGCAGAGACATGGTCGTCGACGCGTTCACAAGACTTTGACAGCGTTGTATTCTCAAATAAGACAGCATGACATTGATAACGTTAGGCCTATCACATAAAAAGTAAAACAATCTTATGGACTGGAAGTGCCCATTACATGGGTCTTACAGAACACACATCAAACTGTCTTTAAAGGGACATTCCAGGCGATTTTCATCATTTCATATCATGTAATACAGAAATTGACAGCTCTATGTATAGATTTGTGGAATTTATTGTGGTCCCTGAGCAGAGAAACTAATACTCTGAAAATCTGAAACAAATTACACTGAACAGTGTTGATGACAAAGGGGCCTCACATATTTCAGAAACGTAGCAGTGTAAATCCGTTACAATACCGCTTGCTTAACACGTTCACCTATACGTGTAGAATCTATATGCATACCTTCTCCTTTGTTCTACTTCTTTGAGCCCCAACCCATGCATTCTTACGGTGAGGCTACCATATCATCATCCTTGTTCATTGCAATTTGTTATAAATTTTGAAAACATTCTTATTCCTCATCCTAATCATTATAAATATTCTGAAACTCTGTACTGAGTATAACTAATTTATAGTTGTTCAAATGTAAAAGTCTGAACATCATCTGGAGGTCCCCTTTAAGCGCTCTTAACGTTGTATACTCAACAGAAATCACCCCATCTCCGGTTTTGTTGAAGTAAATCCCTGAAAAGAGTTCTTCAATTGTTCTCTCAAGAAAGGGCAGTCGGCCCTTCAAACATCATTACGTCCATGGTGTATGCTAAATATGACTGCCCCTGCAAACGGTGAACATGTCGTGAAAGTGCAAAAGCAATAATTTACTTCATTTTGCATCTAAATTATCTATTGATTTTGTTTGAAAATTGGATCTCCCTTAGAAAATGCTATTTAACCAAAATTATTGTAATTGTACTTTCGTTTGTGCGTTGTATTCTTACAAAAAAGAGAAAGTTGCAGAAATTGATTGAACATTGAAATTGAAAGCAGAATGGAATAAAAATACAATTGTATTCGCGAAAAAAAAAGAAAATTGCAGAAATAGATTGAAAATTTGTTATGTATCTTTACTGTAAGTATGCAAGTACTGTTTACTCTGTTAACACTCACATTGTTTCCTTGATACGATTTCTATCTCTGAAGAAAGCGTGATGTATGTTATGTTATTTTTACTGTCGAAAACGGAATAAACTTGAATTTGAATTTGAAACTGAATTTGAGATTGAAAATTGAAATTGAAAACAGAATAAAATAAAGACACAATTGTATTCTAGACAAAAAAAAAAGATAAATGGCAAATATTTCACAATATTTAGTGAAATAAAGAGTTTTCAGTTGCGCAACATGGTGATACATGTACCGAAAAGAAATATTGTTGAAACTATCTAAGCAGAGCGCCACAAATGGGAAAAATAATGCAGGCTTTAAATGTCACCCAAAATGGCATAAATACATGACATGATGTGAAGCAAACTGTCTCCTGCTACCAATACTTATTTCCAGGAAAATTCCTGTGATTTTATAAACACCATCACCGATTTCTCTATATACATCTATCACCTCCGTCGGCCAAGTGTTGTGTACGCAGGGTTATAAGGCCGTGACCTTTCGGAGTTTTAAGCCACTACGTTTAAAGGAGACCTCCGGATGATTTTTAGATTTTTAGATTTGAACAACTATAAATTAGTTATCACTGAGGACAGAGTTTCAGAATTCATGATAATTTGGATGAAGGGTCAACATAAGAATGCATGAGTTACGCCTCAAGGAAGCAGAACAAAAAGAGAAGGCATGCATAGATTGTACACAGGTGAACTCGCAAGCAAACAGTACTGTAATGGAATTACACTGCTACATCTCTGAAATATGTGAGCCTCCTATGTCATCGTCCTTGTTCAGTGTAATTTGTTTAAGGTTTTTCAAAGTATTGTTTCTCTGCTCAAGAACCACAGTAGATTCCAGAAATCTATACATGGTACTGTTGATTTATCTACTACATGATGTGAAAGTATGAAAATTGTCTGGAATGCCCCTTTAATAATGATAATTCTTCTAGTAACATCTTGTAAAGTGTTTTACTCAACAGTCTAATACTCTTCTTGAGATTTTTCCCCCATGGATCATAATAGTGATGGGTATTTAATATAGAAATGAAAGATCTGATGAAGGATTATAGAGAATGTGACTTTGGCGCCAAACAATGTAGTACGTAAGTTTTATTTACCCCTTCTGTGCCAGCAAGTCAAATATGCACAATATTCACGCAACACGTATGGAATGAAATAAAGGTGGCACACAATGGGTTAAATTGTTATGCGAAAATGCAGGTTTATGTGATGTTATACCATTTAATATTCGACTCTCTTTCTGATTCATCTTTTTGAAGGTTTGATGTGACACTTTAATTCAATTTAAATAATATATGTAGATTGTAATGACATGTATGTAACATTATCTCTCTTCTTTTTTACCAAAACAAGCATAATTATATGTCTTCATTCTAAATAAAACATGAGATCATTCCTAATCCTGTAAATAGGTTAAGTTAACATTTAAACTGTACTAGTAGGCTTATTCTGTTTGTTTTTATCGAGTTTGTACACTGCCCTGCCACTAAGTTTGGTATAGATGATTAATGTCTTTTGAACTGTTAGTCCTTTTCGGTGATTTGGGCGTGCATCATTTCTACGTCAGTTTTGGGCATGTCTGCCGACTTGCGTTTTCGATTCTGGAAAACAGCGCGAACTATCAGAGCTATCAATATTACACCAACCACAGCGGCGATTATGCATACGGTCAACACTTTTACAGACAGAGGCTCGTTGCCAGGGGGCGGTCTGGTCGATGAGGAGGGTTCCCTGGTGTTGGTCTTGTTCTCTGTGGACGTGGATGTCGTCGTTTCGTCAGGAACCAGCACGGTGACGGTCTCCGTGACGTCATCTGGGGAAGTGGTTGTCTTGGAACCTGTCGCGATGGTGCTGGATAGCTCTGCTGCTGTGGTGGCTGTTGCTTCAGGGTCTTCAGGAGAAGTTGTCTTCGTACGAGCAAGGTCTGTTATTGTGGTTGCAGTGAAGTCTTGGGTTGGCGTCGTCGGTTGATCTGTACTGCCATCCCCTCCCTGTGTTGCTGCTGTTGCTGGTTGTTCCGTAGTGGTGCCCCCTTGCTGGGTTACTGTTGTTGGTTGTTCCGTAGTGGTGCTCCCTTGCTGGGTTACTGTTGTTGGTTGTTCCGTAGTGGTGCCCCCTTGCTGGGTTACTGTTGTTGGTTGTTCCGTAGTGGTGCCCCCTTGCTGGGTTACTGTTGTTGGTTGTTCCGTAGTGGTGCCCCCTTGCTGGGTTACTGTTGTTGGTTGTTCCGTAGTGGTGCCCCCTTGCTGGGTTACTGTTGTTAGTTGATACGTAGTGCTAGCTCCTTGATGGCTTACTGTCGTGATTGTTGTCGGTTGATCTGTAGTACTGCTTCCTCCAGCCATCCGGAGCACGAATATGACGATTAGAAGATGTGTAAACAGTTGAGATTCCATTCTGTCGGTCCTCCTTTCACTGAAAGATAATATCCACATGATAATTTTCGAAAGAACTGTTATCTGACCTATATTTATCATTTTATCTTTACTTTTCTTGCTCATTTCGCGGACTCACGCTTATTTAGTCTGTGACTGAAGAAGAAACAAAAATAATGTTTTATGTTAAGACCAACATAAGCCATGTGAGTCAGTTGAACAACCATGATTATTTTTTTCAAGTGCTCCCATTCTAAACGGCAGTATATTTATTACTTGTTGTCCTCATCTTTCATCTCTTGCTTGTTCACATTGTGAATTTCTCTACATTTTTTTTTTGTCTTGTTTTGTTTTTTGGAGGGGGTTCTGCTCGTTGACATCTACTCTATTTTCCTCCTTTCTCTTCGTCAACATTTTACCTCTCTTCTATCTACCCCAACCCTCTTTTTGGTGTGTTTACCTCGCCTTGTATAACATTGTAGGAGGATTTTGCGTACTCTTTGTCATCAATGTTGTCATTGTTTCTCTCTCTCTCTCTCCCTCTCTATCTCTCTCTCTCTCTCTCTGTCTTTCTCTCTCCCCCTCGCTTGATTGGTAAAGAGTGAGGATTATAATCACAGTCTTCATTTACCAAAATTAGAATGATGCGCTTTGAATTTAAAAATCACTGGATAAGAGTATTTGTACAACGCATGTTCGCATAATTTCATGACCTGAAATAAAACTATTATAATACCTGTGTGAATTTTGGCCGTTGAATTGTTACGTCATCCGCAATAAAAGTAGAAGAATGTAAAGAAGTAGAAGAAGAAGAAGAAGAAGAAGAAGAAGAAGAAGAAGAAGAAAAGAGTCTTTTTCCATATACCTTGTTTTTCTGTTTCTCCCTTTTCTTAACTATTACAAAAACATGAGCATAATTATCATGAACAGGATTACAACCGTACATGAGTGTGGGCAAGCCCACATAACAGAAAAAGCAATATGTTCAGACTGAATTAGACAGTAGAGGGACTTTCTTCCAGAAAGAACCCCCTAAAATAAAGATGGTCTAACCCGGGAACAGGAGAGAGAGAGAGAGAGAGAGAAGAAGAAGAAGATGTGGTCAGTGGCCATGATGTCATTCACATCGTGTCACTGACTGAAGTAACATCACATGGTCTCTCCTCCTGCTTTATTCAGGTAAGAACAAAGAATTCTTATATACTTTTAATTGTCATGATTTGTGGTGTTGATTAAGATTTCTGAGAGATATTAAATGTATTATTAAGTGCTGTATGTGCTGCATGAATGCAGCAATGAACTTGTGGAGAATTATCTCTGATATGGATACTTGCTGTCACATGACCCTGTAAGCAAGATGAAAGTTATAACCACTTGGGCAATGGCCTAAACGGCATCATGATACATGGAGATGGTGTGATTAGCAGTATGACTAGGATTATAGTAAATAGGAATGTATAATGTGATTCCGATTATCATGTGATATATGTAGGGTGAAAGTAGAATATGTGTGTGGAGTATGTGTAGAGAAAGTAGGTCCGAGTATGCAACAGGAGGGGATTACTTTTAGGTTGCTAACAGGACCCCTTATGTTATTCATAGTCCTGTGTGAACACACTCTGTCCTAGTGTTCCCGGTGTGAACAGAGTCGGAGTGGTTGCTGTGTAGTTTAGAGTCCGTGTAGAGCATTGTGTATAACATAGTTCAGAGCTAGATGTGAACTGGGGCTCCTCTCGTCCACCAATGAGGGCTGGAGCCACCACGGACAGTTGTGGTTGGAGGAACGGTCTAGGCAGCATAGCTGGAAGATAAGACTAGTTTTGAAGTTTCAGACCCCAATATAGGGTTTTGGTTCATATTAGTCACAGGGATCAAGTCTTGGCTAATGGGCTGAAGTGAGGAACATGTATATTATGGTTCAAGGGGATGAATTTCATTACTTGTTGGTTTGTCCTTTCTTCAGTGAAACACGTAGGCATTATATTAAGAGATATTTCTCACGCCGTCCTAACGTTATTAAATTTCATCAATCATTTAGTAGTAAGAGTATTAAAACGTTGAAGAATTTGTCTAAATTTTGTAAGATAATTATGTTGAAGTTTGTCTAGAATCATTTTTAGTAGTGCCAAAACTGTGAGGTGTGCAAGTTGGCACAGTGTGCTCTATTTGTTGTTAAATCTTGCAGAATTGTTTTGATAAAACTGTGATAGGAATAATTTATAGAAAACCAAATACTGATGTTGAACAATTTCGAAATAGCTTGCTTAATGTAGAGAGTACAGGACTGCAACAGATTATCTCGTCACCCACAAGGGTGACAGATTCTACGTCGTCTATTATTGATCATATTTATACTAATGTGTACAGTCATACAATTCATTCAGGTGTCATTGAGACGGATGTGTCAGATCATTTTCCAATTTTTGTAATTTTTGAAAATGGGAACAAAAATACGAATGTCTTTGTGCAGAAATTTGCCCGATCCTACAAGTCATTTAATTCCCAGTCATTTCACGAGGATCTAGGGAAAACTGAATGGGCACATGTATCTAGATACGACAATGTAAACACAGCTTATAAAGTTTTTCATGATATGTTTGAGAAAATATGTGATAAGCATGCACCTACAATAGAATATAATGTATCCCAGAAAAAGAACAGCCCAAAGAAACCTTGGATCACATCAGCGATTCTTAAATCCATCAAGAAGAAGCACAACTTATACAAAAATTACAGGTCTTCAAATTTTAGTGATGAATACGGAAACAAGTATAAAAGGTATCGAAACACTTTGGTAACAGTAATTAAAAATGCAAAGAGATTTTATTATTGCAATTCTTTTAATCGTAATAAAAGTAACATGACAAAGACCTGGGATACTATTAATGAGTTAATTGGTAGAAAGGGTAAGAATAAGCATTTGGATATAGAAAAGTTAACTATTAATCAAGGTGGAATTGATAGGGTTGTATCTTCTGAAACTGAAATAGCCCAAGAACTCAATAACTACTTTGTCACTGTTGGGTCAAATTTGGCAGAACAAATACCAAATGGGCCTCCTAATAGTTGTTTTCAAGATTATTTGGGTGCCAGAAACGCAAAGTCTTTGGCTTGGAAACCTATAAGAGAAGAAGAAATTATGGATATTGTATATGCTCTTGATGCTACAAAGTCTCATGGTTATGATAATTTGTCAATAAGATTGATCAAGGACGCAGCACCATATATTGTTTCCCCATTGACTTATATCTTTAATTTGTCATTGGAAATGGGCCAATTCCCAGATGCACTTAAGATTGCAAAAGTGACGCCTTTGTTCAAGAAAGGTTCCAAGGATGACCCAGGTAATTACAGACCTATTTCGGTTCTGCCAGTAATTGCAAAAATTTTTGAGAAATTAGTCAATGGTCGTCTAATGGACTTTTTAGAGTCCACTAAAATTTTGTACAGACACCAGTATGGATTTCGTAAGAACTACAGTACAAAACTATCATTAATCAATTTGGTTAATACATTAATACATTCAAATGATAAAGGTGAAATAACCCTTGGTATATTTATAGATTTCAAAAAGGCGTTTGACACAATCAATCATCGCATTCTTTCAGCGAAATTAGAATATTATGGCATAAGAGGCATTGTGTTGCAGTGGTTCCAAAATTACCTCTCAAACCGATCGCAGGTATTGTGCTACAAGAATGAAGTATCCAGTAGTAGAACGATAACATGTGGAGTACCACAAGGATCAGTGCTAGGACCCACACTGTTTCTATTATACATCAATGACTTACCTAGCTCATGTAACTATTTTCAGTTCAGACTATTCGCTGACGATTCAAATATTTTTCATACATTTCCTAAAGGTACAAGAGAAATTGATATGAATGATGTAAATGGAAAATTGAATGAGGTACAGAAATGGTGTATTGTGAATAGATTAACTATTAACTTGAAGAAAACAAATTATATGATTATTAAAGGACCAAGACAACCAATTGCAGTTAAAGGTGTGTTAACAATCTCTGAAACGGTTATAGAAAGAGTAAATGTAGCATCTTTTGTAGGTATCCAAATTGATGAGACCTTGATATGGAAGGATCAGATTAAATGTATCAACAAATGCATTAGGCGCAAAATTGGCTTAATCTTCAAGTTAAGATACTTTGTTCCAAGGCATGTTCTCATGCTTTTATATAAATTCTTTATACAATCACATATACTTTATGGAATTGAAGTATGGGGAAGTACCTACAGAAGCCACTTAAATTGCATATTTTTAGCGCAAAAAATGGCCGTGAGAGCAATTACATTTTCCCCCTTAAGAACAGGTTCTAGGCCATTATTCACCAGTCTAGGAGTGTTAGATGTTTTTGACCTGCATAAGCTTGCAGTGTCAACCTTTGTATATGATCTACACAAGGGACATTTACCACATTCTGTAACGCAATATTATGAGCCAATGAATCATGCATACAGGACTAGAGGCAAAGATCATTCCATGCTTAGACTCCCAAATGTAAAACGACACATGGTACATTTTCTATATCTTTTGTCGGATCAAAGTTTTGGAATAGTTTGCCCAAAAATGTTCAAGAGGAAAGAACAAGATCTTCATTTAGAAGAAACCTAAAAAATCACCTGTTAAAAGAAGTTTAGTGATGAAAAGAAATTTCAGTGTTCAGTTTAATGTACTTCTATAGTACAGTTACTTTAAAAGAGTAGACCTTGCAATAAGCAGCTTAAATATACATGTAGCTATGATGGGAGAACCATTCTCGACTAGCACTTGTGCTAACTTTTGGTTCCCCCTTTAACAACATTATCTTCTGTTTTTTTTTTTTTCGATTATTTTTTTTCAGAACCTCTGTCTATGCATATATGTCTACATTACATACTTATTCATTCTCTTTGCCTTTTCAGTGATAAATGTATCACAACGAAACTAAATGTATTATAACACATGTATTCTTATGTAAGGTAGATATAAGTATGTAAAATATATGCTTGCAAAGCTGTAAGAACCTTGTACAAAATCATTGTATTCTCATAAAAATTTCATGTTATTGTATCTTACACTGTGGAATTTCATGTTATCATGTTATCATATTGATATGTATGTTGTTAATAAACTCAACTCAACTCAACTCAACTCATATTATATTACATGTATTTATGTGTTGTGACTGCCAAAGATTTAATTTTTCTTTTATTGTGTGTTTTATACCATTGTATTTCTTCCATGCCCCGGGAGGGGCCGTTTTAAGAAATAAAATTCATTGTCATTGTCATTGTCATGTATATTATGGAGAATGAAGATTATAAGATGTAAAGAAGTTATGGTACAGTAGAAGTGAGTTGCGATACAATATGGGCTGAATCAAAGACTAACCACTCCATCAACGGGGCAGTGTGGTTTCTTGGCCGGCTAGTTCAGAGGGACACGAAGTTCCACTGGCAGAGGGGCATATGAACAATGTCTTACCACAAGTGAGGAACTCCTCTCCTCACTTGGGCTGGAAAGAATATTATACCCCTTGTAGTTTTATCGGTGGAAAGTTGGGAAAACTCCTCTCCTCACTTGGGCAGGGGTAATATATTTCTCTGTGGTTTCAGCAGTGCAAGAGTGAGAAACTCCTCTCCTCACTTAATTGGGCGGAGTAGAATATTTCTTTTATAGTTTTAGTAGTGAAAAAGAGAGAAGCTCCTCTCCTCATTTGGGCTGGAAAGAGATATTTTCTCTCTCTCGTGTTAAAAGGGGAAAAGAGGAAACTTTGCTTGTCACTGTACCAGAATAGAAATTACTTGTAGTGTAATAATGCTTGACTCAATGGAATACATAAATATAGTGAGAGTATACGTTAGACAAATTGCAGAATGAATCCAGGACTATATATCATGTTTATGCATATGTGTTTTCCTCAAAGATTGTTTAGCAGTGGAATTAAGGAGGAATATTACCAAGGTAGAGAATTAATTAACGCAACAATATAAATCTTCGGTTAAATAAAATAACAAATGAGTTATGCTCTAGGTAACAGATATTATTTATTGCAGTTTTTGTCCAGAAGCAGCTAATGGATGATAATGTAAATTGGAGAGAAAAGCAATTTAATTTCTTAGAGACCAGCATCATGGTTACAGAAAACTGAGAATCATACATGGTTATTTCGTGTTTTATTTGTGTTTAAGTGCAGACAAGTTAACATTTCTCTCACACAAGAAGGTAATTGGAATACGAGAAAGAAATTGTTGTGTACAATTATCAATGTTAACAGCTTGGTAGTAGAAGAAAGAAAGTGTATTGTGAAATGGATACATTGATAAATGTTTAAACTGTGATTATGTCATATCATGGAAGAGCTTATTGAAGCTGATATGATAATAAAGTCATTCACATCGTGTCACTGACTGAAGTAACATCACATGGTCTCTCCTCCTGCTTTATTCAGTGTTGGTGATATTTCCCTCGGCGCCCGTGACCCTTGGCGGGTGCTACATGAGTACAATCACATAATACGACTTTTGGTATGTATTTGTTGGTGTATATGCATGTGCATAAAAATTATGTTGTGTGTAGTGCCTTAAACCTATTGTATGTACTCACCTTTCTTGTGATTGTAAAAATTTTTGAGCTATACAGGCGAGCTAGCACTACGGAACAACTAATCTGATATCGCTTATCTTTATGTTTAAGAGACACACCCGCTAAAAACATATTCAAATAATTTTACGATTTTCTGTTTATTCTATTTTTATGAGTCTGCGTGTTGTAGATTGTATGTAGTTAAGTCCTATACAGGGTACGTTTTTATGAAGGACTCATATCCAGTGTCATATATAGGGCTCGGGAGGAAAAACATGAAGAAAAAAAAAATCAGGGCATAGTAATAACGGCCTTGATGGTATAATCCTCCCACTACTCTCCCTCACTTTGAGGCTTTCATGGGGACAACACGTGAATAGCCGAACTTAATGACGTCACGCACCGTAACATAACACTCCAATTTCTGAACAAAACGCATGTTGCTTTTATAGCTTTCTATCTCTAACTCGAGTTCATCTTTTGGTCACGACATAAATTATCAAAAGGAGCGATGTTTAAATCGGCAATCAAGATTCAAGTATTCTGTCCTATTTTTGAGTAAAGAAACTTACGAGCTTTTTCTGTCAATCTCCTTCACATTTTCCAATAAAGATGCGTTAGTAATGACATTGTAACATTGACTGTCTTCATTTAGAAGCATACGTTGTGTGAATAATCATTTGTGACTGAACTTAGCTTTTGTAAATGAAGGAAGAAAAAATATTTCTACGAAGATTAGAGAAAAAATCTCAAAACAAAAACAAAACGAAAATGAGCATCATTTAAACAAAATAACTAATGTGGACATGCTTTGAGGGCTTGGGATTATGTGTTTGCAGAGAAAAATAGATGTCAATTCGCACTTTATGATGCCAATGTCCACAGAGTTAAATTACGTTGGACTATTAATAGGCCTGGGCATATGTATACAACATCTATAAAAGGCTCCTACAGAAAAATATTATTATGGCGTGCCTCGATAGCAAGTTAATCGCTGCCATTCACCTGTAGCGTGAAATACTGAGCTGTTAATATAAACTACGCATATAAAAAGATATACAATTGTTATCATGTATTTGTATACTTTATGTGCTTGTCTGAACGCGAGCAACAGAGAGGGGGTGGGGTGGGGGCAGATATGTCCAGCACAGGGCCCCCACTGGAAAACAGTACTTGATTACTGACGGGGCCACCCTGTATAAATAAAACGAAATAATAATAATAGTAATAATAATAATAATAATAATAATAATAATAATAATAATAATAATAATAATAATAATAATAATAATAATAAAAAGCGCAGGCATATGGAAATACATATATATATACATAGTACATTGTACATTTATATGTTTAGAGTTGTTCGATTTAAAGATAGTGATATCGGCAAAACTTTTTCAATCTCAGCAACTTTAATAGTTAGGCCTATATTGAACAGCAAAGCACGGCAAATACCATAAAACTCTACACTCGGGTGCCCTCTTTTGGATAGGTACCGAAAGCAAGGGCGGATCCAGGAATTCCGTAAAGGGGAGGCGCCTTTACTAAATTAAAAGGGGCGCATGCCCCCTCCCCCATTTTTTTCTTTGATTTAGTTTGTTTTAACCAAATATAAAGAGTGGGCACGCTCCCGGTGCGCCCCTTCTGGTTCCGCCACTGCCGAGAGAAAACAACACAAAACAAAAACAAAAGAAAAGAAAACAATACTAACAGAGGCATGGGAGTAGAGAGGAGATGAACGAAGATTGATTGGGGCAAGAGGGATAGGGGGATGGAAAGAGAGAACGAGAGAGAAAGAGCAAAAAACAGATAGAGATAAGGGGTGATGAGAATGAATAGAATAAGCCTTGAATCGAACTTGCATGAGAACTGGGATTATCAACAAGACAACAACAACAACAACAAGGAAACAGATTACAAGCGGGTTAAAAAGTGGAGAGGAAAAAAAAAGAAAATTCCATGGAATTCTTAACTCATCCACTTTCTCCCCCCCCCCCCAAAAAAAAAATGCATGGAGTTCTGTTCATTGAGTTGGAATGTAACGGCATCATGATAATGTAACCGAGCAAGACGAAGGGAAAATAACGATAGAGCGCCATGCCCATTACTCTTTACTATAAACTACACTTAATTGTTTTACTGGGTTTGTGATGAATATTGATAATTTGATAGTTTATGTTTATATTCACATAATTATCTTATTGAAGTATTTCACTTTGTTTATTGTATTGCTTTGGATATCGATTAATAACAGAATGTAGTTTCTTTTTTTTTTCATCTTGCAATTATTCTTCTCGATGAAAAATCGATGTCATCATGTTATCTTACCCCCCCCCCCCCCCCCCCCAAGCAGCACATTACGGATGCCTCAAGACTGGTGGCAATACTACCCTACTTTGGCAAAAGGAAGCAAGTGACTCTTTTTTAATGGATATTGACCTTTTTATTGATTTGGCATATTTGAAGCATGCTCTTTTTAACTGAAAAATCCAAATGTTACAATTTTGGCCCATTTCTGAGATATTTGGGTGGCAAAAGGAAGCAAATAACAACCTCATGATATGATTGTCACTTCTTCCCTTTGCCAAATCATCTATATTTACACACTATCTAAAATACCTTGGAAAAAGGGAGCAATTAACATCCTTATTAAGTTATGATTGTCACTTGCTTCCTTTTGCCAATTTTTTATGTTTGCTACGAATCTATAATACTTTGGCAAAAAGAAGCAAGTAACATTCTCATGATATGATTGTCACTTGCTTCCCTTTGCCAAATCATTTATATTTACACACTATCTAAAATACTTTTGAAAAAGGAGCAATTAACATCCCTATGATATGATTGTAACTTGCTTCCTTTTGTCAATTTTTTATGTTTGCTACAAATCTATAATACTTTGGCAAAAAGAAGCAAGTAACATTCTTATGATATGATTGTCACTTGTTTCCCTTTGCCAAATCATTTGTATTTACACACTATCTAAAATACTTTTTCAAAAGGGAGCAATTAACATCCTTATGATATGATTGTCACATGTTTTCTTTTGCCGGATTTTTCATGTTTGCTATAAATCTAAAATACTTTGGCAAAAGGAAAGCAAGTTACATAGTAATGAGTGTCTATGGGAATATCAAAATTCTTCAAATTGTCATAAATGCATCACCATATGACGTGCAAGAATACCGACATTATTTCTCATCACAAATTTCCATACTGAAAGGCCTACCCAAAAACATATTTTCTTCATTTGTAGCATTAATGTACTCGATGTCACTTGCTTCCTTTTGCCAAAGTAGGGTAGAATAACATGGCGTCTTATAGCCAATTATTATCTGTTGTTAGTAAACTTGACATTCATGTATAGCCAATTGTCAGATATAAACCAATAACACTCTGTCTAATGTTTCATTGGAAGGACGTTTACCTCTGTTTCTTGCAGATATTTTTCTTACTGATTTTTTGTTTTTGTCTAATTCAACTTAATAGAAATTTATTTTAATTCTTCAACACATACACACACACGCACACACACACACACACACACAAACACACAATCACACACACAAAACCTAGACATATTATTTTCTTCTTTCATAATAGAAAATAAGATTATCAAGACGACGTGAAATGAAAAGAGTATACAACAATATCTAAACGTTATAGTGATAATCATTACCATAAAGAATCAAACGTAGCAAGAATGGATAATCATGCCCGCTGCGGCATTCTTCTATAAAAACAGAAAGGTAAGCCACAATTGTTAGCCTGTAGCTACGTGTATAAACTTCTACTCGATCGATAAATTGTGAATGATAAAATTGAAATTGAAAAATAAAAAACCTAAAAAATCTAAAACCGAATCTTACCTTCAAATTTCTCTCAGAAATGGCCAATAAACCAAAGCGTGTGGGCTTCCAGAAAGAACGATTTTGGCTGCTGATCTATGTATCCTCAAATTACGAATGAGTATAAATGCGCTGCGTCCTGATCCAATCATGTGCAGAAGTCAATGCTAAAAAGAACTTGGTGTCGAGTTATTTTCGTCGATTGACATTACCGAGGTTCATTTTGAGGTATATGTCTGTATAAAGTTGTTATAACGCATTTGTCGCAAGGTGGCGCCCTCAGGTTTAAGGGCACAGTGCCTTACAGTCGTAAGCAGACAGTCATGCATTTTGTTTTACGTGGAGCATGCTTACACAACAGGCCTAACTAAATCACCAAACTCCCCCCCCCCCCCCCCCCCCGAAAAAAAGAGGAAAAATATATATAAACAAGTTAGTAAATAAAAAAGGGGATATAATCTCTCTTCACAACGCCAGACCAGAATTGATGTTATTATTTTCGTTTCTTATGGAAAGTGTGTATTGTTTTTCCTGATATTGTTATATTTCATGATTTGTTCTTTCTCTGTTTCATTTACTCAATAAGAAGAATTAAGACAACGGACGGACTTCATATCAAAATCAATGGATACGTTTACCATTTACAAGCACATTAAAATCATGTGCTAAACAAAAGGCATAGGATCCCTTTGTAAAACTGTCCCGTATTTTTCTGGGTTTTTTTTTTTTCTGATTATTGTCCTATATAATTTTATCTAATTTGCGTCACCATTATTTTCAAAAGCAACCGATCTTCCTAAATCCTGAAATGTATTTGACTGCTTTCTGTATTGACATGAATGTGGTACGAAATACAACATTACTATTAATTTTGTTATCATTATTCTTTTATCAATATGATCATACAGTCATATTATTGTATTATCGTCATCAGTCTTGTTTCTATTATCGTGTCTGATATTATTAAGGTTCCTATTGTTATAACAGCATGCAGTCGTAACCCCCCCCCCCCCCAAAAAAAAAGAAAAAAAAACCAACAAACAAGCAAACAGAAACAATCAAATACATCTATGGGAATAATATAGTTCATTTCCCATCAAAAACAAAAATCACAAGATAGCAGTTTCTTGTGTGATGGCCCATTTCGAAGCCATGTCAAGTTGCTTACCTGTGAGTGAACGTTGAGGGCTCCTGACATGTCATCTACAAGCAGCAGCTGCTGCAGCTGCACTTGTTTTTAGAGATTATTCAGCAAAGCGCTTTGTACACCTATGGAAGACGCGGCTGTACAAAATATTTGACAGGTTTCACGGACAATAATTCGTGGTCCCAGGCCACCGTGAAGAATGCTTGAAAGGACAGATAAAATCCTGTTAATTCCTTTGGATTAATATGAAGAATTTAATTTGTGAATATGATGGCATCATGGTAATAATATCTGATGTGGCTATTTGGACAATAAAAAGAAGTAGAAATGAAAAAAAAAGACAAAGAGAAGAGGAATGAAAGAGGAAAGAAATAAAAATGGAGGAAAAATTGGTTGAGGACGAGAAAGTATTATAGAGAAGGGGTCCGTTGGGGGGGGGGGGGTGGATGGAAAAAAAAAGAGAAGACTGTCAAACTGACTCATTACCAAAGATGACCTTCATCAGCCTGGATTAGGGAAAATCCCTCAATGATTTGTGAGGATTCAGTTCATTGTTCACGGAAAGCATTGCCGGCGGGGGACCAGCTTGAAAGAGAGGGGTATTTTGGAATGAGGTGGTACAGGGCTTCTTTTAATAAAAGTACCTGTATTGGTCCTATCTCGCACTCTTGCCAAAATTAGTACGTTCTTTTCTCCTCTTTTGTCTTTGCTTGATATTAGTAGTAATGGAAATGGGACGTCATGTGAATTAGGTTGTTGTTGTTGTTGTTGTTGTTGTTGTTGTTGTTGTTGTTGTTGTTGTTGTTGTTGTTGTTGTTGTTGTTGTTGTTGTTACGCACACATAAGCACACCATCCTCTCTCTGTCTTCGTCTTTTGGACAGACAGAATAGAAAGAGCCCCAAAATAGGAGACATGCCATCCGAATAAGTTCAAAGTATTTTCAAAAACACATGCATTATCCTGGCTAGACTGTGCGGTCTAGTTAAGTTCAGAGTAACTCGCTGCCAAAAAGACATGTACGGATTCCTGTTGCGGTATATAGTCCTGATGATGAAAAGGGAGGTACGCTTTTGAAAAATGGTAAAGTCAAAGAAACGGGGTGGGGAGATGTCGTTAAAGCTTGTATGACTACAACCACATGATAAAGAAATGATATTATATAATCATAATAATGTCTCTTTAACTGTCGCATCATAATGATTCATATTATCGCATAGTTATTTTCAAAATATGCATTACGTAAGTAAATTGAAGTAAACAATGGTAAAGATGTCAGTGAAGAAACGGTATATAGTATATGCCGTCATTTTCACCATTTTTTTTTTTAATAAAAGTACAGACAGAATCAGGCAGCATCACCAACTATAGCAACAACTGCAATTTACAAGGGAAACTAGGGGGACCTAAGGTTTTCTAAACGTATTCTTCGGGCAGAAAGTACAAAGTACATAGGACATGGAACTGCGACTGGATAACTCTTCTCAGCTCCGCCCTCATGGTGGAGCATTTCTGGCCCAGAAAGATTATCTAGGTGGTAGAGGTAGGCCTACATGTACAAGAATTCATGACTTCAAAATCAAATCACAGTAACTGTTCCTGACATGTGCGAATGGTTGTGGGAAGGGAAGAGGATAAGAATAAAAAACAGAGAAAGAGAGAGAGAGAGAGAGAGAGAGAGAGATAGATAGATAGAGAGAGAGAGAGAGAGAGAGAGAGAGAGAGAGACGATCAGCCTCATTATTATTGTTCACCCATTATTAACCCCTAATTATCATGAGGAAGCAATATAAGGCCATTATAAAAAGGCAATTATCAGCGAACAAGAGAATGGGTCTAGTGTAAAACATTAAGCTTCTTCTTCTTCTTCTTCTTCTTCTTCTTCTTCTTCTTCTTCTTCTTCTTCTCCTGGTTAACGGCATAATTTACCATTTGCAGATGAAACAAAACCCAGTATTAATGCCTTAAAATAGTTCTTAAAAGTGAGTTATAGTAGGGTTAGGAGCAACCACTGTAAAAATGTGAACTGGTAAAATCGATGTTAAGTATTGTAAAATATATAAAAATGTGAACAATGGCTATGACTAAAATGCTTCCAGACTAAACCGTCTACAGTTACGGTTTATTCCCTTATTTATGATGATGATGATTATTATTATTATCATTATCATTATTATTTCCTTATATTTAGGCTTTATCGTAAAAATTCTGTATGCCAGGACGATAGTGGTACAACAGACTTACACATATGTATCATTGTCATATCTTGGCATTATTTTATTTTTATCATTATTTTTTTTTTAGATCACTGCTACCAAAGGTAAACAGGACCTTCAAGTCTGCTACCTTCAGTCAGTAGAGGAATCTTGCAGACCCTGTGTGTTCATTGTTAGTAATTCATGCCCATTCTAGTGTTAATCACATTTTATACAGTTTATTTACAGATATTTACAAGCACATAGATAGCAAATATGAAATACGTTAAAAACGACGATAAATAAATGAAGAGTTTGCTCGCAAAATCGATAAGTCCATATTTGCCAAATGGAGATATTTGCGATAACTTCAAAAATGTGCCTTTATATGTAGTGACCAATATAGCATTCAAAAGGTATTATTTTGTACTTTATGACAGAGACCGTACATCAAAATCTTCAAAAATGGACTTATCGGTTTTTGCGAACAAACTCTTCAAATATTGCATAGGCAAATAGATGTGAGTGTGTCCTAGCGAATATCCCAGTCTACCAATACTGATACATTTTAAGTTATATTTTTAATGTTTAATTCCTGATCACTTATCATGCCAGTTGAAACTGCGATTAACATCACTTTGACGAGTGTCTTTTGACACCTCAGATCAACGCAAGAGTACATCAACGGTATTCTTCACTCTGATTGGAGGAAAGTTTTCTCCGTCATGTTTTCCACACTGCGCGGAACGCGGAACCCAGGTCACCATGGAAACAAGAAGCCGACCCTCGCAGAGCATGTTGACGTCATTGCGTGCGTACTCACACGAACAACCCGAATTGTCCGCCTCGGGGCCATTGCCCCGAAACTACATGTGTATACATGTGTAAGATCGATACTCTATCCGATCATGGACCATGATCCGATCCCGGATTTAGGGTGGCCCTTGAATAAACTATCTTTACTCCCTAAAATTCTCCTCGAAAATGCGCCCGGCTACAATAACTTTAACTGCAACAAACGGGGGGAGGGTCACTAATAATTGGAACAGCTCATTCGCCACCGTCCACACTCAGCCTGCTCCTCGGTCCACTCG
The DNA here is from genome assembly GCA_033980235.1 of Diadema setosum. Classification (NCBI taxonomy): domain Eukaryota; kingdom Metazoa; phylum Echinodermata; class Echinoidea; order Diadematoida; family Diadematidae; genus Diadema; species Diadema setosum. The sequence goes on from CM067065.1 coordinate 33,400,318, forward strand.
GTCCATGCAGCAGCGTAGCAAGAAAGAACTTGAGGATTTTGACGAACAATACACAGGTGCATTAATTATGCAATTTTGGCGAACGACACTTCCAGCTAGCTGCACTGGTCCTCTGAGCTGCATGCACGCCGTTGTCATCGGGTTATCCAGAGAGAAAAAAATCCGTCTGTCCGGAACGTTTTTATATCACTTTTTGACACGCTACCAAACTTTGAAATACAGACGAGGATATATTCAATGGATTACAATCTTTCCTCTGGTAAGTTCCTGTTTCCGTTATACACAACATACAATGTATTATGACTATTATATACACCACTGCACTGGTACAGAGCGTTCATGAATACCAACCGGTGATGACCACCCCCGGGGCTGTCCCCGCCAGCCATCAGCCAGACAGAGCCTGTGGGCCCATGGTCAGGGAACAATTAGATCTACATGTAGGTCATTATTACAGAATCTTCAGTTGCTAAAGGGTTTATCATGAGGAAGTGTTGGTATTCATCAAGATGGTCAATAACGCAAGGAAATGGTGTAACATTGGTAGACAACAAAAGAACTTTACGAAGTGAGCTTGCCTTTCCTCCTTGGTAGCTTGAACCCGTTGAGGACGAGTCCCTAGACCAGAGCATTAACCGGGCAAGGAGTCTAAAGACTCCTTGCCCGGTCTAAAGGCATGGAAAAATAATGCGTGTTGTAACAAAATCAGCCTGTCGAGGTCCTCAATGGGTTAAGGAGATGTCTCTCCATTGCAATCACATTTCATTTTTTTTTTTTTTTTGTTTCTCTGGTGAAATGATCCCAGATATGAACCTTGCTGCTTTATTAATAGAACATTGATTTACTGATATTTGATGATGAGAAGCAGTGACCTTAAAACTTGCCCCAGGGTATGACATCATTTTCTGTGTTCTTTTTGGCTGTAGGACCTACTACTACTAGATCTAGTCTAATGAAATTAGGACCTACAAATACAAGTCGTGTAGACCTACTACTTGTAGACACTGCTGTGGCTCGCAAAGTTTATAGATAACTGCTTGTAATTTAGACAGGGGCAAGCACACAAAAAGCCATTTAACTGTTAGCTGCTGAGAAACACTACACACTCGCTAATTCATTATTGGATTTGGTGGTGAGTTGCATACCATTGTGACATAATTCGTTGCTAAGCAACATTGCTCTGTTGTCCAGTACGATGCAGCAATCAAGAAACAGAGGGTTTTGAATGATCAGATGTACAATACAAATGTAGGACTCACATGATGCATGTACATGTAGAGCAAGTCTGATATTTTCTCTGTCAGAAGAACACTGTAACACTAACAGACCTAACGTTAAATAAGAAGCTACTCCAAAAAATTGATGGAGTTTTTCAATTATTTTAAATTCATTTTTCCTCCTCAGTAGTCATTCTTCAAATGATGTGCAATGTACAGGGAAATTGCATTGTTCCAGTATTTTATCATTAGTTCTCTTTGTTGGTTTGTGATTCTGGCAGCTAGTGTATCAATCCACGAGGAGAGTAGAGTGCTATTAATATTTGATTATTAAACAGCTTTAGTTTACATCTTCTTTTGTTGTTGTTGTTGTTGTTTGTTTATGAAAGACAAGAACCAGGCCTCAAAATGGATAATGGTAACAAGCATGTACCCACAAACTGAATGTGGAGATTACACATGTTGGTTTACAGTGGCACACAGTGAGCATTTCTAGAAGCATTGTTTTTTTTTTGTTTTTTTTTTTCGTGTTTTTTTTTTTTTTGCATCAAATTCATCGTACAATTGTACATGTAGGACAATAAACTGGAGTAGCAAAAATCTTTGGTAGGCCCTACTCATAATGCTTAAATGTATTCATTGATATTCTCAATTGAATGTTATGGCTCTTTTAATGATGATTTTTGTAATATGTCTGTAATAATAATGATCAAATCAGAATTCCAGAAATTTATAAATTTGTTTGATTCAATTCTGACAGTTACAGCTATACTTTTTTGTGTTCTATCACAAAAAGTCCTCTTCAAATGTTGTTATGGAAATTTCATCTCTTTTTTTTTTCTTCAGTTGTGTCGAGATCTTGCCTTTTTTGTTAAAGTTTGTATGCACCAAGATGTGTTATAAAATTCCATTTGCCTTTGCAGTGGATGAATGAGTGCAGAACAAAGCATTCATGGGACCCATGATGTAAATATTGCGAGCATGCATTGAGGTACAGTATTCATGGGAGACTGCTCAAGAATTCACAGATTGTATCACGCAGTCGGAGTCTTGGTCTCCGATACAAACAATGGTGTGTGCTGCCTTTGTTATTTATAAATTGCAATCAGAACCATGACAGTCTCCATGTCAGCAGTGGGAACACATGGTAATGAACACTGAAGAAGGTTTCAGACCTGCCACTGAACTTGGTTGTAACATGTTAATTCACAACGTGTCTGGTAATTGCATCAGTACTGAATTGTGAAAAATGATCAGAAAAAAAATAATAATTAAAAGAAAAATAGGGGATGATAGATGAAATGATCCAAACTACTATGCACTCAGAGAGTATGGCTAGGTACAGACCTCTGCCTGTTGAAAAAAGCTCAATTTCTGCTACCTGTCTACTGAAAATTACCCTGGTATTTCCAAAAATATTAAAAGACTAGCAGCACCCGTAGAAATCCACGGGTCTGAGGGGTTTTATTTTTTCTCATTTGATACAGATTGTATAGGACTACGATTTTGCACATTTTATTGATGAAATAAAAAGAAAAGTTTTCTCATTCTTTTGCTACTTGTGCTCTCTTCTACACATGACCACCACCTAATCACCAAAATTTGGTTTGATAGATCATAGAACCATCCGTTTATCTGCTTCAGACTACATGTTGTATACCTCATCATTATTATCATCATATTAGTATTCTTATTAGTCCCCTATTGTTATATTGTTATTATAATTATTATTGTTATTTGGCAAGGGGGATCATAATCTTTAGGTTTTATATAAAGTATTAGGCACCCATGGGAATCCACGGGTCTCAGGGCTTCGTATTTTTTCTCAAATATTTCTTCAACCACATTATGAGGGAAAAGAGAGAATAATTATTTTCGTCTTCATTTGCTCCCTCATGTCTGTTTTCATAATCAACACTTGGTTTGATGGATCTAGAACCACCCGTTTATCTCATTGATACTGTTCATTTTTTTTATAATCATAATTATCATTATCATTATTATTATGATGATGATGATGATTATATTGTCATTTTGTGGCAGGGGAGATCATAGTCATTCGGTTTTATTATTATTTTATATAAATAATTGACATAGGGATGATCAAGGGAATTAAGGAAAAAAGTTTATCGCTCAAGGAAAGTGAATATCTTACTTTTTTTTCCCCGTCATGTCAAGGTTACTCTACGACTGATAGATACATGTTTCAAATAGCTTCATTATCATTGATATTTCATTTTAAACATTAAAACAATCCAGTATCTGTTTGTGTCTCTATTGCCCACTCTTAGTTTTGGATCATAGCACCCTCCCCATTCATTTGCATTGGCCTATTGTATTGTTACCATTATTTAAGTGTATTATTGTTATTGCTGTTGTCATTATTACTATCATTATTAACATTATTATTATTTAGGTTAGAGGTTAGAGTAGAATTATAATATGGGGATGATCAACCAAGGGAGGCGGAAATGTTAATTTGTTAAGAATTGTAAAAATCTGTTTCCCCCATTTTTCTACTTCAATTGATAAAAACCTTTTCTGAAGACAGTCCTGCGCAAACTGTCCATTGCAAAACTGCTTCACTGCACTGACATACGTAATCTTGTGCTGAGCAGGACTACTTCATAATTAGACCCCTGGTGTTTTTGTTGCCATTGTGCTGAGAGAAATAAAATATTTTGTCTTCATTCGCTCTCTTCTTTCTGTTTTTATCACCAAACCTTGGTTTGATGGATCACAAAACCACCGGTTATCTGCTTCAGACTGTACATTATTGTTATTATTATTATTATTATTATTATTATTATTATTATTATTATTATTATCATTATTATTTCTATTATTATTATTATTATTATTATTATTATTATTATTATTATTATTGTCATTATAAGCATCTTCATTATTTGGGGATCTCGAGGGGAGATCATAGTCATTAGACACCCGTGCGAATCCATTGGTCATTGGTCTCAGGGCCTCGTATTTTTCTTTAATATTTCTTTTCCCACGTTATGGGAGAAAGAAAAATATTTTTGTCTTCATTTGCTCCCTCTGTTTTATTTTTATCACGAAAACTTGGTTTGATGGACCATAGAACCACCCATTTTATTTCCACTTGTAACTTCAAAAATAGGCGGTCGGCAAAGCGAGGGTTTCCCTTACGTCCACACATGTCTTTAATATTTATGTTTACAGCACCTATGCATGCAGTAAACGAATGGACAGCGGCACGTGTAATGTGGTATGGAAGGGTATGATCGGCAAGGACAAAATTTAAGTGGATATTTAGCCGTCCTAAACAGTCTGAGTACAATAATACCCAACTTGAGAGTAAACTAAATAATGGCGTAACTGAGCTGTATAGTACCCTGCAGTTGTGCAAAATACAATAAAATAACAGCACTCGTTGTTTTCATTTGGGCACGCCAATGGCGAACGTCACTGTACGTAAATGCCCTTGTACGACGTCGACCGCGATGTGTATTACCATATGAGAGTCCATATCACGCGTACGCAGATAGTGTTTCGTGTAACCATCGTCAATACATACACAGGTGCAGGCCACACACTGGCATACCATACCGTACCCGAGAGTACATTATGTGCGTGCGTGCGTGTCCGCTGGGAGATGACAGAGATTTCGCTGCACCCCATCATCTTTAGTTTTCCCACTGGTCTCTGCAAGCTAAAGATGGACGATCGAGAAAGCAGGAGTCCAGCGCAGGATCGATGAATATTAAAATCCTCGGCTCTGTCGTCAGGCACAAAAATGCATTATGCATATCTAGTTAATTTTTCTTTGTTGTCCTCGACGTTGACACGGAGGCGGAGTGCGGACGAAACCTGGTCGAAGGCACGTAAGAGACCCTCCAACTGCCGACGGCACCGGTCTCGGGGGCCCGGAGCCGACGGCTCGGGAGGAGATAGACAAACCAGCAACGCCGGAATAAAACAGGAAATACATTTAAGGCCCCGACAACAACAACAACTTCGCCTTTTACTGTATAAGATACAAAGGATGTAGAATCCTTTCTAGCATCTGCATGTACGTAATACACCTTCAGATTGTCAACAATCAGTGGACGTACAATTGATATGGTATGTTTTGTATGACGTATTTGCACCTCATATACATACATGTATGTACAACCGTAGGCTTAATACGCACAAACTTAGCTTTAATAAATTCCATCGTTTGTTGTCCCTACAAATTGTTAATTTGCCAAAGATCAAATAAAGGAAATACATAAGGCCCCGACAACAACAGCAACTTCGCCTTTTACTGTATAAGATACAAAGGATGTAGAATCCTTTCTAGCGTCTGCATAAAATACGTAATACACCTTCAGGTTGTCAACAATCAGTGGACGTACAATTGATATGGCATGTTTTGTATGACGTATTTGCACCTCAAATACACAACCGTAGGCCTAATACGCACAAACTTAGCTTTAATAAATTCCATCATTTGTTGTCCCTACAAATTGTTAATTTGCCAAAGATCAAATACGGTACTATAAAATCCTTCAGAAAGTTCACCAAAATATCCTGGATCCATATTATGTTGATCCAGATCTGTGCAAAAATTAAATTGTTTGTTCTTTTTGTCATCTACAAACTTTCCCCATAAATTTCATACAAATTTGTGTGTAATTTTGAGTTTTTTGCACATCCTATAACAAACAGACAAACAGAAAGACACATTAACACCATAAAGTGAGAAGCACACAGCTACAGAACATACTTAGTTAGTCAGGAGAAATTCAACCTCAAGGAGAGTTTCAGGATATTGTGAGAAAATGGCCTCAAAGCTGGATATCCACGGATACCCTTTGTATTGGATCATTAAAGCGGGAGAGCTGGAAACTCTGGTAGGGATCGACAGTCTGCGAGCTGGGATTTCCCCTAAACAGACCCTGCGTGTTTTTCTCAATACAGGATGTAAATTTGACTGTGTACAATACTTTTTAAATTCAGAAACATCATACAGCCACCAGTGTGGTTTTGAGTGGAATGTACAGTTGTACTAATCTATTTATTCAAATTATTTTTTTTTAAGAGGTGCACCTTTGTTAGCCTGTGGGTCAAAGTGGAGCAATAAAAAAGTTGTAATAAAATAATGTCTGATACAATATAAAATTTCCTGTGTCCGTAGTATTTGGTACGAAGGTTCACATGCAGAGTGTCTGTACACTGAATGCGCACTGTAAAAGTGTGTGCTGCTTGTCAATTTTTAAAGCAAGAAAACTTTAAATAATGAAATCTCTTGGGATGAAAAGTGATGTGTGAAGAGACTCGCTGATAAGTCATCAATACTCTGGTCGATGGTAGTAATACAAACATGTACAGTGTACATTGTATCATTGATGGACTACACATGATTGCGTGTGAACATGTGATGTATTTTGTTCTGTACATGAAAAAGAGAGGAAACCAAACCCAAAGAGAAACTGTGTGGATTGAGTGAAAGTGGCAACATTGGTGTTTGGTTTCCTTTTAAACTTGCCACCAGTTAACTACATGTAGCTTTGTACACTTGCGATGAATCTTTTTTTTTTTCTTTTTTTTTTTTTTGTTAGCAAAATCAATATCGATCTGTGAGGATAGTGGCATAGACATAGTGCGTGTTTATACAGGAGCCTCTCGCATCGGCGCGCATGAGCCGGTATTTTACCTCCCGCATGAGCGCTTATTTCTCGTGTTTATACAGAAGTCAAAATACCGGCTCATGCGAGCCGATGCGAGCGGACCTCAGGACCTCTCGAATTTGGGGTCAAGCACAGGTCACGTTCGCAGTGCAGTTTATTGCATGATGGGAAAAAATTAAAAAAATCAAGATGGCACCGGCAAAGTCATCAGGACCACCAAGCTTGAAGGTCATTCTTGTAACGTTCCTCTTGACAACCACCCGGCCAAATGATCAATTGAAATCCAGTTTTTCAGTAAGAAGGAGGAGACGTGGTTCGATCATGACAGATATTAAAATACACGCTTTCCGGTTACCTCTCGAATTTCGGTTGTCTGTATAAACACACAGCAAAATACGCGAGGCTCCTCTCGCATCGGCCACCTCAAAAGGTGGCGGACGGAACCTCTCGCATGAGCCTGCATTTGGCGGCGTATGCCGGCATACGCCGTGTTTATACAGAGCAAAATTCGAGAGGTCCTCTCGCATGAGCTCGCATGAGCCGGCATGAGCCGGCATGAGCGCGTATTTTGCTTCTCTGTATAAACACGCTCATAGAATTTAACCTTTCTTTTGTATGAAACATAAAATGTCCCAGTTGTAATCATAGATCATAACTGCAGCCATTGTTACACTACAGGCATGAGAGAACCATTGATGGATGACAAAATCTGAAGTCAGTCGGCTGCTCAAAGGAAGTGAACTGACAATTACTGGCTCTTTTTCTTTTTCTTTTGGACTCAAAGGATTTTATTGGATTGGATAGCTGTATTTCAAGCATTTAATATCAAAACCATTCAGATTGAACTCTCAGTTTTAAGATACAATCTCTTGTATTACAGAAATGGGCCTTCAGTGTTCCTGAAAAGATGAATTCAGAATCGCAGAATTACAATGATTATGAGAACATGATGTTTTGACCATCTGTAAACTGAATTTTACAGTCAAAATCTGTTACCCTTTGTATTAAATGATCTGTGGAATCATGTGGAGCTTGGTAACTCATTGAAGACTAGTTCCAAGTGTGCTCAGGCAAGTGTCTGTATGGGAATAATGCATGTCCAAGCAAAATCAACTTGTCCTCAATGGGTTAAATGATTTACAGTGTACAACTTTGTACTGCCAGTCCTTTGCTGTATGAATGAGTTCATTTGTCATAGGAACCCTGTGAAACCTCAAAGCTTACCCAAAGTCCAATGTCAATCTTTGCCAACTTCTGTCTAGTAATATACAAGTATTTTGAATGTGTTTTGTTCACTGCTGTGATCACTATTGTGTAGCTTTCTCATTCTGCGAATTGTTGGACACATCATTCTTACATTCTGGAAATTATAAATATTATTACATGTAGTCATAATTGTTTTGACACACTGGAAGAAGGAAAAATATTTAATAAGTTTTACATTGTACTCGGTGAGTTCTTTCGAGTTCTGAGGTAGAAAAGATGTGTTGCAGACATTGTGCGACTGCTTTTGAACAATACATTGTATGTGCGTTCATTCAAGTCCCCTGCACGCATGTCTCTGCAGAAGCGTGGTATTACCATGGTAACGAGATCAGACAATGGAAGTGAGCAAGCAGTGATATGAGTCCAGAGTTCAAGAGCTTGTTGGCGCTTGGCAAACAATCCTTGTGTTACAATTTTTCTATCGGACCATTGCAGTGTTTCTGCTTCAGATCAGATGAGTTTGCATACATGTAGAGTGTATTTATGTCACAATCCATCTACATTGTATGTTTTTTTTTTCTCTCTACAGGTCTGTCTTGCTGTCTCATATTGAATCACAAACTTCTTTTCTTTTTTTTTTTTACATTTTCTTGTGACCACTGCTTGAATTGCTCTTTGTGTATAGCCACATGTGCAATTTCATGGATTATAGTTTCACTTTAGGGGTCATTAAAGTTTCCCACAAAGTTTGTAGAATTTGAGCAGTCATGTTTAGTAGAGCATGTACCAATCAAAAATGTGATTTGTATTAAAAGTGCTTGGCTGTTTGCACTTCCAGTGCACAGTATTTTGGGCAAAGTAATGATCCAGTACCATTTCATTTTAAATATCAGGGAACAAGACATTTACTGCTTTAATCCGGGGCCTAGCTACACTATAGATTGTAATTTGCGCCCCCCTCAAAAAAAAAACCAAAACAACAACAACAAAACAACAACAACAAACAAAAACAGCAACCACAACAACAACCAAGAACTGACTATTCGCATTATGTATGCTCACAATGAATGAATACTTGAACCTGTATTATCCACATAATACACGGTGTACATGTACATGTAGGCCCTACAACCAAACACTTCTCAAAACTACAAGAGTCTTTTGAATGCACTCATGTACACTTGTATAGTGGTTCCTTGTCGTCAATCTTCTGTCATTTCATTTCCGGATAGTGCTTTGTACATGTATGCATGTGACCCGGACTATTGCATGCAGTGCACTATACTTTGCAGAAAATATTTCACATTAAATGCGGTGATAGAGTACATGTATATTATTTGGTGTGTTGTTGTTTTTTTTTCCCTATCTTTCTGGGGGGTGGGTTGGTGGGGAGGAGCTACTTTATTTCTGTATGAGCCACAGTGTAAAAACCCTGTATGCCACATTACTCTGAGACTGCAACATACACACTAGGCCTGCTTTGGGAAAACATTCTGTTTTTCAAATCCTTGTAACTTCTTTTTAATAAATTGATGTTGTGCTAATTTGACATGCATTGAGCAAAGTTGTAGAGAAATTCCCAAGCTTTACTATGAAATAAATATTACGGAGAGTTGAACTTAAACATTTTTCTTTTGAATAACCAAATTTTAACTGAATGTACATCGTTTGTACAGGCATTGACCTTGCATACAAGGCAATGAAAAGAAAAATAGGAACTTGCACAAAATTTCAATAGGGACAATCGTTTAAAGGGTGTGTACAGTTCTGGTCGAGGTGAGGATTTAGCTTTTAACGTTTTGCGAGATATTGAGAAACCACTCTATGAGATGTCAAAGAGCATGCAGTTTTAAGGGGTATCAAAAGTTTATTCTATGAAAATCGGTTTTGAAATGGCTGAGATATCCAAAAACAAAGTGAAACAAAGAGATCCTAATAAAGTTGTGGCATGTCGCCTTTTATTACATGTATTAGCACTTTTTTGGATATCTCAGCCATTTGAAAACCAATTTTCATCAAATAAATGTTGAATCCTTCTTAAAATTACATGCTCTTTCATATTTCATAGGAGGCTTTTCATTATCTCACTTAGGAATGTTCAAAACATGAATCCCCACCTCAACCAGTACTACAGTATACAGTCCCTTTAATATTCAATTGCCACAATATTGAAAGCTACGTGATGTGAGTGGAACAGAATCGCGAGTTACATAAATTTCATTGTAATGTGGCATTTGGCGATTAAAATTGATCAGTCTTAGCAGGATTGTGCGTTTCAAGAGCAAAATATGTTAACGTGGCACGCCGTCGACTGAGTCAGGCATGCGAACATGGCACAGTAAAGGGGAAGGCTAGTAACTGATCAGTGGGAATCAGTGGAAATGCTGGGAGATGATTGTTCCAATCCTTACACAGTATATGGGATTCATTCAAGAGTTCATTGTATATTGTTGTGTGAAAATGATTTGCTTCAGAATGGTCTCATATTCCAGTAATGTGCAGTTTAATGCTTCCAGGTTAGCGTCCCTGGTCAGCGACGGAGCATTAATCTGCACATTACTTGAATATGAGACCGTTCTGAAGCAAATCATTTTCACACAACAATAGATATACAATGAACTCTTGAATGAATCCCATAAGGATTGGAACAATCATCTCCCAGCATTTCCACTAATACCCACTGATCAGTTACAAACTAGCCTTCCCCTTTAAGAGTTCACGTATAGAAAGAAAAAAAAATGTGATGGATTCAATATGTGAAGGAAACAACACCCATCCCAGTGTCGCTGAAATAGTTTCACAGTTCCACTGATATTTACACTGTATAGCTTCCATTTTCAAGAGTACATTGTGTAGGTGATTTTGATCACCTTCCCTCTCACAAAAACAAAGAAAGAAAGAAAGAAAGAAAGAAAGAAAGAAACAAACAAACAAACAGACACACACAGTTTACAAGATTATCATCTAAATGTCTTCTTACCATGCCAGGCAAAACAAATTATCAAACACACACATGCCTCTATGTTTTCGAGAGAGAGAGAGAGAGAGAGAGAGAGAGAGAGAGAGAGAGAGCAAGAAAAAAAAAGATGCTTAAGACATATTAAAATCAGCAGTATTTATATGAATGTGAAGGTAGAATAAAAATGAAGACATTGCAGTAGTAAGCAATGTTATATTTTATTGTGAAAAATGAACCTGAATGTTTTTGTGCTACAGCTGTATTGAATGAAGGGATTGATAGCACAGGAATACTGTATGTTGATCAGAACACACCCAGTGTGGATCTGCCACCAACAGGTGTATGCGTTTGATGCACACCGTCCATTCGAAGTTGCCACAGCGTTACTAAGTGAAGCTCTGCGCAGTTAGAAGCCATTCACATAGCTTGAGGACCTCATTGTTCACTTTTTCTTTTTCATCTCTCTTTAATCCCCCCTCCCCCCCCCCCCCCCAACCATTTCACAACGGTGTCTCCGTAATCCATGGCTCAGTCTAGGAGAACATGCACAGCATTTGAGTATTTTTCCAATCTGTAGAAGGAACTTTTCCATGTAAATATTCCAAGTTTGATAAAGATTTTTTTTTCTTTCTAGCATTTTTTAGAAAAATTCTGACAGGACTTAATAGATTACAGTATGGGTGGCTTCAAAGGGCACGCCATGTACAGTGCATCAGGCACTGTGCCACTTTGAACTATATTATTCCAAAGCTCTTACTTTCACATACAGATATTCCTGCAAATATATGAGGAGGTCACAGACATTTGTGCAAGATGTTGTTCTTTTTTTTTGGGGGGGGGGGGGGGCAAATTTGGGTCCAAGGCTGCCATCATATGTGCATTAATGACTGTCAGTTTGAGATATTTTCTTGTCTTGTTGCATTTGTCATCCAATGTAAAGGTGAGTCACAAAATTCACAAAAATTAACGCCTTCTGAAGTTAACAGGCTTTTAGTAATTGCCATTGCCTGTTGACCAAAAGACTGATATAGAGTCTCGAATCATTAAAGTCTGTAACTGATACCACAGACACTCAGAATCATATTATGTAAAAGATCACAATTTTTTCATCTCAAAGAAATTAATTCCCACCAACTCTAGAAGAGGAAAAGATTTTGTAGTCTTTGGCTCATTTGATATTATTTTATTAGTGAAACCTGTTGAAGACTAGTCCCGAATATACTTGGCCAGGTACATGTCTATGGGAAATGCGTGTACTGGTACTAAGGTAGGGGATGTACCTTTTACAGACCTCCCAAAATGCAGCAAAACATTAAAATATGAACCTCAGGGGACTTGTTTTGGCCACTGCTGAGAAATTTGGAAGTCAACAGTTATCTACAATTTGAATAATGTACAAAACTCAACTACTCAGTAGTTCTGTGTGTCAGCCACACTTAAGCCTTTTTGTTGCAGTCTTCTGTATTTTTTAATCTATAAACACAAATCTAAAAGTATAAGAGCTGATGTAATAACATATAGAGTGTGTGGCAAGAATGTTTATAGAAATGTTTGTAAGTTTTGATGAACTTTCTTCACAAAATATACATGATGGACACACATGCAGTGCATGGGTCTGCAAAGGTAGCCTAGTCATGTATTGGAATTTACGGTGAGCCCCGAAAAAAATTCAATTCAAAATCTAACGGTCAATAAAAATATAATAAATGTTACCTTCCACTTTCAGTACTTTATGGGAGTTTCTAAAATGATACTCTCTTCAACATACCGCTGTATTTATACAACTCTTCATTTAAGGCATGCAAATGGGATTCCCTACCTTTCATAGCAAAATCAGCTCATCTTCAGCGGGTTAACAGAACTGTAACCCCAACGATGTATATTGATGCAATCATGTCACATACACTATAGAATTGATAAGGTGGCTGGCCCCTGCTAGTAGTCACCCCCATACACTGGCATTGTTACCACCACATAAATTCTTATGTAATAACAATTTAGCTGACATCAATTTTGGTGCTTATTCTGCTCTATTCACAGCGCGCACTCTAGAAGCCACAATCCTTTGTATATAGTTTGGGTCCATCTCTAAAAAGAATTATGGGATTTAGAAAGGGTAGCGTACATTGTACACGTTGTACATTAAACCCGTTGAGGATAAGTCCCGAGTATACTGGGGCAGGTGTCTATGGGAAATGCATGTTGTAGCAAAATTAGCCCATCCTCAACGGGTTAAACTACCAGGGTAAATTTTACATTAATAAATCGCCAACATCAGTGTACAAGGACACTGTACATACTACAGTTTGTACATGATGTGCATGTACATTGTACATGTAGATCTCACAGTTTCACAGTGATGATAATTTAATCTGTTTTGCCTGTCGACAAGGCTAAAGAAGTCATCTGCATCGTGTATTAGGATGCATTATCTAATATCAAAATGGAAAGGTCTGCCTTAATGAGATGTCATACAATTGTAGCTCCATGGTTTGAGGGAATTAATAATTGAGCACTATTATTGATATTATTATTATCATTTATTTATTCATTATATTTTTTTCAGGGTAATTTGTTATATCATGATAGTGGGCAAATGAATGAGTGCCACAAGATAATGGGTGGGTGGGGGGGGGGGGGGGAGGGATAGTGTACTGGAAGGCAGAGATAAGAGGGAGGCATTCTAAAACTACATTGCACAATTTACTGTGTGTATATTGTACATCTTTATCACTGCAGAAAATTGATTGATAGAAATAGCGGCGGGGGGTACATTTGAAATTGTGCTAAAGCAGGATACACCATCGCATACACTGTACCTGCATGCATTAATTGTTCTTTGGAGGTGCAATATAAATTGTTGCTGAGTACTATGCACATTATACATGTACGTGTGTAGTGCGGCAATGGATGTGAGAGAAGTAGGCCTATACATGTAGGATCCAATGAAAAACTCACATCCATCTGTAGTATTTTATGTACACTAAGTACTACACTTGTAGGCTTCAAAAGTTCTATGTGTAGGTTTCGAAATTGTATTTGACTTTTGAACTTTGCATTATACATTGTAGACTTCAAGTCTCTTCAAATTGTGAAAATTACTATTCACTACATTGTATTAACCCTATTAATCACCATTCACATTTTTGCTTAAATATAATGAAAGTGAAAATCCATTCATGATGTTAAGTTGTGAACATTTAATAACAGATATTTTTTGATACACTGAAGTTTCTATTTCATTTACAATTTCAAATGTCTTGAAGATTTTCAATTTTTGCACTTGCACCAGTTTGTTTTGGGAGTATGTTGCCATGATCACCCGTGATGGGAGCCCCATGAGTACACAAGTTTCACGTGTTGAAGACGATTCTGAGTATACTCGTCTATGGGATCTACACTGTACAAAATGTGTTTGTAGCAAAATTAGTGTGTCCTCAATGGGTTTTTTCTCTAAATTATAATGACCTCTGTCCCTGAATGGTGCCATCCTTTGGCGCTCACTCTATCCACTTGCCATTAAGTAGATAGGGGAGTCGTTTTGACAGTCCAAATTGCGCAATTGATTGCACCATCAGTTGTATTACGTAACAGGGGCTATATTAGGTAAATGATGACATCATTTCTTGCGTAACGGATGACCTCATCGATTGCACCATATAGGGTGACATCAGGGCCGCGTTTATATCATGATTCATCGATTGCAACGCATGGCGCAAGAAAATATTAATGATAGATATCCGCACATGTCGCAACATGTCGTGACATAGTATGAGATGATATAATGATCAATTACGTGGTTGTTTTGGGTGGATGAGGTAATCGATTGCACACGTAAGGTCGGATGAAATGTCGCTATGCTCACCACATGGCGCAACATAACGTGACGGACGTGGGCATACATAGTGACAACATGAGGTCCAATAATTCGGCGTGATAGGGTCGCTCGCAGCAGCGCCGTTTGATGATTATGATGAGCATATCGCAGCATCCTTATAGCCGGTGCATTGAAGAGAGTAGAGTGAGCGATGTAAGTGAGAGTGAGGGAGAGAGAGGTCAGGAGCCATTAACGAGGTCAGCTGGGTCTGCTTTGGTCTCTGTGCGAGTCGGTCTCTGTGCGAGGGGAGAGGGGGAGAGAGAGGGAGAGAGGATTGGTAACAGGTCAGCTGTGCCTGCTACGGAACTGGGACAGTCGCGTGTCGTCTATGTCAAGAGGTCAATCGTTGCACCGTCTGAACTAGACCGTGAGTCATCGGGAGTAACTGAGGTCATGGTGGGAAAATACCGGTTTGTTTACTTCCGGGAACATTGAAATCGCGTTGCGTACAGGTGGCGCAATGGCGAGTATCGCGAAGCGCTTAGAAATATATTGTTATTGTTTTTAATGTAGCTAAGTATAAGCGGTTATCAAAAGGGAGTATAACGGTCAATACCACTGAGGTCCAATCGTCGGTCAATCGCTGCAGCGGACGCGTGTATTAGGATCTAACCTAATAGAATAGCGAGTAAAAGTAAGATGGAGCGTGTAAGATGACGATGGTATCAATAAATATAGGCCCTAGATAGATGTGTGAGTATAGTTGATCGTGAGCACGAACATTTACGACAGTTCTACAACGACTACCGGGGAATTTCTGTCGGTGTAATCCCTGCTGGAATTTTATATAATTTCATACATACCATGAGAGCGTATCGACCCATTATTCGTATTTTGTTGTATGTGTAGTGGCTCTTAAAAGAGCCTTTGACTTACCAAAGCCCGAGAGATTTAGGCGTTGAGTTTCCGACGGTTCTCGTCGCGAAGGTAGTCCGCTAGGTCCAGGAAGAAGAGTAAGAGACCACCCTGCCTAGGAAACAAGAAAGTCTTGCTTGTCGCGCGCAGGAAACGGGAGACTATGCCGAGGCACATCGTGAGATGAACGATTCCAAGACATAGAATAAAATGACATCATCCACACATGGCGCAACATAATGCCATCATTTGGTTTGATCGTGGGTAGTGTCGTGGCTCGCAGAAACGCCCTTACATACTGCCTGATGGGGAAAGTGAATTGAAGAGAGTGAGCAATAAGTGAACGAGAAAGGGACATTTTTTTTTCAATTAGGATATGAAGCTACAACGGAAGCTCCATAATACGGAAACCTCTGCCCCCCAAGTCGCGTGCCGCTGAGGTCAAATGGCAACCGAGAAATGAGCGAGAGGAGGTGGGTCAACAGGTCAATCGTTACACCGGTCGCGTGCCGCTGCTATTATGAGCTTTGACCGTGAGCCAATGGGGGAAATTGATGTCATGGCGATGTTTGATAGGGAAAATTACATGTTTGTTTACTTCCTGGGGACATTGAAGTCGCGTTGCTTACAGATGGTGCAATCACAAATATTAAGAGGCACGGAGAAACAGCTCAGAGAGAGCAAGGCTTTATTATTTCATCGATGCGACTGTGTTGTCGGCTGCATTGTCCACTTCCTAGCTATACAGTCAACTTACTGGACAAGTAAGCGTCGTATGTACAAGTGAGATGATCGATAGGGGAGCCCACAAGCTGCCGATGATGGTATCAATAAATAAGACGCATGCATATCCCAATGACGAGTTGATAGTGAACACGAGCCTACAACCTTTATACAATGACTACCGGGGAATTTCTTACAGGATTATTTAAACATAGAACTTACCATTTATCTTGCCCTGCCATAATAGCATGCATAGTTTATCGTTATTCGTTCTTTCTTGGTGGCTCTTCAAATAATCTTTGGTTTACCAAGGGGGAAGTTTGGGCAGATGATGGTATCAATATGCAAATACAGATAAGTGTCGGGATGACCCGTTGATGAAGAGCACAAGCCCCCACCGTTTTCATCCGACACGTGCCGCAACTTTTAAAAACGACGTCATTCATTTCAATATGTGGTGCAATGTCATAGCGATATCAAGATTAAGTGAAACGCTCTGCAATATTAAGAGGATGCCATCATTTTCCTAAACGCTGTGCAATATGCATGTACTTAGGTCTTGAGCTCGCCAAGAAATAAAGGGTATCATATCGTGTCAGACGCGTGCCGCTGACTTTAGACTAGTGAGCAAAAAGTGATCGTTGGGCCATTTTTGGCTAGGTTAACCACTGGCTAGTACGATTCGACGGGGAAACGAGAGTCACTTCGAGGGCGGGTAGTTTTTTTTTTTCTCTCTGCATGTGTGTACTGTGTGTGTGGCAACATCGTTACTTCTAGGTATAACATAACAAGTAATTCAAATCGTACAGTTAATAATTACAAAACCAACGTTTGCTCCGAATTAATAGCAACTCTAGCTGATGTTAAATCCAATATCCCATTGGATGAAGAAAAAGCATTGAAGTCTCAGCGACCAATACTATTAATGGCTTAATATTATAGACTCAACCTTACGCACTGGTCTATCAACGTTGTCTCATACGAACCATCATCACCAGTTCCTTGGGTGTCGATATAGAATAATTTCAAAAGGATGATATTCGCCCATAAATTTGCTGTTAACACGCCTTTACAAGTCCATTTTTTTTTTCTTGCCGGCCACAGGCACTTTTCAGAATGCTGCGATGGATGAAACAAAACGTGTATGGTACGTGTACATGCTAAAGTTACATGCCTAAATGGGCCGGATGAAACTATTGGTACAAGAACAGGGGCGTATGATAGAAACATGTTGTAAGAATCGGTCTAATGAGAATTGCCAACCGAAAACCCTGTTGCAATTATATTGATATTGCTAAATCACAAGTTCACGTCAGAGAGGTTGTTTATAAAACTATTTGAGCGGAATATTTGAATACTGCATTGACTCACGAGGCGAATGAGTTGTAACGTAGCCATATATACTGCGATTACGATGGCCCCATGATTTTATGCACAAGTTATACACGAGGAAAAAGTTTATATGTATGGGATATTACGTGATTGTGTATGCCTTGTTTTCAATGAGAGGTAGATTCAATATACAGTATGCATGAGAGTCGTTTTGTGGCATACAGAGTTTGTGATTATACGACAAGGACGCCTACTCAATCGTGTGTCCTGTGGTGACTGATTAATTAGATTGGAAAGAAACATAAGTGTCGAATTATAATGCACGAATAATCAGAACACCAAAACATATTACATTCAAACATACATTTTCAACTGTAGCTTCTGGTAAGAACAAAGATCTTTTCAGAGAACTTTAATCCTTCCTTTTTGTCTCACAATTCACTTTAAGACTTTGAACGAACAGAATTTTAACCCCGAGATGCGTTCATTTTCAAGCTGTCATTAAAGACTTAGAGTAGGAATCAATCATGAAGGGCTTCGTCTCCTTTCGGGGAACGTTGGGTCAGTGGGATCATCATTTTCATAACGGCGGACTGGAACCTCAAGGAAGTAGTAGTGAGTTTTCAGCACCTCAGCTTGTCTACAGCCAAGCATGTCCACTGCGAAGAACAGGCGCGTCATTGCAAAATACTGTTAGAGAAAGGATAGGAAACTATTTTTTTCTGACATGGACATACTAAGTATCCAATGATATTCCAATAAAGGGGAAAATGTAAATCGTTGACATGGGTGTATCATCTGAGTAGGTCTTTGGCAGGAAGAGCAACCGACACGAGCGATGAAGATGTTCTTGACTTGCCCGGCAAATACATCACACTCCCCTGGCATGAACGCGGCAATTCGAAACAACAGTTCCAGTCATATAACTGCGTTGTCACTGGTGGGCATGTTCGCAGTTAGAACGATTATACCTGTAAAAGATATATTGTAGGTTTAGGACGATTCACTCTTCAAGTTGAAGTAAAGCGTTTCTGGTTTTTTTTTTTCATAGTACAGTTATCATTACGGATAGAGTATCGCTAAGCAATCACCTTAAACTCTAGGAGAGGCATTTCAAAAATTGCTACAGAACAATATTGCATGCAGAAATGTAGGCGTATGAGAGGTTTCAAAGGTGAAAAGGCGATGTGGAAATCAAGGTTCTGAAAATCCTGCGTGATACACATTGCAAAACACGACTTGAAGTGGTAGGAATCTTGACCAACATAACGACGGAATAGCACAGTTATCGTTCGAGTATAATCCATTATGCACACGTATTATTCCGAGCTTAGTTCATGTTTGATCAATGACAATTGTGAGCGACACAATCATTTAATTTAAGAGTGTTTTCATTAACCGCAAAAAGTAGAAGTCGCAGAGATTGTGTTGACTGTCCCCTATAGAAACGCATGCACTTTACAATAACTCAGCATATTTCCAGTCATTCGTAAAGCTTGGCAAGGTTGGTTTTTGCGACTGATGCGTTAAACTTTCTCAATGGCATGGTATCAGAATGAGTATAGCTTTGTGCAACTTTATTGGACATATTTCTATGCAGCCTTTGATGTGTCTATCTATTAAAACAAAAAGAATTCATATGATTCGCCCGAGTTCTTTGCTTATCTGAAAACAAGAATGTAACCCAGCATTTTATTTCTCTAGTTTGTTTTCTGAATGCAACAATAGTTGCGAAGTCAGCCTGACGGGTATAAAAGGTTTCATTTACGTACAAAAAAAAAAAAAAAAAAAAAAAAAAAAAAAAAATCAGTAGAAGGAAACAGACGTAGCCTACCTTATGATTAGACTGGCATGACCAGTTAAATGATAGTAACAGTAGAAACACGAAAGGCAAAAGTTGCATTGGGTTTTGTTTTGTTGGTTTTTTTTTTGCGTTTATGTGATTAATATTTCTCCCGAAGTCAGGTAGCAACAAATTTAACGTTAAATGAAATGATTGATGTATTATTGTGACACGGCGTCTAACGATTTGATTTATATCAAAGTTATTTCATGTTAGCCAACAGAAGTAGAAATCCCACAATAATGGCAAACGTAATCTTGCATTTAGCCGCGTCAATTGCTGATGACAAATGATTCGATCGAAAGTATAGTTACTACCTTGTACAAGATCATTTAGACACGCATTGCATTATATAGTATGCTCGTCGGTGGTTCATGATTATTACGTTTGAAATGATGATTAAACCACGCATACTTTGATCTTCAGTTACCTTTTGCAAATATGCTTTTCTGCTTTTGTGCTTCAAAATACTTACAATGAAACTTGTGATAGAAAATCCAGTTTGTTACTGTCATAAGAAGAATGCAAATACAAATTGACAGCATTCAGATTAGTAACAAGACCCACTTCTTTTTTTTTTTTTTTTTTTTTTGCATTAGTAGTTCAAAGTTTGCTTGTGTTTTTTTTTTTTTTTTGGTGTTGTTGTTCTTTTGAAAGCAACTCAACACTGTCTCACATGAAATGATGTTATACACACTGAATTCGAACGTTAAAACCAGTGGTAACTTCACATATTACTCGCACGTTTCACACGTGTAGCTATCATTAATAATTTGTTCACTCCTATTATACAGATGGAATAAATGTATTTCAATTTCTTCACTCGTTTGAATAAGATATATACGCGTCCATCGAATTTCATTTGAGTGAAGCTTTAGCACTGCAAAGACATTCGTCAACACACACACACACACACACACACACACACACACACACACACACACACACATACACAAAACAGCATTGGTCAAACGTATAGTAGTTGCTGAAGATTTCCAAATCACAAATCGCGCTGAAGTACAACTTTGTTACAGTTTATATGACCTATGATATAATTCTCAACTGACATCATTATAAGAGGAAAAATTTGAAAATAATAATTGCGGATGAATTTTTCAAAGTGAATTATTCATTGAACATTACTGAAAACGTAAAAAGTGCATCCTGATAATTGATATTAGACTTTAAAAATGCAAATGGTCAATGTCAAATAAACGTTCACCACGGGGCACCCTGCTAGCTCTGTAAAGCAAACATCATTCTGCTTGAGTCATCATGAAGTATTCGATATTTAAAGAAATGAACAAATTGCTTGTCATTGTCCTCGTACAGCGATGAACCATTAAACGCCTTTGCAACGAGTCAGATCATTAAAGTGAGTGCATTATTACTGCATGCTGCTGAAAGAAAAGACAAATATAGCTGTGGTTCAGTTATCAACATGCAATGCACGCATAGTTATAAACACAGATTTCAGGTCTGACTTGACTATTATAGTTTTCACATCGATGGGTTGGCATCCAAAGATTTAATAATCACGCATTTGAAGACATGATATCTATATGATTAGGTGAGTTCGTTCTTCAGTGTTGTATAGTTTATAAGTAGAAGAGCTGGGGTGTAAACGTAAATACTCATAGCATAATGGTGTAATGGTAACGAGTGATTTAAGGTTAGGGATACCCACAATCATGCCACGTTGCAGTGTCAGAACAAGTTAGGGTAGCGAGAGAATGATTTGAGATGTCTTGTGAAAAGATTTTTTTTTTCGTAGGATTACAAATAAATCGGTCATTCATCCGCGGGAGAGCTGTAAACAATAGCGGTATCCAAGTGGCTGATATGGCTGGAGCAGAAAAATGTTCCAACGAAGCCTATGTGTCAATTGACCCCCGATCTCCCGTACTTTCCGCATGTTAACCAGTATTATTAAACATCTGTACTTTTGAAGGGGACGTCAAAACCGTATCAGGCAATGCACGCAAGCGGCATCATAAGCAGAGTTTCTTACTAATCATACCTTTCGACTGATAAATCGAGTGTTGTCAGGTATATCTTCATCGCTACCTCTTCTTCTAATGGGTATATACGTCAAAATGCCTAACAGAAGATGTACTTTCATTTGACCCCAACAGGCCATAATGATTATCAATACATCTCTATGAGGTAACTCGATCAGAGCAGTGTGTGGTAGCATCAGGTTGGTACTTCAAGGAAATGGTACTCCAAGGTAAGAAAGTGACTCGTTGAGAATAGACATGCAGGTTCATGTAATATCACCTTCAGCAGCACACGTGGACTTAACCTTTTTCACCATCGTTGCTGTTGGAAGGAAATACCCAATTAGTTATATTACAAAACACGAGTGCAATAACCTTATTTTGCTTCACATTATTTTGGTAAGGTTACTTGAATAAAGGCTGGGCGGACTCGTTTTGCTAGGAAAAGCTTTCGATAGCGTTACACTTAATGGACTTTAAAAAAATAACTTTTACACTTGACGTATTGAAGAGGATCAATTTTGGAGACATGTTTGTGGTGTAAAGTCGATTGGCGCAATCTATACCGCTATTGGAAAATTACGTCACAAATAATTCTTATTTTCTGTTGTGGATATAAGAGAGCACAGAACGAATGTACAATGATTCTATCATTTGGTGGTTAACGTACTGTAATTGACGCTTATGATATTTGTTTTTTTTTTGTGTGTGTGTTGTTTTTTTTTTCATTCACCCAGAAGGCGCAATGGGTAACATATTTACTGAATAAACTTTATGTAACATCGTGGCTTTGCACAAATATCGGTATATCGTTGAAGTTAAAGTCGGTACAGTAGAGTCTTCAAACAATTTACGCCTCGGATGGAGGTTTAGGAGTTGTTACTAGCTTTTCAAATCCCCCTGCAGGATGTCATTAAGTATGATTTTATAGTTAGAAATATTCCCGATGCATGGACACAAAACAAACCATGGAATGACGATTTGGATTTACAAAATACCCAATACAATATTATTCCCGGGCTGGACTCGTAAAGATCAATTCTGTAAATGATTAAGGTAAATCATAACGCATCTCTCAATCCCCGCTATACACGTACGCCTTGGAAATCATACCCTGGAAGTGGACTTTTAAAGTTATACCAAACATATTTACCCCTCTGCATCGAGAAAGATGAACAATTTCTCTGTGAAAGGCTCTGTACAGCTGGGACATTTTAGTGGAACTTGTCCATATTTAAGATTTATTTCAAATGTGTCAATGGAAGAGATCACTGTTACGTAAGATGTTAGACTGTTCCATTCTGTTATCACTCTTGGAAAAAATGAGTGTAGCCTCAACTTTGTCTTGAAATGCTCCTTCGAGATCTTAAATGGATGAGTTCTTTGTTCGGCCGCTAGTAGATGAAAAGCCAAAGAAATCAGTTGAATTCCCTGTACACGTATCAAGGTTTGTTCCATGTCTGATCTTTGACGTCTGTCATTGTCTGTATAGGCTATAGTGAAGGTATGTGTTCAAGCCGTGATGCGTATAGCCTTTTGACAAGGCCTCATGGCTAAGATTTATGTCCGACAAATTAGGGCGGCTGAAATTAGACTAATCACGAGACCCCGGGTGAATGCGAGGGCGAACAGCGTCAGCCGTGAGGCCTTTTCGAACTTGCGTTGGATTTCTTATTATAAGCCTTGTTTTGGCTGCGAATTCGCTACCAAAATGGTAGAGGCCAATCACCGATCGAATCGTTCCTATGACGTCAGCCTATCTTTAATCGTTTCACCAGCAATCACTTGGATGAAGAATGAACGAATCGCCAACGAAGTCTTGGGTTCTGATTGGTCCATTGAGCCCCAGCTGGTATATTTGCATACACTATGCAATATTCATGAGCCTTACGTGTCGGAGCGAGGAAGCCAAGCGGGGAAAAAAACATCAACATCGAAAAGGCCTCGCGGCTGCGCCGCTCGCCTTCGCGTTCACCCGGTATGGCCTAGTCTCGTCTAAGTCGTCACGCGGCGTGGAAAAATAGCCTAAGACGCGAGGCTTTGTCAAAAGGCTATGATGCGTATTGCAGACGTCGCAGGAGACACATTTATGAGATAGACTTTGTGCTCGACGTTGCACGTGAATTTTTTTTTTTTTCCACAGCATTTTTCTTCATATGAGGATGCCACACGGAAAACGTTGCTATAGTCTAAGTATGCATGTAGTCAATCCTCAACCTGTTATCCATAGCTTCGGACCTTCTGTCACTTCCAGCGGTTGAGTTATACATGATATACTAAAACCATGTTGGTCTTGAGAAAATAACTCGTTCATTTTCATGTATGCCGCTATCTCATTTCTTACAAAGGTTTCATTATCTTGCATAGTGTACTGGTTATGTTCAGAAGAGTTGTTAAGTCATCATAATGTGTTTTATCCTATGACTTTACTACCTGTCTGGATATAATCTTGAACAACGTTAAGTGATCTTGAAATGCTGCCGAATGTGATAGAAAAAAAAAGGAATCTTTGTATGTCCTCTACAGTCCGCTACGCTTAATCTTCGTACACAATCACATATTGTATGATTATTATACTGACGGTAAAAACGAATGGCTGCGTTTTACAACTGAAGCTGTATTCAAATCGTCAGTCACAGGTCGACTTTCAACGTGTAATCAATCAACTCGATTCGTTCTGCCAGAGGGATATTTTCAACCAGCTTTGGTGTTATGATTTCCAATACATGCGCGTCACATTTCATGTATCTTGCCTTTACTGAAGTAAGAAACCAATCACGCCAAAGAATATGAATAATCAAACTTTCTTACGCTTGTACATGAACGAGTCAAAATGATCATGACCTTACTGTTTTAATTCGCACCATCTCACAAGCCCATCCTTGGCTAATCTTATCTTTACGTTCGCATAGTTTGCTTGAACGCACAATCCCGCCCAAACCGATCTACAAATCGCAGAATGCCGCAGCGGCGGTACAATGAAAACTTCACTCGCAACTCCATGTCTTACAGAGAAATGGAGCAACCTCCGTTGCGCTGTGACTAAAGATGGGTTCTTCCAAGGACGGTTTCATTATAATTGAAACTGTACCGACTTTAACTTCAACGATATACCGATATTTGTGCAAAGCCACGATGTTACATAAAGTTTATTCAGTAAATATGTTACCCATTGCGCCTTCTGGGTGAATGAAAAAAAAAACAACACACACACAAAAAAAAAAACAAATATCATAAGCGTCAATTACAGTACGTTAACCACCAAATGATAGAATCATTGTACATTCGTTCTGTGCTCTCTTATATCCACAACAGAAAATAAGAATTATTTGTGACGTAATTTTCCAATAGCGGTATAGATTGCGCCAATCGACTTTACACCACAAACATGTCTCCAAAATTGATCCTCTTCAATACGTCAAGTGTAAAAGTTATTTTTTTAAAGTCCATTAAGTGTAACGCTATCGAAAGCTTTTCCTAGCAAAACGAGTCCGCCCAGCCTTTATTCAAGTAACCTTACCAAAATAATGTGAAGCAAAATAAGGTTATTGCACTCGTGTTTTGTAATATAACTAATTGGGTATTTCCTTCCAACAGCAACGATGGTGAAAAAGGTTAAGTCCACGTGTGCTGCTGAAGGTGATATTACATGAACCTGCATGTCTATTCTCAACGAGTCACTTTCTTACCTTGGAGTACCATTTCCTTGAAGTACCAACCTGATGCTACCACACACTGCTCTGATCGAGTTACCTCATAGAGATGTATTGATAATCATTATGGCCTGTTGGGGTCAAATGAAAGTACATCTTCTGTTAGGCATTTTGACGTATATACCCATTAGAAGAAGAGGTAGCGATGAAGATATACCTGACAACACTCGATTTATCAGTCGAAAGGTATGATTAGTAAGAAACTCTGCTTATGATGCCGCTTGCGTGCATTGCCTGATACGGTTTTGACGTCCCCTTCAAAAGTACAGATGTTTAATAATACTGGTTAACATGCGGAAAGTACGGGAGATCGGGGGTCAATTGACACATAGGCTTCGTTGGAACATTTTTCTGCTCCAGCCATATCAGCCACTTGGATACCGCTATTGTTTACAGCTCTCCCGCGGATGAATGACCGATTTATTTGTAATCCTACGAAAAAAAAAATCTTTTCACAAGACATCTCAAATCATTCTCTCGCTACCCTAACTTGTTCTGACACTGCAACGTGGCATGATTGTGGGTATCCCTAACCTTAAATCACTCGTTACCATTACACCATTATGCTATGAGTATTTACGTTTACACCCCAGCTCTTCTACTTATAAACTATACAACACTGAAGAACGAACTCACCTAATCATATAGATATCATGTCTTCAAATGCGTGATTATTAAATCTTTGGATGCCAACCCATCGATGTGAAAACTATAATAGTCAAGTCAGACCTGAAATCTGTGTTTATAACTATGCGTGCATTGCATGTTGATAACTGAACCACAGCTATATTTGTCTTTTCTTTCAGCAGCATGCAGTAATAATGCACTCACTTTAATGATCTGACTCGTTGCAAAGGCGTTTAATGGTTCATCGCTGTACGAGGACAATGACAAGCAATTTGTTCATTTCTTTAAATATCGAATACTTCATGATGACTCAAGCAGAATGATGTTTGCTTTACAGAGCTAGCAGGGTGCCCCGTGGTGAACGTTTATTTGACATTGACCATTTGCATTTTTAAAGTCTAATATCAATTATCAGGATGCACTTTTTACGTTTTCAGTAATGTTCAATGAATAATTCACTTTGAAAAATTCATCCGCAATTATTATTTTCAAATTTTTCCTCTTATAATGATGTCAGTTGAGAATTATATCATAGGTCATATAAACTGTAACAAAGTTGTACTTCAGCGCGATTTGTGATTTGGAAATCTTCAGCAACTACTATACGTTTGACCAATGCTGTTTTGTGTATGTGTGTGTGTGTGTGTGTGTGTGTGTGTGTGTGTGTGTGTGTGTGTGTTGACGAATGTCTTTGCAGTGCTAAAGCTTCACTCAAATGAAATTCGATGGACGCGTATATATCTTATTCAAACGAGTGAAGAAATTGAAATACATTTATTCCATCTGTATAATAGGAGTGAACAAATTATTAATGATAGCTACACGTGTGAAACGTGCGAGTAATATGTGAAGTTACCACTGGTTTTAACGTTCGAATTCAGTGTGTATAACATCATTTCATGTGAGACAGTGTTGAGTTGCTTTCAAAAGAACAACAACACCAAAAAAAAAAAAAAAAACACAAGCAAACTTTGAACTACTAATGCAAAAAAAAAAAAAAAAAAAAAAAGAAGTGGGTCTTGTTACTAATCTGAATGCTGTCAATTTGTATTTGCATTCTTCTTATGACAGTAACAAACTGGATTTTCTATCACAAGTTTCATTGTAAGTATTTTGAAGCACAAAAGCAGAAAAGCATATTTGCAAAAGGTAACTGAAGATCAAAGTATGCGTGGTTTAATCATCATTTCAAACGTAATAATCATGAACCACCGACGAGCATACTATATAATGCAATGCGTGTCTAAATGATCTTGTACAAGGTAGTAACTATACTTTCGATCGAATCATTTGTCATCAGCAATTGACGCGGCTAAATGCAAGATTACGTTTGCCATTATTGTGGGATTTCTACTTCTGTTGGCTAACATGAAATAACTTTGATATAAATCAAATCGTTAGACGCCGTGTCACAATAATACATCAATCATTTCATTTAACGTTAAATTTGTTGCTACCTGACTTCGGGAGAAATATTAATCACATAAACGCAAAAAAAAAAACCAACAAAACAAAACCCAATGCAACTTTTGCCTTTCGTGTTTCTACTGTTACTATCATTTAACTGGTCATGCCAGTCTAATCATAAGGTAGGCTACGTCTGTTTCCTTCTACTGATTTTTTTTTTTTTTTTTTTTTTTTTTTTTTTTGTACGTAAATGAAACCTTTTATACCCGTCAGGCTGACTTCGCAACTATTGTTGCATTCAGAAAACAAACTAGAGAAATAAAATGCTGGGTTACATTCTTGTTTTCAGATAAGCAAAGAACTCGGGCGAATCATATGAATTCTTTTTGTTTTAATAGATAGACACATCAAAGGCTGCATAGAAATATGTCCAATAAAGTTGCACAAAGCTATACTCATTCTGATACCATGCCATTGAGAAAGTTTAACGCATCAGTCGCAAAAACCAACCTTGCCAAGCTTTACGAATGACTGGAAATATGCTGAGTTATTGTAAAGTGCATGCGTTTCTATAGGGGACAGTCAACACAATCTCTGCGACTTCTACTTTTTGCGGTTAATGAAAACACTCTTAAATTAAATGATTGTGTCGCTCACAATTGTCATTGATCAAACATGAACTAAGCTCGGAATAATACGTGTGCATAATGGATTATACTCGAACGATAACTGTGCTATTCCGTCGTTATGTTGGTCAAGATTCCTACCACTTCAAGTCGTGTTTTGCAATGTGTATCACGCAGGATTTTCAGAACCTTGATTTCCACATCGCCTTTTCACCTTTGAAACCTCTCATACGCCTACATTTCTGCATGCAATATTGTTCTGTAGCAATTTTTGAAATGCCTCTCCTAGAGTTTAAGGTGATTGCTTAGCGATACTCTATCCGTAATGATAACTGTACTATGAAAAAAAAAAACCAGAAACGCTTTACTTCAACTTGAAGAGTGAATCGTCCTAAACCTACAATATATCTTTTACAGGTATAATCGTTCTAACTGCGAACATGCCCACCAGTGACAACGCAGTTATATGACTGGAACTGTTGTTTCGAATTGCCGCGTTCATGCCAGGGGAGTGTGATGTATTTGCCGGGCAAGTCAAGAACATCTTCATCGCTCGTGTCGGTTGCTCTTCCTGCCAAAGACCTACTCAGATGATACACCCATGTCAACGATTTACATTTTCCCCTTTATTGGAATATCATTGGATACTTAGTATGTCCATGTCAGAAAAAAATAGTTTCCTATCCTTTCTCTAACAGTATTTTGCAATGACGCGCCTGTTCTTCGCAGTGGACATGCTTGGCTGTAGACAAGCTGAGGTGCTGAAAACTCACTACTACTTCCTTGAGGTTCCAGTCCGCCGTTATGAAAATGATGATCCCACTGACCCAACGTTCCCCGAAAGGAGACGAAGCCCTTCATGATTGATTCCTACTCTAAGTCTTTAATGACAGCTTGAAAATGAACGCATCTCGGGGTTAAAATTCTGTTCGTTCAAAGTCTTAAAGTGAATTGTGAGACAAAAAGGAAGGATTAAAGTTCTCTGAAAAGATCTTTGTTCTTACCAGAAGCTACAGTTGAAAATGTATGTTTGAATGTAATATGTTTTGGTGTTCTGATTATTCGTGCATTATAATTCGACACTTATGTTTCTTTCCAATCTAATTAATCAGTCACCACAGGACACACGATTGAGTAGGCGTCCTTGTCGTATAATCACAAACTCTGTATGCCACAAAACGACTCTCATGCATACTGTATATTGAATCTACCTCTCATTGAAAACAAGGCATACACAATCACGTAATATCCCATACATATAAACTTTTTCCTCGTGTATAACTTGTGCATAAAATCATGGGGCCATCGTAATCGCAGTATATATGGCTACGTTACAACTCATTCGCCTCGTGAGTCAATGCAGTATTCAAATATTCCGCTCAAATAGTTTTATAAACAACCTCTCTGACGTGAACTTGTGATTTAGCAATATCAATATAATTGCAACAGGGTTTTCGGTTGGCAATTCTCATTAGACCGATTCTTACAACATGTTTCTATCATACGCCCCTGTTCTTGTACCAATAGTTTCATCCGGCCCATTTAGGCATGTAACTTTAGCATGTACACGTACCATACACGTTTTGTTTCATCCATCGCAGCATTCTGAAAAGTGCCTGTGGCCGGCAAGAAAAAAAAAATGGACTTGTAAAGGCGTGTTAACAGCAAATTTATGGGCGAATATCATCCTTTTGAAATTATTCTATATCGACACCCAAGGAACTGGTGATGATGGTTCGTATGAGACAACGTTGATAGACCAGTGCGTAAGGTTGAGTCTATAATATTAAGCCATTAATAGTATTGGTCGCTGAGACTTCAATGCTTTTTCTTCATCCAATGGGATATTGGATTTAACATCAGCTAGAGTTGCTATTAATTCGGAGCAAACGTTGGTTTTGTAATTATTAACTGTACGATTTGAATTACTTGTTATGTTATACCTAGAAGTAACGATGTTGCCACACACACAGTACACACATGCAGAGAGAAAAAAAAAAACTACCCGCCCTCGAAGTGACTCTCGTTTCCCCGTCGAATCGTACTAGCCAGTGGTTAACCTAGCCAAAAATGGCCCAACGATCACTTTTTGCTCACTAGTCTAAAGTCAGCGGCACGCGTCTGACACGATATGATACCCTTTATTTCTTGGCGAGCTCAAGACCTAAGTACATGCATATTGCACAGCGTTTAGGAAAATGATGGCATCCTCTTAATATTGCAGAGCGTTTCACTTAATCTTGATATCGCTATGACATTGCACCACATATTGAAATGAATGACGTCGTTTTTAAAAGTTGCGGCACGTGTCGGATGAAAACGGTGGGGGCTTGTGCTCTTCATCAACGGGTCATCCCGACACTTATCTGTATTTGCATATTGATACCATCATCTGCCCAAACTTCCCCCTTGGTAAACCAAAGATTATTTGAAGAGCCACCAAGAAAGAACGAATAACGATAAACTATGCATGCTATTATGGCAGGGCAAGATAAATGGTAAGTTCTATGTTTAAATAATCCTGTAAGAAATTCCCCGGTAGTCATTGTATAAAGGTTGTAGGCTCGTGTTCACTATCAACTCGTCATTGGGATATGCATGCGTCTTATTTATTGATACCATCATCGGCAGCTTGTGGGCTCCCCTATCGATCATCTCACTTGTACATACGACGCTTACTTGTCCAGTAAGTTGACTGTATAGCTAGGAAGTGGACAATGCAGCCGACAACACAGTCGCATCGATGAAATAATAAAGCCTTGCTCTCTCTGAGCTGTTTCTCCGTGCCTCTTAATATTTGTGATTGCACCATCTGTAAGCAACGCGACTTCAATGTCCCCAGGAAGTAAACAAACATGTAATTTTCCCTATCAAACATCGCCATGACATCAATTTCCCCCATTGGCTCACGGTCAAAGCTCATAATAGCAGCGGCACGCGACCGGTGTAACGATTGACCTGTTGACCCACCTCCTCTCGCTCATTTCTCGGTTGCCATTTGACCTCAGCGGCACGCGACTTGGGGGGCAGAGGTTTCCGTATTATGGAGCTTCCGTTGTAGCTTCATATCCTAATTGAAAAAAAAATGTCCCTTTCTCGTTCACTTATTGCTCACTCTCTTCAATTCACTTTCCCCATCAGGCAGTATGTAAGGGCGTTTCTGCGAGCCACGACACTACCCACGATCAAACCAAATGATGGCATTATGTTGCGCCATGTGTGGATGATGTCATTTTATTCTATGTCTTGGAATCGTTCATCTCACGATGTGCCTCGGCATAGTCTCCCGTTTCCTGCGCGCGACAAGCAAGACTTTCTTGTTTCCTAGGCAGGGTGGTCTCTTACTCTTCTTCCTGGACCTAGCGGACTACCTTCGCGACGAGAACCGTCGGAAACTCAACGCCTAAATCTCTCGGGCTTTGGTAAGTCAAAGGCTCTTTTAAGAGCCACTACACATACAACAAAATACGAATAATGGGTCGATACGCTCTCATGGTATGTATGAAATTATATAAAATTCCAGCAGGGATTACACCGACAGAAATTCCCCGGTAGTCGTTGTAGAACTGTCGTAAATGTTCGTGCTCACGATCAACTATACTCACACATCTATCTAGGGCCTATATTTATTGATACCATCGTCATCTTACACGCTCCATCTTACTTTTACTCGCTATTCTATTAGGTTAGATCCTAATACACGCGTCCGCTGCAGCGATTGACCGACGATTGGACCTCAGTGGTATTGACCGTTATACTCCCTTTTGATAACCGCTTATACTTAGCTACATTAAAAACAATAACAATATATTTCTAAGCGCTTCGCGATACTCGCCATTGCGCCACCTGTACGCAACGCGATTTCAATGTTCCCGGAAGTAAACAAACCGGTATTTTCCCACCATGACCTCAGTTACTCCCGATGACTCACGGTCTAGTTCAGACGGTGCAACGATTGACCTCTTGACATAGACGACACGCGACTGTCCCAGTTCCGTAGCAGGCACAGCTGACCTGTTACCAATCCTCTCTCCCTCTCTCTCCCCCTCTCCCCTCGCACAGAGACCGACTCGCACAGAGACCAAAGCAGACCCAGCTGACCTCGTTAATGGCTCCTGACCTCTCTCTCCCTCACTCTCACTTACATCGCTCACTCTACTCTCTTCAATGCACCGGCTATAAGGATGCTGCGATATGCTCATCATAATCATCAAACGGCGCTGCTGCGAGCGACCCTATCACGCCGAATTATTGGACCTCATGTTGTCACTATGTATGCCCACGTCCGTCACGTTATGTTGCGCCATGTGGTGAGCATAGCGACATTTCATCCGACCTTACGTGTGCAATCGATTACCTCATCCACCCAAAACAACCACGTAATTGATCATTATATCATCTCATACTATGTCACGACATGTTGCGACATGTGCGGATATCTATCATTAATATTTTCTTGCGCCATGCGTTGCAATCGATGAATCATGATATAAACGCGGCCCTGATGTCACCCTATATGGTGCAATCGATGAGGTCATCCGTTACGCAAGAAATGATGTCATCATTTACCTAATATAGCCCCTGTTACGTAATACAACTGATGGTGCAATCAATTGCGCAATTTGGACTGTCAAAACGACTCCCCTATCTACTCCATTAAAATACTCCATCCATATCCGGGCAGTTACCCCCCCCCCCCCCCCCCCCCTGCTACAGTAAATACTGGTTCCAAAAAGTGTAAGGTACAAACGGTACATGATGAATAGAGAGTATTATTGATAAAAGATTAAAGTTAGGTTTAGGGTTAGAGTTTTGGTTAGGCTTAGGATAGCATTCAGGATTAGGGGAAGTGTCTGGCATTTATAATTGTTCATCTTGGGGTAATTGCCTTAGAAGAACCACTCCACCAAGAATCCTCCCCCTCCCCACCTCGCCCCACCCCCACCCCCATAAACAAAAGAAGAAGAAATGTTTCATGATGTACAGTGTACCACCTGTATTTGGATATTTGATCCTGCACCATGCTACAGTGAATTATACCATTGAGCTCCTATCAGATAATATGGAAATAAAGGCTGAAATCAGAAATAAAAAATATCTCTTCCAAATGATACCCATCAATTAATTTATTTAAAGCAATTAACCTATAGGATTGCCAAGAGCTACATCTCCTGTGCACAAAATGGTCTGCACTGTCCCCTTTTGATGAAGTCCCAATGAAACAAGCAGAATTGTCCAGAATTCAGGACTACCCTATTTTTTCCACACACTTTGAAAAATTACAGAACTGATAGTTTGTTTGTTTTTTCTACTTTAAAGTTGTGTGTGGCAAATTGTGTTTTTGTTTGTGTGTTCTTTTATCACTGTTTTCTAATGACTGCAATCTTATATTAAAGCCAAACTTCCATTAATTTGAGCAATTACAGATTTTTTGATTGATTGTACATGTATCAACATATTGATGATTGATTGATTGATACTGCATTGAGACTACTACTGAACATTTCTCTCTAAACGTCCATCAATAAAGATACAGACAATGAAAAGAATAAAGTAGCAGTATACAGAGTGCATGAACAGTATGCCTTTAAAGTGGACTATGCTGTAACAGTGTATTTTTTTTTTTGCCACTCTTGAATTACAAAGAGGTTTGAGTACATCCTAGCCTCTGGCTATAGGTCTATTTGTGGATGCAACACAACAGTTGAAAGTGTTTTAATACATTCTGCAAACATTTAATGAGCCCTAACACAAACATACTCAACACAATAGAATGGAGAGGCCTGGTTAATGGTCTAGTCCGTCGCTTCACAGGCTTTTTTCATCCCAAGACCCACTCTGACTACAAACTTTTTCGAGGCCCATAGTTGATAGATCAAATATGAATTTTTTTATTCCCAAGTTCATTGACCCTACCTGCCAATATATTGAAAATCCTTCATAAAATCCATAAATATCCCCAGATCACCACCAGAATGTAAATATCTGTTACTTGTGTCATTCTCAACCTTTCCTGTAAGTTTTATTCAAGTCCTTTCACATTTTTTTTTGAGTTATTTTGCATACAGTCAAACCAACAAACAAATGCTGACTTCCTCCCTTGTACCTGGCATAATAAGTTTTATCTTTCATATGTGTATGGAATCAGTTGAAGGATCTCCAAGATTGCTTGCTATCGAGCAGCTGTGATCTTGATGCGACATGGAGTGAAATTTTGATTAATTTTGTATACATGTTTTAGTGATACTATTGAATGGAGACAGAAAATTTCATATTAAATGGAATATCAGAGTGTCAAGTTTCTTCGGAATGGTTCCTTTTCAAGTAATCAGAGGCACATAATCAATTCAGTTTACAATCAATGTACTGTACGAGCTGAAATTTTCGCGGTGGTTTTATTTTCGCGAATTTCGCGAATCGCCTTTGAACCGCGAAAATAACAACACGCGAAAAAACAACAACGTGTGAACAGATTTAAGCACAGTTAGACCTTGCAACCGCGAAATTAACAACACGTGAAAATGTTCTCCTAGTAGCAATGATTCGCGAAAATATCTGTACGCGAAAATTTCAGCTCGTACAGTATCTGTAATTTTTTCTTCTTGGCTGACATATCTGCTTGCACATTATACTTGATTCCGTATAAGGAATAAATTGTGTTGTTGTGTCACAAATTAGCCCAGTCCCCATATCAAGCCAATCTAAAATGTTCCCCTCTGTTCCCAAAAGAACATCAGATTTTTCACATAAAAATTTACTGTTTACCATTGAGAGCAGTGATTTTAAAAAAATGTTCCAGTTATCACATATCATGTGCGTCTATGTACAATTGTAGGTCAATTGTATCACAAAACATCCTACCATACAGAAATTTTGCAATTCAAGCCTTTCAGATATCACTATTTTCTCGATCGCTAGACCATAGTGCTACAAAGAACCACAACTGGGAGTGCTGACTTTTAGTTTTGAGAATGATTTAATTTTGTTGCGAATGTCCATATTCACATTAGTCTTGCTCAAGTTACACACACATTCTAGTTGATTTTTTCTGGACTTGCAACAATAAACAATTCATCAATATTATCTTCTTCTTCTTTTTTTGTAAATGGGCACAACTCCATTCTTTTTTTGTGATAGCATACAGTATGATTATCCCAGTATTTCAAATCTATGTACAATGTAATTATGGTGTCTGAATTTAGACTACAGTTTATAGCAAACTAGTTAAACTACAAGGGGCATCTTGTGTATTACAACTTGGCCAAGGATTCCCCCCCCCCCCCCCTCACTGTTGTCACTATGTAAACTTTGTAATGTGATGTTGCAACAGAAGGACTGCCACATTAAAACTTTGTTTGTTTGTCTGTTTGGTTGTTTTTCATATTTTTCACATCCCTCGTGGACCAGGTTTAAGAGTCTATGGACATTTTCTAAGTGATATCTATAGAATATACAGATGTATTACAATCTTTTTATTTTCGTATTATTTTTTTTCCCCTTAAATACATCAGCATTTTTGGTCAATAGCACTGATATCTGTATATGGGCAATTCCATGAGAAATGTTCACTTTAGTGAAAAAATGAAGTTTTGAGTTTCACTTCAGTTCTCAAATATTCTAAAAAAGTAACATATATATTTTCATTTTCCACTAGTCGCATATTTGTCATGACAAAATTTGGTATTTTTTTCAGTCAATGAAAATAATGTATGATGTGTTGCATTGGCACAAAAATTTAACTATTTTTAAAGAGTTTAGTGTTTCTGTCTCTAAAGAAGGCCAGATATGTCCTAGAGGCCTTGTTCAGCTGTTAGATTGTAGTCAAGTGCATATATCAATGGAAAATCACAACCAACTTCCTTAGCATTCATCATTTTTTGACCCATTGATCCTCAAAGTTGTGTGATTTCTATAACATTAGAAGTGTCATGTCCGTTACGTTTTTTACTATAAGTTTTCATAGCCAAGAGAAAATTAGTGTAAAGTTGCTGCAAATTCATTTTCTATGTTAGAATTGCATCCCCTTGCATGTGTGGAAACCATTTTTCTATACCACTTCTAGTTTTCCTGTAAATGGCGTAACGGACATGACACTTTGCGTAACGGACATGACACCTCATGTTACAGCTGTAGACAAGTGGCAGAAAATAACACTGTGGCCCAGTGAAACAGGGTGGTGATTAGTTTCAATTGCTTGAGGATAGTATAGGACATTTCTATACTTGAGTAAATAGATAAGTCTGCACATTACTCAATAAAACACAAACAAGCAGACTTTGCTTTCTGCTACTGGAAGATTGTTGATTTTAGATGATTTTGTTGCCCTGTTACACCAATTTGATCCATTCCCACCTCTTGTAATCCTGACTGATAAACAGCAGCTGTCATTCCAAGGAGTATTTAGACAATGGACTCCTAAAGGCAAGACAATATGGAGTTTTCACTGTTGGCCTTCCCTTTAATACGTAAAATTAGCACTTTCTATGATTATAAGTACATCGTAGACCACTAACATGTATCCACCATGGAGTCAACACAACAGCCAGGAACTCCTGCATGAATGGATCCTTGTGCATCCAGTGAGCATGATCACTGCAGATACAGCAACAAAGTATCCAAATGTCACCAGCATCAATGTCTTCAATGATGGTGTTGCCTCACAAAAAAAAAAAAAAAGTTTGTACTGTATCGATACATTATACCTCTCTTATTCTCTATGACTCTATAAATCCACACCTTAGGTGGCATATTAATGAGATATCACATGCCAAGAGCGCGGAGGATGGAATTGTTGGCGATATTAAGCATGTTAAAAGTACATGTAGCTCTATGGTCAGGGAAAGTCGGTCTGAATGTTGCCTATCCATTTCATCAATACAACTAAACTAGATGTACCTCTACACCAAGGGATATATGGGTATATATGACAGCACACAGCATCGTACAAAAGCACAATTTTGAGATGCTACGTATGAGAAGATGTTTATCCACTGAAAGGTACACTATATAATCAGTTGCAACCAGTTAGTAGGGAGAGCACCCAGTATTTTAAAAAGTCCTGCTCCCAAGCTGGTTAGAATAGGTAACCAGTACACCACTCTGACAAGCCCCAAGAAGTGTCTAAGCAAGCAATAAGTTGATTATACAGTTTGTACAAGTTGAATTTGCCATGAAGAAAACATGAAATACCTTGATGCCCAGGTGACCACTCTACATGAAAATGGTATTTTGTGAAAATTCTCAGAAAACAAGGGGCTTGATCATTCACTTCTAGCCAAGAAAAGAAAGCATTTGTTGAAAATGATAAAGTACCAGTACTAGTAGTGGAAGATTTTACAATAGTCTATCCAAGATTGGATAACAGAGGATGATTCTACTTCAAGGATGACATTAATGCTAAATGAAAAAACTTTGCAGAAATGAAATAAACGTACCATATTTTTTTCGGATGATTACATCAATTTGAAAATGGTACCACACAGTTTTGTGGTCCTGTTTCATTGCGTAACAGAAGTTGATGCAATCGTGAGTGCATTTTAATGATATTGCATTCAAACTGTTTATTTCATACAGATTTGGTTGGTTCAGTTGTCTTTGCCTATCCGCAGAGATGAAGACATGTTCCATGTAATGCCATTGTGGTACTCTGGGCATTGTATTCCATGTGCTTTAGAGTATCTGCTAGATCACTGAAACCTGCAAAAGGACTTTTTGTTCATGAACATATAATATAGTAGCAGTGTGCAGTTATTTTAATCTTTTTATTTTAAAACAGCGAAGTGAAAATATGGTTCTTTTTACAAGGGTGTCATGTCCGTTACGCTAGTGTATAATACTACAGTATCAAATATTAGGCCATAAAGAAAAAAATCACCATAGTATAAGATAGTTATATGTCCTGTTTTGCTATGGTGGGTAGTAGTAACTGGAAATTTCTCACTAACTGTAGCTAGCTGGTGCAGCCGCGAATTTCTTTTATATTTGTTTGTTTTGTAAATATATAAAAAGACCAACCTCCTAAAATGATGAAAATATAAAAAATATTACATGATTGCAGTTATGATGTCTGTCCCTATATTCTAACCTCACTTTGTCAACAATTAAATGTCTGCTATTCCTTGTAATAAAAAAATTCTGTTAGCTTAAAAAAAGTGGACAAAACTGTCATGTCCGTTACACTCGAAGTGTCATGTCCGTTACGCAATATTTTAAACTATTGAAAAAGAATGAACAGTAAAACTACTATAAAATAGGACTTTATGAGTAAAGCGTGACCTAAAGGTTTAATCAAGACCAAAACCAGCTGCTTCTTATCCAAAAATTCACAGGAATTTTCATAATGGTAAGTAGATCAAAATGCCTTGTCCATTTTGTGTCATGTCCGTTACGCTCGCAAAAAATGCAATTTCTCGAAAACCACTTGATAAATTTCCATGAAATTTTCTGTGTATGTTACATATACTTAAATGTGTCTGATAAGCTCAATTAGAATCTTTTGGAGACTGCCAATTTTACTGTGTGATGGTTTGAATTCCAAAAAAGTTGTCTGAATGTCATGTCCGTTACGCTGGAATTGACCATTTATGTGAAATATAATCTCTTTCATTTTAGAATATCTAGAATCCCCAGTATGGCCATTCACACTGTCATTGATAACCCGTTGAGGATGAGTCCCGAGTATACTTGGGCAGGTACAATGTATCTATAGGAAATGC
Source organism: Diadema setosum (assembly GCA_033980235.1). Taxonomy (NCBI): domain Eukaryota; kingdom Metazoa; phylum Echinodermata; class Echinoidea; order Diadematoida; family Diadematidae; genus Diadema; species Diadema setosum. The sequence continues at coordinate 33,439,069 of CM067065.1, forward strand.
ATGTTGTAGCAAAATCAAGCCATCCTCAACGGGTTAACCCATTGAGGACGAGTTCCGAGTAGCAGGGTTCTACCATATACATGGGAAATGCGTATCGTAGCAAAATCAGACCGTCCTCAACGGTTAAACACACAAATTCATCACACAAATTGCCAGGCCTTTTCATTACTATTCAATCTTGACCTTTGTGCAAGTGTTGAAAAGACAGTCCACCGGAGGCATTTACAGTGTACTATGTAACGATACCCCAGTACAATAGGAATGTCATACATTGTAGCAACAACATTAAAGGGAGCATATAGTTTTGGTTGAGACCTAAACTTCAGCTTTTTTATATTTTTGGTGAGATAGTGAGAAACCTCTCATGAAAAAAAAAAATGAAAGAGCATGTAATTCCACTTTAAAGGTAGGGGATACCTTTTACAGACCTCCCAAAATGCAGCAAAACATTAAATATGAACCTCAGGGGACTTGTTTAGGCCACTGCTGAGAAATTTGGAAGTCAACAGTTATCTACAATTTGAATAATGCACAAAACTCAACTACTCTGTAGTTCTGTGTGTCAGCCACACTTAAGCCTTTTTGAAAGCCGATTTTCATCAAATAAATGTTGAATCCTTCTTAAAATTGCATGCTCCTTCATATTTCATAAGAGGTTTCTCATTATCTCACTTAGGAATGTTCAAAACATGAATCCCCATCTCAACCAGTACTGTACAGTCCCTTTAAAAGCCCAATTCTCATCTTAACCAATATGTTAACCTGTTGAAGACTAGTCCCAAGTACATGTATGTATACTCTGGCAGGTGTCTATGGGATATTTAGCAAAATCACCCGTCCTATTACAAAAGCCGGTTAAAGACAGGTTAAGAGGATTAGGTAATCTCCATTCATAGGCAAGTAACTGTATTTCTAAACATCATTCCAGGACTGGTGCCATAGAAAAGAGGGATAGTCAGTGTGAAAGGGGTTAGTGTGTCAATCTGAACTGGGTACTGGTGCTAGTGGTGTGTTTTCCCTCCCACGAAGTATATGAAGAAGGGGCAGAGTGGGGGTGTACTTAGAGTAAAGTGTACTTTCTAGTTGCTTTGCGCTCCACCATTCAGCTGGCTCTGTCCAAATAGTATCCATTTCTGGCACAAGTGACAACCATAAGCAAATAAAAAGAGCTTTTCTGTACTCTGGATGTTTGGAGTGAGAAGAAACTGTTGCATTGCGGTTCTAGTGTATTGTTGATGTGATGCTAATTTGCACAGTGTACATTTTTTTGGTGTGAATCTTTGTAAACTACAATGTGGGAACCCATTTTTGTGTGTTTTTTCACTGTGTGAAAGCAAAATTATTAGACCTGAGACTTTGATGAATATAGAGAGAAAAAGTGAAGGAAACAAGGAAATTTGCTAAAATGACAGACACCAAATCACTGTACTCATGAATGAAACACGGTCTTTTTTTTTTTTTGGGGGGGGGGGGGGGGAGAACAAACAAGATGAAAACTAGTGTGTCCTTCCCTCAGCAAATGTACATAAACTTTAAAGTGGTCAAACACTATGCCAGGTATAGTGTACAAATTGTAATTGGATCATGTTCCGGTTTGTTTAGCACATTATTATGGAGGCAAGGAGTAGGGTATGGTGCATTGTAATTGCCACACTTTGTATACAGGGTGTATGAGGGTGTGTGTATTGTTGGATTAGTGTGTACCATTAAAGCAAAGACAAAATTGTGCATTTGCCTGTGTGTTTTACAATTAAAGGTCTGGTAGTGTACACTCTGAAAAGTCGGGATACACTGTCACTCTGTGGATGAGTATAAAGGCTTTCGGCCTGGATGTGTACCATTTGCATTGAGACAGGATAGTCTGACCTTGAGTTAAAGCAATTTTGTATCTAGAAGCCTATTAAAGCATGTACATGTATGATAATCATCCAAATTGTGATTCAAGAAAGAACAAACAAACAAACAACAAACCCCCTCCCCCCCCCCAAAAAAAAAAAGAAGAAGCAAACACAAAAACAAAAGAACAACCTGCATCAACAGTACCTACTGTTATGTACACAGACACAGTTTATGGAGACCTGATCGTCTCTGTTCAAAGTCTAGTCATATTTTACAATCTGGTTTGGAATGGCGTTATTAAAGTTAAATTATCCTAATGTATTTATACTAGTATAGGTCTGTAGATGCCAACTTTGCTAAAATGTGGATAATTAGAATAATGATGAACTCTTTTTGTCCCCGCCGAACGAGTTCCAGGAGGGGACTATGAAACGGGCTCTGTACAGCTGTACGTGTGTGTGTCCATGTGTCCGTCCGTCCGTGCGTCCGTCCGTGTGTGCGTCCGTGTGTGATCAAAATCTTCAATTTGCTACTTCTCTGTCATTTATGAGCCAATTTTGATTCTGTTTGCTTTATATGATAGCACGTGGGAGCTCTGAAACTTCTACACAGAATATCAGTCGTGACCTTTGACCTTGACCTTTGACCTATATTGTACATTTTGCTACAAAATGCTACTCCTTCGCCATTTCTAACCCGATTTCGATTCCGTTTGCTTTATGTGATGGCACTAGGTGAGGGCTTCAAAACTTCTACACAGAATTTTGACCTTTGACTTCTTTGACCTTGATTTTTGACCTGTATTGTACATTTTGCTACAAAATGCTACTCCTACGCCATTTCTTACCCGATTTCGATTCCGTTTGCTTTATGTGATGGCACTAGGTGAGGGCTTCAAAACTTCTACACAGAATTTTGACCTTTGACTTCTTTGACCTTTGACCTTGATTTTTGACCTGTTTTGTACATTTTGCTACAAAATATTACTCCTTCGCCATTTCTTACCCGATTTCGATTCTGTTTGCTTTATGTGATGGCACTAGGTGAGGGCTTCAAAACTTCTACACATAATTTTGACCTTTGACTTCTTTGACCTTTGACCTTAATTTTTGACCAACATTTTTTGTACATTTTGCTACAAAATGCTACTCCTTCGCCATTTCTTACCCGATTTCGATTCCGTTTGCTTTATGTGATGGCACTAGGTGAGCGCTTCAAAACCTCTACACAGAATTTTGACCTTTGACTTCTTTGACCTTTGACCTTGATTTTTGACCTACAAATTTGTATATTGTACATTTTTTGCTAAAAAATGCTACTTCCGGCGGGGACATATATTACGCACCGCGTAATTTCTACTTTTCCTTGTTTGTCTTTATAATCATTATCATCATTATTATTATTGATAGTTTCATTTACAGGAGGTTAAATCCATGTCACATTTGTAATTACAGTGAATGATAATTGGAAAGAATAAGTGAAAATGTTTTCACTATCATGTACCTTTTATATGAAAAATTTACTATTTCCATTGATGCTGTAATTTGAGACAGTTGTAATATCACATCAATGCATTGAATTGATCAATCAATATTTTTGTGTTTCCCCTTTTTTTTCAATCACAGATACACAGTGAGAGAAAGTCCTTGAAGGTGGTAGGTACTGGTATTTGAGATGGAAAAGGCATTTGCATTTCTTGTATTATGGGCAGGGATTCTGATCTCAGGAACCAACGCCACTTGGTTAGGCCCGGACTATTGGAACGACAGATATGGTGACTATGGCATTGACTATGAAAGTGAGTACCCGTGATCAAGAATGGATTTTGTTTTTCTTTTTCATATATATGTTAACTTTAATACAACAGAGAACATTGGAATACTTTTCATTCAAGTCAAGAATGCTTTTGGGGGTCAAATTTTGTTGAATAAGGAAGCTGCATTTTGTTTAACTGTTTGTTTGTTTGTTGACAGACAAAAGTGACCCTTTACTTTGATACCATAGGCTCAAGCAAGTTTTCATAGACCTGTTTCTATTTTCTTTGGTCATATGGTCATTGTCTCAATTTTGCTGCCTCGACTGGTTGCTATAGAGCCTTGAATCCATTTATTTTTCTCACTCAAAAAGACCCCCAAACTTTGCAGCCTGTCTTCTCCAAACTTACAGTGATTTTGATATCTAATTTCCCATCATTGATTTTGAAGGAGTCAAATGAGTTGCATTTTATGATATTGAAGCTAGAATACTCATATCACAGCTTGACCTTTCCTATAAACTCACATACTGGCAAATCACTTAAAGGTCCAGTTTACCTTTGGGAGCAGTGATTTCAAAAATGTTCAAGATATCACATTTGATGCATATGTGTAGGTCTGTTGTATCATAAAACATCCTACCATATGAAATATTTGCAATAAAACCTAAAATATAAGGAGATATCATGGTTTTTCTCAGTAAACCGTAACTGGGTCAATCCACGTCAAATCATCCAATTTTCAGAAAAGTTGTCACCCGACCCCCTCCGATTTTCTTAAAAATCGCACCAAATGTTCCCCAAAGTGTCTGACAGAAAATCCCAAAATATTTTGCCCCAAGGTCAATTGGTTGCTTAGATACAGCCTCACATAGCAACCGGTGCGCATTCCAAAAAATTAGTTAAAAGAAAATTAGGCATTTTTGATTGACTGTTTTAGCTTGGATATTCATGCAAAAGTGTTCATTATCTGGAAATTGAGAGAACTTTATAGTCTTTGCAAGAAAAACTGACTGTGACGCGAAATTGACTTTTCGTTAACGTGCACGAGGTCACCGAAAATGGTGTTAAATGTTAATTTAGAAAATTTTAATGCATATTTAGAAGCTAATATCTTCCACATTTCATCACCTTAGGTTCTAAAATATTATGCTGTTGAAGGCTTTGACTTGCTCAGTAATTTTGAAAAAAATCGGCGCATTCATGATCACCGTTTTTACGGAGAGCACCCTCAAAGTTGACAAAAATGAAAAATGTGCCAAATTCAAGGTCACGGATCACCCTTCGTCCCACCTAGGAATAGCATTGATTTTTGTATATTGATAGACATTTACCTATATTATCTTGGGTTACCAAAGAAATTTTGCTCCCGAAATGTTCAATGGCAAATTTACCCCACCGAAAATGGTCGTAAACAGCCAAATTCCCACGTAATATCACATATTGGGTTTAGAGGACATTTCAAATGTCCACGCTTTCAAAATGAAAAGCACTAGCCCTGTGACATTTGCAGTAGGGATAGTCTGTTATACATATTTTAGTAATATATACCACAAAACACTTTTATTTCATAATAATGACCTTAAAATTTAATCCAAAATTTGATAAAAAAACAATAAATCGCTCCATTTTCCTCATTGCACTGCATGTAAATGTGTTTTGAAAGACATTTCACAGAGCAATATTTCAAGAATTATGAAAGCTGACATTCTACTATATTAGGGTGCTAAACTATTTCTGCTCATCTTCCAGATTTAGTGTCAATTTGATCATGAATGTTATATCTTTGACCTTGAAGTGCTTCTAAAAATAGCTGTAAATTTGTTAACTACAAATTACACACACAACAGGTGTTTTATGGCATAATTATACTTGTTATTCTTCCACAAACGCAGAAGCTTTTTATGATGTAAATGTTATATACTGGAATTAATCTATACGTGTTTGCGAGATATGTTACAATTAATTACTCTGTTATGACAATGACCCTCAATTTCAATAAAAAATGGGGATGGTAATATTTTGTGATTTTGTGGGCATTTCCTATGGAAAACAGTGCTTTTTGTGGTGAAACTCATAAAAACTTGACCATTTTTACTATCTATCACTTTTATTGGTTAATTCTATTCTAGTTATGGTAGAAAAGTGGGCTGTGACAATTTCCAATGAAAAAAAAAACATGGTTATGCTGCAGAAAATAAAAACAAAGAAATACATAAGAAATTCCAAAAACAAGAAAATACATAAGAATTGAAATGATTTTGAAAGTTTTCATTAGGTACAGAACAAATTCCCCGAAAAAAGAAGACTCTCAGTCCTTTTAATGTGCGTTTCACAGGCTAGAATACGAATTTTTTTATGTCCATAATTATCAATTACATGTATTATTACATGCTTTAATACAGGTCTTTATGGAGAGGAATAGGCATTTCTCATGATTTTGAAGGTCATAAATTGAGGGTCATTGTCAGAACAAAGCAATTGATTGGAACATATCTTGCAAGCATGTATAGATTAATTCCAGTATATAACATTTACACTATAAAAAGCTTTTGTGTTTGTGGAAGAATCACAAGTGTATCATGCCATAAAACACCTGTCGTGTGTGTACTTTGTAGTTTACAAATTTACAGCTATTTTTAAAAGTACTTCAAGGTCAAGGGTATAACATTCATGATCAAATTGACACAAAATCTGAAAGAAGAGCACAAATACTTCAGAACCTTAATATTGTAGGCTGTCAGCTTTCATAATTCTTGAAATATTGCTCTGTGAAAAGTCTTTCAAAACACATTTACATGCAGTGCAATGAGGAAAATGGAGCGATTTAGTTTTTTATCAAATTTTGGGTTAAATTTCAAGGTCATTATTATGTAATAAAAGTGTTTTGTGGTATACATTACTAAAATATGTATAACAAACTATCCCTACTGCAAATATCACAGGGCTAGTGCTTTTCATTTTGAAAGCGTGGACATTTGAAATGTCCTCTAAACCCAATATGTGATATTACGTGGGAATTTGGCCATTTATGACCATTTTCGGTGGGGTAAATTTGCCATTGAACATTTCGGGAGCAAAATTTCTTTGGTAACCCAAGATAATATAGGTAAATGTCTATCAATATACAAAAATTGATGCTATTCCTAGGTGGGACGAAGGGTGATCCGTGACCTTGAATTTGGCACATTTTTCATTTTTGTCAACTTTGAGGGCGCCCTCCGTAAAAACGGTGATCATGAATGCGCCAATTTTTTTCAAAATTACTGAGCAAGTCAAAGCCTTCAACAGCATAATATTTTAGAACCTAAGGTGATGAAATGTGGAAGATATTAGCTTCTAAATATGCATTAAAATTTTCTAAATTAACATTTAACACCATTTTCGGTGACCTCGTGCACGTTAACGAAAAGTCAATTTCGCGTCACAGTCAGTTTTTCTTGCAAAGACTATAAAGTTCTCTCAATTTCCAGATAATGAACACTTTTGCATAAATATCCAAGCTAAAACAGTCAATCAAAAATGCCTAATTTTCTTTTAACTAATTTTTTTGGAATGCGCACCGGTTGCTATGTGAGGCTGTATCTTAGCAACCAATTGACCTTGGGGCAAAATATTTTGGGATTTTCCGTCAGACACTTTGGGGAACATTTGGTGCGATTTTTAAGAAAATCGGAGGGGGTCGGGTGACAAGCACTGGATGATTTGACATGGATTGACCCAACTGTATACGGTTTAGTCTGGAAACATTTTTATTATAACTATTGTTCACATTTTGTGTATTTAACAACACTTAACATCGATTATACGGATTCAAATTTTGACAGTGGTTGTTTCTATCCCTAACTCACATTTTAGAACTATTTTAAAGCACTAATGCTTTCATCTGCAAATGGTAAATTATGCCTTTAACCCCTGGCTGGAACTTTTTGTGAGCTTGGTGTTTTAATGCGAGATCAAACTGTTCAACAAAGTACAAACTGTACTACTCCACCATCTGCAATGCACTCTTGACTCAGAGCACAGAGTGTGTAAATGTGACCCGCTACAACAAAATGATCCTAAAGTCGGGTGAGGTCGATTATTTGAAAATTGCATGACAAAATTCCCTAATCTTTGTGCTTTAAATTGATACATAACACATCTTATGAAAATAATCGGGTGCGGAGATATCGATGTTTAAAAGAGAGCATGTCGAGACGTATGGGAAATCACTGTTTCGAGAAAAGCGCCCTATTAAAAAGTTTTCCTTGCGACGCAATCGCGATCAAGGGGCACGTAGTCAGTTTTCACCTCCGGACAATAGAAGGTAAACCCTAGCAACCCCCGAAATGCTCATTCAAGCACAGCGTCGGCGGTCTCCTCACCGACCAATCAGTGACCAGGATGCCAGGAGAAGCGGCTGGGCATAGCGCACCCCGCCCGCACGCGCTAGTCGACTTGGCAGTGTGCGAGCTTCACGCTTCGGTTAGCGGCAAGCAGCAAACTGACCAATGAGATCACTCCGGTCGTTGTTAGGGGCGGAGCCTGTCTGTGGCGCTCAATCCAAATTTTCGAACCGGTTTCTGCTTGGTTGAAACGCCAAAAACATGGCCCAGAAAAACGCTATTTTTTGGTCTTTCCTTTCATCATTTTGCTTCAAAATTTCGACAGATGATAGAAGACATGTCAGACTCCAATAATATGTCAAAATCAGAAAATCGTAAGTTTTGACCAATTATGATGCTCTGACTTCAAACTCGATTTTCACGGCTTCGACCGTGCGCGACTTTAGGACCTTTTTGTTGTAGCGGGTCACAAATATTCTAGATGCATTGAATTTTAAACAGCTATGAACAAGGTGCTCTTTGAGACAGTTTTTGTTTGATTGTTGTTTTTTTTTTTACAACACCATACATGTATCAATTGTTTCAAAGTAAAAGTCCTACAATAAAACTTTGTTGTAGGCGCAGGCAATTACTTTCTTCAACATAGCAACCTGTTGTGGCTGAATCCCAGCAATTGTTCTTTTGCTACAACACAAGATTTTCCTTTCTGGAATACATTTGGATGTCGTTGATTGGTTATTAAAGACAATAGATACTTTATCTTTGAATATAAACATCTCCTTCCAAAATCTGTTTTTATGTAGGTCCAGGACCTTGAGTTTTCTGTGTCATTACCACAATGAGATCCATTAAAGAAACCGAGAACAAACCTCTTTTTTATGTACCTCAGTGTTTAGTGTTTTCTTAAATACTACCTGCTTTTTTTTCCATTTTTAAGCTGATAGTGATCGGTTTAATGGATTATGGTCTGCAACATCAGCCATAAATGGCGGATACGGGAGACAGAACTCGGACTACAGTTCGAGGAGTAGCACGGGTTGTACCATTGACGAATCACAGGGAACTATTGACTGTTCATCTGCTACTACAGTGTAAGTCCAACATTTTAAAGAGACATTCAACTCAACGTTTAGATTGTCTTCAAGGGGAATGAAACCCCCAAAGACAGTACAATGTATGTGAATTAAGAGAATGCATTTAATAACAGTCTGTCAAACAAAACAAAGTTTGAGGAAAATGAGACAGTCCATTCAAATGTAAATTCATTTTTAAAGTTTTGGTGCTGCCATTGCTGGATGAAAAGGCTACAACACTCTGAGATGACATTAAACTGTCCCTGATGTGTTCTATTGCTGCATTCACTTTAAAATCTACTTTATGTGTACTTGGGTTTCTTTGCCCTTTTTAGAAATGAAAATAGAGCGAACCAATGAAAAGAAAAATAATGGTGATTTGAAATGAGAAACCCTAGTAGACCAGGAAGAGATCAGTGACAAATCTGAGCAAAATTAATGATTACAAAATATTAAAGGGACGGTACAGTTCTGGTTGAGGTGAGGATCATTTAGCTTTAAGTTTTAACGTTTTGCGAGATATTCAGAAACCACTCTATGAGATGTCAAAGAACATGCAATTCTGAGGGGTATCAAAAGTTTATTTGATGAAAATTGGTTTTGAAATGGCTGTGATATCCAAAAACAAGGTGAAACAAAGAGATCCTAATAAAAGGTGTGGCCTGTCGCCTTTTATTATTATCATTTTTTTTTGTGTGTGTGGATATCTCAGCCATTTGAAAACCAATTTTCATCAAATAAACGTTGAATCCTTCTTAAAATTACATGCTCTTTCATATTTCATGAGAGCTTTCTCATTATCTCACTTAGGAATGTTATAAACCTGAATCCCCACCTCAACCAGTACTGTACAGTCCCTTTAAGCTGTGAATATCATATTTTATAGTGCTCCCAAATGATGTGCCAAAAATTGATGTCCTTGATTGTTGGGAGGCATGACTCTAAACGAAAACAAATATTCAGATTAGCACATAATTTGTTTCATATGTGAAGGGCAGTTGTGTCACAAAGTATCCTAACATATGTGACCCTGCATCACAAAAACAACAAAAACTCGCCAGAAGTGGATTTTTAATTAAGGGCAGATTCTGAAGAGCAGACTCTAAGCTTTAAAATGATGTATAACTCAATTCAAACGGACTCCCCTAACCTACCTAAATACTGGAAAGAAAGCACACACTCTGGAAAAGTGTGAACTGAGAAAAGAGGCTCTGAAGTACACAGTCTATTCAAGCGTTATAATCTTTACCAAGCTGTGCTAGCTGTGCCATGAAAGGGACAAAACACAGGATGTAAACCATCAGAGCAACAACAGTGAAGAGATTATCAGATTAAGGTGAAATTGAGCATGTTCTATTCACACATTCTGCGCATGATTGATGCTAACTTTCAAAGCAGGAGCATCGTCCTTTCAAAAGTTATTAGACTTGGAAGTGAAGTGTGCAATGGATTTCAAGACATGAAAAGCGACCTCTAAGACATACCTGATCATTCTACTCTTCCCCCAAAAGGATTGTAGAAAAACTGCTGAAAACACACTTTCCCATTTATGTTAAGATCCCAAACTGAAGAATAATGTAGAAGGATTGCTCTTTCAGAAAATATGAAAAACTCAAGATTGACTTTGTTGAACTATTTCACCTTTTTTGAGTCCTCACATAAAATCAAGGGGTGTGACTTTTTGTTTGTTTTGTGATACACGGTCACATATCATCCTCATCTAACTGATCACTATTCTGAAGTTATTCAACCAGGAGTAACGTCATGTTTTAGAATTCAATGACAGAAACATTGAATTTTCTTTTTTTTCTTTTTTTTTATACAATGATCAATGGAAAATTGTGAGGATATGACATGGTTAGCTCACTCATTTGCATATTCATACCCACTGTACAAGAACTGTTTTGGAAAAATTATCAAACATTCAAAAGGTCATAACTTCCTTTTCATCCTTTTAAGTCAAATTTTTAGTGTTTAAAATTTTATTCTTTTTTATCAGACTAACTTATACTGGATTTCCTCTTTAATACTTTAGAATTTTTATCTTTCCAGTCTAAAGGTAGAGACTTTGATGATATCTTAAACTTCATTTTATGGGTGTGGAAACATAGCCATCTATATTGAAATGCTTTGTTTCTCAATGTCCATTGTTTGTTCAAAGAAAGCAACATTGTAATTTTCTTTAATGTCTTTTTCCTTCAATTCTTTCTTTGCAGGAATGTCAAGAATTACAATTTTGATAACTTGACAGCATCAACGTTCTCAGAAGATGTAACTGAAATGTAAGTCATCATAAATTATTTGATCTCATCCGTATTTCAAAAGGTATTGACAACTTTTAGTGATGTGGTTATAACTCTTGTAATATTCATTTGCTTGAGTTGTTTTCATCTTGTTATAAATGTGTTTGTTTGTTTGTTTCATTTTCCATCTGAGGAGATAGTTGTCCGCCCAACTTTGACCAGTTGTCATTCGCTGACAAGTTGAGTAAAATCTACGGTTTTGATTGGTTGAGAAGCTCTGGTCACTGACTGATAACTATGGTAATTGTCAGGGACTGACAACTTGTCAGGGCTGAAAACTTTCATGAAGTGGTGTTGTGATCTTCGATGGGGTCCAGTTGAATGTTAGGCGCCACCCTGCTCTTTGCAATGAATGAATGAAGCGGGATCTTTTACGTGCATGAGTTGTGACTCTCTCATACACGGGACCTCCATTTTATGTCCTACACGTTGTATCTGAGGGATAGAATATTTTGCCTAGTTACTTGAGCGTACAGTATGATTACTAATATGTCATTGCTAAGTTGCAATTGTATACTCAGGAACGAAACCCGCATATCATTTGAAATTTGAGACAGACACGCTACCTACTAAGCCAAATCACCACTCAGAGTGTTTTTGTGCATTTATGGTACAAACAGTGCATACCTTTACCTCCTAAAAGCTGGATTTAAAATAGGCCAAGTTACCTCCAATAGGTATAGAATATCTACAGTCCGACTTCTATTAGCTAGCCATGTCGAGACCAGCACCTCTTCAGCTATAAAGCGATTTGGCCAGATTTTGAAGGAGCAGAGTGAATTTGAAGTGTAACATGTACATGATGTGTAGAAAATTCATGTTCAAGGTACCAAAGTCTGTCCTCAAAGTTGGAATGATACTAATCAATTTGGCATGATCTAATAGTTCTGTGTGATAAAAACCGTCATCAAGTACAACCAATTCATATTTTAATACATTGTAACTGTATTTGCTTAGATTTATCTGTTTATGATTTTATTCAATTTTTAATCTTCAAAGCGATTTGGCCAGATTTTGAAGAAGCAGAGTGAATATGAAGTGTAACATGTACATGATGTGTAGAAAATTCATGTTCAAGGTACCAAAGTCTGTCCTAAAAGTTAGAATGATACAGTGTAGTTTCTATGTGATTAAAACCATCGTCGGTCCAACCCATTCATATTTTAGTACATTGTAACTGTATTTGTTTTTTATCAATCTGTTTATGATTTTATTTAATTTCTAATCTTTTTTCCCTTTTATTTTTTCAGAACCATTGTTGGCAATCTTCAGGCTATTCATCCTGGAACTTTTACCAACCTCACAAAGCTGAGGTCATTGTAAGTTTGACAGAAGACCTAAAATATATCAAACAAGCAAGGAAGACAAAGAGAGAGAGAGATAGAGAGAGTCAGACATAGAGACAGGGATTATTGCTTTAAAAATGGAGTCTTTGAGAAGCAAAACATTTGTGATACATCATCAAAAAAAGTCATATATTGTCAGGATTTTTTAATGGGTTTTGGGCATTTGTATGTATAAAATTCATCAGACGCTGAGGTTGAAACTGATATATCGTCGGCCTTATGCCAGAAGGGCCTTAAAGAACTTCCCCTGTTATGCCAAAAGGGCACTAATAGTGTACAAAGTATATAGCGTGAAGGGGCCTTTTGGCATAAATAGTGGGAGTGGTTTAAAGCCCTTTTGGCATAAGGCTGATGATATTACTTACAATACTTTAATTTAAGGGAAAAATTGAATGATAATAAAACCATAATTTTGGAAACTGTAAATAACGTATTGCCAAAGTCAACTTAAAACACATTTTGTCTTCTTTTTTATGATCCCCAACTTTATTATGGGTATTGTGATGATGCACTACAAATGAAAAAAAAAAAAGACAAGAAAAAGGAAGACAAGGGTCCCATTGCATAAAACTTTAGAAAGCAACCTTAAAAAATTCAGGTTGGGATTTGCCCAACCTGAATTTTTTAAGGTTGCTAACCTAAGAATGTAAAATCCGTTGCATAAAAACTCTGGTTGGGAGCTTCCAACCGGAATTTTGTGATTTCAACCGGAAAAAAATCCGGTTGGAGTTTTATGCAACGGGCCCAAGGAGAAGGGAAGGAAGAAGATGGTGGTAGATTTAGTGGAGAAATAACAAAGTAAATAGAAAGGGAAGACCCTACCACCCCGGCAGAAGAAACCAAAAAACAAAAACAAAAAGGAAAATAAAAGGAAAGAAAGAACAAGAAAAGAAAAAGACATAGGAGAAAGTAATATGATATACTGGTAGGAAATATGAAGTGTTTGTTTGCAAAAACCGATAAGTCCATTTTTGAAGATTTTGAAGTGTGATCTTTGTCATAAAGTACAAAATAATACCTTTTAAATGATATATTGGTCACTACATATAAAGGTATATTTTTGAAGTTATGGTCAAAAGAAGCAAAAATTTTCTTATTATTCTCTTTATTTTTCTTGATCTTTAATCGCAAATATCTCCATTCGGCAAATATGGACTTATCGGTTTTTGCAAACAAACTCTTCATATGTACGATGAAATAGGAGGAAGGAAAAGAAGAAGTAAAAAACGATACAATGTACTGCTAGAAAATGTGTATGAAGAAAAGGGGGAAGGAGAAGAAGAAGTAGACGAAATTGAGAAGAAGAAATAATGAAAGAATTAAACTGATGAAGTTAAAGAAGAAGCGAGAAGAGGTACAATGTATGATCATGAACTGGAGGATTAGAAAGAAGAAGATTTGGGAAAGAGAAGGAGCAAAATTAGAGATTGAGAGATAAAGGATGGTATGAAATTGAAGAAGGAAGAAAAAAAAACATGGGATTTTTGAAGTGAAGTGATCTACGATGAAGATAAGATAGATAATAATATGAACAAATGTAAAAAAAAAAATCAGAAAGAAAGGGAGAAGATATTAATATGACAGAACAAAAAAATAAAAATGCTATAAATGGATATTGATGAAATATATAGACATTATGATACAATCTCATGGATAATCATCTGAATTCAATAAATTTTGCCAAATGAAACACACATGCTAATTGTTCCTTATTCTTTTTCTTTTGTTGTGGATGTTGTTTTTTTTTTCAGAACAATTCACAACACGGGAATCACCCAGTTTCCGGATGTGTCTGGCTGTACGAGTCTTGAAAAATTGTAAGTTATAGTACAAATAAAATGCATGACTTTTCGTTTCTTCCAGCTGTGGTCTTCAGAGTGGAAGTTGATTTGTTGTTTTTGTTCTTGTTTCAGAAATGCTCACTTGCAAGTCTATTTAAAAACATCCCCTTACCCCCCCCCCCCCCCCCCCCCGAAAAAAAAAGGGAATGAAGAAAGATATGCAACTAATCAGTTGTGCGAACAAGTTGAGTATAGACATTCATTTTAATGCCAGATTAAAACATTGTAAGTAAGTTTGACTGTCGGGAAAATTCACTTGTCGGTTTTTATTGTTATATCCCATGTTGTAAAACTCAAACTATGTGTAAGATGAGCAGAAAAGAAGAATCATAATGCAAAGAGAAGAAATGGAAATGAAGTGGAGTATGAAAGTAGGAAGTTTCACCCATGTTTTCAAATGTGACAGTTGACATTTTATCTACCAAGTGTGAACTTAATTTTATGTATGGTAAAAGCAAACACATTCAATGAAAATGCCTGTCAAGATATGTATTATATGCATGCAAAATTCCCTCTTTTTTTTTTGGATTTTGTTTATTTTGCTTTGTTTCACTTGTTTTCTCTAAACAGGGACCTGAGTAGAAACAGTATCACCTTTGATGTCTACACCTATACCACTCTCACCTTCCCTGCATCCCTTAAACAAGTGTAAGCAAAAAGCGAACCAGTCATGTTATGGTAACAAAAGTAATGAAATAAACATATACACTGTATATTGAATTAAGAGAAACACATGCATCTATTGCTTGTTGTCGCTGGGGTGACAAGACCTTGTATACATCTCAAATTTTGGTGAAAATTACTTTTTTGGATGTGTGGTCAGATATTCGGTTAAGTGATGTCCTGTCCAAATCCCAACTGTCTTACCCAAAAAATGAAGCCACCACGGCATGTCAAAGAAAAGGCTTTCCCATTCACTATAATGCTTTGGCCGCCACATTTTTTGGCTCTCCTGAACATTTGATATTTTGTAGATATGAGGTCTTTTCGCCCAGTCTCTTTTTGCCTGGCTGTTATGAACATGTAGGAAGAAATACAATCACCCATGTGCATATATATTTTTTTTAATTAATTGGAATTTGCTTGCAATATTACAGTTACAATCTTTATATCGCTACATATTTCAAATCTTTAATTAAGGACCATTCTAGAATATACATGAATCTCGTCTAATTCATTTTATTTGATTTTCCTGAAGTTGCTATATTTTTGTGTTGCCATGCCATGGGTTCTGGAGGTATTTTTTAAACCCGTTCCTTCCGAAATTTTGTGAGTGTCTTAAATGCCCCCAAACGAGATTCTTTTTGCCCGTCGACAGAGAATGGACAGGTTGTTAATCCACCTGAGCGAAAGCAGTCAAGTGGTACATGTATTCCCTTTCCACGGTCAACCACATGTGCCATCGAACAATGAAAATACATGTATTGATCGAGTGCAAAGTATGAATAGAGCGTGCGCTGATGGGCTCACAGACTCTTTTGTTGTACACAAAACTGGGCACTTGAATGGAATGACTGGGGTCAGTGAACGCAGAAATCTACTCGAGCTCAGCTTCGATTGCTTATGTACATGTTCATACAAGTTTTATAGCAAAGCAGGCGAAAACTAAAACAGAAAAACGGTAATAATGCTGTGATATACACATTTTTCCAACAGAAAGAGTAACATACGTAGGGTGATAGAAAGAATTCTTATCTTTTTATCAAACCCATTTTTCTGGGCATTACAACACAAAGAAACATGAATTTAGACCATGAAAGTAAGCACTCTTATCTTCATCTATACCAGGTTCCTGTATATCAGTTGCAGGAACCTGGTATACAGTACCAGGTTCCCGTAATTAGGAAGGGGTTTTAATAAATGCGATAAAGATTATTTCTGATGTATGCGTAGAGATTATGAATGCTGTTCCAAGACTAGGCAGTCACTACTTTATGTGTATCTCTTTGTCTACTACAATTGTACAAGTGGCCTAATAACCCTGTCTCACATCAATATTTAATGTGCTTTGGATATGTTGCATGTTGTCGCTTAGGTGACAAAAACCATGTATCTCAAATTTTGGTGAAAATGAGTTTATTGGGTTTTGTCATCATATAATCATTTACAGATACCCTATCCAAATCCTAGCTGTCATTAGTGTGTTACCCCCAAAATGAGAAGCCACCATGGCATGTCAAAGGAAAAATAATTGCATACTGTGCTTTGGCTGCTATGTTTTTTTCACTCTCCTGAACATTTGACATTTTGGGAAACAAGGTTTCGTCTCTCCAACAGAGATATGCATATTTCTGTATTTTCCACTCTTTAGGAGCCTAATGGAGAACAATATTGAGTGGGTTCCTCCGGGATTATTCTCTGGAACCAACATTGAATATCTGTAAGTATACTCAACTAGTGCTGTTTCCTTTTAAATATTCTTAAAGAGATGGTATTTTTTTTCTTTTTTTTAGATAAAGAATTCTCTAAACACGTCCAGTAATTGTACGTATTTAACTGTAACAGTGTACAATTATATGTAACAAACACGTCAGATATAACAAACCCCCCTATAATAAGGGTACAGGTCCCAACTTTTGGTAATTCTCATGATTTTTAAATCCTTGTTATAGCAAGGTTCCCCTGTTAACAAGTTTACTCTTTGTGGTTCTTATATAGGTTCTTGTTATTTTCCAGTTGCACTGTATAGCAAGGTACTCATGGGTTGTAGTTCCCCATTAAAATGAAGTTTCTTTGTATAATGAGGTACTCATGGGTTGTAGTTCCCCATTAAAATGAAGTTTCTTTGTATAATGAGGTACTCATTGTTATGGAACTTTCCTAGCACCACCTTGCTGTCGGGAACTTTTCCAGCATAACAAGATACTTGTCATGGTTTTCCAGTCCTTGCTATATAACAAGGCTCCCTGTACTTGGATTGTGAGTATACTTGGTTTCATCACACGATGCTATCTCTCCCGTTCCCTGCAGAGGGATGAGCATGAATTCCATCAAGATGTTCCCTTCGGACTCGCTGAAGAGTATGACCAACTTGACCTTCCTCTCACTGGACGACAACGCCCTGACGTCCGTCTCCAAGCGCAACCTCCAGGCGCTGCAAGCCAGTCAGATCAAGCATCTGTGAGTAAAGGAGAAGCTGTTCTCTTCTAGTTGTTTTTCCACAAGTGCAGGGTTAACCTTTTTTTAGCTCAGGGGTGCTCCCCCACCCCCCCCCCCCCCGAAAAAAAAAAAAAATCCTTGTTCCATCTATCACAGCAGAAACATGTGTGTCTGTGTGCATGCATTTGTGCATGTTTGTGTGTAATGTTTGTGACCTTATAACCTCCGGCTTTTCTTGAACCCATGTTGACCTGACATCAGCCATCATCCTTATCCTTTGAAATAAACTCATAAGTATGACCTTTAACCCGTTGAGGACAAGTCCCGAGTATACTCGGGCAAGTGTCTATGGGAAATGCGTGTTGTAGCAAAATCAAACCGTCCTCAACGGGTTAACCTCGCTTGCCAACCTCATTTTGACCTTTGACCTCTCGACATCTTGTGATGCTGATGCATTCTATTTTGTTTTTTCTTCTACCGTATGTTTCCAGGAATCTGAGTAACAACGCTATCACTTATCTGGCACCACGGGCCTTGACACAGCTGAAGGGACTCAAGATTCTGTAAGAACACATTGTGTATGAGGAAATTATGGGAAGCTTGCACTTTGGTTTTTTTAACCGACTGATGTGTTGTGAGGAAACTGCACAGAATTGAATATTAACTTGAGTTTAATATACAGTTACAGTGGTCCCTCATTACTATTAAAGAGACGTAATCTAGCTAAACCCTTTTATAGCAGTTTAATTTTGCAGGTCCCTATTCTTTATAGATTTGTTTTTGATTTTTATACCATGATAAAATGAGAAACTTGACATGACAAGTTTGATATACATGTACATTGTACAAACATGTAGGCCTGGTTATACATTGCAAGAACATTCCCCTTTACCTGCAAGATAGATGGCATTTCATACTGTTCGGTTATTTCATTTATATGTGCCTGATTAATGTTTTTGCCATTGTTGGATGAGTTTTTCTGTCAGTTGTGAAAGGGCCCACTATCAGTACTGTTCAGAATACATACATTTGCTCTGTGTCTTTCACACCAAACAGGGAGCTCCATCAGAACTCGCTGTCAACGATTCCAGTCCAAGTGTTTGACAACATGCCCAATGTTCTTCACATGTAAGTAGATGATACGTGTCTGTCAGTATCTAGACATCAGACATTCTTTAAAAAGATGGGAAAAGGGGAAGATGAATAAATTGTGATAGCTATGCAAATGTACTGCATATTGGTTCTGAGCAACTGCTATCCCCCATATGGTGGACATGTACATGTACATATTAAAAGTGTTTCACATGCCCGTACGGTTTGTAGCTGTGATATTTGCTGAAACAAGATCACCACAAAACTTTGCATTTAGTTCAGATCTACCCTGGATGTTACTGTATAATTGCAGTACATTTTGTTTTTATACTTGTTACAATAAAAATATATCTTTCTCTATGTAGAAATTACATGTAGCATCAAAGGGCCTTGGAAATGTAAAAAAAAGAAAGAATAGTGACAGAGACGACAAGGCAAGCTCACCAGTAGCCCAGAAGGCCAATGAGTCGAACACACTGATGTATTTTTTAGACTCATACCCCCCATCCCCCCCTCCACACATGCATGTGGTAGAAACGCTGTCACATGTGTAGAACATACATATATCTACGTAGGAAAAAGGTTGCACGTTATTTATTTGTGAGAGAGAAACAATTTTATACAAGTAAAGGTCCTGCTTCCCTTCTAACAAAGATCAGCAGGAAATCACAGATGAGTAGATATTTTGTCAGCAAGAATCACTCAAGAAAGTTAACAATGATGCTGATTTTCTCTTTGTTTTACTCCAGATTGTGAGCAATCATAGTCTACAGATGCCCTCAGAGGATATAGCCACTTCAAATTATTTTAAAATCTGCAGACAAAACTAGTGGTCTGTAGTTTGTGTGAGGATGTAACCTTCGTGCAATCTTGAAATCTGACATTGATTTGTTTGTTGTGCTTTCTTCTAATAGTGACCTGAATAACAATCAGCTGCAGACACTGGACAGCAACTCTTTCACCAACCTACCAAGCCTGAGAACACTGTAAGTATACCAGTATGTTTTAGCATGAGAACTGTGGTAACAGTGAGGTGGGTGGGATCACATTCCTTTATGATAGGGAGATGGGAGGAGCCATATTCTTTGCCCTTTAATTACTCTCCTGTTGCTTTGCAAATTGGACACGACAGTCTGTAATTGTCGAGATTATTTCGTCATTACAGTGTATCTCAACTAAAGTCCCATCATGGGCGTTCTGTCCTGAAAGTATCATATCAAGATTCTGCTTTCAGATTTGTAGCATGTATATGAGAATCTAGGTGAAGTGAGTTTGGAAGCAATAAATTTCCTCTTCAAGAGCTGTATCCCTCAGCAGAAAAGAGCTGGTCATCTTTAACTCATGTGCCATGGTGGAAAACCTTAGATCTGTGTGCCACATTATTGTGAGACACTTAGGTAGTTATGCTTTGAGAAAACATTCAGTTCTTCTAGTCTATGTAATTTCTATAGATTGAGCTGGACAAATAGTGAATAAATTTGTAGAGAAAATGTCAAGCTTTGCTTTGATGGGAATTTTATGACAAATCTATATGTTCGTTTTTTCTTTCAATTGACCAGTATCTACAGAACTAAAAAGGCATGCCTTTTGCACACAGAACAATGACAGAAACTTAAAATTTACATTCAAATCCAGTGGGAACACCGCTTGATAGTCAATCACCACATAAAATGCAAGCTATACATGTGAGAGGTACGGAAGCGCGAGAGAGACATGTCCAAGTATTACTTTGTGTTTGATGAGTGATGTGGAAGGGCAAGTCTTTTGCACTTTGCTGCCTATCGAACTTAAGATTCTTTCACAATGTTTTCCTTTTGACAACAACAACAGCAACAAAAAGGCTTGCAGTTTATGAGGAAAGATATCCCACCTTTTCCATTGCCCTTTGTGGTATATGTTATGTGAACATTTGCGGATAATGTTCAGCTAACAGAAATGTATAGATGTTACATAGATTTGAAAAAAATGTTTTTTCAAAGTATGACTACATGTACTTTGGTATCTCAGAATAACGTGGCACACAGGGGGTTTCCACCATGGCACATAAAGAGTTAAACCCTATTCTAACTGGGCTATTTGAGACAAAGTTTTTACTGAGGGGGGGGGGGGGGGGGGGCCAATTTGACCCCCCCTTCAGAGCTCGGCCGCCGATCGTGCAAAATTTTGCCTGAAGATAGATCTGGATGTCAACTACAAGATAACATGGTCATACAATAGAAAAATATTGCCTTTCTATTTTTAATAAATTAAATTATGCAAATTTGTGCATGAAATCATATTTTCACCTATAACTCCATTAAAAAGACTGGAGGATTGCTAAATTTTTGTGTCAGAATTCCTCAAGACACATCAAACAATTGTAAAAAATTAGCACAATCGAAATAAATTTCTTTTGTTTTTTATTGTTTTGTTAATTTCTTATGTATTTTATTGGTTTTTCGACCTTTGTTTTCTATTGTTTTTTTGCGAAAATTTGTTGCAGGCACTTTTTCAGGCTAATCTACACTAGAATTGACTAATTTCAATGGTTAAAAGTTGAAATAATCTAATTTATATCAATTTAACCAAAAAACACAATTTGCATTGAATTTGCACACGATATCATAAATTTTAGCTGTTTTTTGGTTGACATGCATATGCAGAACATAACGTAACTTCAAAACGGTGTACCCGGGCGTCGCAAATTTGGTCTCAAAATATGCGGGAGACTTCAATGAAAAAAGTCCTGAAACGACGTGGCAAAATCTTTGCGCGTTGCGAAATCGTGGCGAGAAACGTCGAGGGGTCAATTTGACCCCCCCCCCCCCAATTAGAATAGGGTTAAAGAAACTGTGTGGGTGTCTCATGTGTGTAGTGTGACCCATCATCATCTGTTTACAGCATTTGGAATATCATAGTTGCATAATGTAATTCTTAACCCGTTGAGGATGAGTCCTGAGTATACTCGGGCAAGTGCCTATAGGAAATGCGTGTTATAGCAAAATCACACTGTCCTATTTAAGGGGTAAATGGGCTAGTAGATTACCACCTGTATCTTGAAATTATTATTGCATGCCATCAGGACCTTGGCATTCATCCTTGTTTTATACTCTCTTTCTTTTTTTTCTCTCTTGATATTTTCCAGACGCTTGCATTCCCAGAAATCCGGCTATGAGATGACCTCCATCAAGCATGATGCCTTTGTTGGCATTAACAGCAACCTGACAACATTGTACGTAGAGAATCCAGGAAATGCCTATACTGCAAAGAAAGTTATAACCAATGACATTCACAGAGTATCTTTCGATGAAGTACAGTTGTATAGAAACATATTTTTAAACTACATATTGCACATGGCAGTGTTGATGTTAGCGCTGCAATGAGGTACATGTACAAGGAATAGAAGAAGAAAATGCTGAAAAAGTCTATTACTGTAAAACAAAGAATGTATGCGTGCATTTTGATTTCATACATTTTGCGAGAGCCAAGATACATTGCATACAATGCCAAATTAAAATGCCCGCAAAAGTTCTTGTCTACATAATATTTGTCAAATGTTAGAGGCAACTCACAAAGATTTCATGCCACAAAAATAGCCGTCAGCTTTAATTTGCGAAAATATCATTTTATTTTTTAGATGTTAAAGCAACCACAATGATACCAAATGAGAAAATATGTCTTATTGTATACATTAGCTCATCACTTTGATGATTCCACTGTATTGATCACATGATGTGTTCATCGTGATAATAGAGGCATGTTTGTTTACATGAACTCATCTGAACGTATACATGTAGTTCAAGATTTTCTTACACTGGAACTATTCTCAGAAATGCTTCTTTTTAGTTTGCTGTTACAAAATTCAGCGCATATTTTGTACAGCTGACTTTGATTCTTTCTCTTTCTCTGTCATCCCAGATTCATCAGCAGCAACCATCTAGCAAACTTTCCCCATGCCGTCCTGTCTAGAGAGACCTATGAGAGCCTTCTGTATCTGTGAGTAGTACAAATGTAATGTATGTCTCCCCAAAAATTACAACGGTACCCTCTGCAACGATAGCTTTAAAGATAGAGAATCACGCCAAATACAATTTCAGGGTATGAAACTATACCTCATTGCCCACATCTTACAGAAAACCCCATTCAATTTTTTTCAGTGGTCAAAGAGAAATGAGGAAATTTGTAGAACATATCAGAAATCTCTTCCCTCCAAGTTCTGTCTATTGTGTTCACACATTAATTTGCATTTCCAAGAGCAGCCAAGTGCTAAACTTGGAAGAAACAGACTCATGACATGCTGTACAACCATCCACATTTCTCTGTGACCACTTAACCAAATTGAATGGGGTTTCTGCAAAATAGAGCAAAATTGTTTTGTTTTAAGACCCTGAAGTAGCATTTAGATGGTTTAATCATATTGGGTGTTATCAATGCGAAAGGTGGATTGTAATTCTTTTTGGGATATACTGTACAGTGCTCTCCTGTTATAACAAACATGTTAGTAACAAAGTTCCGATTTAATATAACGAAGTAAGAATTTAGGCCATAACATCATCCATTCTACAACGTACCATCATTGTTTAATTGGTCGGTTATAACAAAATTTTGATATACCGAAAAAAAACTGCGAGTCTCAAGGACTTTGTTACAACTGGAGTCCACTGTACTGCAAAAGTGGAAATTCCACAATCTGGAAATTTTCACGCATTTCGCACAACCGGAAACCGACATGAAAATAAGAATTGGAATTTTTATGCACATTATATGTTCCACTGACATTTGTCTTGATTCCATGGAATTAAAAGCATGCCAAATTCATCTTTCCCTTTTAGCGGAGAGTGAAATACGACTCATAAATAATCACTTTAACATTATGCCAGATTTATTGTCCATGTGAAAGGGCTGATACAGTATTGGTGGAGATGAGGATTTGGCTTTTAACTTTTTGCGAGATACCAAGAAACCACTTATGAAATAATATGGAGCATATTCTAAGAGGGATTCAAAGTTTATGAGATGAAAATCGGTTTTGAATGGCTGAGACATCCAAAATCAAAGTGAAACAAAGCAATCCTAATAAAAGGTGGGTCCCACCTTTTATTTGGATTGCTATGTTCTGGATATCTCAGCTATTTCAAAACCAATTTTCATCAAATGTTGAATCCCTCTAAGACTTGGAATTACATGTTCTTCCATATTGCATAAGAAGTGTCTCATGATTACACCAAAAAATGCTACAAACCTTCAGTTACTGTAGGTCTCGGCCAAAAGTATACAATCCCTTTGTAATGATAAATAGAGTCAAAAGATGTAAATCATTCTTGGTTTTCCCAAGATCGAATCAAGTATACTTGTTTGGTAATCTTCTTGATTTCAGAGTATTTGTTTCATTTTGGTAATTCTTTTTTTTTAAGAGCCTTTTGAAAACCTTGAATTTAATCTCATGTCACCATTTCAGTTTTAAGAAGCTTTCTTGTCATCACTTTCATTTTCAGAGCTTTTCCTTTTTTTGTTCTCTGTTCAACAAGGCAATGCAAAGGAAAGTTGGCCCAAAGTATTTTGGCACTGCACTCTCAAAGTATATAACTTTATAAAATATGTTGTAATTCTCTCTTCAAGAATGCATGTGCGATCCCACTTTGGTGCATACACAAGTGCTTTTCTTGATCATGACGTTTAGAGTGGAAAAAACTTGTCTGAGCTTTCGCAAAATATCTTATCAAACTCGATCTGTTTATTGCTTGCGTTATTTAATTTTTAAGTCCGCATTCTGGGCTATTTTTACGTCCGCTCAGTTCACGACGTAGAATGCTACTTGATGCACCGATCGTATATGACCCTGCACCTCACACCAAACAAAAAGTCGCCAGACATGAATTTTAAGTTAAGACCATATTCTGAAAGAGCAGACTTTAAGCTTTAAAATGATGTATAACTCAAATCAAATGGACTCTCCTAACCTATCTAAATATTGGAAAGAAAGCACAAACTCAGGAAAAGTGTGAACTGAGAAAAGAGGCTCTGAAGTACAGTGTCTATTCAAGCGCTTAATCTTTACCAAACCGTGCTGGCTGTCTGATGAATGGGACAAAAAACAGGAAGTAAACCACCAGAGTAATAACAATGAAGGGATTATGAGATTAAACTGAAACATGATTCATTAACACATTCTTTCCATAATCAATGCCAACTTTCAAAGCAGAAGCACTATCCTTTCAAAAGTTATTAGAGTTGAAAGTGAAGAGTGTGGACAAGGTTTTTCAGAAATGAAAAAGGGATTCTAAAGACACACCTAATCACACTATTCTACCAAAAATGTTCGAGATAAACTGCTAAAAAAATTACACTTTCCAGCCCGTTTTGTGATACCAAATTTTAGTATAATGTAAAAGAAGACCCGCTCTTTCAGAAAATATGAAAAAGTCAAGTTCGGCTAGGTTGACCCATTTCACTTATTTTCAGTCCTCACTCAAAATCAGTGTGTGCGACTTTATGCTCGTTTTGAGGTGCACTGTCACATATTGAGGTGCCATTTTATTTTTTTGAGGTTGCGTCTCTATGCAATCTAAAGCTTCTTTTCAGCATGCTGCAGGGAGAGGGGAGAACATCCAATGCAAATCTATAGCTCCCTATTCAATGTGTGTGACGCATATGGAGAAATTCATGTAGAAAACTCTCCTTTCCCTCCTTCAATGTATGTTTGACAGTATTCATCAGAATTGTTTATGTTGATGTACTGTTTCTCTTATGGTTGCTTGTCTGTTTGGTTTGTGTTATTTTTGTTTCTTCCAGGCACATGGACCGCAACAGCATCACAAATCTGACCTTTTTCTCTGACGATGCGTATGATGCCGGGTCCTACGAACTCTACGAGCGGGACCTCGATACATTCGTGCCCTTCAGTGGCTTGCCTAACTTGGAAGAGTTGTGAGTGTACCAGAAACGTACAATATAGGAATCTGCCGCATAACCATTCAGTCTTCTGTGCAAAACACTTGGTTTTCTGTGTGGGATGATCTCTGCATACAAAAATACACAAACAATCTGTTCGGGAATTATAAGATTTGAGTACATTTCGACATTTTAATATGAGATAGCAAGAGTGACTATTGCAATTATAGCTCCTTACTATTAGCATTAATAACTTACACAAACACTCTGTTCAGGAATTATAAGATTTGAGTACATTTCTGCATTTTAATATAAGATAGCAAGAGTGACTAATGCAATTATAGCTCCTTACTATTAGCATTAGTAAAAATTGTTTGATGGAGATTAACAGAATCACAGTTTATCGAAAGGACTGTTACAAAGAAAAAGTCAGTGACACTAAAATTCCTAACTCTATTAGTACAATGTATTTATTTTAATTAATAAAACACAAAAATGTGTAATATTGATATCAAATACTTAAGTAATGTGTTCATAACGAAATGTTAACTTTTTTACTGTGTTAATGTTTTTCTTATTTTCATTTTTGTTTTCATCTGGCAGTTATCTGAGCTACAATTCAATTGCTGGTCTAAATGAGGGGGATTTGTGTGAAATGCAGTACATGAACTACCTGGACATGGATGGTAACAGTCTTGATGAGACAACGCTGGATGAACACACATTTGACTGCCTGACTTACCTGTATAACCTGTGAGTCTACTGATTAAAGGTGCATAGTCCCGGTATGTAGAGGGCGCTGTTGATGATACTCCCGATCACCACAGCGTAAGCACCAAAGAGGAGTCGATAGCACAGGTCTGTATAGGAAACTTGCGCTGTGAGCCTGCGTACGCATTTGACTAAAACACCGGGACCATGCACCTTTAACACCTAACATGCCATTTTTTTGGCGCGATACAGAATCGCGGCTTGATATGTCAAGTTGATCAGTCGGTCGGTATGGTGATAGTGCCATCTTTTCTTTTTGGTTCAGCTAAATCTTTCTTTTTTTACATTAAAGGAATTCTGTACCAGTTAAAGTTTGTGTGACAAGAAAGAGTGAAATTTCATAATCTCAAACTGTAACATTTGATCACACTCGGGTGAAAATTAAGGAAGTTATGGAACTTTTTGAAGTCTGGCTAATTTGAGAAACTGCTTCTTAAGCAGTCAGTGAATATGCAAATAACAGGTTACGATTGCACTTGTTATCAGCGTATATTTAATCATAATATTGTGATCTACACTGTAATATTATTTGTTGTTGTTCTTCTTCTTGTTATGTTTCCTTGACACAGACTAATGGATTCCAACAATTTCAACTACGTGCCAGCAGCGGTCCAGTACCAGGAGAGGTTACAATCACTGTACTCTCTGTAAGTAAACACACCATGAACATAATCCTTCTTTTACTGTGACGTGTAATTATCTCTTTGTGTGCTACGCTGTAAACTCCATATGGCGTGTCTCATTAATCTCAGACTGCAATGTATGTGCCCTCCGTCTACCAAAGTGATGTAACTTTTACAACATTTGCACACCTATAATACCCGCAGCTTGAATTCCCTCTTTGTTAGCCCTGTTTTTGCCAATGCCAGTCTTTCAACAACATCAGCAATGACAAGAAAAAAAAAAATAATAATGAAAAAGCATATCCTGGACCTAGATCGATGGTTATATGGGTCACTACCATTCTGTTTCTTTTCTTATCAACTTTTTCTGTAAATAATGTTATCCAAATCCATTCAGAACTTTTTGAGTTATTTTACAAAACAGATGGACAAACAAACAAACCAATGCCGTCACAAACATATCAAATCTCCTTGGCAGAGGTAAAAATCGTAAATTTGATTGAGGGAGAAATAGGAACTTCTAAAATGTGTTGCCACCTTGAGAATCGGTGTAATGGTACTCTGATGGCTGCCATAGGAGTTTTGATAGTGGGTTGTGTTCAGTTTAAAACGATTCAATAAGCAGTCTGCGAAATTATTATTTACTATGACAGTCACATGATTTTTGCCTCCTTTTATTTGTTTGTGTGTGTTTTACAGGGGATTGGCCAGTAACCACATGACATACCTTCTAGAGGGCGCTTTCTCCAATGTGACCACTCTCCGTACCCTTGACCTCGCCGGAAATGCCATCGTTACCATCGAGAATGGGGCTTTTCCGGCAGACATTACCACCATGTGAGTATTCCATTACAGTTCATTCCTGTCGTCACCTTGCATCCATCTTATCCCACATGTATTAAAGATCATCTCGTTCCCCTGTATTGTACAATACATGTAGGCCTTCTGTATGACATTTACTAGGATCGCTTTGTTTTGGATATCATTTTGGATATCATATCGGCCATTTTTAAACTAATTTTCAACAAGTAAACACAAGTATTAAAAATCATCTCGTTCACCTGAATTTGTAGGCCTACTGTATGACGTTATATGATCACTTTGTTTTGGATATCATTTTGGATATCATATCGGCCATTTTTAAAATAATTTTCATCAAATAAACTTTGGATTCTTCTTAGAAATATATGTTCTTTCATATTGTGTTAGAGGTTTCTTATCCCCATCCCAACCGAAACTGTATCATCCCTTTAACGATATGAGTATTATGTGTCAAAAGCGATGCACGATATTGCTGACTGGTTCTATTTAATTGTGGTTGTCAAATGTACATTGAGTCACCCATGAATCCTTGCGCTACTGGATCTTTTCAGGGGAACTCCATGTCCTGTTTACAGTAGATCTAAACAAAAATGAATGAAGATACATCCTGAACATTGATAGCTGAAAATAATCCATATTCTATTAAGTTTCTATGTGCTTGTTAGAAATAGTGATATGACAGTGGTAATGATCGAGTATCCCATTGGATAGTTTATAAGATGTTTTATGATGTTTTATAAGATGTTTTATGTGTCTTGTTCGCATGCCCGACTTAGTCAACGACGTGCCAACTTTGCGTATTCTGCTCAAATGCATAGACCCGTCCAAACGATTGATACATCGCCAAATGCCACAGTACAATTAAGGTGCTTTTCGCAATTCCGTTCTTCTCACACATAGTGTAGCTTGCATTTTATGTGGCGATTGCCTTGCAAGCGGTGGTCCCTACTGGATTTGCTTGTACATGTAAATTCCAAGTTTTCTGTCACTATTTTGTCTGAGAAAGCCATGCCTTAATTTACAGAAATGTAGCTACTGGGCATTTGAAAGAAAAACAATCATAGATTTGTCATACAATTTACATCAAAGCAAAGCGTGGCATTTCCTCTTCGACTTTGCTCAATGCATGTCCTATTCAATAGAAATTTATAAAAATTACACAGATTTGAAAAACAATGTTTTTCTCAAAGCATGACTACGTTGGTTTCTCAGAATACATGTACATGGCACACAGTGGGTTTTCACCATGGCACATTAAGAGTTAACAATCCAACTAGAATAACTCCTGAAAAAAAAATGAAGTCATCATCACTATTATAAAATCATTGGAAATCGTAGAATACAACTGTACCTGGATAGAATAGCAGTTTAACTTGACTTTTATGAAGAAAAGCATCGAAATGTGAAGATTTTTGTGCAAGTCCAGAGGGGAAGGCATGCTGAAATAGGTCAAGCAAGATGCCATTTTGATTGGGAGACATGATTGTACTCTGATTCCACGGAGCCCCTCTCACATTGATGTGGAGATACATGTAAAGTCAGTTTGTATTTTCACTTATCTCCACATGAGCCCAAAAAAGAGTCAACCACATTGGTTTTTAAATCCGTTGTGAAAAGCACCTGTGAAGTAATGATTATTCAATCCTCATAAATGGTGCTTGCTGGTACATTCACCCATAAAAACCAACAGAATGTTCTGTAAGAACAGGTATTTTGTATTACCAGCAGATATGAGTGAAGTGCTTGACCAACTGAGAAACAAAGAAAGATAATTTAAGAAGAACAGAAGCTAATTACGAACTGGTTTACTGTATAAACACGCATGGCCATAGTGATATTGTATTAATAGGGTATACACACAGACTGTTACATGTACTGATTTGTTTTTGTTTCTGCCCTCAGATCTCTGGGCAGTAACTCCTTCCACTTCCTTCACGAGAACCCTTTCACGAACCTCTCGTCGCTGTTGACATTGACTCTGTCTGACAACAACATCGACACCATCCCTGAGACGGCATTTGATGGCTGCACAAGTCTCACCAGACTGTGAGTGTTGCCATCACGCTTCAGTGAATTCATTGCCTTCTCTTCAACATTGTTTTTAACCCGTTGAGGACAGTTTGATTTTGCTCCAGCACGCATTTTCCATAGACGCTTGCCTGAGTATACTCGGAACTCGTTCTCAACGGGTTAAAATTGTATTGCGGTATATTAGATTGTGCCTGAAGAGTAAAGTGACATTTGCTCTGTATTTTGACACAGACACACTTATCTGTGCCTGTTTTGTACATCATGTGGTGTTTGGTCCCAGCGATGTTATGTTGTACCGTACCACATTGTGTCATTTTTATAGTGCATTGTTACTAGTAAGATGGAAAACAATTGAAAGAAGATGAATGCAGTTTGAATAGAAAAAGATAGATCAGTTAGGTGTAAAATGAAAAGATCACAGAACCTTGTTCAAGTGTCTAAAGCTGTCTAAACATTGATGGCTTCAAAGCGATTGGCCCATGAGATATCCAGATTCCTCCTGCAAAGATCAATGTGTTTGCTACATAAGGCAAGCTGCTTACTGTGTATATTAGATAGTGGTGATTATGTTCAACTTGCCTTGACAGAGACTTGAGCTCCAACCGAATAGGCCGCATCCTGGTCACCCATTTCGAAGACTGCCCGCTCACCACAGGGCTCTTCCTCCAGGGCAACGAGATCGCGTACGTCGAGGACGGCACGTTCCGACACGTCACGGGCACCACCTACCTCTACCTGTACAGCAACGAGCTGACGGACCTCCCCATGGGGGAGGACTTCCACAACAAGACCATCACCTATCTGTGAGTTGGAAATCCGGAATGTGCCGGAATGTGCCGGAATGTGCCGGAATGTGCCTTGATTGATTTCCTCATACATTGTATCTACACAATATGCTTAGCAAGTTCAATTTGTCACCTATTGAGACTTCCCAATAATTAATTTTGCAAGAGATTAAATTTCGGAATTGTGGAGTATGGTGATGACAGACAATTGTGTGCTTGCACATTGCATTTGTTTCAGGAACAAAGTTAGTATATTTTTGTTTTGTAACATTATACGGATATTGACGTACCAGAGGGGGAATACAACATTTGAGATCCTCGTGGGAAGTTATATTTTTGTCGACGAAAAATATTGTATTCCAAGACAAAAATATAACTTCCCAAGGGAAATGAAATGTTATATTCCTACTGAAGGAAAAAGTCAATATCTGTTATATTATATGACCTACAGTACAAGAAATAAACTGCTGTATAAAGTAACACGACTTGTCATGATGAACGCGCGTGACAACAGCGCGCTAACTAGTGGTATTCAATCGAGCCATATTGGATCTAACTATGATGGCTTTCGCTTACCGTAAATTCGTTCTGACGTGGCCGGCCGTGCAGGAGCACGACAGCTGCAATATCATCATTCCTAACCGTTAGAACAGTCGCTTTTCAATCGTACGTTGGGCCTAGTTTCGTAGCGGTACCGTAGAGCCAGAATTTGTAACGACACTTGTAAAAATTGTAGAAGACTGTAACGTTAGGGGGTCTACAACTGCCGCTTTTGGTCTAAAGCAAGCTTGTTGAGATAACATTTGTAGTGATGTATGAGAATGTGAACTTTCTGACAATCTCATCTGTCTGCGGTTACTCAGGGTTCTCCACTAGCGGTTTTACACGGGGGTTCCGCCCAGTAAAAAATTGAAAAACCAGTTTAGCGCCCGGACAAAATTTCCCCGCCCGTACAAAAACTTGACGCGCCCGGATATGAAAATTGATATATTTTCATGCACAGACAAGACAGCATCAAGATCACGTGGCATTGTGCAATCAAGCATCGACTGAAATAAAAACTTTACTCGCATGATCATGTCAGAAACCCGCACAAACGCATAATGAAACATGAAATGAAGCATGTGCCATGTTATCTGTACTCGGCTGGGATATCGATGCAACGCGTACGCACTGTATGTGGTAAAAGTGTGAGCACACGCAAATCGCTGCTTGCGTACTGTATACATCGAACGGAACTTCTCGCACGTGAATCCCTGCCGCCTACGGACCCTGGTGTTTACATCGATCGCCGTGGGATCCCCATGTGTGGCCGGCAGGCTGGGGAGCACGAGTAGCTACACACTGTAGATGTAGCTGTAGCCAGCTTCCAGTCCCATACCCTGTAATTCGTTTTGAAGCGGGGTAGAAGGCGTTCCGTTGTGCAATGTCTGCTTCTTTTCTCTCTTCTTCATCCACTTTTCTCCTGCCTCCCAAATACGAAATGATGTTGTGTGTTTGTTTTTTTCTATGTTATTGCATCATTTTTCTGCAAGTACACGTGTATGATTACAGTGTATAGCAGAGGTGAGTTTCTGTTCATGTACTGTGCACTGCAGTAGTGCAGATGAAAAGCGTTCGAACTTTCTTTCCCGTGTATCGTGGAAACTCGATGAATTTCTAGACCTAGTATTAAAGGAGATCTCATATTTAACAGAATACTTATAACAATTTTCCGTTCCAAATTAATTAATTGTCTTTGTTTTGCATCATCAACCAACACCGATGAAAAGATAACCTCCTCCCTTTGCGGAGGTACACTATGATAAGCGATAGGAAATGCTCTACACCAATCTTTTCCCAGTGTCTTCAATACACACCAGAACATTGACATACTACTGTACACCAAGTGTAAAGTAAACGACTCAATATAAACCCATGTGATCATTTTTCTAACTTTTTAAGTGTGATTTGTTGTTGCAATGAGATATACAGCTATTGTAAGAGCCTAGTATGATGACTTCAGAATCTCTGCAGAGATGCTCCAAGTCCCCCCCCCCCCCCAAAAAAAAAGGAGAACATTAAATGTCTTCAACTGTATATGTCTTTGGTCTATACAATGTACATTCTTATCCTCACATTTATAGGGATTTCCGCTCCAACCGCATCACAGCTGTGAAGACTGGGACGTTTCTAAATTTGGCCACAAATTCCTTGTAAGTATCTATGTAGGAAGCTAGAAAATCCAAAAGTGGTACATCTTGTGCGTGAATGTTCTTTCTTTCTCACATAGATACTTGTAACTTTGTAATTTCATGTCTTATCTGTTGAAACCTCAACATTTCTTTTCAATTTGTTTTGGTCTTTTGATTGAAGCCAGCTTGAAAATGGTTTGAATGTGATTGCCCTTTAACTATTTGAAATTGGAGGTAAAAAATGCCCTTTAACCTCTTCTCTTCTTTGTTTTTAATTTTCCCGGAACCAACCAGCAATCTTGGTGACAATGACATCAACATCATTGAATCGCGGGCCTTCGAAGGAGTGTCAGTCAGGTGAGGAAAGTTTTTTCTTTTCTTTTCTTTTCTTTTCTTTTACTAAAGGTACAGAGAGGTGTCTATAGGACAGACTTTTTTCAGCCCACTATTACAAAGTGCCACATTAGGCCCTAATGTCCTGTCTTGTGTGAGTGTGAAACTAGTGCCCATTTTGCCCATTGACTTCAAAAAGGGATAATACTATAAAGCTCCCTTGTATGGGACATGAGCCACCAACATGCTTCCTCCAGCCAGTGGGATCTCCTAGCCAGTGTCTGCAGTTATTATTCCTTTAGTTCTTTTAATGCATTATTCAGTTAACCCGTTCCTTACAGGAATTTGGTATTCCAGGTTCCTGGTGACTGCAGTCACACTCTTGGCTACATTTTGAGAAACTTGTATATCAATTTTTATGCCTCCGCCAACGACGTGGCCGGAGGCATTATGTTTTCGGGTCGTACGTCCGTCCATCTGTCCGTACGTACAATGTACGTACGTCCGTCCCGTTCTGTTTTTGTCGATATCTCAAGAACCGTGTGGTGGTTTTAATCAAACTTGGTATGAGGGTATATCCTGGGGGATAATACTTTGTTTGGATTTTAGGGTCATGGGGTCGAAGGTCAAAGGTAACAGGTTATTTTGTGAAAAAAAAGGTTGAAAATTCATGTTTTTCTGCATATCTCACAAATGGTTCAAGGTATCTTCATGGAACTTAGTATACTGTACGAGCTGAAATTTTCGCGGTGGTTTTATTTTCGTGAATTTCGCGAATCGCCTTTGAACCGCGAAAATAACAACATGCGAAAATAACAAAGCGCGAATAAGTAGTTCAGTTAGACCCTCGCAACCGCGAAATTAACAACACGCTAAAATGTCCTCCAAGTAGCAATTCGCGAAAATATCTGTACGCGAAAATTTCAGCTCGTACAGTATATGCTTGTTCCAATGGGCAGTGATTATCTAGGGAAGTTGGGGGTCATGGTTCAAAAGTCAGGGGGTAAAAGGTCAAGGTCAACTCCTCAAAATATCACTACTTTCCTTGTATTTATGCAATGCCTGAAGGTTGTTTTTTTTTTAACTTGATGTATGCATGTATTACCGATATATATTCTGTGGGAAGTTTCTTGCCAATAGGTCAAAGGTCAAGTGAAAGTGTTGAATTGCACTTTTTCCTCCATATCTCAAAAGTAACTCAAGGTATCATCATGAAACTTACATTTATGCATGTTCAACCTAACAGTGATTCTCTTTGGAACTGTGAGGTCAAAGGTCAAAGGCCAGGTTTATGTAATGCTATTTTCCCATTTTATACTGAAATTATACTTTTTCTCAATACCTTGAAAATTACTCAATGCATAAACTTATAAAAGGGTCAAAAGTCAAGTAAAAATCATCAGTTCCCCAAATACCTGCACTCTGACATTTTAATCATTCATCCAATTGAACCTAGTTGTAGGAAAGTGAACATTCAGCACATTTGTGGCAAACCTGTCATTTTAATATTTTGCCAATTGTGTGAAACTGTCATCACACATTGTCAAGACATTGTACTATAGACCTATTAGGAGAACCATGCATTATGGCGGAGGCATATAAGTCGCCGTAGCGATATATCTAGTCTGTATATGAGTTGACACTCCAGGAACCTGTGCATTCCTGGCCTACAGTAGAAAGTTTTTGTCATGCGAACCAGCAAAGAATGACTTTGATCAAAATGATAAAGTTTCTTCTATCAATATCTTCTCTTTTTCTGCATCAAATCTATGACTGTGTACTTTCACCTATTAAAATGTACAGTCAGACCATTAAGTTATGTTACTCCAGCACACACTGCGCACGGGGCCGCTTCGTGCGGTCGCGTGCAGGTTGGTGCGATTTTGCATGGGTGCATATGGCTCCATGCGCCCCCGTACGTGCCCGTGCGTAGTCGTGCGCCCGTTTGCGGATCTGTACGCCCGCGTGCGGATCCGAACGCCTGCGTGCGAATCTGTACGCCCGCGTGCAGATCCATACTCCCTCGCACTGACTGGCACGCAGCTGCATGGAGGCACACGAGGGCCCACGGAGGCGCATGAGGTCGCACGGGGTCGGACGGGGGCGTACAGAGGCGCACGCACCTGTACGAAACCGCACGCAACCGCACAAAGCAGCCCCATGCGCAGTGCATGCGGGAGTAACATAACTTAATGGTCTGACTGTAGTAGTGTGCTTATTTTGCTACAGAACTCATAAAAACATACCTAGCAAATAAAGGCTGAGCTCACTAGATTTTGACTTTTGCTTGCCCATGCGAGTGCCCTTATTGTGTATAAAACAAGGCACATTCTATCAGAGTATGTTATATCTTATCAATATTTTGCATTGTTCAGTGGCACATGCAGTTCATTGTGGAAAGGGTATACACATACCACTTGACTGCTTTTGCCCAGGCAGATTACCAACCTGTCTGTTGTTTTTTGAAGAGAAAAGAGAATCTCATGTAGTGCTTGGCATGTTTTGAATTTGACTATCCATGTGAGAGAACAAGATGATTAATGAACCCATTGAGGACGGTTTGATTTTGCTACAACACGCATTTCCCATAGACACCTGCCCGAGTATACTCGGGACTCGTCCTCAACGGGTTAATGCATTCTGATCCTAACATAGAAGAAAAAGAAAGAAAAAAAAAATGGACAAGACTCTACCAGCTGTGTTTCCCGTCTTGCTCTCTTTCAGCCAATCATTCACCTTCAGTGGCAACCCTCTGAAGACCATGCAATCTAAGGCATTCCTAGACGCATCGGTCGGCCGAATGTAAGTCCTGTTCCTTTAGCCTGGATGAGGTTGGACAAAGGCTCTTGAATACTGTATACGCCGTGTATGTCGCGAGTCTAAATTTTCGCAGTCAGGAATTCCTGACGATTTCGCAAGTGGTTGAATTTGCAATTGTGGAGTACTGTACTGCATGGAGAAATGTACATGCCTGTTCTTCATGTCTACATTAGGGTCAGAGTCAATAATTTCATGAATAGCTCCTGACTTGCGAAATTCGTGAAAATAAAATCCTCACGAAAAATTTGGTGTAAACAGTATGACCGATATGCTGTCGTTGTTGTTGTCTCTGCGTATGACAACTGTCACATTGCATTACAAACTCTACACAAAGTTACCAACACAGACTGGTCTTGATTAAAGTTTGTTAGTCAAAGAGAAAGATATTCTTAACTTTGAATTATTGACGTATCAATATGACATCAAATGCTGTTGTTATCTTACTGAATGTAAAAGTTCAACCTTTGAGAATCTTATTGCTGAAATGACTAAAAAAAAAAAAAAAAAAAATTGTGTCAGAATCAAATTGAATGAGAATAATTTGGGCATTTTTGAATTCACAAATAGCATCTGTCTCACGAAATTAGCAAAATTAAAACCCTTGTGAAATACAATGTACTTGGCATGTACAGTACATATCAGGAATAAACAGTAAAAGGATTAGCAGACAATCCTGCAACTAAATGTACATGTAGGTGTACTTCAAGAACTATCAATGTTTTGTTCTTATTAGAAAATTGTAGAAAGAAGGGATGACACCTTACTTGGACGCTGTTATATTCGTATACAGATATTTTCACAAATGAGGAGGTAATAGACAATTTTGCTAGATATTGTTTTGGCGAATTCACGCCGACACTAATGTGACTGCACTATTTGTGTGCTGTTAAATTTGTGATCTGACTGTGATTCATGAAAATACCAGCTTATACAGTACATGATTTTCAGTAGTAATCTTTTAATAATGTGGTTCTGTTTTCTTTCCTTGGTGACTCAACCACAGATACCTCGGGGGTCTTCAGCTGACGTCACTAGAGACGCACACCTTCTACCAGATGTCTATCTCCTGGGACTTGTGAGTGTTTATAACACTCCTCGTGTATTTCAATTACCCTTTGGAACAGAGAACCTCAACAGCGTTGTAGACACTGTCCAAAGTCTTTGTCGCAGAAAGAGTTGACGATATACACGCATACATGTAGAAGACTGGTGTGCCTGATTTTGGAATAGCTAGTTCTTGGCTGTATGCAGCAGTATGCAGGCAACCCAAATACATTACTGTTAGAGTGCTGTGTTAGAACCTTCCTGGTTGGCATGCAATTGTGTGAGTGTGAGCAGCTTTGCGTGTAGGGGAACAATCAGTATATTATAGTCAATTTGTTTTTACTTCTAAATTCCAAATTCTTAGCCAATCAAACAGCCTTTGGGGGTTTACTGTATTGATTTGTTGATGATTTTTGTTATTCTTCTGTAGTGTTTCATCAATGAGAGGAATTTTTTTTTTTCATACGTGTATGAAAGCTTGGATGTTTACATACAATACTTTATTATTAAAGTGAAAACATGGTTTTAGTAAGGGTTTCAGAACCCGTCTGGCACCATTTCATATTTGCTTGCAATATATCGAAAGAGTCTCCAAAGAAACTTACCTGGCTGACGCAATTTGCCGGGATGATGAGTCGTTTTGAAAAGTCGGAAAACCGACTTTTATTCCAGAAGGATCCAGATTAACTCGGTCTCAGGGAAAACTCGACCCTATTTCAGACAGTTTCCACGCAGTTCATGATCGCCATATTCTACTGTATAATACCAAACGAGGCCTAACTGAACAGACAGGAAAGTGCGTGCTAATCCTGTATAAAACAAATGGACAGCGCGCGGTCCTCAAGCCTATACGCACATCACCTCAGTTGCTGAGATGTGCTGTCTTTGAAGTTTTTGTTGTTGTTTATCAAGCGTCTTTATTTTAGAGGTGCTTGATAGGTGCACACTAATTTTGCATGTGCGCCAAAGAGGTTTCTGATGCGCGCGTTTTAACAACTCGGACCATTACTGCGAGTAGCCAGAACGTGAAGTGCTAGTTTATACAGGCCGCTCCTATAGTACAACACTGTACAATCCAGAGGGACAACCAATACAACTCAGCCCGCCGTCAAAGCAAGGCCGAGTTATATCCCCGAGTCCGAGTTTAGCCTGACCCCGTTTGGGTAAGTTCTGAGACTGAAACTTTTTGGTTACTATTTCCCATTTTTGTCATTACCCATCGAATATCTTGTTATATTACAGCATTATTCCGCACATTTCCTAGGCATACAAGTACGTTCACATTTGGGAGCGAAATTTGACAACTTTTGCAGGCGTACCAGAACAGTTTATTTTGGCTTAAAGAGAAGTGGTTAGCAAAATTTTTCAAAGCCTCTGAATTGCTACATTCATTATCAAGTCTTTCTTTGCCAGCACAGTTCAGTAGATAAACCTTTGAGCTTCTCAGTCAAATCTGTGTTTTTATTTAACCCATTGAAGACTAGTCCGGGGTTTCCTCGGGAAAGTGTCTGTGAGGAATGTGTGCTAAAGCAAAATCAGTCCGTCCTCAGCGAGTTCAAGAAAAAATCCTTCTGTTTATGTACAGATCGAAAAAGTTTTAAACCAGCTCTTGAAATCTTTCTTTAGTATGAATATGGAGTGAATTCAGTGTTACCAATTTTAGGATGAGAAGAGGAGGATTCCTGCATTGTAATTCTCACAAGACTATAATATTCCTATTATTGGATATTGAAAGATTGATGGACTGTGCCTTCCTATGTGTCACAATTTCATCATGCGTAAGACTCGCTATAATATGGCTGTTTCTCTACACAGCTACTTGAACGCAAACCAGATCAGCTTCATTGGAGACAAGGCGTTCTACGACGTGACGGGAAGTTCGTACGAGTTGTGAGTATAATGAGGGTGATGACAATACGGATTGTGATGGCGCTTGTGATAGTACAGATTGTGGAGTCAATTAAGACTCACAATACTTTGTGATCACTCTAGATGCAGTGGTGATGCCTAGCTCTGATGACATATATTGGAATTGAGGTGCATGATTTCATTGACATGACACTAGAGGCATTGTTGATAGTCATATTGGTTGTCCTGCAGTCATAGTGGGTTTCTTGTCATGGCAGCCTGTATGATGAAGGCATTTATTTTTAGTGCTAAAGAAGAGATACAACTTTAGTAAGTTCAGCATGTGCCTTCAAAAGAGATCATTGCAATGTTTAATATTGGGATGAAAAATGCTAACTGTGCTCTAATATCAAGTTGAATGTTTCTCATGGTTTGTAGGCGAATGTTTGAGTTTGGTCATCAGGTCACTGATGTACTGTCAGTGAATTTTAGTATACTGTAGGACACAAAAAAAAAAGTCTTAAAAGCTCGCTTTGGCAATGTATCTTTTCGCAATGAAAATTCTGTATTGATTGTAAGGTTATTATCTGGCGAATTCATATCTGCCCAAAACCAAAGAACTACTTTCTTTTGTACATGATATGGCTTTGGAATGATGCATTACATTTTTTTCAGTTGAACGCCCAGGAGTGTAAGGTTTAACTGTTTACAGCCCAAGTCCAATTTGGCTATCATCTTTGGAGAGTCCCTGCAAAGTAATGCAAATATTAGATAGTCATGTGCCTGTTTCACATGATAACTAGACATACAATCTGTATTAACAAGTTTACAAGATAATTCCCATAACTGAAAAATAAAGAATATTATTTTTTTTTTTCTGCAAAATTCTTCCTCGATTCTAATAGACTTTGGTCTTTGCCACAAGTTGTTTATTCAGGTCTTCTATAAAATTCAAGACATGATTTCTGTGTTTGACAGGTATCTCCAGGACAATGTGATAGACTCCATTGAAGGCAAGCTGTGTGGAGGGACCTGCACTGTGGAAAAGATGTAAGAATATCATAGAAGCCTGCATCAAAATACCTGCAAAGAAGGTCACCAGATACGTACATTTTTTTTTTTTTTTTTTAAGTTAACCCTTTGCATGTGTTGCTTGCAGATTGGCTCAAAAAATCCCTTCGTGTTCTACACACTGACCAATATCCCTGGCAAGAAAAGGATTAATCTTACAAGATTCTAAAAAAAAAAAAAGGGATTGTAATTAGATTTAAAGTAAGACATCAGTCATCTAGATGGAATCTCATAAAATGGTGGAAAACGAAAATGAAGGAATAGTAGTTTGAAGAAAAGGGTCTTTAAAGTTGAGGTCTCTTCAAGTTCAGTGATAGAAGGATCATTAACCCGTTGAGGACGAGTCCCGAGTATACTCGGGCAGGTGTCTATGGGAAATGCGTGTTGTAGCAAAATCGGTCCGTCCTCAACGGGTTAAATTTGTAGCATTTGATTTTATGTCTGTTTTTTTTTTTTTTTTATGGAGACATTTTCTGTATATCTACACCTATTCCTTTTCATAATTCCTCATTTTATAGCATTATTTTTCAACGAGGATAGCTATTTTGATATTCTCTTTTTTTTTTCGGGGGAATTTGAAAGAAAACATTTGTGTCAGTGCTTTCTTTTTATAAAGTCTACATTAGTCCACAAAGTTTGTTTGGAGAACTTGCTATACTGCATTGTTTGAGACTACCAATATCATAAATAAATGCTAACAATTTCTTTTTTGTCTGTTGCTTACTTGTTTGCTACTGTAGACACCTTCAGAACAACCAGATAGCTTCACTGCCTACCA
Source organism: Diadema setosum (assembly GCA_033980235.1). Lineage (NCBI taxonomy): Eukaryota > Metazoa > Echinodermata > Echinoidea > Diadematoida > Diadematidae > Diadema > Diadema setosum. Next base: position 33,479,713 of record CM067065.1, read on the forward strand.
ATGTTTTTGAAGATATTTCTGCCACCAGAATGTAAGTACACTGGCCATTTGTTGTAGATTATATAAATTGATATCATTCTGTACATAAAGATATATACATGTGTATTCATATATTTCTCATTTTTTTTTTTTTTTAAGTTGAACCACAATCCAAAAATTATCTACTAACAGAAAAAAATTGTCTCACATATAAAAAGGAAGCACACTGCCTCCCTACAATATATCTCAGAGGTGGAGAATTGCTAAACTATTTTACTTAAGTAGGGATTATACTGATATTTCTATTTCTTGTCTGTGCGTCTTGACCTTGAATTCATCTACTCACAAAATCACGTCAAAATTCACCAAATGTTATGCTTCCAACTATCTTGTGACAAGAAATATGTGGTTTAAACACAAGCCTTGGTTTTGTGCTTGCTTATCTATTCTGTCACTTCACTTGTTATCATGTTATAGTATTTTTCTACTTCTTCTCACCAGATTTATTTTTTGTTACATTTTGTAAGGAAAGCTTAATGATGATATTTTGGTACTTAATTTTGATTATATGCAAATATTCATATAAATGCTTTGCAGCAATCCATACTTGCAACATATAAAATAGGTAAAGAAATAAATCTGAACAAACAAAGTTTTTTCTCCTTATCTTATTTTTCCATATGCTGGACACTTCACAACCACAATTGTTCACATAGTTTGTCATTAGTTTTGTGCCCTTTTTGATTATATATGAACATTTGTGACCCGCTACAACAAAAGGATCCGAAAGTCGGGGGAGGTCAATTTTCTGAAAATGGCATGACATTATTCCCTTACTCTTCTACTTTAATTTCATATATACCACAACTCATAAAAGTAATCGGTTGCAGAGATATCAATGATTTTATTAGCGCATGTCAAGTGGTAGTGGAAATAAGAGTTTCGAGAAAAACGCCTTCAAAGTTTTCCTTCCATCGCTATCATGATCAAGGGAAGGCGAGACAGTTTACACGGCTTGACAATAGAAGGTTTGCTCCTAGCGACCTCCGCGATGTTCATTGAAGCTTAGCGCCAGCGGTCTACGCACGACCAATCAGTTATCACGATGCCACCCACTGACCACTAAGATCACTCCGTCGTTGCAAGGGGCGGAGTCTAGCTGCGGCGCTAAATCCAAATCTTCGGGCACGTTTCTGTTCCGTTGAAAGTCGGAAAATCATGGCCCAGAAAAACGCTGATTTCTTGCCTTTCCTTTGATCATTTAGCTTCGAAATTTCGGCAGATGATAGTCAAAACATTAGACTACAAAAACAGAAATCTGACTATTTTGACCAATTTTGATGATGTGACTTCATACTCGATTTTCTCGGCTCAGCCGTCAGCGACTTTAGGATCCTTTTGTTGTAGCGGGTCACATTTTTTATGCTTTGTTCATGTGTAACATTAATCCACCTGGTAAAGATCCAATAGATGACTGATGTAGATAAACAGATTAATGGTCTTATCTCTTCACCTCATCTACTCCCACGTTGCATAGATATTTGACAAACAATTTACTGACGGAGTTCCCAGCAGCCGCCCTCTCAACACAGTCAATGTACTACCTGGATCTCTCCTCCAATCAGATTGGTACCATCTCGGACAACGCTTTCACTTCGCTTACAAGCACAATCTATCTGTGAGTACAGGAATGTGAATCATCCATGCATTTTGAATTGAAATATGCTGGGGGCAACTATTAGTAGTAGTAGTAGTAGTAGTTAGTAGTAGTAGTAGTAGTAATAGTAGTAGTAGTAGTAGTAGTAGTAGTAGTAGTAGTAGTAGTAGTAGTAGTAGTAGTAGTATATTAATTTATTTATTTGGCAATTCAACACACAATACAAGCAGAAGTAGAATACAAACAGAAAATCGTATTGCATGATATAAAGATTGTGGTGATTCCAGGTGCATGCCGCTGGTTGCCAGGGGAGGAATACATTAGATGTTACATCTTATTTGCAAATTGCAATCAGGAATTTTCCATTGTTGCATATAAGTATGATGAAAAAGAGTACATACAATACAGTGTACCTGTAGGCTATTCATCATGATTGTTTTGGGTGGATACGTTGTAGATGCATGGATGGGCAACTTGGTACATTCTGTACCATGGCCCCTTTAGCAGACTGAGGTAGTCATGAAAACTCGAAATCTTATTAGTTAAAAAAAGTGCTCATTTCAAATACTTGGACTAAATTGTCTTTGTTTGAAATGAGTTCTTCTAGATATTTGTATACACTTGGGGTGATAGATAATCTTTAGGTTTCATCTAACAGATGATCAGAATTTGCAGAATAATATTTCAAAATTTACATTTGTATGTGAATCACATATGAAAGCTACTGTATACATGTACTATATATCAATAACAAGAACACATTCTTGTCGTTTTTTAAATATATGTCATACTTGTATGCTTAAAATAGAATATGTACAGATGACATAATAAGCAGTGATATCTTTGTACCATACAGTTTTGATCAACATGATCAACAATGTGCAACATTTACCATATGAAGACCCCTGAATTCTCACTTACTGCTTCTCTTCCATCAACCTTTCCAGATATCTCCAGCACAATCAGATTGAAGAGATTGCGTCCACACTGCTGACTCCTCTCACCAGCTTACGAGACTTGTAAGTAGAAAAGAAAAGATGTCTGCCAATGACTTGTCAATGAAGAGAGAGTATGAAATCTGCCTCTATAGTCTTCCTGTTGGACTGTAGCATGTATGTGCTGTGTTATCACGATACCCTTATAGATTCAGAGATCATAAATAGAGGAAGAATGCTCGTAGAGCTGACTTTGGCAACATAGCCTTTACAGTTTCTAACATTTCTTTCTTTTTTTTTTGGAACATTTTCCATGTAATGAAGTAGGGCAAAGGTATACAGCTCTACATAATGTATATCAATTTCAAGATTAGCACCTACCAAATTCATGTCTGCCAAAAAACAATTATTTTCCTGGCATTTTGTACACGTAGCTTTTGTGAATAAACATCACAACCATGTTTACTCCCAAGTAGAGTAACTGTTGCTATTACTTGAAGTTTGGATGGGTTAAATACTCGATGTTGGCACAAAAAAAAAAAAAAAAAGATTAATGTTGAGCTAAAAAAATTGCCTGGGCACACAAAGGGGTGATGGACAATGCCACACCCCAATATGTTTCAATGTTTCAATGTATCTACTCCATATAAATGCATTATAACATGCTACTCTTCACTATGATGTTGAAATACATGTACAGTGTGACAGCTAGTTTCAAATTGTCTCTGATAGATAAAGAGGTTAACATCATCAGATAACATCATCAGAAATCACTAGGTCCTAAAATATTAAACTTTGTGCTTTTACTGCCATTTAACATAAAGAAATCCTGCAGCATTGTTCACACTGTCTAAAGTTCCTGAAACAGATAATTGTTAATGGAGATATCTCTTCCTTTTTCAGGTTTCTGCATGACAACAACATCAGGACAGTGGGAGACGGAGCCTTTGATGGTCTCAATCAGCTGAAGAACATGTAAGTGTTTAACCCTATTCTAACTGGGGGGGGGTCAAATTGACCCCCCCCCCCTCGACGTTTCGCGCCATGATTCCGCAACGCGCAAAGATTTTGCCGCGTCGTTTCATGACTTTTTTCATTTGAGTCTCCCACATATTTTGAGACCAAATTTGCGACGTCCGGGTACACCGTTCTGAAGTTATGCAATGTTTTGCATATGCATGTCAACCCGAAAAACTCTCGAATTCATGATTTCATGTGCAAATCCAATGCAAACTGTGTTTTTTTGTGTAATTGATATTAGATTATTTCAACTTTTAACCATTGCAATAAATCAATTCTAATGTAGATAAGCTTGAAAAAGTGCCTCCAACAAATTTTGGCAAAAAAACAATAGAAAACAAAAGATCGAAAAAACAATAGAAAACAAAAGATCGAAAAAACAATAAAATACATAAGAAATTAACAAAACAATAAAAAACAAAAGAAAATGATTTTGATTGTGCTATTTTTTTACTAGAAAATTGATGTGTCTTGAGGAACTCTGACACAAAAATTTGATAATCCTTCAGACTTTTTGATGGAGTTATAGGTGAAAATATGATTTCATGCGTTAATTTGCATAATAAATTTATTAAAAAATATGAAATCAAAATTTTTCTATTGTATGACCATGTTATCTTGTAGTTGACATCCGGCTCTATGTTCAGGCAAAATTTTGTGGCGATCGCGCGATCGGCGGCCGAGATCTGAAGGGGGGTCAAATTGAACCCCCCCCCCCCCCCACCCCCCCAGTAAAAACTTGGTCTCAAATAGCCCAGTTAGAATAGGGTTGACCCTAACAGGACCAGTTTGTGATGGTATAAACATACAGAGTATTGTGCAGAATATGTCACCATCACAGAACAGATCGATCTTTTAAAGCGTCTCGCATCTTTTGACACCTAACATGCGAAGCAGGCATGCGATTTTGAGGTTATGCATAGATATCTAGTTGCATGCATGTCACACCAAAAATTACTCAAAAATTTGAATTCATGTACATTGTGCAATTTCAATGCATATTGCTCTTCTAGTCAAAGTTCATAAAGCCTGATTATTTTTTGCTTTTATTGATTGAAATCAGTTAATAACATATTTTTGTGCTTGGAACAGTGTTGCTGACAAATGTTCAAAAATATGAAAAACACTGAAATAGAAATACATGTAGCAGATGTAAAATGTGTAGTCTGAGTTTGTGCATGAATTATGCAACATTAGCATAAATATATACATTTTCTTTTTAATATACTAGTTTTGTAGATTCTTCACTGGAAATGTCGATGGCAGAGATGTTTAGGAGGTGTAAATTGATAGATTTTAAATCATTTTATTCCCTGGCAGATACCTGTACAACAACTTCATAGAGCATTTCCCAGCGTTTGAAAAGCTGGATAATCTCAATACAATGTAAGTATCCGGCCTTGCCAGAGTTTGCTTCCAAGAATGTAAATTGTATGTCATCTTTTTTTGTGTGTAGGTGCACACTTCATTCTTGCTTTTGATTTGATTTTTTTTTTATTTTGTTTCTGTGTTTTTTGCTTGTACCAACATGCCTTAATATTTAATTATGGTCCCTTTAGCCCATTCCATACAGGAATCTTGTATGAAACTGGTGTACCAGGTTCCCAAAATGTAGACGAGTGCCTACAGTCATGGCCTAAATTCATGTTTAGTTTTGTCACACTGACCAGAAGAAGGACTTAGATCGAAAGATCATAGAGTTTCTTCTATCTTTGTCTGTTCTTTTCCTGTATCAAACCTGCATGTATTTTTTGGCCAATTTACTTTTTTCTAACATAGTAGTGTGCTTGATTTACTATAAAACTCATATGAAAATATACATGGCCATCAAGGCTGAGCTAACCAGATTTTTTACTTTCACTGACCCATTCAGGTTTTCTTACAGTAGTTAAGAAAAGAATATTATGTGAGCCCATCAGTGAACATACTTTATGTCTGATCAATATTAAATTTTTGCATGAACTGCTTTCACACAGTCTGATTTCCGTGACCAAACTTCTCTTCTTTGTTTCAGAGATCTCTCCAACAACCAGATCCGGACTTTGGGCCTGAACGCGTTTAGTCAGCTGGATTCCCTCTCGTTCTTGTGAGTTTGAATTTTTTTTTATCAGTCTTTTCTTCTTCTTTTTTAAACTCATTATTAACTGTCGTTGATACATGTATCTCATATATTGAGCTTTAATTATGCATTGATCGAGTGCCTAGTTCCCATAATGGGCAGATTTTTATTTTTAGTGATCAATGAACAAAATACAACACGTCCAGTACATCGTTTTGTATATTGGAAGCTAATAATGGATGTAAGTGTTCAAAGTATGTTATAAAAATGATTTTGTACAAATGATTATTGCTACTGAAGGGGGATATGTTTTGGCAGTTAGGAAATGCCATGTCATGGCAATGAGAGAATTCATGATGCATTTTTCATACATGTATGAGCTGGAGATGTACATCTATACGCAGTGGCGGATCCAGATGGGTGCGCATCGGGCGCATGCCCCCTCTTCATTTTCTTTTAAAACAATAGATATAAAAAGAAAACATCCGGGGGCGTGTACCTCCCCTTTAATTCTGTAAAGGTGCCTCCCCTTTACAGAATTCCTGGATCTGCCCCTGACATTAATAGATAGAAAGTGAGACAGAAAAAGAGAGAGGGAGAGGGAGAGAGAAATCCTCTTTTTTTCCACTTATGCTGTGTAGTTCAGTTATGTACTACTCTTAGGAGATTGTGGCACGTGGTATTGTGAGAATTAATGCTAACAGAGACAGAATACATTACAGAAGAAGAAGAATGAGAGCAATAAGAAGAAGAGAAGAAGTAAGAGGATAATGATGCTGAACAAGATGAACATGAGAAGGGCAGCTGTACGGAGTGAGAGGAAGTAATATAAAACAGAGAAGGAGAAAGGAACATTTTTGAGATGATTTTTAAAGTCAGATAAATATATATTAAATTATGGAAAAGTTGCAGGAGGAAAAGTTGAGACTGTAGAGAAGGAAGAGGAGGAAGAAGAAAAAGGATAAGAATAAGAAGATGATTCTAGACAGTATTGAACATCTTTATCTCAAACCCCCATTGGTTCCCCCAATAGGGAACCAATAGATGTTAACTCTTTATGTGCCACGTTCGCATATTCTGCTCAACAAACAAAGCCGCCAAAACCGATCGATAAATCACTAATCACTACTAATCCCGCGGCACAATGAAAGCGTCTCTCGTGCTTTTGTTCCTCTCATTATACAGCTTGCATTATATGTGGCGATTGACTATCAAGCGGCGTTCCCAACTGGATTTCCTCGTACTTTCTAAGGTTTTGTCGCGGTTTTATGTGCAAAAGTCATGCCTTTACAGTAATGTAGCAACTGGTCATTCAATAGAAAAATTGAAAATAGATTCGTCATACAATTTATATCGAAACAAAGCTTGGCATTCCTCTTTAACTTTGCCTACTAGTATGCCCGTCTTAACAGAAATTTGTAGAAGTTATACAAATTGGAAAAACAGAATTCTTTCTCAGAGCATGACTACCTTCCTGTCTCAGAATAACGTGGCCCACAGGGGGTTTCCACCATGGCACATAAAGAGTTAAAGGGACTGTACAGTACTGGTTGAGTGGAGGATTCAGGTTTATAACATTCCTATGTGAGATAATGAAAAACCTCTTATGAAATATGAAAGAGCATGTAATTTTATGAAGGATTCAACATTTATTTGATGAAAATTGGTTTTCAAATGACCGAGATATCAAAAAAAGCGATAATGATAAAAGGCAACAGGCCACGTCTTTTATTAGGATCTCTTTGTTTCACTTTGTTTTGGGATATCTCAGCCATTTTCAAAACTGATGTTCATCAAATAAACTTTGATTCCCCTTAGAATTGTATGCTCTTTGACATCTCAATGAGTGGTTTCTGTATATCTTGCAAAACATTAAAAGCTAAATCCTCACCTCACCCAGAATTGTACAGTCCCTTTAATGACTTTCATTTTTTAAACCTTCTCATGCAGTCTAAGAAAAAAAAAAGTTTTGGCTCTTTGGACCATTCAAATGTCCACAATCTTCTAATCTTTCAACTTGTCTCTTATCAAGGGACTTGGACACCAACAACCTTGCCTGCAGCTGCAATGTCTACTTCTCTCTGGAGGATGTTCAGTCTTCGGTCCGTGGGGGTGAATGTGCCACACCCGCCTCATTGGCTGGCACCTCTCTGGCATCATCATCCTCATCATCACCCACCTACTTCCTCAACGTGGATGCCAACCTCTTCCTCTGTAGTAAGTACTGATTTTAAGACTTTTAGCCCTATGAAAACGAGTCCTGAGTATACTCGGGCAGGTGTCTATGGTGCCTCTGGAGTAGGCAGGTGTCTCTGTAGTAAGTACAAAACAGGTGTAATAGTTTTAAGACTTTTAACCCGCTGAGGACGAGTCCTAAGTATACTCGGGCAGGTGTCTATGGGAGATGCGTGTTGTAGCAAAATCAGTCCGTCCTCAATGGGTTTAAATTAAGCTGGTCCAATTAGCCTTTGGTTCATGCGGTCACTCATTGTCCAGCATCTTTTTGAATCAGGCTTTATTTGTTCATCTGCTCTCATCCATCTTGTATGAACTTTCTGCATTTTCAACTTTTTTTTTGTTGTTGAAAACTCAGTGACGGAGTGTCATCAAACTCAGCAGGGGCCATCGCAAGGATGATGGAACACGCGATTGGCCACCATGCCCCGTTACTTTAAGAGAATCGTCTCCTGTGAAAACAGATATGCTGTTTAGTATTAAAATCAAAGCACATAAAGAAATTATTTACATGTACTTTCAGCTTTATTTGGGGCAGATCCAGGGGGTGGTACCCATGGGTTTGGTAATTTTGAGTCTTCTGGACTCTAGGTACCCAGTGATAACTGACTTACTCACTACATATTGTACAGCGTGTATGTTTGAAAACCTGACGACTTCATAGAAAGTAGATTGCTATCCATTTTTACATATAAACTGTACACTCGATACACTGTCTTAAAAGTAATTTTAAGTAATTTAATAATGTGAATTTAAGTAATTCACTTTTTCTTCCTGTTATTTTACTTATTTATTTTTTATTCTATTTCCTTTTGTACAGCTCCCACAGAGATTAACGTGACAGCTCCAGCCTTTGAACAGATTTTTGTAGACTGGGACCCGCCTCAAGCTCTTAGCCCAGCTGTGAATGGAAGCGAAGAAGACTGGTAAAGCTGGCTTGGTTTTGTGGTGTTGGTGGTGATGAAGGCGATGGAAACAGTGGTGGTGGTAGTGGCTTTGGGTGGTGGTGGTTGGGGATTGGAGGTGATGGTGGTGATGGTAGGGGTGATTTAATTGGATGGTGGTGGGGTCCGGGGGTGGTGATCATAGTGGTTTGGGGTGGTATAAGGGGGGGGGGGATGGAAGTGACAGTGATGGTGATGGTATGTGATTTCTTCAAATGGTGGTACGGTGTTGGGGTGGTGGTGATGGCAATGAAAGCAGTGTAGTGGTGGTAATGGTTTTGGGTAGTGATGAGGAGTTAGGGGTGGTACTAGTGCTGGTTGAGGAAGTTTAATCTGTAATTATTGTTGCTGTTGTGGCTATAGTAATTGTTTGTCATTGGTGATGCTAATAAATTTGAACTTTAATTGAGACTTTCAACTTGTACGTACTTTGCTTTGCTTGTACTTTTTTATACAATGAAATACTGTAAAAGAAATCGAAAGTTTTCACACATTTTGCTGGACATTAAACTAGTGTGAAAATGTAGGCATGCAAATATTTTACTTTTACTTTAATGCTACTTGAAATTTTTATTCCCTGGAATTAAAATCATGCAAAATTTATCCAGTGCAATTGAGCATGAATGTTACTCACTCGAATGTTCAACTTCTTTTGCAACTAGTTTGTCATTTCATAATTACAGTGTGCCTCCACCACCCTATACTTCAACACTTCTTGGTTGTCACACTCTAGGTCGTACGTAGTAAACTGCACGAGCGACAACGCCCCCACAGTGAGCGGGAGTGCGGGGAGTGGGAACTCCTCCTCGGGCACAAGTCTCCTCTTCACCTCCTCCGATGGCGTGCAGTTCGGAACCGACTACTCCTGCACCATCCGGCTGACGTACAACGGGACCTCCAGCGTTGAAGGGCAGAGTATCCCCATCACGACGCTTGAGAACACGGGTGGGTGTGGACAGATGAAGAGCTTTATGGCAAAACGAGCTACAATTTTGTTACTCTATTCTTGTTAAGTTTAGATATTTGTGATTAAAGCTGTGAAGGAAAAGAAAAAATGAAGAAACTAGTAATGTAGGTGTGGACAGATGAAGAGTTTTATCGCAAAACAAGGTAACTCCATTCTTGTTTAGTTGAGATATTTGTGATTAAAGCTGCTAAAAAGCAAAAAAATAGTCAGAAAACACAGGATATTTTTAGTCATAACTATAAAGTTTTTTGTTATGTCACAAGTGAGGTATTACTGGAAGGGTTTAATTTTGCTCTGTCAGACGATGGACTTACTTTAAAATGTTTAAAGATGGCGCTTAGCTCATTTGCAATAAAACTCTTCAAATGCAAAGCCCATTATGGCATGTGTAATCCGTAATCCCTTTGGGATGACTTGATTTTGCTGTAATGTGGGTTAAGCAATTCCTCTAAACACCTGTCAAAGTATACTCAAGACTAGTCTTTAATGGTTTAACATTTCTTGCATCACACAATCTTGTAGCACAGTGAAAGCTACTTTGATAGTTAATGTGCATGAATCTCATGTACAAGTACACGTTGTATGTGGATCGATTTTGATGTAAAAGCAAATATTTTCCTGTAATGCCAATACGTATTTGTATCTGACAGTAGTTTCTCGCTTTCACTCAGTAATGATTTTTTTTTTCTTAACCCGTTGAGGACAGACTGATTTTGCTACAACACGCATTTCCCATAGACACCTGCCCGAGTATACTCGGGACTTGTCCTCAACGGGTTAATGACCTTGATGATGTATACACTCACAACTAAATCTCTGATTCTTTTTCTTTTTCAGGATTTTATATGATAGTGGCAGAAATGTAAGTCTTTAATGCTAGCTGTGCTTTTGTTGGCAAAATGGCAGGCATGTTGAAGAGCTAGCTCTCTTTGCCAAATGGCACATGTCTAGAAACTATATAATTATCAGTGAATAAGATTACATGTACCTACCTAATCCCCGTAATCCCTATTGTGGTACCATGGCCTTTCTGTTGGACTGAGGGACATTGCTCCACCTGAGTGGGCTTGCTGTTCTCCAGCTACACTTTTATGTCAAGTTTTGATGGAATACCTAGTACTACAAATTCTGGTGGAAAAAAGCTTGGCAAGTTATAAATAATGTTATTAGATCCTGTCTGCAAAAAGGGTTAATCTTCTTCTTTTCTCTGCTCTCAATATCAGCCAACACCAACATAACAGACTCGGAAGGAAGGGACATCTCTTTCTCAATCACCTACTATGACTTCAGGTAAGACAATTAAGACCTTCTCATAATATGGAATACTTTTAAGGCTTGTATTGCCCGAAAGCTAAAGAGGCAAGGCCACTGAAGGCCTGGTTTGTAAGCAAGCGACCGATCACAGGATTGACGGCTATATTAATTATAGAAAATCCTCTCCAAAAAAACAAAAAACAAACTAATCCCTGAGGATGAAGTGCCTTGCATATAGGGGCTCAACTGCTGCAGAGAGGAAACTTTAATTGAACCAGGGATTGACCTTGGATTTTATAATCCCATTTCTTATCAATTGAAAGAAGCACATCAGCTCCCTGGGGTTATTTGTGGAGTTGTTCACACGCCTGACTCAGCCGACGGCATACCAAGTTTGCATATTATGCTCAAACGCACAAACTCCTACAAACAGATCAATTCATTGTCAAATGCCACAGTACAATGAAAGTGTCTTTCGCAATTCTGTTCCTCTCATATGTAGCTTGCATTTTATGCGGTGATTTACTATTCTGTCATCTAGCTGTAAATAAATCTTGTCATTGGTTACAATGTACATCATATGTTTCCTTGACTGGGTATTTCTATGTGAACACTCTACCTAGTATATAGATGGTTGTTTTTGTAGAGATGTTGCTACGACAGGTTTAAATGTATGTCATAATCAAATCGATTGATTCTCTCTTTACAGCAACGGAGATGCAGATTTTGACAGCTCCACCAAGACGCTGATATCGTTGCCGACCTATGTCGACAGCCCCTTCCAATCCTGGCTGCGTGAGTCCGACGACCCCGTCAACGACGCCTTCTCCAACTGGTTCCGTGTTGTCGACAGCAGCTACGTGTTTGAGACAAACATTGTGCTTCCTTGGTTGAACACATCTTCTGTGAACCGGTGCGCTTGAGAGAAAAAAAGCCATTATTGATTACATTACATTACTTGACTGCAAGTTTTGTTTTGTTTTGTTTTGTTTTTTTGGCTCGGCCATCTTTCCCAAGCTGTTTAACTCTTTTTATGTGCCATGTTGCCAATCCCCAATATTCTATATTTCAAAAATCACAGAGTGTGGGAGCTTTTAGAAAACATGTAACTTTTTTGCAGAAGCATTTCTGGTAGGAATGCAGTAGAGCAACGCTTAGAAGAAATTGCAAGCTTTACTTTGATGTAAATTCAGTGGCAAAACAATTTTCTTTGCTAATGGCTTGTAGTCAAATCATCAGTCGAGTTGAACGAAGGTTTGTAAGTTTGAGCAATATGAGTGAAGATGGCAAGCTGTTGCACTTTGAGTTGGGAACGAGAACATTTCGCACAAAGATTAGAAAGAATTTCTTTTGGTTTAGTTTTGTTTTTGTTGCTTGCACTGGAAATGTATGTTGCATTTGTTCTTTTCATTTCCATGTAAGTTCTGATTGTTTCACAAGAGTTTGCTTTTTGTGTTGACTTGTTTGTATTAGTGGCAATCAGTTGGCCTTGTTGCATTACAATTTAAATTGCATTTGTTGTTTTTAATTTCCATGTAACTTCTACTTGTTTCACAAGGTTTACTCAATCTCTCTCACTTTGTTTCATGGTTTAGATATTGGTCAGCCTCCTACTTCCCGATCGACGGCCTTGGCTATGCCGCAGAGGATCAGAGGGACTGCTCCTACGTCCTTCACAACTTTGGGTGAGGTCCTTCAAAGATTTTGCTGTTTTCCTATACCTTCCATGCAGGATATTAAAGGGTGTGTACAGTCCTGGGTGAGGTGAGGATTTAGCTTTTAACGTTTTGCCAGATATTCAGAAACCACTCTATAAGATGTCAAGGAGCATGCAATTCTAAGGGGTATAAAAAGTTTATTTGATGAAAATCGGTTTTGAAATGGCTGAGATATCCAAAAACAAGGTGAAACAAAGAGATCCTTAATTAAAGACGTGGCCTGTCGCCTTTTATTATAATTTTTTTTTTTTGGATATCTCAGCCATTTGAAAACCAATATTCATCAAATTAATGTTGAATCCTTCTTAAAATTACATGCTCTTTCATATTTCATAAGAGGTTTCTCATTATCTCACTTAGGAATGTTAAAAACATGAATCCCCACCTCAACCAGTACAGTACAGTCCCTTTAAAGACCCAGTAACAAGTAGATACCATATGAAGGAGGAAGGCTGCCCTGGCCTGGATATATGTGACCCGCTACAACAAAAGGATCCGAAAGTCGGGGGAGGTCAATTTTCTGAAAATGGCACGACATTATTCCCTTACTCTTCTACTTTAATTTCATATATAGCACAACTCATAAAAGTACTCGGTTGCGGAGATATTGATGATTTTATTAGCGCATGTCAAGTGGTTAAGGAAAAAGTTTCGAGAAAAAAGCCTTCAAAGTTTTCCTTCCGACGCTATCATGATCAAGGGGAAGCAAGACAGTTTTCACTGCTTTACAATAGAAGGCATGCTCCAAATGACCTCCGTGATGTTCATTCAAGCTTAGCGCCAGCGGTCTACGCACGACCAGTCAGCGATCAGGATGCCACGTACATGTACTGACCGATAAGATCACTCCCTCGTTGCTAGGGGCGTAGTCTAGCTGCGGCGCTAAATCCAAATCTTTGGGCACGTTTCTCTTACGTTGAAAGTCGGAAAGTCATGGCCCAGAAAAACGCCGATTTCTTGCCTTTTCTTTGATCATTTAGCTTCAAAATTTCGGCAGATGGTAGACAAAACATTAGACTAGAAATTTATGGCAAAAGCAGAAAACCGATTGTTTTGACCAATTTTGATGATGCAACTTCAAACTCGATTTTCTCTGCTCAGCCTTCAGTGACTTTAGGATCCTTTTGTTGTAGCTGGTCACATATATGAGAATCAGTATAGCAAATTGAGAGTTGACATCAATTAAAAATGGTAGATAGTGTGGAGTGAATTGTTGCTTTAGAATTCATTTTTCTCACAACATGAAGTGAAACTTTTTTCTTCTCTGCAACATTGCAAGAGTACATTACTTTTCAAAGTGTTGTAATCGCATTCGTAGGAAGGAAATTCCACTTACAATTAAATGAATGAAAAGAACACAAAATTGTAGCAGAGGTGTTTTTTTTCCTGTAATTCTTCCTTCATCCCTTATTATGTAAAGGTTTTTTTTTTTTTTTTATTGACTTACCCAATTAGGAAGATTGTTATAAGAATAATTTGGCAGAAAACTTTTAGAACAGTAATCTATCATCTACAAAATTCTGAATCTTGCAGAATATCAAAACAAGTGTGACCGTGCATCACAAAACGAACAAAAAGTCGTACACACTGATTTTGCGTGAGGACTGAAAATAAGTGAAATGGGTCAACCTAGCTGATCTTGACTTTTTCATATTTTCTGAAAGAGCAAGTCTTCTTTTGCATTATGCTAAAATTTGGGGTCATAAAACGGGCAGATTATCTCGAATATTTTTGGTAGAATAGTGTGATAAGGTGTGTCTTTGGAGTCCCTTTTTCATTTCTGAAAAACCTTGTACACACTCTTCACTTTCAACTCTAATAACTTTTAAGTTGGCAATAATTATGGACAGAATGGGTTAATGGGGCATGCTCGATTTCAGTTTAATCTGATAATCCCTTCATTGTTGTTACTCTGGTGATTTACTTCCTGTTTTTTTTTTTTTTTTGGTCGAATTCATTGCACAGCCAGCACGGTTTGGTAAAGATTAAGCGCTTGAATAGACACTGTACTTCAGAGTCTCTTTTCTCAGTTCACACTTTTCCCGAGTTTGTGCTTTCTTTCCAGTATTTAGATAGGTTAGGAGAGTCCATTTGATTTGAGTTGTACATCATTTTAAAGCTTAAAGTCTGCTCTTTCAGAATATGGTCAGAACTAAAAATTTGTGTCTGGCGACTTTTTGTTTGTTTTGTGGTGCAGGGTCACAAATGTTGTCCATCAAGATCAGAACTGGTGTCATAAGTGTAAGGAAATATAAGACGATATAAAATGAATGAAATGAAGGGGACAAGAAATGTTACGCAAGTAGGAATTCAGAATCAATGTATTAATCAGTAGAAATTGATAACCAATAACAGATGAAAAATGGAAATCAAATAAAGAAAAGAATGTCGACCTGTTGCTGTCCAGATTCACCAGCGCCATCCGGAGTGCCATGACATTTAATGGCAGTGAGGAGATTGCTGTCGGAGGAGGGGAGGAGGTCTGGGTCTATGTGAACAAGGTCCTGGTCCTACAGGTCCTGAGGGAGTACCAGACCATCACAAAGTGCAAGAGGATCAGTCTAGCCAATGCCAACGGTTTGTTTCTCAAGAAGTGCCAAATTTTGAAAATGTTTTCTTTAACAATGTGACCGGTTTAGAATACCTGATCTGCATTGTTGTACTTGAAGAGTTTGTTTGCAAAAACCGATAAGTTCCATATTTGCCGAATGGAGATATTTGCGATTAAAGGTCAAGAAAAATAAAGAGAATAATAAGAAAATTTTTGCTTCTTTTGACCATAACTTAAAAAATATGGCTGTATATGTAATGACTAATATATCATTTAAAAGGTATTATTTTGTACTTTCTGACAGTGATCGTACTTCAAAATCTTCAAAAATGGACTTATCGGTTTTTGCAAACAAACCCTTCACTTGCTTACCATGTAATAGCATGTGTTTCACATATTCTGTAAAATAATGGTACTGTACATATACAAGTATGTATGTGAACAATTTTACTATTCCATTGAAGCATGCAACCATGGTTATTCCGTTTTGATTTGCTGAAACATTTACCATGCTATAACTGATTTCAGCTGTGTTTAATTCTTTCACTTTAACTTGAAAAAGTTGTGGAATCATGCAAATTCAACAGAAGAATATTTTAGTATTTTGTAGTCTGTGATTGGATAAGTGTGACTAGCAAATAATAGCAATGATCATCGAGAGTTGAATGGATGCAAAGAAGAAAGCATCTATTAATGACAGGAATATATTTCCAGATGAATATTACGTTGTACATGTACATGTGGACTCATTTAGACGTAAGAAGCAAGAATGTGAAATTTATATACTTTATTTTAGTAATATATTTTCTCTGACAGGAAGAGGGACCATTACACCCCAAGAAGGATCTGTTATTAACGGAGAGTGTGTCACGACCAGCAATGTACCAGCCGAGGCTCTTTCCTTGAATCTAGAAGTAAGTTCACATCATAAATGCCCAGATATTTTCACCCTGGTGTTTATCTTTATACACTTTATTCCACGTCCAAGTTCTCTTCTGAATAGTTTCGGGTGAAATCAAATTAAACTTTGAAATCATACCTTGTTTGATCACACCAATCTATAGACAGGGGCATTTAGCAGGGGGGGGGGGGTGAAATCAGATGCTGACAGAACAGGAAAAAGAAACTTGTATTAAAAATATTCTGTGAATCAACCACAAACAAGGATTTTTAAATCTTATCCTAGCAGTGAAATATGTGATCACTTATAAGTTGACGTAAAAATGATAATACAAGTGATAATGGTTTCTACTTGTTCAGCGGACAAGTCCACCTTCCAATGCTTGTCATGCTATGATGCACATGAAAGGTCAACATTAGGAAACAAATTGTTAACCGTCATAGCCATGAGAACTCATCGGATGTAGAATAGATAAATATCCCTGCTGTCGTATTACAGGTTGGGACTACCTACCGACTCGACATCTTCCACACCGAGCGCCAGATGTGTGCCTCCGACATCTTCCTGGAGTTGAGAAACTTTGACGTGCTGGAGGAGGGTGAGAGGTTCATCGACTACTCTGTGGAGATTAGCGAGGGACTTCCCGTCAATGGAATCATAGAGACCATCACAGTGGCTGACCCATTCTCCGTCGGTCCCTTCTACAATGTGTCTATCATCAGTGGTGAGAATCTTTCTCTGCCAAGTTGAATTTAAAAAAAAAATGCTTGATTAGCATTTCTGCTTGCAAGTGTTGCAGCAAATGTGGCGACAACGATGACATGCATTAAGCAAATTGTAGCACTTGTGATGCCACTACATACTTGTAGCTGTGACTGCATTCTTTGATAAACTTTTACAACAGGTGCAGTTACTCTGGCAGCTGCTGCACAATGACCAACAAGCTGGAAACAATTTCGCTGTTGCCATGACAACTTTCTTTTTTATTGCTTGCTCTAAGCGCAGTTGCCTTGGCAACAAGGAAGATATGGTTTATGCAATTATAGCTGCTGTTTAGTTTTGTTCAAGAAAGTTGTGCTTAAATAATGTAACTCTTGCAAAAATTGAGGAATTCTGAACAGATATTTGTTTTGTTTGTTTTTTTCACCTTGCCATATTTTTCTGATATTAATTGTTAATTTCCATTAATGAGAGAGTGTCTCTTATCAATGTAAAAATGCTCTTTGTGATGACGTATTTTCTTATTCTTCTTTTACAAAGTTGTACAATTGCATGTACTTGACAATACCATATTAATCTTTCTTTTAATTTCACCCTCTAAGGTAACGAAGCCAGGCATTTCACTCTCAAAAACTACACCAATGATAATCTTGCTGACGGCGTGTTCCCCTCCACTGTGGAACCTACCCCCACCTACACCATCGATGGAATATCCTTCCTCACTTGTGCAGTCGATCCAGTTCAGGGTAAGTGTTTCTGACCATCTCCAATAAAATGTCATCAGTGAATGTTATGAGGAGCAACTTTTTGAAATGTTTCAAATGGCATTATCGATTTTCCCCTGAGATTCTGAAATCTCCTTTCTGTTTCAACATAACCCAAAGTTTGACAACAAATGAGTTAATATCAATGTATTTTCACTATTTTCACAGTGTAAAAAATCTGTGTTTTTTTTTCATGTGAGAAGAAATACTTGATTTTAAGAGACATAAGAGCAATAAAATGTACATTGTATGCCCTTACTGTGTCTCCTGACTCTTTAGTTCCTGAACCAAACATAGCGGGCCATCAGGAGTACGACGTCAACACAGACCAGGTGCTCCTGACCATCGATGTCGAGACGGACTACGAGGTGGCTGATGAGTACTTGCTGGTCATCAGTGTCATTGATGACAACGCCTCTCCAGTGCTCAGCGGGGAGGTTGCCATTCGGGTTGGTTTCAATTGATCTCTCGCTATTCCTTTACTCAACATCGGATTTTTATGTCATTTTCCACCCTCCTTTTATTCCTGCAATGCCTATGTTAACCACATGAATACTTTCAACCCGTTGAGGATGAGTCCCGAGTACACTCGGGCAGGTGTCTATGGGAAATGCATGTTTTAGCAAAATCAGTCTGTCCTCAACAGGTTAATACCTCCAGTAATTGACATACAATTGTAGTAGTGTAGCGTGTTACCACCAGAATCATGGTTTTGGAAGGTTTTTTTTGTGTTCCTATCCAAGTAATCTGAAGAATAACATGATTATATGAATGAAAACAGTGAAATATGCGGCATTGAATTTAGGTATTATTTTGCCCACATCGAGGCCCTAGGTAATCAGCCAAGTATTTTGAATCAATACAAGTCAAGAAGCATTGCATACACGTAGTTCCTTTAAATGTCAAAATTTTGAACATACACGTAAGTTAAGTGTTCAGACTTGATTCATTGATTCCTTGATTCATGCACAACTGTGAAAAGAACTTGAAATTTTGGCAGCATTAAAGTTCACACAAATCATCATTTTCATACTCGAAAATGCTGCCAATAATATCCCTTTGGCTATCGAGTTTATGACAATAAATAGTTTTTTAAGTACTTCACAAGTAAATTGTATGATGGATTTTAAGACAACTGGTTAAAATTATATACACCTACATGAAAATCTTTCCTGACTTTGTTGAATAAATGAAAACACCTCGACATGAGCCTTTTGAATTTGTTCAAAATATTCTTGTGACTTTGACCATGAATGCATTTTCTTTGTTTTTGTCAGAAGCCATGGGGCACTAGAACTTTCAGAGCATCATAATGTGAATGATAGACGGATCAATTAAGTCACATGTTCAACTTGATACATAACGCCATGCATCTGTAATCATTTCTTCTCATTGCTCACATCTCTTACATGTCAATCTTCCAGATCACTGTCTACGACATCAACGACAACTGCCCCATCTTCAACGGCAATGACAGCTTCCACTTCTTCCCCCTACCGGTCCTGACCCAGAATGAGCTCGCCAGGGTCAACGCCTCGGACGCTGACTCGGGAGTCAACGCGGACCTGACCTATCTCTCTTTGGCATTAAACCAGGAGTGAGTTTTGAGGAATAATGCATATGCCATGTTATTAATTTTTGCTACTTTCACGATTCTGGTGCTGTTCATGGAAATATGAACTCGTGTTGAGTGTGACAGGTATGCTCACATTGTACTGGTACGCAAAAATAACATTTTTAATTCTTTATGTGCCACGTTTGCACGCCTGAGTCAGTCGACAGCACGCCAAGTTCACATATTGTGCTGAAACCCCCAAATCCATCCAAATTGATCAATAAAGCATCAATCACCAATATCATAGTACAAATGTACCTGTATAATGAAAGTGTTTCTTGTGATTTCTTTCCTGTCACATGTAGCTTGCATTTTATGTGATCGTCGACTATCAAGGGGGTGTTCCTAACGTGATGTGGGAGTAAATTCTAAGTTGCTGTTACTGTTTTATGTGCAAAAGTCATTCCTCTACAATACTTTAGCTACCAGTACTAGTCACTTCAAAGAAACTCAGTCATTGATTTCTCATACAATTTACATCAAAGCAAAACTTGTCATTTTCTCTAAAACTTTGCTCACCACATGTCCAGGATAAGAGAAATCATCTATAAAAGTATAATGTACATACAAGATTTGAAAAGCAGAATCTTTTCCCAAAGCATTGCTACATTAGTGTCTCAGAATAATAGTGCATTCATGGAGTTTCCATCATGGCACATAAAGAGTTAAATACTTTTTGTATTTTTTTCAAACACAGACCCATGGAAGAAAATTCGACGTTCTACCTGGTGCAGATGATCGTGGCCGTGGTGGATGGCGGGACGCCCTCTCGTGGCGACGTGGCCACAGTGAACCTGACGATCAGCCAGACATGTCTGTACGATGTCCTCGGTGATCCGATAGAAACCGTCATCTACACTAATGAGACCACCGGAGGCTTGTTCCTACGGGTGCCAAAGTATTACCTCTTTGAATATGGTGAGAATTTGTTTATCAACCCTTCAGTCACAGAGAGATTTCAGGAAAGGCTAATCTTTCCACCAAAGGAAAGAGGGAGTTTCAAAAGTTTCTACACTGCCCTAGTCAAATTGATCCTGTACTCACTGAGAGACTTTGACTTGCAGAGCAGAAAAAGTAACAACACCCACATTTTCACAGACATCACACATCACACATTGGTGGTGTAAAAAGGGGGGCTCCATCCTAGCTTTTCCTCAGTGGGAATGGTAAGAATTTCTCCTACCTTGTGGCATAAAAAGAAGTGAAAAACCAACCCGCATTTGGTAAGGGTCATACAGCATCGATGAATATGAAATACTCCAAAGCTACACAATGATTCCTGAAAAGGAAAAGAAATTGAAGAATGCTCAAAAATGGTTTTGATTTATTTTGAGGCATTGCTTCACTTATGAACAGTCGGAGTTTGATGGGTTTATTCAACAAGTCCCACACTTTAGTTTAACATGTGCCATTAATGCTTCCTTTCACAAGCAATGTCTAATTGTCCCCGCCGAACGAGTTCGAGCAGGGGACTATGAAACGGGCTCCGTACGTGTGTGTGTCCGTGTGTCCGTCCGTGTGTCCGTGTGTGCGTCCGTGTGTGATCAAAATCTTCAATTTGCTACTTCTCTGTCATTTATGAGCCAATTTTGATTCTGTTTGCTTTATATGATAGCACTACATGGGAGCTTTGAAACTTCTACACAGAATTTCAGTCGTGACCTTTGACCTTGACCTTTGACCTATATTGTACATTTTGCTACAAAATGCTACTCCTTCGCCATTTCTAACCCGATTTCGATTCTGTTTGCTTTATGTGATGGCACTAGGTGAGGGCTTCAAAACTTCTACACAGAATTTTGCCTTTGACTTCTTTGACCTTTGACCTTGATTTTTTGACCTATATTGTACATTTTGCTACAAAATGCTACTCCTTCGCCATTTCTAACCCGATTTCGATTCCGTTTGCTTTATGTGATGGCACTAGGTGAGGGCTTCAAAACTTCTACACAGAATTTTGACCTTTGACTTCTTTGACCTTTGACCTTGATTTTTGACCTATATTGTACATTTTGCTACGAAATGCTACTCCTTCGCCATTTTTAACCCGATTTCAATTCCGTTTGCTTTATATGATGGCACTAGTTGAGGGCTTCAAAACTTCTACACAGAATTTTGACCTTTGACTTCTTTGACCTTTGACCTTGATTTTTGACCTATATGGTGCATTTTGCTACAGAATGCTACTCCTTCGCCATTTCTAACCCGATTTCGATTCCGTTTGCTTTATGTGATAGCACTAGGTGAGGGCTTCAAAACTTCTACACAGAATTTTGACCTTTTTCTTCTTTGACCTTTGACCTTAATTTTTGACCTATATTGTACATTGGCTACAAAATGCTACTCCTTCGCCATTTCTAACCCAATTTCGATTCCATTTGCTTTATGTGATGGCACTAGGTGAGGGCTTCAAAACTTCTACACAGAATTTTGACCTTTGACTTCTTTGACCTTTGACCTTGATTTTTTACCTATATTGCACATTTTGTTACAAAATGCTACTTCCGGCGGGGACATATGTTACGCACCGCGTAATTTCTACTTTTCCTTGTTTGTTACTGTTTTTACATATGTACATTGTATTTCTTTCTCTGTTGCTAGTATTATCATATGATTGATTGATTCCTGTATTTACATGATTGATTGATTGAGTGATTTATTCCAGACCTGAATTTGTATTCACATTTTTACTTGTGTCTTCTGGAATTATTTGCTCATATCTGTTTTTTTTTTTATGGAACTTTGCTCAAAGAGAGACTAGCAAATCCCACAAAGGAATAAGTTGAAATCTTAAATTCATTCACTTATTTCCTTCTAGTATATATCATTTTTATGCCTCCGCAACGAAGTGGCCGGAGGCATTATGTTTTCGGGTCGTCCGTCCGTCCGTACGTCCGTACGTCCGTACGTCCGTCCGTACGTCCGTCCGTCCCGTTTTGTTTTTGTCGATATCTCAAGAACCGTGTGGTGGTTTTACATCAAACTTGGTATGAGGGTATATCCTTGGGGGATAATACTTTGTGTGAATTTTAGGGTCACAGGGTCAAAGGTCAAAGGTCACAGGTTATTTTGTGGAAAAAAAAATTGAAATTTCATGTTTTTCTCCATATCTCGCAAATGGTTCAAGGTATCTTCATGGAACTTAGTATATATGCTTGTACCGACGGGCAGTGATTATCTAGGGAAGTTGGGGGTCATGGGTCAAAGGTCAAGGGGGTCAAAGGTCAAGGTCAACTCCTCAAAATAGCACTACTTTCTTTAAAATGCAATATGCCTGAAGGGTTGTTTTTTTTAAACTTGATGTATGGCATGTATTACCCAATATATATTTTTGGGGAATTGCCAAAAGGTCAAAGGTCAAAAGGTAAAAGGTCAAGTGAAAGTGCTAAATTGCACTTTTTCCTCCATATCTCGAAAGTAACTCAAGGTATCATCATGAAACTTACATATTTATGCATGTTCTACCTTACAGTGATTCTCTATGGAACTGTGAGGTCAAAGGTCAAATGAAAGGTTTAGATAATGCTATTTTCCCATTTGATACTGAAATTATACTTTTTCTCAATACCTTGAAAATTACTCAATGCATAAACTTATAAAAGGGTCAAAAGTCAAGTAAAAATCATCAGTTCCCCAAATACCTGCTCTCTGACATTTTAATCATTCATCCAATTGAACCTAGTTCTAGGAAAGTGAACATTCAGCACATTTGTGTCAAACCTGTCATTTCAATATTTTGCCAATTGTGTGAAACTGTCATCACACATTGTCAAGACATTGTCAAGACATTGTACTATACTATATTAGGAGAACCATGCATTATGGCGGAGGCATATCAGTCGCCGTAGCGATATATCTAGTTTGTCTATTCGTCTATTCATAATATGACTTTTCCTCATGGATGGACTGCCAAGATGCATAAGGAATGATTGAGACCTTATCCATTCTTTTATTTTCTTTATTTGTATAATCATTCATCAATATGTATCTTTTCCTCACGGATAGACTGCCGAGACCCACGAGGCATGAGAAACGGAGTGATACAGGAGGCCCAGCTCTCAACATCCAGCACAGTCAGCAGCCAGTACGACGCAGACAGGGCCCGCCTCTATCTCACTCCGGATCCAGACATCCCGGCTGGATCAGGTACGAAGAGAGATGGTGGTGGTAGTTGTAGTGGTGTTGATGATGGTGGTAATGGTGGTGGTAGTGGTAGTGGTGGTGGTGGTGGTCATAGAGGTAATAATGGTGGTGGTGGTAGTGGTGGTGGTGGTGGTTGGGTTGGTAGAATGGTGGTGGTAGTGGTAATGGTGGTTGTGGTAGTGGTAGTGGTACAGTGTACGTGACGATGATGGTGGCAATAGTGGTAGTGGTGGTTGTGGTGATGGTTGTGATAAAATGGTAATGGTGGTAGTGGTAGTGGTGGTTGTTGTAGTGATGGTGGTAATGTTGGTGGTAGTGGTATATGGTGGTGGCAGTGATGGTGATTATGACAGTGATGCTGGTGGAGGTGATATAGTAATGGTGGTTTTGGTATGCAGTGGTGGTTGTGATGGTGGTACAATGTATGGTGGTTGTGACGGTGGCGGTTATTATAATGGTGGTGTTGGTGATGGTGATGGTGGTGGTGGTGGTGGTTGCGGTAGTAGTAATGGTGGTATTGATGGTGGTAGAGGTATTGATGGTGGTGGTAGGGGCAGTGATGGTTATGATGATGGTGGAAATGGCTGGTGGTGGTAATGGTGGTGGTAGTGTTGATGGTTATATCTTTTGTGGCAGTAGAGGATGGGTAGCATTGCTATCGCGGGTGTTGTTGATGCTGCTTGAGTTGAGGGTTGCTGTGATGATGCTATGAGGTAGTGATGGTGGTGGTTTTGGTAGTGGGAGTGGTAGCAGTATTGCTTGAGGTTATGGTGATCATTGTGATGCTAGTGGTATTGATGGTGGTTGTGGGTGTGGCAGTGGTGTTTGTGATAATGATGTGGTTGTGGTTGTTTTGCATTGCATATTTGTGATGGATGGTAGCTAGTTTTGAGGGTGATTGCAAAGTAAGTGGAAATGATTCTGTCATGGGATGTACATGTTGTTAGTAATAATTGCAGTGGCGGATCCAGAGGGCACCCCCCCCCCCCCACCATAGCAATAGCAAACTGGGCATTAACCAGGGCCCCATTTCATAAAAGATGTAGGATAACAACCCTTTCTGGAATGGCAACTTCCAATAGCAACAGCCAATCAGGAAGCTGGATTCTAATTGTTGTTACCATGACAATTGCCATTCCATCAAGAGTTGCTATCATATCAACTTTTTATGAAACAGGGTCCAGAGAAGGCTTTGTGGTTGTGATGATAGTGGCAGTGGTAGTAGTGACTGTGGTGGAAATTGCATGAACTTCTGATATACGTAGACAAAGTGATTTGAATTTTTATAGAGTTGTTTAATGCAGAAAGATATTTGGCATTGTTCCATTAACCTGTTGAGGACGAGTCACGAGAATGGTAGGGCAGGTGTCTATTGTAAATGTGTGTTGTAGCAAAATCGTTCCATCCTTGACGGGTCAATTACCTTTTTGACCAGGCTGGGTGCCAGCGGTTTCGGACGCTACCCAGTGGATCCAGGTGGACATGGAGGAGGTCACTATTTTCTCTGGACTCCAGACCCAGGGCAGCTCGGACAATGACTACTGGGTGGAGACCTACCAGGTTGCCTATAGCAACGACACCTCCAGCTGGACTTATGTTCAAGAGGGTGGTAGTGCTAAGGTGAGGTCCCCTCCCATCTCTTCTCTCTATACTTCATATATCACTGCTATAAACAGGAAAGTTCCTCATTGCTCAAGACATTGTGTGTGTTGTTTTTTTTTTTTCTTCTTTTTCTTTGTAGGCTGCCAGCAATTGTCAATGACCTTGTTAGGATGGCAGGCTCCTGCATTTTTTTCCTCTGTAATTTGAATTTGTTTTATATTTGCCTTGCAATGCACTAGTTTATATATTTTGACAATTGACTGTGACTTAGTATAGGTTGTACTTATTTTCTAGAGTTTTTGGTCAAATACATGTTACATACTACATTGCTATTTTTATTCATATCTATTACTGAAAATGCAGGGGGAAAAAATCAAACTGAATTGAGCTTCATGTACATGAAACTGACTGTTTCAGTTAGAAGTTGATAGGGAAAACAAACTTAATTCTGATGTGATACCTGAAGCAAAGTTATTGTCTTGTTTGATGCATGTCACTAACTTGTATTCTGTGTGCAAATCTTTTTGTAAGTGAAATTGAGCAAAGAAAATGGTATTCCAATTGTTACTCTACAGATGTGGTTAAATGTCCAAGGGTTATACATTGTACTTGAAGTGTATTAAATATATATATTTATGCAGCAAAGAGTGAGGTCATTAAATTTGTCTTAGAAGTGACTGTACAAATTTGTAGTTTGGCTATTATGACACTTGTGACTCTCTATTCATATCTTCTCCAGATTATGCTGTAATTTGCATAATTGAGCAATCTCGGCATAATAAGATACAAAGTGCCAAGTCTTGTTATACGATTGTAAGTCATATATGCATGTCTCTGTTATGAGATTCTTGATTCTAGGAGCAAACTTCATTTAACACTTTACGTGCCATCATAATTACTAATTCTTAGGTTTGGGTGCAAAATTTGTGCATATCTGACCCATTGACACAGAAGGGGTTAAACGTTGAACTTCTGTTGATCTGGCAGCCTCCTATCAAATTGTTTGTTCTTGATTGTAATAGGGAAATTAATGTGTTGGATTTCTGTCAAACTTCTAATGCAAATTTAAGCAAGGATTCGTGTGAAATTGAATCATGTCATTGAGCTGTGCAGATTGTGGATAATGACAGCATTGCAAAGGTTGTGTGCATTTTTAAAATTTTTGATGTAGTCATAACTCGTGGTAGAAACATAATTGTAGAATTCTCTTAGCATCTGTGTAGGAACCCTACACAACAAAATGTATCAGACTGTCGGGAATGGCATTTGTAATTACTTCTGGCAGGATTTTGATGCCAACTCAAACAAGAATGGGGTGAAAGTGAACACGTTTGAAGAGGTTTACGCCAGGTACATCAGGATCTACCCCAAGACATGGAACAACGAGATCGGGCTTCGCTTCGAGATCCTTGGCTGTACAACAGAAAGAAGATTCAGACGTACGTCACATTCTTCTTCTCTGTATTGTAATCATTTTAATTTATACAGTTGTATGATGTATTGTACCTTGTGGTTTCCTCATTTTTCTGAATGTTTGCTCAAGAAACATTGGGGATCTTTCTATTGAGGCTAAAGATATGTGACCCGCTACAACAAAATGATCCTAAAGTCGGGCGAGGTCAATTATTTGAAAATTGCATGGCATAATTTCCTAGTCTTTCTGCTTTAAATTGATATATAACACATCTTATAAAAATAATCGGCTGCGGAGATATCGATGTTTAAAAGAGAGCATGTCGAGACGTCTGGGAAATCACTGTTTCAAGAAAAGCACCCTAAAAGTTTTCCTTGCGACGCAATCGCGATCAAGGGACACGCAAGTCAGTTTTAACGTCCGGACAATAGAAGGCAAGCCCTAGCAACTCCCGAAATGCTCATTCAAGCACAGCGTCGGCGGTCTCCTCACCGACCAATCAGTGACCAGGATGCCAGGAGAAGCGGCTGGGCATAGCGCACCCCGCCTGCACGCACCAGTCGACTGGGCAGTGTGTGAGCTTCACGCTTCAGTTAGCGGCAAGCAGCAAACTGACCAATGAGATCACTCTGGTCATTGTTATGGGCGGAGCCTATCTGTGGCGCTCAATCCAAATTTTGGAACCAGTTTCTGCTTCGTTGAAACGCCAAAAAACATGGCCCAGAAAAACGCTATTTTTTGGTCTTTCCCTTCACCGTTTTGCTTCAAAATTTCGACAGATGATAGAAGATATGTCAGACTACAATAATATGTCAATATCAGAAAATCATAAGTTTTGACCAACTTTGATGCTCTGACTTCAAACTCGATTTTCATGGCTTCGACCGTGCACGACTTTAGGACCCTTTTGTTGTAGCGGGTCACATATGTCTTAATGTACACTTGTGAAAATTTTTCCCCAAGTAATTTTAACATGTTAGTTGAGATGAATTAGTTTGCATGTTTTTGATTCTACAAATTTAAGATATGAAGGAGTGTTGCTCACAAGTCAAAAAAGAATTGCTTTTATCTTTGTGCTAGACACAAAAATAACACAAAAAATAAACAAAAGATAGTTACAATGAAGAGAAAAAAAATGATATACCTAATTCACATGTCAAGTTTGAGAGTACATTGTATGTGAAAGAAACATTTACAGAGTTGATTCACTCACTTAGACATTTTGAGGAGTTACATGTCTTGTTTAGTATCATATTCTATTGTACATGTATTGATAAACAGTGTTGTTACATACTAGGTCGTGTAAATGTGCAGAGCATCTTGCCTGGCAACCCTTTGTCAAGTATGGGATACTGTTTCTATTAGTTTCTTTGAATTAAAAAAAATGGTGCTTTATGACTTGATTTTCTGGACTCCTCTTTAAAGATCTTTCCCAGTGTGAGCGATGCGAGACAACAAACTACTGCATCGGGGATGGTCTCCAGAGGCCGTGTGGACGCTGCGACCCGCCACAAGCCGACTGCCCTCGCTCGCCCACAGAACATTCGTTCGGCCACGCTTCAGAATGCTCGGAGTGCCCCATAGGATGGGTAAGAACCATAAGAACCGAGAAAGAGTGTTCATTCTATTTGTGTTTTTCCTGTCTCTCTTCTTTTGGAATGTAATGTAGAAATGAAGTCGTATAAATTATGATCTACTCTGTGTCTTGCGTACTCTTGTATATATTTCATAATACATGATTGTTTAATTGTAACGTTTTTGCAACTGTGGATATGAAGTTATTGTTAATGATTAGATGCGAAGAATATCAGCTGAATTTGAACATGAAAGTAAAGGAAGATTGAAATGAAATTGAAGTTTTAATACTATACCTGGTGCAGAATCCTTCCTTTTTTGTTGTCTCCTGTTAAAGCTGTGCGTGGATGGCTACGCTACACACTGTCCAACCTACACGTTTGCCACTTGCAACACCACAGTGAGTATGGCATTCATCCGTGGTCTGTTATAGGTCTTTCACCGTTCTCCTTTCATTAGTGCAGTGTATGTGAACTTTAATACAACATCAGTGATGACATTATTGATATTGGGTGGAAAGGCATTGTCTCGAACCCTCCTCACTTTATTTTCCCGCCTAGGAATGCAAGTTGTATGTTCCAGTGAGTGCATGTTGAATACAGATATTTTCATAAAATCAGGGTTGTAGAATAAAAAAAAAAAAAAACTGTATGTAACAGTCACATAGAGTTTTGGTTATTCCGTGGTTTCAAATCGTGTTCAGTAAAAGTTTTCAACAAATAATCTTCTAAACATTATTAACAGGTACAATGCATAGAACAATTAAACATTGTAATTATCTTTTACCTCTTTCATGTATGCAGTTAATGTATGAAATAAAGTCCATTTTGATATAAATTGCAGTGTTGTTTGACTGATACAACATACGCAAGATAAATTGATACACACTTCCTTTAAAATCAGTATTTCAGATGCACATTTTTTATCTGAGAATGTCCTCAGAACATCCATTTCTTTCATTCATTACATTTGTTCCTTGTTTAAGTGAGCATTTCTGCCTTACTTCTCTGTGACTGCATGAGAAATGAGTCACTCATATTCCATCAAGTATTTGGTCATCAAAATTTTCAATAGTTCAGAGTGTAATATTGCCCTTGCCTAAATTAGAAAATTGGGGTATTTCATGGGCACCAATATTGAGATACATGTAGCTTAGCCTTCATAGCTCTTGGTATTTCATCAAATGTTATGTTAATGTCTTCGATATTTTTGGTTATTCAGAGTGTGATATTACAGTTGTACATCATAGGACAATATATAATGTTGCTGTATTGTAGGTACATGTACATTGATTTTAAGATTGCTTGACCACAGCGCTTCTTAACTTTCAATATTCCTTGTGCTCTACAAAATCTACAAGTAAATGTTGTACCGTATGTCCCCCCCCCCCCAAAAAAAAAAATACAATGGGACCCTCTGCAATCATAACTTTAAAAATAGAAATCAATCCAAATACAGTTTCAGGGT
Source organism: Diadema setosum (assembly GCA_033980235.1). Lineage (NCBI taxonomy): Eukaryota > Metazoa > Echinodermata > Echinoidea > Diadematoida > Diadematidae > Diadema > Diadema setosum. Next base: position 33,509,233 of record CM067065.1, read on the forward strand.
ATTACTATAACTCATTGCCCACATCTTACAGAAAACCCCATTCAATTTGCTTCAGTGGTCAAAGAGAAATGAGGGATTTTGTAGAGCATGTCAGGAATCTCTTCCCTCCAAGTTTGGTCTATTGTGTTCACACACAAGAGCACCCAAGTGCTAAACTTGGAAGAATCAGACTCATGACATGCTTTACAACAATACAAAGTTCTCTGTGACCGCTTAACCAAACTGAATGGAGTTTTCTGCAAAATAGAGTTAAGATGTTGTATTTTAAGACCCTGAAGTAGCATCTAGACACTTTAATCATATTGGATGTTATCAGTGTGAAAATCTGATTGTAATTTTTTGGGGGACATACATGTACATGTACTGTATTAGTGTCTTACCACCCTTTCTCCTCCCAGTACTGCCCAGAGGAATGTACGACCTGTGAGGCAGGGACAGCCTGCTTTGATGGACAGAGGTTCCCTTGTGGACCAGGAACTTTCTCCAGAGGATATGACACAGGTAACATAAAGACCAGGATTACAGTGAAAGTATTGACAAAATGAAACTGCTGATAGCAGTTTAATAATTATCCTTACATTCTTTGTTTTCTGGTTTTGTTTTTCTTTTGTTTTTGGTAGTCAAGTGCAGAGTATCATCAATTTGACAAGCTCATACTGATTGTGGCATTTTATTTTGTTTCATTTGGTCACATCATATTCAAGGGATAAGACATAGGTAACATAAAGACCATTATAGTGGAAGTAATTCCCGCAAATTGATGACAGTTAATTGCTCTCATAATCTCTGTTTTTTGTTTGTAGTTAAAGCATTGTCTGTTTGGCAAGTTCATATTAATTTGATTGTGGCATGCATTCTTTTTCATTTTTTTTCTTGTTACCTGCTAGTAATGCTTGGCATTTCCTTTTTGAAAAACAGAAATCAATAGTAGTCCACAGTCAATATCTGGTTTATCAAGTGATATAAACAAAAAAGAAAGTTATTGCATTACCTGTTGAGATATAAATTATCTGGCAGAATCTAGGAACATTGCAAAGAATGAATTGGCCTTTTACGTTTGACCTTTGACCTTTTTAATATCTCACAGAGTTCTGCAAGTCATGTCCTTCAGAAAAAAAAAAGAAAGGTATTATATTACCTGTTGAGAAAAGAATCAGGCAAAATCTGGGGACAATGCAAAAAAAAAAATAGATAAAATAAACTATTAAATGACCTTTTACATTTGACCTGTAACCTTTTTAATATCACACAAAATTCAGCAAGTCATGCCCTCCAGAAAAAAAAAAAAGTTCTTACATTACCTATTGAGATATGAATCAGGAAAAATCTGGGAACAATGCAAAAAAATATAGATGACCTTTCACATTTAACCTATAACCTTTTACATTTGACCTGTAACCTTTTTGATATCTCACAGAGTTCTGCAAGTCCTGCGCCCCTGGATCTTACAACAACGACTCTCTCCAGTCTGAGTGCACCTGTTGTGACAGCGGGTTTAGCAGCACCGAGGGAAAGACGGAGTGTGCCCCCTGTCAGCCCAGCGAGTTCTCGTTGGGAGACTGTTCAGTGTGCCAGCCATGTCTGTCGGAAGCTGATTGTGAGTTTAGAATGGGATATGATCACAAAATAATTGACAATTATGAATTTGAACCCATCAAACCGTGGGGGGGGGGGGGGGGAACTTGCTGCAGAAGATATAACATGTATCTTGCCATTATTGTGTCTCTGAATTCTTCTGCATATTTTATAGTAAATTTGACCCCTTTTCATAGAAGATGTTGGGATCGCAGCTGTTGCTGGAAAAGCGATCTCCCATAGCAACAGTCAACCAGGAAGCAAGAGTTGCTGTTCTTGTTGTTTTCTTCTTCTTCTTCTTCTTCTTCTTCTTCTTCTTCTTCTTCTTCTTCTTCTTCTTCTTCTTCTTCTTCTTCTTCTTCTTCTTCTTCTTCTTCTTCTTCTTCTTCTTCTTCCTCTTTGTTGTGAAATGTTGCCCCTGTTAAGTTCAGAAAATCTGAACAAAGTCAAGAAGAAATATAAAGGCATATAAAATGACATCACCACTTTTTTTGTCAGGTACCCACACTCTTTTCCCATTTTTGTATTGTATCAATAAACATGAAATGATATGACTTGAGTTGGAAGATGTGATACGTAATGCAAATATGATTTCTTGATTCACAGTCATAATATATTGAATCAGTAATCACCAGGTTGTATATTTTGTAAGTTTACTGTTGTATTTTTTCTTAATTTTTTTCTTCACTTACAAAGGTCCATGTCTCTCCTTCCCTGACCCATGCACCGAGGGGGTGACGTGTGTGAACACGGGAGGTAACGGGGCCTACAGGTGTCTGGACTGCCCCAAGGGATTTACTGGCACGGGAGATAACTGCCAAGATATCAACGAGGTATACAATAATGAGAAGACTAGAAGATTTAAAGATAAATGAGTTTATTATGATGAACTGATAGATAAATAAGTGTACATGTATATGTCATACATATATCACATCAGATAGCTTGCTTGGCATAAACTTATGCAACAGCAGGATTGGTGGATCAGAGGTAATTGAGCATTTGAACAGGAAGATATGATTATTTACATGTACATTGTACATACAGACACAGAGGAAATATGATTGTCTTTCATGATAAAGGGAGAATAGCTGTCAAGATATCAGTGAGATATGGATGAAAGGATGAAGGGATTGACAGATAGTAGTGCCAAACGATTGACAGATAGATAGATGCAGACATGCACAGATTTCAGACAGACAGACAGATTGGGCCACTTGTATTTGATGGCTGAGGAATTAACTACATGGAGGTACAAACTGTATCTGTCAAAAGAGACATACAAACAGATTTAAACAAATTCACTGCACAGTGTATATGAATAGATAGGTAGATAGACAAACAGACAAATAAGAGGTAGATAGAAAGGTGGATAGAATGCTCACAGATATAGATGAAGATGACTACTGGTAAGAAGAAAGGGAAATGAATGGAGAAGAATAGTTTATCAAAAGTAAAGATGTCAACACATTTGAAACATTAAGCTGTAGTAATTGGAAATGGTTAGAGAAAAAACAACAACATCAACAATTAAATATTACTTTATTTTCATCTTGCCCTCAAATTTTCAGTGTGTGGAGGCTAATCCATGCTTCAACACCAGCGCCTGTGTGAACTTTGAACCCGGCTTTGAGTGTGGGGCGTGTCCACTGGGCTACACAGGAACCACTCCCCATGGTATTGGTCTGGACTATGCCAACAATAACCAACAGGTAGGTCATGGTTTCCAACCTTAAAATGTTTTAAAGTAATTATCTTTTCATATCAATCTCCAGTCACAGTCAAATGACTTCTGTATTGAAAGCTATACATTCATTTTATTGTGATTTCCTTTCACAAGTTCACAAGATTATTAGCAAAATATTTTTATTGCAACTGACAAATTAACAAATTGCCCTACTTCAACGTAGTATAAGACACCTGTCAAGTGATCATAAGAGTGCACATTTGTGACCCTGCACCACAAAACCAACAAAAAGTCACCAGACATGGATTTTTCGTTGAGGGTAGATTCTTGAAAGAGCAGACTCTAAGCTTTTAAATGATGTATAACTCAATTCAAATGGACTCTCCTATTAACCTATCTAAATACTAGATAGAAAGCACCCACTCTGGAAAAGAAAGCACACACTCTGGAAAAGAGTGAACTGAGAACAGAGGCTCTGAAGTGGAGGGTCTATTCAAGCGTTTAATCTTTACCAAGCCATGTTAGCTGTGCAATGAAGGGGACAAAACACAGGATGTAAACTACAGGAGCAACAACAATGAAGGGATTATCAGATTAGGCTGAAATTTAGCATGCTCTATTAACACATTCTGTGCACGATTAATGGCAACTTATTAGACTTGAAAGTGAAGAGTGTATAAAGGATTTCAAGAAATGAAAAGGGGACTCTAAGACACACCTGATCATTCTATTCTCCCCCAAAAAAGGGTTGTAGAAAAACTGCTGAAAACACACTTTCCTATTCATGTTATGATCCAAAACTAAAGAATATAATGTAGAAGACGGATAGCTCTTTCAGAAAATATGAAAAACTCAAGATTGACTCAGTTGACCCATTTCACCTTTTTTGAGTCCTCGTGTAAAATCAAGGGGTGCGACTTTTTATTTGTTTTGTGATGCATTGTCACATTTTAATCCTGCCCGAGTTGTATGCCCATGATTTTTTATCATGGCTACTGCAAAAACACAAATTAAATTGGTGTTTATTTACATTGATGTATGGCAGTTTGTCAATTAATTGCAATAAAAACAACTCGACGCAAGAATTTCATAAATTTGAGAAATATTTTTTGCTTAAATACTATATATAATGCAATGTGTGTCATCTTCAAGTTGGGATAATGCAAATGCAATGCATATGTGACCCGCTACAACAAAAAGGTCCTAAAGTCGCTCACGGTCGAAGCCGTGAAAATCGAGTTTGAAGTCAGAGCATTAAAATTGGTCAAAACTTACGATTTTCTGATTTTGATATATTATTGGAGTCTAACATGTCTTCTATCATCTGTCAAAATTTTGAAGCAAAATGATGAAAGGAAAGACCAAAAAATAGCGTTTTTCTGAGCCATGTTTTTTAGCGTTTCAACGAAGCAGAAACTGGTTCGAAAATTTGGATTGAGCGCCACAGATAGGTTCCGCCCCTAACAACGACCAGAGTGATCTCATTGGTCAGTATGCTGCTTGCTGCTAACCGAAGCGTGAAGCTCGCACACTGCCCAGTCGACTGGTGCGTGCAGGCGGGGTGCGCTATGCTCAGCCGCTTCTCACATCCTGGTCACTGATTGGTTGGTGAGGAGACCGCCGACGCTGATGTGCTTGAATGAACTCTTCGGGGGTTGCTAGGGCTTACCTTCTATTGTCCAGAGGTGAAAACTGACTTGCGTGTGTTGATCGCGATTGCGTCGAAAGGAAGACTTTTAGGGCGCTTTTCTCGAAACAGTGATTTTCCAGACGTCTCGACGTCTCTTTTAAACATCGATATCTCCGCAGCCGATTATTTTTATAAAATGTGTTATATATCAATTTCAAGCAGAAAGATTAGGGGATTATACCATGCAATTTTCAAATAATCGACCTCTCCCGACTTTAGGATCATTTTGTTGTAGCGGGTCACATATCATCTCAGGTTTCATCACTTTGCTTAGATTACATAAAGCATTTTGATCCTGGTATATTTGATTTACATCTCTACTACTGTATACGCCATATATTTCATGAGTCTAAATTTTCGCGAATCAGGAATTCTCGACGATTTTGCGAGTGGTTAAATTTGCGATCGTGGAGTCCTGTACTTAACAGAGAAATGTACACATGTACGTCACATCCACAACGGGATCAGAGTCAATATTTTCGCGTGTCTTTAATTTTGCGAATAGCACCTGACTCGCGAAATTCGCGAAAATAAAAATATCGAGAAATATTCGGCGTATACAGTATACTCCTACAGCTTTCCCGGTTCATTCTCTGTAGTGCTTATGATTCAGCAAACCTTTAATGCAACCTGCAAAAGTACCTTTCACAGTCGTGATAATAGTTTGGTCCTGTAAGACAGTAGAACGGTCAAAGTAGATAGCATCACTCTCAGTTATGTTTCTCATTCTTTAACACCTTGAGGATTCTTTCAGTGAGAGGCAGGCAGGGTAGCATTCCACACCCCCCCCCCCCCTTCCACCTCATTGCTACATTTACTTTCTCTATTTTTGTCATGTCTGGAACTTTACCTTGATGGTATATATTTCTACGTGACTATACTCTGTTTCCCAAACTTTTAATTCTTATAGTTGTTTGGTAAGTGTCAATCTAGTATTAGAATCTTTTGCATGATGCACCTTTGGTATTTTCTGCATGGTAATTGTTTATTCGTTGTCTTCTTTCTTTTCTTTTTTCTTTTTCTTTTTCTTTTTTGCATGTTGCATGCTCATTATAAGTAACACTTTTGTTGGCTGAAGCCCTATATTGTACAGTGCAAATGTGACATTTTTAATGAATCCTTCCAATAACCCTGTATGATTCAATGGTAAGCCATTATATTTACAGTGTCCCGAAATGCATGCGCACTTATTTTAACAGTAATTATGTGAGTGGAGAAGCTGTTGGTTATTCTATTATTCCAGTGTAAATGCAAACAATATGTACTCTGCAATTGAATATATGTTCACAAATATGCTTACAATGTACATGTTTGTGGTAACATTATTTTCTTATTCTTATTATTTATACAGATCATTATTATTGTTATTATCATCATCATTATTTTGCTTCTGCAGAATGTGTGGGCTCTATCATGACTAGCTTTCCATTATTTTGTAACTCTTCTTCATTCTCTTGCTATATTATATTTCTAATAATTTGCCACTGTTGTATCATTCCTGTCTTTATTGCTGTCAATAGTATTAACACATAACATGTTTCATTGTTATCTATCATGTTTGAAATTGTCGTATTACATAGAAGCACAGTGAATGAAATTGTGCACACTCATTTAAGGATTGGATCATGTCATGACCATTTCAGTTCACTCCTGACAGCAAGATTCTCTGTTCTCCAAAATAATCATATAAACTGATTTTACATGCGACTTTTCTTTTATCATTGGATTATATGGAAATTTAATGGAAACTACCTGTAAGCCACTTCATTTCATTAAGTATCCTACTGCACATCATCACTGTGACAAAGCCATGACTGCAGTTTGGTATGTGTGGGATGAATAAGCCTACTGTATAATGAGTTCATTTTAAAGAAGGCATTGCATGTTTATTCTGTTGTTGTTGTAAGGACAACTTACAATTCATCCTTTACATTCTTATGATTTGTTTGATTTGTGCCTAAGGACTACTCCTTGAGAATATTTCAATTAATCCGTTGAGGACGGTTTGATTTTGCTACAACACGTATATCCCATAGACACTTGCCCGAGTATACTCAGGACTCGTCCTTAACGGGTTAACTATTTCAGAGAGGAGAATTTAATTTCACGTTTTCAAGCACACAATTGGTTTACTGTACCTACATGTACTATAAACGTTCATTTTTTGAATAGCATGAAATGATCCTTTTTTTTTTTCATGTATACTCAAGAAAGATTTGATCTTTTATTTTCTCATGCTTAATTAACCGCAAGCTCTGCTGTGACCGAATTATTATCCAATACAGTATATGTTCTGATCCCCTGATTTACAATATGTCACGTTGCAGGTTTGTGAAGATATTGATGAGTGCGCAACAGACAACGGAGGCTGTGACGATGATGTGGAATGCACGAACACAGTGGTAAGTGGAAGAGTAACAGAGAGAACTTCACTCCCCATCAGTGAAATCATGACACATGGAATTCTGTTTTCAGTGCTTGTTCAAGGATGAAAGATGATTTAAGAAAATCCGACAATATCTGTTCAAAAAAAAAAAAAATGTTGTATTTCTTCAGGTTTGGTTGATTCTGCACATTATGTCCCTTCAAGATGTCAGCTTTGCATTGTATTTGATTTAACTGGTGTAGGGTCAGCAGAAAGCACCCCAACCATTCTTCTTAAGTGCAATATACCAAATATTGACTTGAAATTGTTGTTGTACAAGAACAATTTAAATTTTACTACCTCTATGATGCAGGGTAGCTACATGTGCGGCACCTGTCCACCAGGGTACGTAGGAAACAATGTGGCTGGCTGCTCACCGGGAGATTACTGTATCCTAAATCTCCATGACTGCGACAGCAACGCCGCATGCACCTCCACTGGGGCGGGGACGTTCACCTGTGAGGTAACAGGGTCTGGTCCTGTCTCATGATAAACTCTGTTTGTAGTCATATCCTCATTTCAATGTAGGAGCTACACGCTTTGAGAGCAGTGACTGTCATTTTTAGAGTCAACTGCAGAGTCAAGGTTGATTCTGTGCAACCGAGAGCATAAATCAGGGCCCTGTTTTATCAAAAGATGAAATCGATTGTAAATTTCCTTTCCACACAGGCTGCTGTAGACTTACCATTAAAATCAACTATATAATCGATTTTAACTCTTCATAAAATGGGGCCCTGAAGTGATTTGATAAGTCTGCTTTAAACCAATTCTATGCCGGCGTCTTTTGACAGTTTTTATAGTGCAATGAGGTTTTTTGGTGCCAATGACACTACACATTTAAAGGTCCATGAATGTTAAGCTAATGTTGGAAGATAGAATGTAGATTTATCCATGAAATGGAAACATCAGAACCAAATTCTACAGACTGTTTATCTAGAGAACTATTAAATATCATCACTAATAATTGTTCTGATTGCTCTGGATATGTGTGTTTGTCCTGAACTCACAGTGCAATGACGGATATGCTGGCAATGGCAAATTCTGCGGGCTCGACGTCGATACTGATGGCCACCCCTCGACGTCCCTGGAGTGCAGCGATGGGGACAACAACGAGTGCCGCCGGGACAACTGTGAAACCGTCCCCAACAGCGGGCAGGAGGACAACGACAACGACCAGATTGGGGACGAGTGTGACAAGGATGACGACAACGACAGCATCTATGATGAAAACGTGAGTGGAGGGGACAAACTGAGTACCAAAAATTGCCTATCCAGTAGGAGAGAGCTCGTGGGGTTAAACTAAGTCAGAAGGAGACTGAACTTTCGATACACTTATTTGACTATGGATGTAGCATTTCGTCGCTGGGGTGACAAGACCTTGTATCTGCAATTTTGGTGAAAATGACTTTTGGATTAATGGTCAAATAATGGGTTAAGTGATGTCCTGTCCAAATCCCAACTGTCTTACTCCAAAAATGAAGCCACCACGGCATGTCAAATGAAAGGCTATCCCATTCGCCACAGTGCTTTGGTCGCCATGTTTTTTGGCCCTCATGAACATTTGACATTTTGTAGATATGAGGTCTTGTCGCCCCAGTGACGATTTGCTATCTGGGAGGGGCAAGGGACACAGAACAATATCGAGAACAAACCAGGTTGGATGTGGAGATGTACTCCATCTTCTTTTACCTTTTAGTGAGTTTATGTCATACCATAAAGGGAACTGGAACTGTGAATAATTTGCACATGGAAACAACTAACTATTGATGTCATACAGACAAGGTGGGAATATGCATAAAATCCTCTTCTCACTGTTTTGTTTTGTTTTGACCATGGATAGACACTTGACTTTCTTGAGTGCTGTGAGCTGAGCAGCAAAATGCAAATTTGGTTTGAAGCTTCCATACAGCTGTATGTTTCATGACGAGTTTGCTAATTCCCACCGTGCAACAAAATGAAATAGTTTGACGAGTCTTGTGATCAAAACCAGTAGATGATCCTCCTCCTCCTCCTCACAATCCCCATTCCCCGTCTCTCGTTGCCAGGACAACTGTCAGTACGTGGCCAACCTGGACCAGGCTGACCAGGATGGAGACGGCTATGGGGATGCCTGCGATGTCTGCCCGTCGACATATGACCCCGACCAGATCGACACGGACGGGGACGGAGATGGCAACGAATGTGACACAGATGACGATGGGGATGGTAAGACAGAGAGAGAGAATGTGTGCATCAGGTTTTGGATAAAAAAAGCAACAACAAATAATAAAGCTATTCACATAGGATATGAAAAACCATCTTTGAGTACTCTTGTTTTTGATTTTCAAAATGTCAGGAACATCAAACAAAAACAAAAAAAGCACTTTTTTTCTTGCTTTTTCCTCCTTGTATTTACTCTTCTGTGATTTGAATAAATTAATTCATTTGAATCATATTAAAAGGTAGTGATTAGCTGTGGAATTGCCAACATTAAAGGCATAATTTACCATTTGCAGATGAAACAAAAACCCAGAATTATTGCCTAAAAATAGTTCTAAAATGTGAATCAGGGATAGAAGCAACCACTGTAAAAATTGGAATCAGTTAAATTGATGTTAAGTGTTGTTAAATATACAAAATAGGAACAATAGTTATAATAAAAATGTTTCCAGACTAAACCCTGTCTGCAGTTACGGTTTATTGAGCCTTTAATACAAAATTTGTATCTGGTCAGATATTTTGTGGTACAGCAGACTGACACATATGCACCAAATGTGATATCTTGAATTTTTTTTTAAATCACTGCTCCCATTGGCAATACTGAACCTTTAATTTCCTCTCATTTTTAGTAATTATTCCCTCTGCTGCTAGAGGCCATTTTCTTCTGAAGTTGATGACCTGTAGACTTTTATGTCTATTCAAAATAATTATGTGCATTTTATGGCCATATATATATATATACAATACAACACGACCTTAATTTGTTTTTAATGTGTTCTTCCCCCAAAGGCATTTTGGATAGTGCGCCAGACAACTGCCCGCTCTTCAACAGCACTGACCAGACGGACACGGACGGTGACGGTGTCGGTGACGTCTGCGACAACTGCCCGGACGATTCCAACTCTGACCAGGCGGACGGCGACCAGAACGGATACGGAGACGCCTGCGACGTCATCACAGGGATCAACAAAGACCAGTGAGTGCAAATCTCAATCTCACTAAACACCATCTTGAATTCAATCACATGTACTTTATTTTTTTAAGCACATCAAGATTTTTTTTTTCAAGAAAGAAATTAAAAAGTACACAAATTTGTTAGAAAAAAACCCTGTGAATATGAGTTAGAGACAATCACATAAGTTGTATTTGCAACATGGAGCTGTGCATGATTTTCCAGTAATAGGCCTAAGCATACAATGATATCTTATCTCTTTGAGGATGAACTGATTTTTCCGCAACAGGCATTTCCCATAGACACCTGCCCAAGTATACTAGAGACTCATCCTCAATGGGTTAATAGTTTCATTCGTGGAAAGAAGATAATTATTACATTTTACTTATTCAGTTTAATTGTATACAGCTATACGATAAGTGGTAATAAGGTAAGACTATAACAACTACACCAAGCCTGTAATAATTTTATGCAGATCTGCATATTTCATCTCAATTGCATTTTCACTTTATGAATAGATGGTACAATGGAAGTCAAATTAAAATGACAGAAGTACAAACTGTAGTTACATAAGTGACCTCAGAATGCAATGCCAAAGTTAGCAACTTGAGAAAAACTGCAGTCAAGGGCACAAAGAAAACCATGCCAATGAAAGTAGTGGAACATCCTTTTGAAGTCTGAAAGACAGAAGTTGTTTTATTGCCAGGTTTTAATTAAAACTCTTTTCATTTTATATCCTGAATAAAAGTGTTCCTACGTTGATTTTTTTTTCTCCTCTTCGATTGACTTGTTGCAATGCAGAGATGGAGATGGAGTGTTAGACATTGATGATAACTGTCTCTTGACACCAAACGCTGATCAGACTGACACAGACAGTGATGGAACTGGTGAGGACCTCAATCATTTTGTTTTTTTGTTGTCTTCATTGGTCATGATGAGTTCAAACGTTTGTTGTTTTTGTTTTTGTTTTGTTTTGGGGGGCCCCAAAAATAGTGGTGTTTCACACTCTGAAGTGTTTCACACTCTTGACAGAGCTACCTTATGTCATCTTGTTTTTGTTTTTGTTTTTTTAATCTCTGTTCTTTATTGCAAAGAAATTGGTTTGTTACTTTTTCCCCCCGATTTTGAAATTGATCCAACTTGATCTTCTCCAACCCCATCCCCAGGTGATGAATGTGACGATGACAAGGATGGCGATGGAGTCCCAAATAGTTCAGACAACTGTCCTCTCTACTACAATGCTGGCCAGGCAGACGTCGATGGTATATACTGTTAGGCATTTTTCCAATTCCTTTCAACCTCAGTGATACATAAAGTGCCTTTTAAATTTAAAATTTAAAATTTAAAAGGCACTTTATGTAGGAGTGGCAACAACCATAGCTAACCAATGACAAGTCTGTTTTCTGTTTTATTTTTTTATGTACAGATACAAGAGGAAAGACTGATGTTGTAATAATCCATGAATTTCTTTTGGAGTTAGTATTTGAGATTAAATTTTTTCCAACATGATGGTACATTATGATGGTACATTATGGTACATTATGTATATTGCATGAGGATAAAAGTGTAGTCATTTTTTTTTTGGGGGGGGGATGATATGCAATGTTTATAAATCTCTTTTTTTTTTTCAACATGATGGTACATTATGTATATTGCATGAGGATAAAAGTGTAGTCATTTTTTTTTTTTGGGGGGGGGGGGATGATATGCAATGTTTATAAATCTCTTTTTTTTCAACATGATGGTACATTATGTATATTGCATGAGGATAAAAGTGTAGACATTTTTTTTTTTTGGGGGGGGGGAATGATATGCAATGTTTATAAATCTCTTTTTTTTTTTCAACATGATGGTACATTATGTATATTGCATGAGGATAAAAGTGTAGTCATTTTTTTTTTGGGGGGGATGATATGCAATGTTTATAAATCTCTTTTTTTTTTCAACATGATGGTACATTATGAATATTGCATGACGATAAAAGTGTAGACATTTTTTTTTTTTTTGGGGGGGGGGAGGGGTGATATACAGTACATGATACTATTTCATATGTTTCATTTAGTGAAAGAGAAAAACAAGGAAACTCATCTTAGCCAACTGAGGAAAAGAAATTTCCTACACTGACTGTATACAGCTGGATATGCATATTTTGTTGCATGTTTAAACCTTTGTGTGCTTTGAGTACATGTACCTATTAGAACACACACACACAACATCATGCTACATTCTCTTTGTAGAAGTGAGCTTCCATGGCTATAGCTATCATTTTAGAAATTAAAAATTAAGGTTGAGAACAAAAGCTTAAATGTTTTATATGATGCTACTTTGCATAACATTGGATAATGTTGACTGTACATTGAGTGTGTCTATTCACCTGCTTGTAAAGTAATCATGAGCATGCTCAATTGTGTGGTTTTGTTTTCAATATTCTATCTCCAAGGTAACAGTATTGGGGATGTGTGCGAGACGGACTTTGACGGTGACGGCGTCATCGACGACGATGACAACTGCCCGAAGAGTAACCGATACCACACCACAGACTTTGACCCTTACTTCTCCGTCAACCTGGAGAACTCGGCGGACCAGCCTCTCTGGTACATCACTGATGAGGTAAAAATCTTGACCACTCAGTAAAAATCTTGACCACTCGGTAAAAACCTTGACCACTCGGTATTGTCAGCTATCTCATAATATCGTGTCAAATGCTTTAATAATGTCAACTCGTATAAAGTAAAAGTGTGATGATGTGCTTGAATACAAAAAAAGATAGGAAAAGATGAATTCATTTCCATCACTAACTTCAAGGTACAAGTTGTACCTTGTCACATCTGTGAATAAACAAACATGGTCAGTTGCTTGAATACCATTCCAACAATTTGGCAATTAAGACACTGAACGTTTATTTCATGAACATGATATTCAACTAATGTAAGACAATTTTATGAGTGTTTAAATTTGCAATAGAGTTCCACAGCGATGGAATGAGAAATGAATACCATTCCTTTAAAAGAGAAACTTGGCAATATCTCACCTTACAGAGGTGATACACATTACATTTCTCATACCATTGGCAATTATCTGTCAAATATCACAAATAGCAGTTGACTTGCCAAATTTCTGAAAATGAAAGAATGTGAAATATTTGTATGTAGCATGAACAGTGTAGCTTGGTAAGAGCATCAACGAATGAAGGATACAACACTCTTTAATCCATTGAGGACAGTTTGATTTTGCTACAACACGCATTTCCCGTACGTGCTTGCCCGAGTATACTCGTGACTCGTCTTCAATGGGTTAATCCTAGTGATGGTTTCTGTCCGTAGGGGAAAGAAGTGCAGCTTGTCAATGCCACCGCCTACCCTTCTCCCGTGATGCTGATCGGCAAGGACACCCTCGGGCCGGTGGACTTCCGCGTCACTATGTACGTCAACGGGAATGACGGGGGCAACTACATGGGCCTGGTGTTCGGCTACCAGAGCAACCGCAAGTTCTACCTGGCAAAGTGGAGGCACGCCAACCTCAACAAGGACACATATTTTGCTGGAATTAAAGGACTGCAGATCATGGTGAGTTAAAGGAGGAAGACTTTCAGTATGGCCCAGGGTAGTTTCTAAACCATGATTTTTTTTCAATAGTCTGTTGAATGAAATGAGTGTGAAGTAGGTATGCCTTTGACATTGCACGCAAGGTATCAATGCGCGGTTATATTTGGCTGTCTGTTGGTTTACGCAAATTTGTCACACACACACTTAATATGCAGAAGAAATTTGTGTCATCCATGGAATTGTTGAAATCATTTTCATGATTTCCAGCCATTTTGTCTTTGTTTCCAAAGCCCTGTAGGGCCAGATATTGGGTTTAGTAATGTTGGTGGACACACGTGAGAATGTCTGAGTGTTTTTCACAAGTTAGGATATTTCTATGACAGGATCCTTTTTTTTTTTCTCTCGCTCTCTATTTTATTTCAGTCATAGTTTGCTTGGTTTCTGACATACCTAGTGTATGAAAAGTAAGACTCCGTACATGAATTTAAAAAAAGGCAACAATCATAAAATGCATGCACCTGTATTTCAACAATAATGATAACAAATGACATTTTGTTGCACCTGACTGACAAACTGCCTGAGATTGACGTAAATCGACGTAGGGCAATTTGTCAGTCAGTTGCAATAGAAACATCTTGACGGAAGAATCTCATGAATTGGAATATAAATGACATTTTGATTATTGTATATAACACTTCAGACAGACTTGTCTAAGCGATTTGTTTCTTCTCTGCAATATCAGAAAAAAAGCAGATACCTACCCCTACCCCCCCCCAAAAAAAAAAAAAATTGAACGAAACTTGGTGGTGTAGTCACCAGCATAACCCTTTGCAAGCACCAATGGATCACTGGCCCAGAAAACCCTGTAGCATTGTACATACAATGTATGTACTGTCCAATGTCCCTGACATTGTAAGGGTTAACCATAAAAAGACTGGGCTATTTTGGTAGCTCGAAAGACTGGGGGGGGGGGGGGGGGGGGGGGGGGCCTAAAGGGCCCCCCCTTAAGATCTCGGCCGTGGATCGCGCAATCGCCGCGGAAATTTGCACAATGGTAGTGTGCGATGTAATCTACAAGATCGTATATTTAAATTTTCCAAAATAGTCTTCTTTTATCTTATTTTAATTAATTATGCTAATTTATGCGAGAAATCAGACTCTTTGATCTAAATCAGTAAATAAAGCTCCAAAAGTGATCATTTTTGGTGTAATTATTCTTTGTGGCATTCTTAGCAAATGTACTTGAAAAAAAATTTGGTATCAAAATTAATTTCTTATTTATTTTATTGTTTTATGAATTTCTTATGTATTTCCTTGTTTTTTCAACTTTTTGTTTTTGTATTTTTAACAAAATTTGTGGCAGACACTTTTTGAAGCATAATACTTCTAAAACAAATTAATTTTAGCCATTGAGAGTAAAAATAAGCATATTTATATGAACCATGTGAAAAAACTCAATTTGCATTGACTTTGTACACAAAATCACATTTTTGAGCCATTTTCGGCCTCACGTGCGTGTACAATAAGTTATGTAACTTCAGAACCGTACCCCCGGGCGTCATAAATTTGGTGTCAAAATGTGCGGGAAACTCGAAAGAAAAAAGTCATAGAGCATTGCGTGTTGCAGAGTAATCGCACGAAATGTCGAGGGGGGGGCCTTTTAGCCCCCCCCCCCCCCCCCCCTCCCAGTCTTTTTAGGGTTAAAGGGATTGTATAGTTTTGGTTGAGACTTAACTTCAGGTTTTTAACATTTTTTGGTGAGACAATTTGAAACCTCTTTATGAAATACATGTATGATTCCAAGAGAGCATGTAACTCCATGAGGAATTCAACATTTATTTGATAAAAATTTGTTTTGAAAGGGCTGAGATGTCCAAAACTGAGCAATGCGAATAAAATGTGAGACCCAGATTCATTTCCATCACTTTGTGTTACTTTGTTTTTGGCTGTTTTAACCATTCCAAACTTAATTTTCATCAAACAAACTTTGAATTCCTCTTACAATGGTATGCTCTGTGTTTTCTTGTATATCGCATAAATTTTAAAGCCCAATTTTCATCTCCACCAATACTGTACTATCCCTTTAATCATGATGATGCATAATGTGTTGAATGCTAATCAAAGTACCCTGGACTCCATCCATCTCCACAGAGAGTGAGCTCTTCAACCGGTCCCGGAGCCACCCTGGCCAACGCCCTGTGGCATTCCTACACCACCACGGATCAGACGGAGCTCCTCTGGCACGACCCCCTGATGCAGGGATGGCAGCATGAAACGGCGTATCTATGGCGACTGACCTTCCGCCCCTCCCTAGGCCTCTTCAGGTGGGTCAGGCAGATGATGAAGGATGCCAACCCCCTGAAGAATTTTCTCAATGCCTTGTAGAGAATTCTCCATGAGGCTTCTTGAAAACTCCCACATCACTTCATGTTTAGATGCAAGAATTTCAAAATTTCCCTGGTTCAGGATCTTTTGCCCATTGAGTTGCATGTTATACCTGATAACTCTTAAGAATACCTCAGATTTGGATACAAATGTAGGATAATTAATGCTGGCAACCCTCTAACTCCCCTTTGCTTCTGATCAATATGGATATCAGCACTCGCTGATTCCACTCTAACTCTTGGTTAAAGTGCTAAGTTGCGCGCAATTTTATATTGCTTTCTTTGTCAATTTGAATGTGAAGCATGACTCTGTTGCTTAATTCTATCCAGAGTTGTCATCAAGTCTGCCGACGTCACTCTGACCGACACCGGTGACCTCTATGACTCAACCTTCCTCGGAGGTCGTCTGGGTGTCTTCGTCTACGATCAGCCAGATGTTGTCTTTTCGCACATGAGATATGACTGTGCTGATAGGTAAAGATCAGATAAAGTCCACTGCCTAGGAGCAATATGCTTGGTCACCTTCTGTATATTGTTCTTTTTTTTATCTTGCATTCATAGCAAGTTAGTAACAGTTTGTAAATAATTTTTGTACTTACCTTGGGGCTAATACTCCAAACAGATTTTTGGATTAGAATTAGCTTTTCTTTGATAGGTTTCTCACTTTCAGGAATATCTCCACAATTGTTTTAGCTAACAAGGGCTAAAGCTAGATATTTACTACAACTAACTTTTATTAGCATTTAATCCAGTGCTAATATAGAACCCCATCAATATATAGTTTTTCCCCCTTTTTTTACACTTCTTAAAGCACTGCAAGTATACATTGTTGCGGATTGTCCATCATTTTGTTGTAGGCTGCCTGGAAACAAGCACCTCTCTCTGGTTTTGGCATGAAAAGAATGTTAACCTGTTGCTTCCGAGATCCCTCAATTTCCCATTGCTTCAAAACTGGGGGCACCCAGTTTCTGTAGACAATGGGTTAAGCTCTTCCCCCTCCCCCTCCCAATCTTGGAGTTATTTTCAACCAGTTAGATGCATCTGACATACACTCATCTGCTCCTAATAGCTTCCCTTTTTAGTCAGTCCTCTGGGGTGTTTCATAAAGCTGTTCTTAAAGTTACGAAGGACTTAGGAAACAACTGATGATCAGTTCCTACGTGCTATACTTATCAGAATTTCAATAATTCAGCAACAAGAACTGATCACCAGTCGTTCGCAAGTCATTCATAACGTTTCGAACCGCGTTATAAAACACCCCCTCCCCCAGGTGCTAGTTTGTACTTCTCAATGCCCTTAAAATTTCAGACTCAACCAAGCGCTCCAGTTCGACGGGGTGGACGACTACGTGATCCTGCCGGGCATACAGACCCTGGACATCGACGAGAGCTTCACGCTGGAGGCGTGGTGTTACCTGGAGGCCGGTTTCCCTTCCTCCACTCTGCCCCTCTTTGGGGCCCAGGATGACAGCATCTACATGGTGATAGAGGACGGGTAAGAATCTCTGGTATAGGGCGGAGCTGGTAGGGGGTGTAAAATACCAACGTAATGATACCATAGCTTTTTGTTATGGCGAGCAATGGTTAGCAACAAATGTATTCACAGACCGGGCCACGTGAGGTTGTTTGAAAGCAAAAGAAAGAATCGTTAAAAATATATGGAATGTTTCTAGATATTCGTTTCACTTCAAAAGTGATGTTGAGGGTATCATAAATCAACACAAATCAACATGCATTTGGATTCCAGGGCCCCTTTAATGGTACTCTATGTCCTTAGTCAGAGGCCCTCGCCTTAGTGGGGAGGGTTGTGGGTAAAACGTTCTAAAATCAAGCATTCAAATTGTAGTACTAATTATTTTGAGATCTTTAAGGGTAGTCGTTATTCATGAACTTGGATACATCCTAGCAGGCAGCACTTCTAGTGAATAATTCAATTTGTTACTTTTGAGATATTAATTAGCTTGATTCTTCCATCACCGACCGGTGCAAACTCGTCAATATGGACATAAGTGCTTTGAACAGAGTTCTGTTGCTTTTTTTTTTTCACTATCAAATATTTTGATGGCAGATTTTGGTCATTCAGCAGCATAAGTTTAAAGAAATTCAGACAGGTCACCAGGGCATCTCCTCTTAGGCATGCCTCTCACTGGGATCTTAACTCCACCTCATTTCATTTCCCTCTGTTTAATTCACTTCCGTTATCACAATGAGAGAGACTCTGATAAAAACTAGTTGGTACTTACAATCTATGTTTGACTCCTGACATTGAATCCTTCATACATTACCAATGAAACTTCCTGCATGTGTTGTATGAAAGTGTATATACCTGTATCTCCCCTTTCTACCATCATCACCATTGCTTCCTATTATGTGGAAGACCAGTATATGCTCTATATCCTTATATATTTCCCCTCCTCTCTCTCTCTTTCTCTTTCTCTTCATTTGTCTATTTATCTCTCCATTTCTCTATCTATCTACCTATCTATCTATCTATCTATCTATCTATATATATATGTATATATGTATCTCTTTATCGATATATCTCTCTATATTTATCTGTCTATATGTTTCTCTATATATTTATTTATATGCCTATCTACCTATCTGCATAATGCATCAAATGTGTTTATCTCTCTATCTTTCTCTATCTATCCAACTATCTTTCTCGTTTTCTATTCAATATCTATCTCACTTATAGATATATCTATGGAAAGTATGGCAGCTACATGGTGAATGCCTCTCTGGCTGCACTTGTTGGTGAGACCTGGACTCATGTAGCATTGAGGATGGATGTACAAGGTATGTTACTTGATTTGATGTGATTTGTCGGAAAAGATGAGAAAGAACATTTCTGGGGGGTTTTTTAAGGGTTTATGGCTTTTGGGATTGGAGGAGGAAGAAATGAAAAGGACAAGAAAGAGGAGGAGGTTACAGTCTTTACACCTGTTCCTCACGAGAATCTACCCATCCAGTGCACCCCAAATATAATAAACATAGTTGTTACAAAATTGTTATTGCAACAAAGTAAAAATTCAGGTCCCTAAATGACCTGGAAGAAAATTGTGTATACAAAAGAAAACCACCTGTCCAAAGGACTTCATTCTAAAGTATTTAGTTTACTGTACTTGCCTTTCAGGTCTGATAGCTATCTATCATCTTTTATATACATCGTTTCCTGTTTGAAAATCCAGTGTTGCAAATCTTGCTATCAATTTTGAATGGCCTATTTTCTTCCTAATTTCTGTGAGTGTAATCATTGCTACATATTGCAAGATTTGTAGAATCCGTGCTTTAATGACTATTATTTATGTAACCCACATCCGTATTGTGTTTGTTTGTTTTGTGTTTGTATATCATAGATTGTATGCTCTCAGTGTTTGTGAATGGCACCTTGGAAGCCACAGTGAGCAATGTTCCCGGTCTGACATGGGTGAGTAGAATTTGATCTTTATGCAGTCTTTTCTGTGAAATTCACAACTTGTTTTTATTCACACCTACATGACTGATCCACCCCCACATTAAATGAGTGCAGGAGGCTCCATGATCATCTGTGAATTATGATTACATTGCTTTTACGTAATTACCTCTGGTTAAAAAGTATATTCACCCTTGATAGCTAAGAACCTTGTATGCATTGTTCTCAACTGGTGCAGTTATTTTGAAATAATATTTGACAATTTTTGGTATAGAAAGTAAAAATAGATTTCCTTCTTGTTGAACTGAAATACATTGCTGCACCTGACTGGGCCTGAGATGGATAAAATACAGAATTCTGATGAGCAAATGTGGCAAATTGACTCGATGAGGACGGATTGCTTTTTGCTACAACAGGCATTTCCCATAGACCGCTGCCCGACTATACTCGGGACTCGTCCTGAGCGGGTTAAGCATAGCAAGTAAAGGATTAATCATTATTGTCCTAGTGACATAAAAGAGACCAAAGACTTTTTACACCCTTATCTTCCCCTCAGAGTTCTGATGTAGCCATGTATCTTGGAAGTGACAACAGCAGTAATTTCTTCCAGGGGACCATGGATGAGGTATGATGTAGTGGATTTCTCCTTCTCTTCATCTTTTTCTCTCATAGGGAACCGTAAAATATTCTTTAACTCTTTATGTGCCACGTTCACATGCCCGTGTAAGTCGACGGCGTGCCAACTACGCCTATTCTGCTCAAACGCACAAACCTGCCCAAACCGATCAATAAATTGCCAAATGCCAAGGTACAGTGAAAGCGTTTCTCGCGATTCTGTTCGTCTGACATATAGCTTGAATTTTATGTGGTGATTGACTAGCAAGCAGTGTTCCGTACTAAATTATGTGTGCAAATTCTAAGTTCCTGTCACTATTTTGTGTGCAAAATCATGCCTTTTTACAATAATTTAGTTCCTGGTCATTTGAGAGAAAAGCAATAACAGATTCGTCAAACAATTTACATCAAAGCAAAGCATGTCATATTCTCAACAACTTTGCTCACTACAGGTCCAGCTAAAGAGAAATCTATAAAGGTTACATAGATTTGAAAAAAACAGAATGTTTTCTCAAAGCATGACTAATGTCTCAGAATAATGTGGCACATGGGGTTTATACCATGGCACATAAAGAGTTAACCATTGAGGACAAGCTAATTTTGCTCAAACAAATGTTTCCCATAGACTCCTGCCCAAGTGTATTCAGGACTAGTCATCAAGGGGTTAAATTTTATTTCGTTACCATTTCATTGATTGTGTGATTGCTGTGGATGTTCAGGAGAGACTTCAGTATATTTTCACTCTTCCAGAATCTGTCAATACAGAATCAGTGCTGCAGTTACTATTTTCTTTGTGTATCATCTTTGTAGTTTTTCTATGTAATTCAATGTTCCAGTGAATGTCCTTGCATAATGTACATGTACAGTATGTACGTGTATTATAGATCTAGCGTACATTGGACTCCCATTAGAACAAAATCCTTGGGACCAGCAGTTTTCTTGAAGTCATATGGAAATCTTGTTATAACCAAACAAATATGCAATAAAAAAAGCATGGAGAGGAATAATGTTGCGGCCTGAATGGTTGTTTTGTTATAACCGGAGTTTCGTTATAACCGTGTTCGTTATAACGGGAATGCATTGTATAGGCCTATGGATAGTCCCATTAAAGAGCTTTACTCCTTACAGTTTCTGCTTTGGATGTGGTGAGAATTTCTTTTCACAGTTTTCTTCTTCTTATTTTTTTTTTTGATATTTTTTCAAAGTGTTGTTAATGTTTCAGCATTGTGAGAAACGTTTCTTTCACATTTTTTACTTTTGCTTTCTAGGTGAGGATATGGGGCTTAGCCTTGCTGGACGATGAGATCGAAGAACACATGCAGCTGCCTGGACTTGAGTGGCAGAAACATAAAATGCTGCTAGACGGTCACTACACGATGGACAGCGAGACAGATGGTAAGTGTTCAGCAGATGCTGAAACAAGACTGTATAAATTCCACGCATATTTTCGCTAATAATTTCATTTCTGTTACATTTTGCCTTATGAAATTGATCACTTCACTAAACTGCCAAGAATACTACCACCCTCTTCATCAATTTGATTTCTTGTTCATTTTACTTAGTGAAATAGATTGTTAGATTTCTACTGCAAATGAATAATCTTATATCTACCTACAGATACAGATCAACTTGTTAAGGACCAACATTAACCATGCAATCCTTTTTTTTTTTCCCAGAAGCAAATTCAATGTCACCTCTGTATCAGATTTGATGAAAAATTGTGTTGCTTGCAAAGCATAAACCAAGAAACAAACAGAAAGCAGATAATTTTCCAAACTTTAGTGTGGTCTCTCGATGCTGTACACATCTCATGAATACAGGGATTGTGTGAGAATACATTTTATGTATTATGTTTTTGTTGTCTCAAGTTAAGTTAGAATGCTATAAAACGAGACTTCTCTTCTGGTAGAAATCACAAATTCATGACATGTCTTTGCAGGATCGACGATGTTGGTGGACAGTTCTCTGTACGACAACCATGGTCTCATTGAGGGCGGGGCGTCCTTCGTTCAGAGCACGCTGGATGCGGGCCGATTTCAAGTCACTTACCCCGACTCGAGGCGAAGGAGGAGGAGGAGGCGGAGTGTGGACCCCCATGGAGAGCTGTGATACTTTTCATACTCAACAGACTATTTCATTATCACATCTTCCATCTATACAAAGAATACTACGCTGCAAACTATAGAGACTGGAGTCGTGTTGCCTTTTCACGAGGCTTTGA
The DNA here is from genome assembly GCA_033980235.1 of Diadema setosum. NCBI lineage: Eukaryota > Metazoa > Echinodermata > Echinoidea > Diadematoida > Diadematidae > Diadema > Diadema setosum. Next base: position 33,531,940 of record CM067065.1, read on the forward strand.
TAGCAATTTATGCAGAAATGACCGGAACAATCATAGACTCTTGGCTGCTTTTATGACAAGATTACAAGGCTGATAAAAGTGACTGTAACCCAGACTATCAGCCAAAGTGCCTCATTATGGTATTATTGTACCTCATCTGTTGGTAACTCTGACAGTTATTCCTTAAACCAGTTATTCCCTTATACTGTAACTTGAGAGTCAGCACTGGAGATGCACTTCATTCACTGATCCCACAGTCCTTCTTCTGGTCAAAGTTTTGTTTCACTGAGTATTTCTCTTCTTTCTGTTTTTTACGAAGGCTTTCACCTTGGCTTTCATAGTTTGTTTGTTTGTTGTTTTTTTTTTGTTTTTTTTTTTTGGGGGGGGTCACAAAGTTGGACAGTGAGAGAGTTCAGTATCATTACCCATGTTCTATTGAGTGTGGTATACATCTACTTGCGCCATGCTCTTTGCAAGTAAAGGACAAGTATTATAAAGATCTCTGTTATGTGTGTACAAGTGAGCTTCAAAAAGCTCTTTGGACCTCCATCTTATGTCCAGTATGGGGGACAGAAGAACAGAGGGATTTGACCTAGTTTGTCTTGGACAGAGTATTTTCTGTCCAGATTACAATAGCTGGACCCATTGGCCATTTGAACCCCAAGCCTTCTGATTGTCAGGCAGACACACTACCACTGAGCCACTGCATACCTTTTTTTGCTGTTGATTATCAACCAGGCAGACAAAGTAAGAAATAATTATGCAACTCCTGTCCAGTTGAGATTTTTTTTTTCCGTCCTGTAAAGTTTATCCTGTACATTAAATTGCCTACTTTGAATGTGACCGAGTGTATAGTTAGAAGTGTGCTACATGTGTGTTTTTGTATTGTAAAGAATACCTGGGTGAAAGAATATATTTTGTGTTATATTGTACAGTCTATATCACCTTGCTACGTCTGTTGTATGCCACTTTTAGATTCAGTCTTGAGGATTGTAAGCAATGTTGAAATTACTGAAGATGAGTTTGTAGTTGAAGTTTTTTTGAAGGATTAATTGGACTATGTGCTGTCATTGTTAAAACATAAATTCAAAGACATGATGTGCATTGATTTCATTAAAAAAAAAAAATCTTTATATCTGTATGTGAATTTTAATGACTGGTGCAATCAAGGTTTTCTGATGACAAATTAAAATTCGTAGCTGCACTGCTGTTGCGTAGAATGTTGATGGTCAAACTGTTCATGCTGTTCTGTCTTTTTGTGTTCTCAATTTGGTACTTTCATACTATATCTCAAGATGAGCAGCATACAAACAGATGTGCCCCATTTCATGTAAATTTTATGTAAATGTAAAACACACTACATACTAACCAGTTGAGGACAAGTCCCGAGTATACTCGGACAGGTGTCTATGGGAAATGCGTGTTGGAGCAAAATCAAACCGTGCTCAGCGGGTTAATGCTGGGGCGACAAAACTTCATATCTAACAAAATGTCAATTATTTAGGAGAGCAAAAACACATGGCAGCCAAAGCACTCCAACGAAATGGGAAAGTCTTTCTTTTTATGTGCCATTGTGGCTTCATATTTGGGTGAAAAACGGCTAGGATTTGGACAGGACATCTCTTAACTGATTACCTGGCAGTTACTGTAATCCCCAAAATAAGAGATTTTCACCAAAAATGATGAATCATGAATAGATACTTTTTTTTTAATATACTGGTGCTAAGATGTGAAAACTTCAGAAGTCCCTACTTGATGATTTAGTATCACCTATTTGAGATATGTGTAAACAGAAGTATGCCTATTTCTTTAGTTCTGTGGAACCTATATCTGATTTTGGATATGTGCATGTCAGCACTTCAGCAACAGAGGGCAGTATTCAATTTAAAAATGTGAGGGTACCATTTGGCTTTGTGGTTATGTGTAGTAGCTGCTGTTGATGTGTCTGTTTTTCTTTCTTTCTTTCTTTCTTTCTTTCTTTCTAATATAGCACTGTTTATCTGAATCTTGATCAACACAGTTGTGAACTTACATCTTGCATCTATCATGCACTATGAATCTATTATTGTCAGTGAAAAAAAGCACACCTATATTTTATGTATTTAATGTATGTTGTGGGTAAATTCTTGATGATGAATTAGAAGACTTTTATTTCATGCAGTGATAGTGATCCCCTTGAAGTAATACATTCCAACCACTGCTATTCAGTTTATGTGCAAAAATGCTCTGGTAGGTATTGAGTATGAGACTATGTGCCATACTATAAAAAAAAAAGGAAAAAAAAAGAAATAAAAATTGAAAGCTATAGACTCCACAAGTGTCTTTCATTTCATCCAAATGCTTTCTAAAGCAAATTGTATATCTTGTACTTTGTTGTCTTGAAGTATGATATGAAATATTGGTTTGATAATACATTGTGTAATTAATGATGGCGATGGCAGGCTTCATGTCTTTGGAAATGTTAAGACGGTTCTGGGACAATTACCCCAGTCACTTCCCTTGAATCTAGTCCCAAACTCAAACTCTCACCCTGGTCATGTTCTTTACTGTAACCCTATCACTAACCAGTATTTGATTGTCCTTGGGTGGATGGATGGGTGATGAAGGTGTCCTGCTACGGATTAGAGAACTTTCCTGCGGCAGCTGTGGAGTCTTAAACCTAAAGGGGCTGGGGAGGGGGGCAGAATCCGCCCCACCCCCCCCCCCTCGACGTTTCGCGCTATAATTCTGTAATGCGAGAAGACCTCGTCGCGAGGCTTCTTGACTTTCTTTGTTCAAGTCTCGCGCAACTTTTGAGACCAAATTTGCAACGTTCGCGCATATGTTTATAAGCACAACGGGCACAATTTTGTGATCTTGTGTACATTTCCTATGGAAAACAGTGCTCCGTCATGAAAGTCATAAAAACCTAACTATTTTTACAATTGATCACTTTCATTGATTGATTTTATACTAATTATGGTAGAAAAGTGGTCAGTGACAATTTCCGATAAAAAAACATAGAATAAACAAAAGTTGAAACATCGAAAACATCGAAATACATAAGAAATTCTGAAAACAATGAAATACATAAGAACTGAAATGACTTTTGGAAGTTTTTGTGATGTACAATTGTTGAATATGCCAAGACAGATTTACAGACAAAAAAAATCTTGTAGATTATGACGTGGGTGTCACGCATGCCAAATTTCGTCACGATAGCACCTCTGATGGCTGAGATCTCGGGGGAGGGGGCAGAATCCGCCCTGGCCTCCGGTCTCAAGTTAGCGTAGCCAAAAAAGCTTGGTCTAATTATTCTGAACTCATTCCTGCATGTGTCTTAGTATAGTTTCGGTCAACACATCAAAAATAGGAAAGAAATTAGAAAAGAAGAAGAAAAAAAAAAACACCGTATGAATATGCTGCTGAATTTTGTAGTGTAGGACGTAAGGAAGCGCATAATAGTGTGACTCGATTCGTACAAGACTATGCAATAAGATATGCACTTATTCCACCTGTTCCAGCACACAACACATGAAGCTTCTTTAAAACTAGAGGCTTGTTTCTACAATACTTTAATAAATTATGTACATCTGGCCTTTTGACAAGGTCGACTCTCCTTGGCCGAGGCTTGGGAAAGGGGGCTAACTACAAGGCAACGAGTAAGCATGCAACCGAGTGACACAGCCGCTCCCTCTAGTGTTCGCTCATGTCCAGGGCCCCATTTCATAAAAGATGTTAGGATGGCAACTCTTGCTGGAATGACAACTTCCAATAGCAACAGCCAATCAGGAAGCTGGATTCTTGTCATTACCATGACAATTGCTATTCCAGGAAGAGTTGAAGAGTTTGTTTACAAAAACCGATAAGTCCATTTTTGAAGATTTTGAAGTACGGTCTCTGTCATAAAGTACAAAATAATACCTTTTAAATGATATATTGGTCACTACATATAAAGGTACATTTTTGAAGTTATGATCAAAAGAAGCAAAAATTTTCTTATTATTCTCTTTATTTTTCTTGACCTTTAATCGCAAATACATGTATCTCCATTTATGGACTTATCGGTTTTTGCAAACAAACTCTTCAGTTGCTATCACATAAACTTTTTATGAAATGGGGCCCAGCGATATACTCAATCATGCCAGTAGCTTGTTTGTCTCATTCCTCAGACACAATGCCTTCTCAAAAGGTGAGAGTACACATCGCTTTATTGCTTCTATGGAAATAAAAACAAGTTTGGACATCTTTGCTTTGTACAATATTCAGTGACCGTCCATAATGAGTTGATAATACAGCTGTAGATTGCCTTCTTTTGTATTCGATTTGCCCAATGTGTATGTACAGCCATAGATATAAAAATGATAATTATGTTGAATGAGAAACTATGGAGTATTTACTAGGTAATCATGATATTAGATATAAATCTTATGTGTATATATTTGTAATTATTTTTTATTGAAAATAAAAGTATCTATGGAGCGTACTTTACTTACATGACTTCAGATACATGTATTCCTGTATTATGGTGTATACTGATCTCGATTATGGTGTATACTGATCTGGATCCAGGAGTGGTATACCTGGTGTTATTTTGCTAACCTCAGCGGTAAATGGAAAGTGGCTCGTGAGTGAACTTAAAAGAGAGACAAATTCAGCTGAGAAAGCAGTTGGAAGAGAGGGAGAGAGAGAACGGAGGGAGGGGGCTGAAACAAGACTAGCATGTTTTCCATTTTGTTGTTTTTGTGTGTGTGTGTGTGTTTGTGCAAGCACACATTTATGCACATTGCATAAAATGGATCTCATTAATCAGTTTTATTACGGACAAAATTTAATATGTATGTTTGATATTTCATTCCTTTGTCTTGAACAAAAAATTAGGATTGTCTGATAATAAGAACTATAAGAAACCCAAGATGTAATAAAACTTATTCAAAAAAAAAAAGAGAAAGAAACTAAATAAGTTAGTGAAAAGAACACTTAAGTGTATGGCATTATTATTCATCACCTCGACTTATGTCGTGTGAAGTTGCAGCGTAAGTATACATAGAGACTTCCCGTTTCAAACTATATAGACTCCCATTTCCTGTGCCAAAATAAAGAAAACCTTGCCGCCACATACAGTAGTCCTATCAAATATCAGCGATGATATCTCGAGAAGAAAGAAGATAATAAACGGGTGAAATGTCAAAGATGAAGCCGAAGAGCCTTCTCCGGAATATCTCGGAATAATAAAAGGCTTGCCTTCTCATAAACAACGCCGGAGATTTGAACAAAGGAGAAGAAGAAGACATTCTTCATACATTTGACCTTGACCGGGCGGCGAAGTTTTGCGTGTGATGCGGGATAATGCCTATGGGAATTTGCAATTTTTGTCTACTCGAATTCCGATGAGTACAGTAGCGCGATGAGTAAAATGACAGGAAGCAGGCAGAATTGTCTTACAAGTAACATAATTTATATTAAAGTTGAAACCACGAGAGTCACTACACATTGCCAGGCATCTCCAAGAACCATAATTCTTTAAATCATTTTGCAAAACCTGTTGAGGACCAGTTGGTGAGTATTCTTGACTATTCTTTTAATATCTTGTTATTTTTCTTTATTAATTTTCAGCAAAAGCACTGTAATATCATTAAAAAGTTTTGCCTAGGATAGTTTGAAGCCTCCAGATATATAATCAGTTGTACAGGCAGAACCCATTAGGTTCTTTCTCTAGGGCAATATACAGTACATGTAATTTAAAGGGACTGTACAGTATAATGGTTGAGGATTCAGCTTGTAATGTTTTGCGAGATTTATATTATTTACAAACAACTCTATGAAATATTAAAGAGCATACAATTCTTAGGGTAATAAAACGCTTCACTGATGAAATTCAGTTCTGAAATGACTGAGTTATCTGCAAAGAGATCCTAAGATCCGTGACCTGTCAATTTTATAAGGATTGCTTTTTGTTTTCTTATATCTCAGCCATCTCAAGGCCGATTTCCATCAAATAAGCATTGGAACCTTAAGTTCTTGAAATTACATGCTCTTTCATTGCCTTAGTTTAGCCTTGACAATGTCATGCGAAATGCAGTCATAGATGCTGATTTTGCAACGGTGTGTGTGTGTGTTTTGTGTGTGCGTGAGTTTCTTTCCTTTGCTTTGCTTTTTTAGATACATTCTTTACCACTTTAAACAAATGTATTTATACACCCTAAATAGAGCAAAGCCATAGCTCCTTATTTAAGGGCTGCAAAATATGAATGATCAACCTCAACATTATATTAAAACAAAATCCATGACAAAATTCTTAGAAAAGAAAGCATTTATATGTATACATTCCACAACCATTGACAAAGGAATGGTGACGGCTAAAAGTACGTGATGGAGGTCGTTGCCAGAGGCTATGCAACTTTGCGCAAAGTTGGCTTGATATTCTCGTAGGGATGGGATTTTTAGTAGAGAAAATCTTAAACCCTCTGAGGACGGTTTGAGTTTGCTACAGCACGTATTTCCCATAGACGCTTGCCCGAGTATACTCGGGACTCGTCCTCAACGGGTTAAGAATTAAATCGCCAATTACTGTCTGTTGGTAGTCCGCCCCGACGTTTTCTGCTTCCTCAATTAATTTATCCTCTGTGCATGTTCTGCTCCATTCAAAATGTTTGTTTGCGTTTGTTTGGTTGTTGTTGTTGTTTTTTCTGGTTTGTTCCTCCGTTCTTGAAACTACTATTGCATTTATTACCTTTGCAATATTGCTCATCGAATGTATCGACCTATCTTTTGAACAATGGTATGACTATTCTAAAACTTGTTCTCATAACTTTTTTTTTCTTCTGTATACGTTATATTTTCTTTTATCGCAGAGCTGTAGATACCGAACATGGGATCATGTCAAATCTTCCTTTGTGCGCTTCTGGTTCTGTACTACATAGACAGGTTAGATTCCAGTATATCCGTGGTATAGTATGTCAAAGAGTTTAATCCGCCTCAGCTCGTCCCTATAATCTACTATTAAGAAGTTTTAATCATCTCCCCTGGCTGTTCTCCATCCTTCCCACGCTCACCCCTCTAGCCCTCCCCCCCCCACGCTTCCCCCCCCCCCCCCCACCTCCTCTTTCGCGGCTCTCTCCCTCCCCCTCTCCACCATTGCTCCTTCCCTCTCAATCTCTCTCTCTCTCTATATATATATAATATATTATATTAAAGTGAGGATGGATTAAATTTTGTTGCATCTAAACCGCAGAGATTTTCTCTCCTAATCCAAGGTATTGATCCATGGTGTTAAAGGATTCCCCAACGTTTACCTCGTGCAATGTTCAATGCTTGTATGAGTTTTCGTCCGGGCCAGACCATTGGACTGGTCTGTCTTTAAATAGCGACTAAACCAATTGTAATTATTTATCCCACTTGCCACAAGCACGTCCTGCTTTTCACAATGTAAGTATCTTCTTTGCTGTTAGCTAAATGGAATCTACACTTTAAATACCTCCTAATTTCCGCAGGTATTATCAGACTTTTTTTTATGAACAGCATAAAAAAAACTAAAGATCAACATTTGCAGATCAATTGCACACAAAAAAAAAAATCTATTCAAACAGGCAAAATAATTATCGATCTGAACATTTTTAAGGTCTTATACACGATCAGAAAAGATGATTGATACAGACAACAGCACAGTGTTGATTGGCCTATAACACTTTCTAAAATGTGAGAGTTTGGGAGGGAGGAAGAAATTAGGAGATAGATATCAAGATAGACAAGTATATAAATGATTCAGAATGAAAAAAAAAAAGAGACGAGTATAGTTTAAAGATACTGTATAAGACAATAAGACTAAATCATCAATATTTTAGAAAGAGAGAGGGAGTAAATGGAGAGAAGGGGAGAGAGAGAAGGGGGGAGAGGCAGACAAAATCTCCCTGTAGTAACACAGTTACTCCTCTTTGAAAATGCAAAATCATTGTAGCATGAGACAGGATCCAGAGGAAACAATACTTAAAACCACTTGTAACTTCGCATTCGTGTCCGTTGTTCTGAAGACAACTGCTCACAAGGACGAAAAGAAATTTGACATGTAAATATTGAATATGGTCTTTCATTGTAGTTCTTATTAACCAATTTGTTTGGTTAAAAGAGTGCTAAAAGGGAAGTTTTATCATTCCACTGTATTGCACTCTTCACATGATTATTCAATACAGTGTATTAGATTTTATGAGCTCGTTGGAAGATGAAACTTAGATGAATAATTGCAAAAGTTATGTTTACATAGGATTATCACGTTGCCCTTGTTTTTGCCTTGTTTCATGCTTTTTCCAACTTCTCAGCACGTCTCAGCTGCATGTACACAATTATTGTTGGCGTATCTATGTGAAGACAGTTACTACACTTTGCTTGTAAATTATTATGATATGGAATTAGATTATACTTATTTCTTTTGTACTCTTATTTCAATTCAGATGAAGCCCTAATCACAAGATTTTCTATAATTCTCTATTTGCGAATGAGCAAATCACCTTTCTTCTTTATTATAATAGCTGCTTCTCTGGGTAAAGCTATGACTTGTCATGTTGATTTCAGTGCATAATTATATGTTTTAATCATTTTTTGTTACCATGTACGGTACAAATGAACCCCTTTCATTTTTATTATGCTATCCTTTTGTGACGAAAAGGGAGCTAAATTTTTTAGCATTCAAGTTTCTATGCAATCCAATAAAAGACAAAAAGGGTATAATCATTTTGAAAAAGAAAATGAATATATTCAGAGATCGAGATGGTTTTCTTGGCAACCTAATAATATAGTACACCTCATTAGCAAAATATTCAAAAGGTCGTGATAATGACGGAGTGAGTCACCATGGCCAAATAAAGGTTTAGTTCTAGCTGTTTGTTTTGTTTTGCTTTGGGTTTTTTTTCCCCGGTTTCTGTAACAGATGTACTCCTCTAAGCTGCCCCTGCGTGTTTTTGCCGCCAGCCAAACGATGTCTCACCGATGAGGGCGCCTGCAAGAATGGATCCCACCTCGTCTATGACTCGTGTGGGTGTTGTAAACGGTGCTCAAAGGTCAGTGGAGGCCACTGGGCAAACGCCTTGACTTTCGGTCATTTTGTATATGGCTCACCCCCTGTAAACATAATGGAATGTCCCTGACCACTTCACAAACTCGTACCAATTAAAAATCACAAAATGCACTTTTGCAAAAAAAAAAAAAAAAAAAAAAATGAAAAGCTGCAGATATACAAGGTATGAATCTCTACAGATTGCATTTTGAATGGAAGATGGAAGCTTTTCTCATGGAATTTGAAAGGACTATATATTTTGATTGGGTGCATGTACAGAAAATATGTGATTTTTTTTTTTAGTAAAAAGAACTAGTAGTTTGGCTTTGCGAACATTTGGAGAGGGTTTGAGCTGAAGAACCTATAAGAAATTTGATGGATGAAAGGGTATTTCTCACTTTTTTAGGCCAGTGAAGATGAAACACCTCATTTCTCCCAGCCATTTACGGATTTTTTAATTTTTTTATTTTGGCAAAGGTCTCTGTGGGAAAATATTTACCCGTGTGAGCCCTATAAAAGATGTTTTCGAGGAAAAATGCTAGAAAACGTGACTAGATGTCACAATACAATTTCATAATACCATGGTATTTCCCATGTCCGTCGTCTTCATTCACACAAATCAGATTCATAGACATTATTCACCATTCACGGAAAATTATTATTACTGACCGTGTCCATAATGATATTATGATACTCTGAAATCCATCAATGAGCATGTAGAGTTTGGGTAATAATCTCTGAGTTTTCCATGGCCAGCGGGTAAAGATTTTTTTTTTCTTTTTATCACCAAATGTTCACCTGAAGTAGCCAAGAAAGATTTGCACTTAACCGTGTTGCAGTTGTTTTATACAATGTTTTAGTCCTTTAAAATTCATCTCATATGTAGTAAAATGATTCGTTCTTGTACTTACACTTTTGTACCGTGATATACCTACTCACATCAATGTTTGGTGCAATTTTCTTTTGGTTGTATATGTTTTATTCAGATGTTGTTTGGTTACGAGTTTCACAACATAAAATTATGTTCATTTGAAATAGTGCGTGTGTATTTCCCTTTGAGTTAATACTTTTGTTTGGTTGATTCTTTTCAGGTTGAAGGCGAAACTTGCGGGGGTCCTTGGTTTGTTATTGGAAGATGCTCCACAGGACTGGTCTGTGTCGATCCAATCAGCAACGCATCCGTATTGGATAGACGAAGACCGAACATTGCCATTGGCCGGTGCGTCGATACTGCTCCTCCGATAACCCCGCCCATGACAACCAGCATCGTGCCCAGTACTATGACCACGCCCCCATTTGCTACCACTCTCTCGTCGGATCTCGATCTCTCTGTTAGTCACTCGGGATCGTTATCGACCAGTCAAGAGGATAATAGTGACGAGCACGGCTGGGAGAAACGGACAAAACGTGGAACGAAAATCAGAAGAGATAGAAAATCCAGAAAAGGAAAGCAGCAACTGAAGAAAGGAGTTAAAATTAACAAGAAAATGAAGAAGAAAAATATGTTTGTAATGACACCATGACGACCACTGAATTCACTATGAAGTTTCAATATCTTTTCTACTTTTTATTGTTCTTTGTTTAAATATATTTTCGTAATGTTAATTTTTTCCGTGATTATGTTATTTCTACTCTTATCAGGTCTACAAATTTATTATTGCTTCATCAGTCACTCTGTCTTACATACCTGCTTTTCGACCAGAGACAACGGAAATGGATCGGTTTTCAAGCAAAGCTAAATTGTCTGCTTCTTTCAATGTCTTTTCGTTAAAGGTATCGCAGAGGTTTGGTTTATACTTAACTTCAGGTTTTTATCATTTTTTTTTGTGAGATAGTGAGAAATCTTATGGAATATGAAAGACCATGCAATTTCAAGAGGGCTTCCTTGTTGATTTGATGAAAGTTGTTTCGAAATGGAATGGCCGAGATATTCAAACTAGAGCGATCCTAATAAAGTGTGGGACCCACCTTTTATTACGATCGCTTTGTTTTACTTAGTTTTTGGATGTTTCAGCTATTCCAACCCCGATTTTTATCAAATAAACTTTGGATTCCTCTTGAAATGGTATGCTCTGTACTATTTCATAAGTGTTTTCTTGGTATCTCGTAAAAAAGTTAAGCCCAATTTTCATCTCAACCAAGATATACTGTACCATCCATTTAAGATGTTGATGGAAAACCAAAACAAACAAAAAAGTTTGGATGAGGGCTTGCTTTAAAAGAAAACTGTACCGGTATTTTCAAATAGTTTCATAATTCTTATCAATATTAGTAAATACCTCTTCTTTGAAAGAAATGATTTAAAAACCTGCGATGAGCCTGTGATGAATTTATGAAAAATATGGGAATCAGCAAACCGTGGAACGATCCACAGAAATTTGCGTACGATAATGACCTGTCCATAATAATATAACTTTTTGAAATTTGTGCACATTAGGCTCATTGGAAGTAGCAAGTCGTTTCCAGACGTTGACAAAGAAGGCCTATATGAAAGCGATTGGTTGTTTGAACTATTCTTGGACTGTTTTCATAATTATGAGCCCTACTTCTGACTCTTTTTTGGAAGCGGTGAAATTTATAGTCAAACCTGACCATGTTTATAGCTACGACGTAATCATAAGGTTGACGAAAAAGTTGGCCGTTGTAGACAGATTTTCTACAATGCAGGTTCTTCGACCTAAATGACGCGGTGATTTACGTGTGAGATATAGTCTATTTCATAATCTTCTGATATCAGAATTTATTTTGTTTTTGTAAATAGAAAGCTATTGGCAATATTGTCAGGAATTATGATTACAGTCAGGTATATAAAATCGTGAGTGACACATTTTTTAATGTGAAAAGCAGCCCCATGTTCTTGTCATTATTACAAAGCTACGTGATGCTACTGTTCCTACTGGTACGTATGACTTATCTCAATTATATGATTATTATGTTACCTCCAAGATGTGGGAATTTTCTGTAAATTCCATGTATACATGGCATATTTTGTTACCGTTGAGTATCAGAGGCCGTTGCCAAGTCAAGCAAATTGCTTACTGATAACGGTCTCCCCCACATAGATCTGTATAATGAAGTCCATGTATTATTTCACACGATGATATAATTGTAATGTTAAATCTTCATGACTTATGAAAACTGTGTTTCATATTGTTGTACTTATTTTCCGTTATGTACAAGTGGAGAAAGAAAACTTACTGAAACTGACACTGAAACTGAATTGTCCCTTTAAGTCCTGTACCACCGGGGGATTCGCGCTATCATTATTCGTCACCAGACACTAAACTATCGGCATTATCAACGGCATCCAAAGACAATCAAGGCAGTCTGCAATTTTTTGCAGCGCTATGCGCTTTATGAGCAATTTTATCCCGGGCTGATTCTACGGACTTCACTCAGCATTGAATTGTCTCCATTTTAATCTCGTCAGGATCGTGTGTCACCCTCTTCATCTCCATCTCCCTCTCTCCCCCTCTCATTTTCTCTCTCTCTCTCTCTCTCTCCCTCTCTCTCTCTCTTCTGTTTAAATCTTCACTCATCAGTACCCTCCCTATTTGCCACAGTCTTTTTCTTTCCTTCTATTCTATGTCTCTCACATCTATTCCCCCTCTCTCTCTTTCTACATTTTGCTATCTCTTTCTTTCTCTCTCTCTCTCTCTCTCTTTCTCTCCTCTATTCATCTGTCTTTATGCATCTTTTCTGCTTCTTAGTCGGATAATAATCCGTATTTAGAAGAAACGGGAATAAACAGATACAGCAGATTACGTATTCAAACAATAGTAAATCAATTTCGAAATGCCATCACGAAAAAAGAAATTACATCATTGATATTATTTATTGTGACTTTGTCATCTTACAGAAAATTGTTCAAACGTCCTTAAATCATTTTCAGTTTCATTGTCATCTCTTAATAGTGTCCTGTCGTCATAACACTTGGCACTCAGTGTGACGTTTACAACGTGTTCTACACTATTTTTCTTGTAAATTAAAGGCTAATAAGTTATTTACCATTTGCAGATGAAACAAAAACCCACCTTTAGTGCATCAAACTAGTTCTATCAGTTCAATCAGTATAATCATTGTCAAGTATTGTTAAATATACAATTGTGAACAGTAGTTATAATAAAAATAATTCTTGACTAAACCGTCTACAGTTTTGGTTTTGCGAGGAAATTATACTGATATTTTCTTCAGGCTTTATTGTGAAATCTTTATATGTTGGGATGTTTTGTGACACAAAATACGATGACCGACACAAATGCATTATAATTATGTGATACCATGAACACTTTTTAAATCATTGCTCCCAAAGGGATACAGTGCTTTTAATGTAACTAACAGCTCATCCTTGTCCTTCATATAGGAGATTCTACTGTTATTTCAGTATTGCTGGATTCACGCTGCCAACCTTACAGTATTGCTTCCATTAAAAAGAAGTCTGAAAGAATATGCTGTAATTCGCTGCACATCTAACCAGCAGTGGTATATCGGGGGGGGGGGGGGGGAGGGCGGGGTTATATCTATTTTTATTTTATTAAAGCAAAGGAAATAAACATAAAAATGGGGGTTTGCTCCCCTACCCGATTTGTAAAGGCGTTCTGTCTTTACGGAATTTCTGGATCCGCACCTGAACCAACACAAAGGAATTATCAATGGTGATGATAAACAAGATGGCGGCTAAATTATCCACGGGATCACATTAAACGTAACAAATGACATGGAATGATCATTCTGTCGAAATTGTAGAAATATGTTTTTGTACTTCAAAAAGGAAAGCACACGACTATGAACATACGATTTACATTATGTTCACCTTATCACAAGTTAACGCTTTTCAACAAAAAAAAAAAAGAAAAAAAAAGACGTGATCGGGATTCGGAATCAAGTAAACCAAGCGAGGTCTTCCACATTTAGTTTAGAGTATGGCTGTTGTCTCTACGTCTTTAAAGTCTTACCACGCACACAAAATGTTATAACCATACGCAAATTGCCAAATGTGCGTGAGTATTCCCAGTGACATCTCATACCGTCCATTTACTCTACTCTTTATGTTAGTTCAATTTCTACTCGGGCCAAAATGCAAGAGTCAACCATAAGGAGGAAATAATTGATGTGAATCTTGGTAAACATAATACTTAGCACAGATGAATCAAGAACATCTGAGCGTCTGTCGTGTTAATAACAGAGAAAGACACGAGAATTTACCTTATCTCGTGAGTCTTGCTTGATAAACATCTAGAAGAGATGATAACGGTGAATAATTGACATGCTATATGAAATATCTCCTCGTTTGCGGCACTATTAGCAAAACATCATTTCTATTTTCTGACACACATATTATACTTTATACTCGTCTACTGCATGCGTCATTAAATTCCTTTTTTGTTTGTTTGTTTGTTTTTGACACTACTGTCCTAATCTATACACACGCAACGGACTCTGTGAATTCCCGGCAAAATCGAAAGAGATTTAAGAAACTTTGGAAGTAAACTCCATCCATTGTGACGTCATCTTGAGAGTTTTCAGGCCGCCATCCCGAGATTCATACAAACGCCGGTGCGAGAACTGGTCGGGTCCCGGGGGTTAAACGCGACGAAGAGCCCGCTCTTTGAGTCCATGCAGTGTAATCCGGTAGTACAAGTCCCCACAGCTCGCCAAGGTCCACCACACATTTCGCCTACACCCTGACGAAAGAAAGACATCAACGACAACAACAACAATAGACATAATCTATCATGTGACAGTTGTTCAACAAACATTGTATGATCATACATATAGCTTTGGACCTCCATTTCCACAGTGAGTGAAAATTTTAGGTAGGTACATTGTATGTCAATGCATCACAAAACAAAAACAAAAAAAAAACAAAAAAAAATCATATACATGTACACATTGATTTTGTATGAAGACTCAAAAAAGGTGAAACGAGTCACGATGTAGCCAATCTTCATTTTTTTCATATTTTCTGGAAGTGCAATTCTTCTCCTCCATTATCTTACAGTTTGGGATCATAAAGCGAACAGGGAATTGTGTTTTTAGCCGTTATTCCAGAATACTTTTTTTTTGTAGAATATTAATCAAAAGTAGTGTGATTAGGTGGGTCTGAGAGTTCCCTTTTCATTTGTTAAAAAAAAAAAAATCATTTACACACTCTTTACACTTCAACTCTAATAAATTTTGAAAGGATGATGTCAATGATTTTGATAGTAAGTATTTGAGAGGCATTGAATAGAATGTGTTTATAAAGCATAATCAAGTTCCGCGTTATTTGGTAATCTCTTACTTGTTAATGCTATGAAGATTTACATCCTGTTATATTAAATGGGTTAGTCAAATACCGGTTAGTGATTGGCTAAAAACAGTCACGTGATGGAGGCACATTCGTTTGTTCGCCCATGGGCGATCATTTTTTGTTATGTTCTCCAACGGGAAAACATTTTCACGTAACAAAGTTAATGACAGCAGGCCTATAGGACCGCGCGCGCAAAGTTAATTTGGCTCTGCGCGAACGAGCGACCAAATGCATTGTGCTAGTGGTTGACGTTGACGTATTTGACGTATTTGACTAACTCATAATATAACAGATTATGACATTTGTTGTCGGGAACATGTACCAAACGTTCCACCCTCAGGGTTTGAAATGCTATTTCGGTAGGCTATAAGTCCCTCGACTTCGTCTCGGGACTTATAACCTCCCTCAATAGCATTTCAAACCCTTCGGGTGGAACATTCGGTATGTTCCCTCCCCCGCCAGTCATCGTATAATGTGCTCTATTGTATACCATAACACAGCTCAGTATAAGATTAAACGCTTGAATGGACCCACTATACTGCAGAGCCCCCTTTTCTCAGTTCGCACTGTTACAGTGCTTTCTTTCCAATATTTAGACAGGTTAGGAGAGTCCATTTGAATTAAGTTATACATCATAATAAAGAAAAGGGTCTGCTCTTTCAGAATCCGCTCTAAACTAGAATCCATGTCTGGCAACTTATGTTGGTTTGTTAGGCAAGGTCACATAATAATAAAAGATGCAAAATGCATACTGTTGAAATGCTTATTCTCTTTTCCCTTTTTATGTAAATCATACCAGCAACACAGACACATTCCACTATAATATCAACCTATAATGTTCAGTCAATGGGAAGGTACATTCTACTGTTTTTGTTATGTCGTACATTAGTATCGAGTGACAAATGAGACCAGTGACAAAATCTTGGTTCGAGAGCGCGCCAGCAGATTTACTTATTTTGTTCTCGATGTTTTGCGCCTATCCTAGTAATCTGAAGAAAACAAATGAAAATTTACGAAACGTGTAAATTGTATACTTACTATATATATATATATATATATATCTATATATATATATATATATATATATATATATATATGTATATAATAGCATACATACATGTATGTATATATATATATATATATATATATATATATATATATATATATATATATATATATATATATATATGTATATATATATATAATATATTGGGGATGAATAAGGGTACGACAATATTTAGTCAACTCAAGTCAACATGCATTGACATGAACAGTAAATGCCATCCCAGCCATGTGTGATAACAATTTTGGGGGGAAAAAAAAAGATAAGCACAAAAAAAAAAAAAGAAATAATACAACGGTATTGGGGGTGTTACGTCACAAAACAAACAAAAAGTCGCCAGATATCAATTTTTAGTTGAGGACAGATTCTTAAAGAGTAGACTGTAAGCATTAAAATGATGTGTAACTCAGACCAAATGGACTCCTCTAACCTATCTAAATACTAGAAAGAAAGTGTGAACTGAGAAAAGAGGCTCTGAAGTACAGGGTCTGTTCAAGCGCTTAATCTTTACCGAGCCGTGCTATAGCTGTGCGATGAAAGGGACAAAACACAGGATGTAAACCATCGGAGCAACAACAATGAAGGGATTATCAGATTATCATGATTAATGCCAACTTTCAAAGCAGTAGAGTTATCTTTTCAAAAGTTATTAGACTTGAAAGTGAAGAGTGTGTAAAGGATGTCAAGAAATGAAAAGGGGATACCTGATCATTCTATTCTTCCCCCCCAACAAAAAAAAAAGAAATAGGTTGTAGAAAAAAGGCTGAAAACACACTTTCCCATTCATGTTATGATCCAAACTAAAGAATAATGTAGAAGAAAGATAACTCTTTCAGAAAATATGAAAAACTCAAGATTGACTCGGTTGACCCGTTTCACCTTTTCTGAGTCCTCACATGAAATCAGGGGTAGCGACTTTCTGTTCGTTTTGTGATGCACGGTCACATGTAACTTATAATAATTTGGTATCACGCGAATAGCATAGAAGTGTTTGCGATAGACGCAAAAAACATCATACAACTCTCAAAGTCATTACTTATTTCCGGTGGGGAAATCCCCACTTCGTCCCCCAAGAATGGTGGCGCACTTCACCTTCTTGCAAACGTCGCAGCAACCACAGGGCTCCTTCACGGTTTCCCCACCCGGGCACTTCGCTTTGTCCACTTCGGTGCATTCTCTGTCTTTGGGTTCTAAGTTCCAGCATGGGCACGATAGACCTTGGCACCTGGGAGCATAATCATAACAAATCTATACGATTGATATAATAATGTATGCTCTCTATGATACAGAACAGTGACTGAGACGACGTGTGAATAGAGAATGTCAAAGACTGAGGGTGGAAAGGATTCTGAAAGACGGAGAAAGGAGAAAAGGATATTGTCTAGGAGGTAGACACTTCAAAGTCCCATTGAGTCTCCAAAAGAGTTTTTTTTTTTCAAACTAGAGTTGTTGTGTTTATTTATATAATTATATATATATATATATATATATATATTTATATATTATACATTTTTTTGCGATAAAGCCTAAAGTATAAGGAGATATCTGTATATTTCTCAATAAACCGTAACTGTAGACGGTTAAGTCTGGAATCATTTTTATTATAACTGTTGTTCACATTTATATATATATATATATACATGCAGCCACAACGTCTGATCATCATTTGTTATTTTATTTCTTACGCTCAGAACATGTTTTTTCCCCTTTGAACGTCCGCGCGTCAAAAATCTAAAGCTTCCTTCCCTATTATGTCTTTCTGATAGTGCGTATCACTGTAATTCCAGTGTCACTCTTTCCGTACCATGAGAGGTAGATTAATCTAGTGAATGTCATTTCCATTTCATAGTACTCTTACCGATATACCGCCACCAACGCCACGAACAGGAGAAGGAAGACGAAACTAGACTTCGACATTATTCTTGGCGGTTTGGTCCTAAGCAAAAAAACAAAAACAAAAAAAGAAAAACACACAGAATGACAGACATAAGATAGAAAGATATTGGGAAAAGACGGGAGAAAAACTTACTTGAGACACAGGTATATCGCTAAAGGTGTCAAAACTCCTTTTCTTTGAAGTCATTCTAATTCCAGCTATTGTAGTATATACGCATTAATATCTCACAGATTCCACCATACATACATATATATATATATATATATATATATATATATATATATATATATATATATATATATAAAGGTCTTGCTTCTCTATGATTTTAAACTATTTTAGGTCTTTCAAGGAAACGGGATAGTCAAAACTATGATTCACGAGGCCATAGTAGTGCAGCGATTTATCCGGGGTAGGCCTATATGTTTTTTACATAGAAGACTACCTGTAGGAGATAAGCATGTTTTCTCTTTGCCCCGTTTCGTATTTCATTTTGCCCCGAACGTTCGGGGCAAAATTTCATTTTGTTTTTAAAACTACTTTTTTAGTTCTTTCTTAAGTTCACATCATTTGTCAAAATTGATTATTTGTGGGAAAAAAAATCTACTGTCACTTGTTGGTGGTAATCCTAAAAGTAAGATTACGAACCAAAATATAATGTTTTGTTGTACAAATTTGTTGTAAATTTTATAGTCAAAATTGCTCCGGATTCCCCTACATAATAAGATATCCTTTGGCCCAACACGAGGTGACATAACAAGAAGTAAACAACAACATGAAACCATATTTGACATTTGATTAAGTCTGAAGGTCGAATGTGTATGACGAATGAAATTCTGGCTAATGGCAAACACAACTACCACAACGCAAACATGAGCATGTGGTAATGAATTGTTCACGTTATTTAAAGGTAAGTGTGTGACAATGTCACATCGTGTATCAAAATAAAAGAAAAGAACAAGCACAGCACACATTGTGTAATATTAATTATCACATTCTATTCAGCTTGAATGTAATACACAATTTAAATGTTGGAAGCAACCCACACAGATGCAATGACCAGCATATACTTATTCACTATATTATTCACTATAAATATTGCATTGTATAATGATTGCGTTACGCATAATAAGGTAATTGTATGTGAGTCATAATACCCGGATTGCTGTCCAAAAAGAAAAAAAAAAAGCACTTTGCACGACTAAGGAAACTGTCATGAATACTTTAGAAAACATAACGATTAGAAGTACATCGATATTATTATGATGATGATAATATAAAACAAATCTCGATGTTTTGAAATGTGGGAAGAAATGGCAAAGGAAATGTAAACATTATTCTTCAAAAGGGGAAACTAGAACTCTAGAACTCTGTACTCTGTGTGATGGAAGTGTTCCTACAAATGCTTCGAAACACTACAGACTTAAAAACGGTAGAATTAATGCGCATGTTTGTTAATTTAGTTGAATGGCGGACGAAACATTAGTACAGTAACAACAACATGAAAGAGTATTAGATCCCAACTTACAAACGGCAGTCAATTGAAGCAGCTGTGACTATTTCGAGGGTGAAACGAAGAAATGAACCATTCGCAACTTGACGAAAAACTATTAGACGGCCAACCAGGAGTAGTAAGAGATCGGATGTTCAATGAATGAGAATCCACTGTGTATCTGCTAGCATCACCGGCTGGCATAGGCTGTTTTATAGAGATAGGAATTACAAGAAAATCCTATCACGGATCATCGCCAAATCCATTTCGATCGTTTTCGCACGTCGATTGAAGAACGATCTGTCAACAAGGCGTTAAAACTGATTATAGTTGTACGAAAATATTAATCATAATAATCATGTTTTTCTAGTTTCGCAGAAATTTCATTAAAGTAGCGAGAAAGTGTTTTTTTTTTTTTTTTTTTTTTTGCTTTAATTGTAAAGCTGCTAATGCTAGAATTATGTCAGGGATATGTATTGCACAGTAGCATCTTGAACAAATCTATCGAAATCGATCTATCGAAACTGCCCTAATACTGACGTACAAGGTATCACTTTCAATTTTTTAATACATTGCGTGCAGTTTAATTTTTTTTTTTTCATGTATGCTTACATTGTGCTCTGCCATTGTATCATTCTCATCCCCTCCAATATTCACTGTCATTCTTTGGTACCTATTTTTTGTTTCAGTTTCTTTTAAAAGTACTGTTTACCATCGAGAGCAGTGATTTATGAAATGTTCGTGATATCACATTGTTTATTTTGATGCACGTATGTGTACAAACGGTCAGTAACTGTTGTATCACAAAACTTCCTACCGTATGAATATTTCTACTATATAAACTTTACAATAAAACCTTAGATATAAGGAGATATCGCTTTTTTCCCCTACATATACCATGTAGACAGTTTAGTCTATAAATAGACCTGCTATTATCATAAGTATTCTTCACATTTTATATATTTTACAATAATTATGATTGATTATACTGATTCAAATTTTAACATTGGTTGTTCTATCCCTAACTAACATTATAGAACTAGACTGTTTTTAAGCGTAAATAAATGAAAAGTCACTCTCTTAATAGTAAATGAAGAGTTTGTTTGCAAAAACCGATAAGTCCATTTTTGAAGATTTTGAAGTACGGTCTCTGTCATAAAGTACAAAATATTACCTTTTAAATGATATATTGGTCACTACATATAAAGGTACATTTTTTAAGTTCTGGTCAAAAGAAGCGAAATTATTCTTATTATTCTCTTTATTTTTCTTGACCTTTAATCGCAAATATCTCCATTTGGCAAATATGGACTTATCGGTTTTTGCGAACAAACTCTTCAAATTTCCTATTCCACTTCTGAAGAATGTAGCCCTCACTAGAATACGTTAAATTTTTATGTTAAATAAGATTAGAATTGAATATAAAAATGTTAAACATGATCACTTGATTTCTTTGCATATAATCAGAACTTTGATGTGTAACCTAGTGGGTACTGGACTAGCTTGGCCTATTCATGCTATTAGACTTTTGTTTTTACACAGGCTATGACCTGCATTCCTCTTTACGCAGCGCTAACTTTCTCTTCATTTGATTTTTTAATTATAAACGATTGCTATAACATTATGTAGCCCGTATACCTTTATTGTTACACTCAGTTTAATCAAACTAGTCATCCGTGTCTGGTTGGTATCAAATACTTAATTACTTTCACTATCTGGTGCATGTCCCATCACATTCCAAAATATGGAACAGTGTCTACATGAGGACCCGGTGAAAATTATTATGATTGTTATTATCATTGATATTATTATTATTATAGTTCGACATGCCCCAAGCGAAATTGATTATCTTTTCAGGTTAAATTTACAGATTTATTATTAATTATTCTTTATCAATTATCAATAGCGTGCATTTTGCGTGCCGATACATCGGCATGTTCTGAATATTATTTGTATACACCTCCCGGGTATTGGCCCACATGCCGCCAGCCGTCCCACACTGTTCAATATCGAGACTAAAATGTATATTTATTAGAAGGCTGGGCGCTGATGACGACTTGAGAGGAATCAAAGGTCCAGTTTACTTTCGGGAGCAGTGATTTTAAAAATGTTCAAGATATTACATTTGATGCATATAATATGTTTAGGTCAGATGCATTACAAAGCATCCTACCCCATAAGATTTTCGCTAAAAGCCTAAAATAAAAAGGACATGACTGTTTTTGTCAATAAACCATAACCATTGATAACTGTAGACGGTTTAGTCTGGAAACATTTTTATCATAAGTATTGTTCACATTTTGTATATTTGATACTGAACATTGATTATACAGATTCAATTTTTTACATTGGTTGTTTATATCCCTAACTCACATTCTAGAACTATTTTGGAAGCACTTCTGCTGAGTTTTTGTTTCACCTGCAAATGGTCAATAATGCATTTAATCACGCTGCGTCTGTTTCTGTGGCACATGGCTTTGACGTCTACTGCTCGTATTCCAGCAGGCATATCAAAATCAATAATGGAGAATTAAATGAAGTTATGACTCTTGAAACGTCAGTAAACAATTGCATGAATTGCTTTTTATAGAATTAGAGTCTGGGATATTGAAAAAAAAAAATGCATTGCCTTTAACACTACCTTTCGCCAAACTTGGACATCATTACGACCATTATTGCGTATTTATGAGAGTGATTTTACAGTGTTCTGTTTTGTTGTTGTTGTTGTTGTTGTTGAAATTTTGCTGTTTTTGACGTTTTTTACATTGAATGAATTAACAATCTCGTTTTATTGATATTGCCAAATACTAATTCTGCTTTCAGGTGGATGTGGGTGGAAGCATGCATTTACAGGGATTACATGAACAATCATTACATCACGGATGCTTATCCCAGTGAATTTAAAGGGATGGTACAGTATTGGTGGAGATGAGAATTGAGCTTTTAACTTTTTGCGAGATACCAAGAAACACTTATGATATAGTACAGAGCATACCATTTTTAGAGGAATTCAAAATTTATTTGATTAAAATCGGGTTTGGAATGACTGAAATATCCAAAAACAAAGTAAAACAAAGCGATCGTAATAAAGTGTGGGTCCCACGATCTATTAGAATCGCTCTTTTTTGGATATCTCAACTATTTGAAAACCAATTTTCATCAAATAAACGTTGAATTCCTCATAGAATACATGCTCTTTCATATATCATAAGAGTTTTCTCATTATTTCACCAAAAAAAAAAAAATGTTAGAAACCTGAAATTAGGTCTCAACCAAAACAGTACGATCCCTTTAAAGACCAATATGTGTGTTGATACGAATAACCTCTTTCCGCTCATCCGCAGAGTGGAACTGCAAACTGGCTTGTTTTGTGTATTAATTTTGTGGAGTACGATTCATTATTACTTTATTTGCATTGAGGAATCCCAAATATGACGAGGTTTGTTTGGCATAAAATGTGGTCACGGGCGGTCGAACATGCACACATTTACACACGCCCACACATATACCGTGAGATAAATCAATACCAGCTCGATGCCATAGGCTTTATATCCCGCGAAATTCTTCACTCACTTACTAGCTACCCCACATACACATCGTCATAATACACACACTATAACCATCCATTCAAAAGACCAGCAACCGCCCATTTCTACAAGCACCGTATCTGCCATACAGAGAAACACAGGTAATTGTTTGCTCATCAGTCTTCCCACCATTCACATTATGGCGTGGATTTATTATAAAGTGCAAGCAGCTTTCCTCCCGTTTCTAGTGTGAAACTGGATAAGTATGTATGACTATACGGAAAATATAAATACATGGATGTGCGTAACTATGTAATGCATTTTCTGTATTAAATTACACGCATCGATTTCATAGAGCCAGCAGCAGCTGTAATACGCGGGGCATCTCTGTTGCAGATACCAACTGGATGGTACGGTTTCGGTAACGTTGAGGTGGGGCTACAAGTTTCCAACATTTTTGGTGATGATTTTTATTGAGATAATGAAAAATCTCTTATGAGATATTTATGAAAGTGCATTATATGACGGATTCAAAGTTTTTTGTTTCTTTTTTTATTAAAATCGGTTTTGAAATGGGTGAGATATCTATTAAAAAAAAAAAATCCCGATAAAAGTTGGGCACATCTTTTAGGGCCGTTTTGGTTTACATTTTTGTTGGATGTCTCAGACACTTTTGTATCCCTTTATTGATTGTAGTCTCTGAAACATTGCATAAAGTGGTTTCTATTATCTTGCAAAAAGTTAAAGGCTGAATCTTCACCTCAGCTAATATCGTCCCCGGTTAAAAGCTGCAGTAGCAGATATACCATCAGTATTCACCTGCATTCATGTACATTGAATTGTGTATATCATTCTCAACAATGTATTTCAGATTCTGAGAGTTTAAAGATGTTCATGTACTAAACAGAAGTTCTTTACAGGTACAGTCAAGTTTTAAAGTTCGAAAGGTCGGCAGATTTAAAACAGCATAACAAAAAATTGTCACTGGATGCAATGTGTTTCCCTAACTTCTATAAGTTATAAAAATTACAAACAACTGCCATCATTATAACGATCTAATCTATCTCGTAGTACGGGAGGGATGTTTGGCATAAATGTTGGAGATGAGGAGGATGTATTTGTAATGTATTTTGTAGTGTAAATGTATTTGTAATTGCAGTAAGTATTTTTGGAAGAAATTCTTGAGTGGTCCGCAATCTACAAGCGCAGCTTTAGTAGACCTCTCAATTCTCTTCTTTTTTTTCTCCCCAAAATATAACTTTGTATTTTCCTGTGTGTATTCACAATGTTTTACTTCTATTGATTTGTTGACTTATGTTTAGCCTTCGCACCTTTTATTGCATAATATTATAAAATGCTTATGATGGATTTTCTGATTTACCTCGTGTCATTATTTGGTTGGAAGAAAAAAAATGAGAATGAAATAAATTCAATGAAATTCAAATGGAAATTGGTGGGCTCTATACTTTTTATTTTTGCTGAAGAAAAGCCTTGAATAGTATTATGATTTATACATATTGATAGGGACCTATATTTCTTATGGAACCACGTCGTATAGATTATACTACAATAGCACTGAAAAATGAGAATTTTCCTAAGAAAAAAAATAATGATAAAAGTGACGATGACAAAGTGATATAGTGATTATAAAATTTTCATCAAGGTAAATAGAGGGAAAAGTTTAGAAAGTTCATAATATTTTCCCATGCAAATAACATGATTTTCTCACTACCTAATGTCATCAGAAATGCACTTTCTCAATCCGTTGGAAGAATTTCTGCGAACGTGGGGAAAAATATGGTTATTATGATTAATATTTCCGGACACTGAATCAGTTTCAAAGCCGTGTTGACAGATTTTCCTTCCCTCGACGTGCGAAAGTGATCGAAATGGATTAGGCGATGATCCGTAAGAGGATTTTCTCGTATCCAATGGCTATTAGACAGCTCAGGCCGTTGATGCTATAGTAGCTATCATAGGGGATACATCTTCCGCGGACATTCTCGAATGCTTATATACTATATGTGATCAAATGGTGATAGCTATCATCTACTTCACGTTGATAAAACTTCAAAATAAATACGTGTATCATAAAGTTAATGTAATTCACAAATCTGTTGTACGAGTCTTGATGTGGAACATGGCCACCGTGTACCTCCACACCATATACCACAATAGTACACTGCAAAAAGATCGATGTTAAACCATGGGTGTTAAATCTAACACCGAACAAGTCAGAGGACCACGCCGACAGCTGGTGTAGAAAGTATATACGCAGTGATAGGGCAACTGTTCACCTGTCCATTAGTAGCTTAAAGGGGATAGCTAGTAACCGATCAGTGGGAATCAGTGGGAATGCTGAGGGATGATTGTTCCAATCCTTGTGAGATTCATTTAAGAGTACATTATATATCTACTGTTGTGTGAAAATTATTTGCTTCAGAACGGTCTCATGTTATTATTCAAATATTGTGTAGATTAATGCCCCGTCACTGACCAGGCACGCTAACCTGGAAACATTGAAACTGCACATTACTTGAATATGAGACCATTCTTAAGCAAATAATTTTCACAGAACAATAGATATATAATGAACTCTTAAATGAATCCCACAAGGATTGGAACAATCATCCTCCAGCATTCCCACTGATTCCCACTGATCAGTTACTAGCCATCCCCTTTAATTTGACACTGTAGCTGGTGATATTTTGACACTGTGCTGGTACAAAGACACTCCTTGACGTTGATTTGATATTGCTGGTGTAAATGTCAATGGCATAAACACGATCCCAGTGTCAATAGGAGACCATACCAACAGGTGTGACTGTGGTGTACATGTTTTCACAACTTTTTCCCCAAAAATCAAGTACTTTATCGGAAAGTTCTTTTTCGTCTTGCTGATGTTCAAAATGAAGAGCTAATAACTAAATATCTATCTAAAAAAAAAAAAAAAAAATATATATATATATATATATATATATATATATATATATTTTTTTTTTTTTTTTTTTTTTTTTTAAGTGACACCCAAAGGTAGTAATTAAACACCATACATGAGCACCGGAAATTAACACCAGCTCGGTGTTTCATATTCAACTCGACTCTTTGCAGGGTATATACACGTTATAGGACCCAGCATTGTCAGAGAAACTGCAAGAATGAGATTCACCCCTGCTGACCTGTCTGTGATATAGCTTTCGCAATGTCCCTATTCTGCCTTCTGACCCGATAAGCAGACAGCCGAAGGTGTACCAAAACGCTGTCTGCTGTCGTCAGGGCCTTAATTTTTGTTTGGTGTGGGTTTTTGTTGTTGTTTTGTTGTTGTTGTTGTTGTTGTTGTTGTTGTTGTTGTTGTTGATGACGATGTTGTTATTTCTTGTTTTGTTTCTGTGTGGGTTTTTTTTTTTTTTTTGCTGTTTTATTATACTTTGCTGTGAATAGTGTGTTGTAAAATACAATGGCGGCACGTAATGTTTTTATGGCGTATGCGAGGTTATATTACAGTAGCTTCAATTAGAATATTAATCATACATATACAAAATAATGCAAGATGATGATTATGACTACTTGATAACTTTATACGATAGTCACTGTACCCATGTTATGATGGAAGTGATGATGATATTGATTATTATAGTGGTACTAACGAATATGACACCAATGACAGTAACATCGACATTGTTATGAATTATAGGAATATACCTGACTGATATCAGTTACCACTGGTATCAAATTCAAGAAGTAATACCACACCCGTATGACTTTGTGTCGGTTTTGTCCTGATTGTGGTTCATGTACCGGCATTATATGCTTATTTATAGATATGATTATACATCTATAATTCGTGTAAAAATTTATATATTAGCAACTCTTTTTTTTTCTTTCTGTGTGTACGTGTTTAAAAAATAAAGCCCTTATACTGGGGTGGTCTGGCTATATGCTCTAGTGATCTGTCGTCACTAAAAGTAATACCTGTAACTCTGCCCGTATAATGAGATGGGTCTGATTGTTTTTTTTTTTGTATTGTGCTTTGAAAGCACTCGCACACCTGCACTTTTTAGGTACACATACACACAGTATAAGTATATACGCACTTGCAAAATGCACCTAGCTTTCAAATCGAAGTATACAGATCATATCAAACACAGGAGTTTTGTCCGATCATCAGTAAAGAGCATCTCGACAGGTGTTCTACTCTCAGTATAGATGCTATTCTTTGTCACCTTATGTTATTGTTTATCCCATGTATTTTTTCTGTTATCATTTTCTTTACCAGGATATACCAGCCAAGAATCATGTCGAGGTTCACCTCCATTTCGTTGTTCCTGCTGGTGACGTTGGTGGCAGTAGATCGGTGAGAGTGTTAGTGTCCCTGTCTCAATACAGGGACACTATAGGGCTCACACCCATAAATATTTCCCCATAGGGATGTGTGTTAAAAATGAAATTTCAAAGAATTCTGTAAAATAACTGGGAGAAATGAAGTATATCAGCTTCACTAAATTGGATAAGTGAAAATTTAATATACCCTTTCATCCATCAAATTTTCAAGGTGGATTCTTCAGTCCAAATTCTGTCCAGCGGTCCGCAATGCCAGACTACGAGTTCTTGTCACTCAAAAAATCATCTATTTTCCGTACACGTACCCAATGAAATATAATCCCTCAAATTCCATCATAAAAGCTTTCATCTTCCAACCAAAATGCAGTTTGTAGAGGAATTTATACTCAATATCTACAGCTATTCAGTTTTTTGCCAAACTACATCATTGATTTTTAATTAATTTTTTCTTCATTTGTTTTGGTATCTTTGGTACGAATTTGTGAAGGGGTCTGGGACAGTCCATTTGATTTTAAACAGGTGTGAGCCCGTTAGTGTCCCTGTCTCAATTCAGGGACACTGAATGTACGAAATGAAACGTAATACTATTTGCTTAGTGCCGGTAATAGATATACACTATACACTGCAAAAAGTCAGGTGTTAAACAGTGAACACCGAGCTGGTGTTAAATTTTCAGTGCTCATTTATGGTGTTAGATTAACACGTACTGGTGTCATTTCCAAATTTTAAACTGTTTTTTGAAGAGTTTCTTAGTAACTGCACTTCTTGTTGATTTTTAATTTAGACAAGACGATCAGGAATTTTACATTAAAATACTAGATATTTGAAAAAAAAATGTGAAAATAAATTTACACCAAAGTAACACCAGCTGGTGTGGTCCCTTATTGAAGCTGGACGGGTGTTAAACCATTGATATTAACACCAACAAATATGAAATCAACACTATGTGGTGTCATTTTTGAACTAACACCAGTACAGTGTCAAAATAACACCAGGTACAGTGTCAAATTAACACCACGAAGTGTCAGGTGAACACTTTTCAACACCATCACAGTGCATTTTTAACACCTGTGGGTGTGGTCCTCTATTGAAGTTTGATCGGTGTTATATTTAACACCCGTGGTGTTAAATTTAACACCGATGTTTTTACAGTGTAGTAACACAGCAGTGTGGCATAATGGGGTTGCCATGGTTATAAGCCATTAGAAACATGAACTGAGGAATAGAAATGACGCTGACTCTAATAGTTTTGCTATTCAAATAATGCATTGCAATGTGAGGGGTCGAATCGGCATCACGTTACATTCGATGTATTCACCATGATGTACGGATATGTATTAATTTAACCTATATATGAAAGGCACCAAAAAAAAAGAAAAAAAAAGAAAAAGAAGAAATGCTCTGGTTGATATGATTTGTGACTGTACACCAATATAACTAATGCATTACGTATCGGGGAAGTGCAAAATGATGTATGCCATGTGCACTGTCAGTCATTCGACCCTTGATTGAAAGTCATTCCCATAATGATGTGGGTTTTTTAAGCAAATAATTTCAATCTCAAGAACTTTTTGCAATATATTCTATTAGTATTGCGTTACCGTATGATAGCGTGAATAAATAAACTCACCTAAGCACAGTGAAATAATTACATACCTAGTCATAGAAAACGTTTTGCTTTAACCCTAAAAAGGCCGGGGGAGGGGGGGGGGGTTGAATCAACCCCCTCCCCTCCACATTTTTCGCGACTACTCCGCCGCGCGATTTTTTTTTTTTTTTTGACTGCGCCGTTCACAGACTTTTTACGTTCAAGTCTTGCGCATCTTTTGACACCATTTTCGCGAAAATCGCGGATACCGTTACGACGCTGCGCGACCTTTTATACATGCCTGTCAGACCGAAAATGGCTCAAAACGTGATTTTGTGTATAAAGTCTATGCAAATGGAGTTTTCTCTTCTTATCCATAAAGATATGATTATTTTCACTTTCATAGGCTAAAACTAATTGATTTTAGCATAATTATGCTTGAAATAGGCTCTGTCATAAATTTTGAGAAAAAAATGAAAAACAAAAAGTCGAAGAAACAAGGAAATACATAAGAAATTCATAAAACAATAAAATACATAAGAAATTGATTTTGATACCAGTTTTTTTTTTTCATGTACATTGTTAGGAATAAGTTCAAGTTCAAGTTCAATCATAGTTTATTTCCAATCAACGAAAATCAAAACGTAATACAAAGTATACATATCATAAAATGATATTGTCTACACTTTTACAAAAGGTTCATGTAATATACGAAATAAATTATATACATCAACATATGTACAATAATCAGAAGGAACGATGCGTATACATGTATACTTCGCGAGCTTTCAGAAAATAACTTCAATTTTGGAAAATAGCGATCCACAAAAAAGCTAAGCTTGTAGGACGTGGATCCCTAGATAATTGATGAGTAAGCAATATATTATTCAAGTTTGTTTTATTATTTTCTTACAGCATTTATATTGAATATAGATTACTTAAGTCGTTTGTAAAAATATAGCTATACGCTGGCTTCGACAATAATAGGAAATAAGTATCAATGCTAATGCCCAGACGGTGTTCACTGAACTGGTGTACCGAGAAAATAATTATAAGAAGGACGACACACTCGTACAGATATTCAGTTACCCACACACATATACGACGCGAGACAGTACCGAGAAGAGAGAAGACGGTGACAATACAAGTCTACGAGGAACAAAGACAGGAAGGAAGAGGAAAGAAGAAAGAAGAATAAAGAGAGAAGAGAATGCTACAAAGAATGTTATCACCAAAATTAGGATTCTAGGAGCTTTAATTTCTGATTTAGAGCAAAAAGTATGACTTTATGCATATCTTATTAACATGATTAATCATTGTGATGACAATTTCCATTTTTTTTTTTATAGTATGGTAGATTACGCGACAGGTAATGTATGTGTCAATTTTCATGGTGATCACGCGAGCGACGGCCGAGTTCTGGGGGGGGGGGGGGTTGAATCAACCCCTCCCCGGCCACAGAACACCCAAAAAAGCCCGGCATGGTTAGGGTTAAAAAGAAAAGTTCTCCTGTACCCCTTGGCATGAGGCACGCTGGTCAAAAAATGTTTGCTATTATAAAAAAAAAAGAAATATTTCAAAATGTAATTGCCCTATCTTCCTTATTTCTCATGCGATCTCAAAATCATTTTCGTATCCTTCTATAAATAGGGAATACTAACATTTTTTTTTTTCTCTCTCTCTTTCTTTTGAAGTTTATTTATTTTGGGGGTGATCCCCTCGTACACATTATCAACTCATCGCTTACAACTGACCATGTGCCAAATAGCATGAAAATTGCGAAATTAATTTCTATTAACTTATAAGAAAGGGGAGAAGGATGATGTCAATATTATTATAGACCCATATCTTTATTATCTTCTATTTCTAAGATTCTTGAAAATATAGTGTACATCCGGACAGTACGTTTTCTTAAAACCTGCGACATATTTTCAAGCTTTCAATTTGGATTCAGGGAAAATCACGGCACAACACACGCGTTACTCGCCCTTATCGACAAAGTTACACACGCACTCGACACATTTTCACACACAATATAGGTATCTTCTTGGACTTCTCAAGGCCTTTGACACGATTAACCATGGAATACTTCTCGCCAAATTATCCCATTATGGCATACGTGGAAAGGCCTTGGAGTGGTTCACTAGTTACCTATCAAATAGATCTCAATTTGTACATGTCAACGGCTTTGACTCTGAAAATAAAACGATTACATGTGGTGTCCCACAAGGGAGCTTACTATTGCCATTGTTATTCATTACTTATATCAATGATTTTCATAGATCCTCGGAGAAACTATCATTCATATTATTCGCGGATGACTCTAACCTTTTCTTTTCCCACCCTGACCCAAATATCCTTGCAAGAACAGTAAATGAAGAACTGAAAAAGGTTATACAATGGATATACGCAAATAAATTGTCATTAAATATTCAAAAAACAAAATTTATGCGTTTTAGTGTTCACTCTATAGATAGCCTCCCAGGCAATATAACATTTGATACTATACTCCCCTAGAAGAAGTTTCTACCTTTGAATTTCTTGCTGTTTGCGTTGATAACAACCTTTCTTGGAGGATATATCATCAACCGTATTGATAACATATGTAAAATTATATACCCTTGTGTAAACGATCTAAATCTAATTATAAAAAGATATCAAGACAGCCTTGGATCACGAAATCTCTTCTTAGGTCTATTAATAAGAAAACAGATTATTTTGTAGATACCGTAAATCCCTAAATGTTTCAACTAAATCTCGTTATGTTCGTTATCGAAATACGCTGACCTCTACGTTACGCTTATTAAGCAACAATATTTTTTACCGACAGTTCGATAGATGCCAATCTGACATAAAGAGTACGTGGAAGGTGATCAAAACAGCTTTAAAATCCAGCACTGAGGCGAATTCCCCAAATCGTATTCTGAAAGAGGGTCGCGTGATAGACAATCCAGGGGAGATGGTAGATGTATTCAATGACTTCTTCCTTAACCTTGGGCCAGATCTTGCTAAGAATATACCTCGCTCCGGGACACCTTTTCATTCGTTTCTATAAGGGATAGGAATGCACACACTTTGTTTTTTGTTCCTATTGTCGAGGAAGAAATCAAAGAAATTGTTCGCAAACTAAATAACACGAAAAGTACAGGTGATGACTGAATCTCAGTTTTTCTTTTAAAAAATATAATAACTGAAATAATTACTCCCCTTACTTTTATCTTCAATCAATCTTTGTCAACTGGAAAAGTCCCTGAAAAGATGGAAATTGCTAGAGTCGTTCCAATATTTAAAAAGGGTGCTAAAGAATCGGTTAGCAATTACCGTCCAATATCTCTTTTAACTTCAATTTCAAAAATTTTGGAGAAGCTTGTTCACAAACGAACTCTTAGATTCCTTATCAATTGCAATATTCTTTCAATTTTTCAGTTCGGATTCAGCAAACAGCATAGCACAACCCACGCTTTGTTAGCTTTCATTGACAAAGGTTAGTAGCACATGCTTTAGACGACGCTTCCCATACCATCGGTGTTTTTCTCGCCTTCTTGAAAGCGTTCGATACGATAGACCATGATATTTTGCTTTATAACTTAAGCCATTACGGCATTTGTGGGACAGCTCTAGATTGGTTTAAAGACTACCTTACTAATAGAAAGCAATATGTTTATTTAAACGGTCATGAGTCTCTTTTGAAAACAACTTCTTGTGGTGTTCCCCAGGGTTCCCTACTTGGCCCATTATTATTTATTTTGTACATAAACGACCTCCAAAATTCGTCTCAGATTCTTTCTTTCATATGCTTTGCTGATGACACAAATTTATTTCTTTCACATCGTAACTCTAACACGCTTATACATATATGTTAAACAATGAACTGAAACTTGTTCAGTCCTGGATCCGCGCACATAAGTTGTCACTAAATATTGATAAGACGCATTATGTGCTGTTCAGCAATTCTCTGCAATCTGTTTCTGATTATGTTAAGATCAATGGTATCAATCTAAACCAGGTAGGTAGTATCAAGTTTCTAGGACTTTACATTGATAGTGATCTATCCTGGAAAACCCATATTAATTATATAAGTAAAATTTTGTCCAGAAACATCGGAATTTTAAATAAGTTGAAATATTATTTCCCCATACATATATTACAAATTGTATACTCAACAATGATTTCCCCTTACCTCAACTATGGAATTCTTGCATGGGGTAATTCGTCCAGATTTTTGCTTGATTCGCTTTTCCTTCTCCAAAAACGCGCCATCAGAATTATCAATAACGCCGGATATCTATCTCATACAAATGATTTTTTTTTTCACAAGAATAAAATTTTGAAATTGACTGACTTGTTTGATTACAACCTAGGTATTTTGATGTATAAATACTCCACGAATGATCTTCCTGATGATTTTCTTCACAATAAACCAGGTCATGTTCAAAAGAAACTACTCAGTTCACAATATCCCACCCGCCAACGGGACGCTTATCACCTTCCACGTGCCCGAACAATTTTCGAGATGAAAACAATTATGTATGCGGGACCGAAATACTGGAACGATCTCCCCTCTGAACTCACAGGTTGTTTATCACTATCATCCTTTAAATGCAAATTAAGACAGTGTTTATTGAATAATTACATTAATTAAGCTCATTGAAATCTGTTTTGTGCCGTACAGGACTATCCCGCTGTGCTGTACTCCAGGGTTGTTGTCATGTTTAACCAGCTGTTGGTGCCCTCAAATTCTGTCACTGTGTTTATGACCTATTGTATATTCTTCCTTCTTTAAGACAGTTTGGGCGAGGTAACAGCTGGTATTTTAATTCTCTCTGCACTGTAACTGGTTGTTTAATGTCTTTTTTTTTTGGGGGGGGGGGATTTGCAGGTGCATGTGTTCCCTCCTTAATACACGCAATGTATAAATTTCTAATACTTTTTAAACCATATCATTGTTATTATATATTGAGTCATATTGTTATTATTGCCAGAACGACAATGGCTCATCCGTCTACAGCATATGGTTTATCCGACCCCAAATCTGCATCAGAGAAGAATTTGTTATATAACTGTATAAATGTACTTTTTTTCTCTATGTTTCGGTCATTGTTGTATACCCGTGCTCCCCATCTTAATCTTTAACTCGATTTTAACTGGGACCTACGCTCAACAAGCTCGCTTTTAAGTAGGTTCCTTCATATTTCTTTAGCATTCATTCACAGATTCCAAACTTCATAGATCGACCACTATATGTTTTATATATTTGCAATATTCTATGTATGTCTCCAGCTTGATATCATGTACTTCATTTAATTTTGTTATATTTGATGTATTTTTTCATCGAGAGATATGAAAATAAATCGAAATCGAAAAATCGAAATCGAAATTATTTCACGTAACATTGGCGTAATGAAAAGATTAAAATATTATCTTCCTTCATCTGCATTATTAACTCTTTATTCTAGTTTGATACTACCTTATTTAAACTACGGGATCCTTGCTTGGGGTAATACATATCAGATATTACTTGATAAACTTTTTTCATTGCAAAAGAAAGTGCTCAGAATTGTTTTTAACCTAAGTACCCGAGAACATAAAGATCCTTTGTTTTTTTACCATAAAATGCTAAAATCAAAGATTTGTATGTGTTTCAACTTGGCCATTTCATGTTTAATTATAACAGCAATTTTTTTACCCAAAATATTTTCGTTGCTTGGAAATAAACTATGATTGAATTGAATTGAAGATGCTTTGGGTTGAAGTGTCCTTCAAAGTATTTAACTTTTGACTGCTGAAGTCTGACCGGAGACGCACCGACTTGTAGAGGCATATAGGCCTACAGGGAGGAACGAGGGCGAGCGGAATTCCATGGCGTTCATCATGAGGAGCCAATTGCCTGTCGACACGCCCATCTCACTCCGCGAGCGTTGGATTGACCAGCTCAGCGTAAAATTATTTTAATACAGACCGAAAATAAAATCTCAAGCACAAGACCATGCTTATTAATGTTACAGACTTTCCCTGACAATCATACATGGTTTTGTCACAAATGTACACACTAGTAGTTATGTACATAGTATGTATGATGTACTGTATGCATGGCTGCTTTAATGTGTATGTACACAGGTTGACCAGATTAATGGAGAATATTCTATGTGGTATAGATATACTAAATACAGACAGGATGACCAGATCAGTGGAGAATCTTCTAGGTGGTATACAATGTAGCTATACACTACATGCATGTAACAGGAAATACATTATAGCTCACTCAATCTAGAATGATTTCACCCATTCCAGAATGATCTACATGTAGGAAGTGCTTACATGTTTGGCTGAGGGAGGCACTGTCTCTGTAGCCCAATGTGATTGGTAGTTAATTTTGGCAATGATGTTATGCAGTGAGTCATCCAGGATTCCTGGAACTTGGACTTGCCAGTATGTTCAGGTGTGTGTTCCCAGGTTGGATAGAGTTACAGAATGTGCTAGAAGGGGGTGAATGGATAAAAAGCCAGAGAAATTCTGCAGTAGGCAGAGTACCCAACACCCATGCTCTGAGAGTTACGTCACTTCTGGCTCTGAAGCGACTTGTTATAGTCAGTCATGTGTTACCTGCTGACCTGTTATGTTTGTGGAGATAAGGCCTGGGAGACATTTTGCCTGCTGATAATTAATTTGCCTACATTGGAGAAAGACTCCATTTTTGTGTCAATGGACATTCCTACGGAAAAGCTGTGACGGGCTGGATTCCTAGTTGAACATTATTGAGCGAATCATCATTCAACGCATCGATCTCTGGACGTGGTCGTCATAACGTTGGATTCTGCACATTTTGCTGTGAACATTATACCGGGGACCTATAATGTGGACATATACCCTGGATTAACACCGAGGATTATCGTAACTGCGCCTCTGGATTTACGTCGGAGGTATCATTCATCGGTGCATCGCGGATCATTCATCTGTGCATCGAACATCGTATCTGGACACTACCAGGGAACTGTAGCAACTTTGAGATTTAAGATTTGGATGCATGTAAGTGATTCCATTACCGATTTGTAATTGTTTCTATTGATCATTGTTGTACTGATGTGACGCCGATTGCCAGTCTGTACCCACGATATCACTGTTAATAAACCGCCTGAACATCAGTTGATTGTTTATTTTGTGCGATCATTCTCAGAGTGATTTTGGTCGTAACAGTTTGTTGTTGTTTTTTCTTTCCCAGCTGCCTAGGGATCGCATGTCCATGCTGGGCGGTAGATCCCAAAGACTTGGACTGTAATAAAGTGTCTCCACCTCCTTGCCCGGAGGGAAAGAATATCGTGAAGGATTTATGTGGCTGCTGCGACGTCTGCTCACAGGTAAAGTGCGCCACCACGCTTTGGATGACCCGCAGGGGGATTCCCTCGTGACCGGGGACAATCGTGGGGAATGGCTTCTGAGAGTCGAGCCTCACACCCATGAGTCATACAGCCCACGAGTCATACAGCCCACTATAGTTACACAGCATACGAGTTCGACACTGATTTGAATAATAAAGCCCACGAGTTCGACATCAAGTAAAACTGGCCAACGAGTTATACATCCAAAGAGTGAATACACTACGCCGAAAAAAACGACAACATACAAACAAATCTTGGGAGACCGACACTAAGCGAAAGAGGCTAACGAGACCGACACTGGACAAACAAGCCCATGGGACCGACAGAATAAACAGCGCCACCTATACACCAATTAAAGGCTTGATTTACCATTTTTTTCAGATGAAAAAAAAAACAGCATTAGTGCTTTAAAATAGTTCTTAAATGTGAGTTTGGGATAGAAACTACCAGTGCAAAAAAAAAAAACCTGAATTGGTAAAATCGATGTTAAGCATTGTTAAATACACAAAATGTGAACAACAGTTATAATAGAAAAGGTTCCAGACTTAACCGTCTACAGTTACGGTTTATTGAGAAATATACAGATATCTCCTTATACTTTAGGCTTTATCGCAAAAAATGTATAATATATATATATATATATATATATAAAGAGTTTGTTCGCAAAAACCGATAAGTCCATTTTTGAAGATTTTGAAGTAGAGTCTCTCTAATAAAGTACAAAATAATACATTTTAAATGATATGTTGGTCACTAATTATAAAGGTAGATTTTTGAAGTTATGGTCAAAAGAAGCAAAAATTTTCTTATTATTCTCACTATTTTTCTTGACCTTTAATCGTAAATATCTCCATTTGGCAAATATGGACTTATAAGTTTTTGCAAACAAACTTTTCATCCATATATTTATGATACGATGTTCTGTGGTACAAACAGACCTATACACATATGCATTAAATGTCATGGCTTGAAATCTTTAGAAATCATTGTTCCCAAAGGTAAATACTATTTTTAATTGTATAGGATGTTCAGATAACTTCGCCCCTGAAAGATTTTTCGTTGTGTTTGCGTGACTGTGTAAGTGTTTGTGAAAGAGTAAACAACATTCAGTAAAAGTGGCCATCAGATCTTTCCACCGAAATCTAATAGATGCCCAAACACCTTCGTTTGCATGTTGAATCTTTGACCTGTTTTAGGACTTTTTTTTTCTCTCCTTGCCCCCTCAAAAAAAAAAAAGAAAAGAGAAAATCTGCCTACGGCCATGACTATTATATTCTCGTGGGATCATTGAAAATAAAGTGACTGCTATGTGAGGCATTTACAGGGTAAAAGTTGGGTGTCACACCTTACCTTTTTTGGACATGATTCGTAGTATGCTTGATTGATTAGAAGAAAAAAAAAGTTTGTTGACAAAAATCTCTCGCTCGATAAATTGACAATTTTACAGTCGCCAGTACGTTATTTTCCATGTCATGGAACACCCTTTACAGGTTCATACTTGTAATTAACATGTAGTGGCGCTGTATACGGTCATCCTGTCGGTCTCGTGAGCGTTCTTTGCGTAGTGTCCGTCTCGTGGGCTCTCTCTCCCTAGTGTCGGCCTCGTGAGATTCCTGTGCCTATAGGCCTATAGAGTCGGTCTCATGAGCCTTATTTGCCTACTTCGATTAAGTGAGCCTTTTGTTACATATTGTCGGTCTCGTGGGCTTTCTTTGCGCAATGTCGGTCTCGTGAGTCTTTTCCGCGTATTGTCGAAATTTATGGGCTGTATAACTCGTGAGCCGTATAATTCGTGGGCTGTATGACTCATAAAGCTGTTTTTTTTTTTTTATGTCGGTCTATTTCATAGGATGACCCCGTCATTTTTGTGGGTTCATCCCACGAGTCATACAGCCCATGAGTTCGACACTGCGCGGAAAGACCGGCAATACGCCCTATTAGCTGCTATCTTTTTGCATCCCTCAAATTATCTTCCTTATGCCATTATCTGGGCCCCATTTCGCAAAAAGTTGATTTGATAGCATCTCTTGCTGGAATGGCAATTGTCAGTAAGAATCATAGGGGGTGTTTCATAAAGCTGTTCGTAAAGTTACGAACGACTTACGAGCGACTGGTGATCAGTTCTGATGTGCTATACTTATCAGACTCTTCCATAATTCATCACAAGAACTGATCACCAGTCGCTCGTAAGTCGTTCGTAACTTTACGAACAGCTTTATGAAACACCCCCTAGCTTCCTCATTGCAAAGTTGTTGCTATTGGAAGTTGCCATTCCAGCAAGAGTTGCCATCCGAACATCTTTTATAAAATGGGGCCCTGGACACCCTATCAGTTAACTGGTCTTTAGGTGGCGCTGTTCATTCTTTCGGTCGCGTACATGGGCCTTCTTTGCCTATTAAACATCGGTCTTACGAGCCTCTTCTGCGTAGTATCGGTCTCATAAGCTTTCTTTGCGTAATGTCGGTCTCGTGATCCTTTTCTACATATAGTGTCGAACTTGTGGGCTGTATAACTCGTGCATGACTTAATTAATTTGATGTCGAACTCGTGGGCTGTATAAGTTGTGAGCTGTATAATTCGTACGCTGTATGACTCGTGGGTGTCGGTCTCGTGATGTGCACCCGTTTGAATCAGTTCACGAAAATAGCACGCCCACTCGAACACCTTCATGATGTCGCCTAACCATAAGTGATCCCAATAATAATTGACTGGCATTAAAGATCAAACAAAAAAGATGATTGATAATGAATTGAGTTTGTCATTTCTGTTTTTTTTTTCTTCAGAAATCAGAAGTGACATTGATGAAAGCATTTTCTTAACTATCTATGTAACTATTATGCAGTCACTGCATGACTAGTGCAGTCCAAAGTAATGCGTATTCACTAAGACTGATGATAGTAATTATATCCTAGTTAGGTGATCCGAGAATCCTCTCGGATCACCTTCTGTATCTGTACGGATTCTTTGGGTGTTCTTCTTCTTCTTTTTCTTCTTCTTTATTTCTCCTCAAAAGTTGTGTATCGATTAGCTCAGAAAGTGCTCTTCCTATCAATTTCAAATTTATACCATATACTTGTATGTATCATGTCCCAAAGACGACAAATTTTATAAAAAAAGTCATTATAATTATGAAAACACATTTTCACTCCTATCTCATTAATGAAAAGGAATTTTTCAATGAAATTTACGTCACTATATTTCAAGTTATGCGCATTCTACTCATATTCTCAAAATTCATATTTTCTCTTAAAACGCGCGCGTACGCGCGCGTTGAAATATTTGTATGCTCAAATCGAGCTCAAATTTTTTTTGCACACGTTTCAGACCATTTGGAGCATTTTTTGAAAAATTCGGACGGACGCGTACGCGCGCGCACATATACGCATGCACAGCTCATATGCAATAGAAATTTTCCGTTTTTTTTTACACTTATTGGATGCCTGAAATGTCAAGGAATATTTCTACCAAGTTTCAAGTCAATCCGACTCAATATGACGTCATACGGGCCCGTCAAAGTTGAAATTCCGCGCGCGCGTCAATGGCGATACACAGTGCAACAATGCCAAAAAACCGCCAATTTTAAATCCGATTTTACTCGTCAGGATGGACGGTGACCCCCCCTTTTCTTTACATATTTTGAAAGCTGATGAGGTGTACATATCATTTCATGGGTTGGCGATACTGAAAGAATGATTAAAAGATATCAAATTTCTTAATAAAATAAAAAAAGTAAATTTTCAAAATGACGTCATCAAATTTCAAGTTCACTCGAGCGTATCTCACTTATCCTTTGCCAATTTTCACCCAGTTTTCAGTATGTTGTAGCTTATTAAATGTACTTTCATATTAATAAATTACAAAATTTTGATTGGATGACGTCATCACCTCATAAAAATGGATTGCAAGTATCCTTGTAAAATTTGGCCAGTTTACGTGTTATCTCTATAGGAGAGCAGTTTTTCTGGAAGTGAAAATTGACATGACTATCTTTTTCGAGCACTAGCTCACTTATGCTTCGGTGAATTTTTCCCAGATTTTAATATGTTGTAGCTGAGACTTTTGGCTATCGTAAGTGTGCCCTTTGTTTCTTCATACGACGTCGGTTTCACGTCAAAAAACTTGGTTGAAAATGGCACGTGGCTTCGATGCAGCGTCATTTTTGCTTAATACACAGGGCCTATGGAGCATGAAATAGGTCAGTGCATAGCGCATCCGACTCGTAATCCTAAGGTCCCTGGTTCGAGGCTCACCACTGCCAATATTTTTTTTAACACTTTTTTAATTTATATTCTTTGACAAAATTTGCGTACAAATTTGTTAGCAAGCGCGCGCGGCTTGCCTTGGTGCCGTGTGTATTTTCTGCGTCAAATTTGTACGCAAATTTGTCAAAGAATATAAAGCAACAACAACGACAAAAGTACACATCCCTGAACGAGTGGATAAAGGCGGCTCGCTCCACTCGCCGGCCAACAGGTTTGTGAGGTAAACGCGCTATACGGGGGCACGCAGAGCGAGTCGCCTTGTTTAAAGGCTACGTTAGTATATAGTATATTAGTATTTGGTACCAAAGATGGCAGACCTGACTCCATTTTCTAATTGAGAATCCAAACATCACACGGCCAATGTCCCTAAAAACAGATTAAACCTGTATGGTCATGCCTAATGGGATCAGGACTCAAATCATTGATTTTCGAATACATCGGATCACCTAATTTGTCAACTTGATGACAAATTCCAAGTCTAGTTATTGTTGTTTTTGTTGCCGATTCGTCAGGGTAAAGGCGAGCAATGTGGCGGACCGTGGAACGGATATGGAATTTGTTCTACCGGGTTAACCTGCGTAGACTCAAAGAGCGGTCGCCCTATCTTGGTCAGCCGATTGTCCCGTCGCAAAGGTGTTTGCAAGAGTTCAACGACCCCGGCGGTCTGATTAGGAAACCGTTTAGATGACGTCACAATGGAGGCAGAAGGCCCGGAACCACGACTGGCTGAGGTCACGTGGAGGTCGCGATAGTAACTAAAACCCAATAATGACCCCTTTTAATGATAACTCATCCACGTGTGACAGTAGAGTAACTATTCTTTAAAACCAACGAACAAAAGAGCAACGTCATCTCTGAAATATGCGAGAGGGAGCATCGGATAGTCTGTTCAAAATTTGCTGATAGTAACATAAGGCACGTTTCCCTGTTTATTATTAATATTCATGTTTTCTTATTTTTTTTTCAAATATTTTGAACCCTGTATTTAACTCGTGAAGAAAGACACAGGCTGTTGAGCAAAGTCGGTATAAAGCATCACTGTGGATCATAACCCACATTGATCACCAATCATAATGATTCGATTAGGTAGGTAGCCTATGTAAGGTATTAAATAGGTAAAGCCAACTATTCCCTCCCCCCCCCCCCAAAAAAAAAAAGAAAATTGCCTGTTTCACTTCACTTGGAATCCTGTAGAGCTTTGTAGGATTGTTTCTTTGTTTGTTTTTGGAAAA
This sequence comes from Diadema setosum, assembly GCA_033980235.1. Classification (NCBI taxonomy): domain Eukaryota; kingdom Metazoa; phylum Echinodermata; class Echinoidea; order Diadematoida; family Diadematidae; genus Diadema; species Diadema setosum. The sequence goes on from CM067065.1 coordinate 33,574,014, forward strand.
GAAAATCGTTTCTTTTATCATGCTATGAAGAAATAAATGATTAAATCTGAAATGTTTATTCAGTCTTGATAATATTTCGACAAAATTTACCATACTGCGATTTTTCCCGCTAATGAATATTATTACTGTCATATATAATATAATATATTGTATATATATATATATATATATATATATATATATATATATATATATGAATGGTTTGTTCGCAAAAACCGATAAGTCTATTTTTGAAGATTTTGATGTACGATCTCTGTCATAAGGTACAAAATAATACCTTTTAAAAGATATGTTGGTCACTACATATAAAGGTATATTTTGAAGTTATAATGGTCAAAAGAAGCAAAGATTTTCTTATTATTCTCTTTATTTTTCTTGACCTTTAATCGCAAATATCTCCATTTGGGAAATTGGTATGGACTTATCGGTTTTTGCAAACAAACTCTTCATATATATATATATATATATATATATATATAAAGCTATACAAATGTTATTCATTATCATTATCATTATCATTATCATTACTAGATACATGGTGCTGCTTCGATGATAAAGGAAATACAAAATTCTGTGAATAATATTCATATTTTATACACATTCGATATTTCAACAGTTTAACAACGGCTCAGCGATTTTCAGAAATTTAGAACGTTTTACTGATATTATAATAATAGAGCGAGAGATATATATCTATGGAAGTATAATAATATAGATATAGATTAATAGATAGATAGAGAGATAATGAATAGATATAAAGATAGAAAGGGAAAGAGAGTGAGAGAGAACGAAAGATAACCTGAGATATAGGGAAGAGACAGAAGAAGATAAAATAAAAGGAACATAGAGACTTAGAACGATTATACTCTCGAGTAAAAGACGTCTTAAAAGTCCTTATCGCATGCACACACATGATATAAAATATGCACCAATGGCGATCAGAGCAATCTTGAATCAAACGCAACACTGCACAGCATGAGAATATCACTATATTATATCGATCACACATATATAATAATATCAAACTTTTGCACACAATCTTTGTCCATGCAAAACGGCGTTTTATCAATCCGACTTTCACATGATACTGCACAACTGAGTGAAAAACAGCAATAACGAAGGAATATTAATTTGTTACCAAAGTTTGGTACAGTAACAAGAACAATATATCAGCATCATTCAAAATAGATCGATGCATCCAAACAAAGACAACTCGATCCACGTTAAAGCAGTACGAAAGTCCTCTTTGTCAAACAATATCCGGAACCCGAGCATAATGAGTATATGAATATATGAACAACCGTGGAAGTCCGTGGAAGACCATTTCGAGTAAAACTAAAACAAAAAACTTCATATCTGTTTTATTTGTCCAATAATATTCTATTTAACTGTGATGGGAAGGCAACATTGTATATACAAATTAGAACATAATTATATTATTATGACAATTAACATGTACATTAATTGTGGAGAGGCCATTTTGTGTGGTGGACTTGGGTCGTTCTTTGATTCATATGGACTTGGGTCGTTCTTTGATTCATAATACATGATAGTCTGCTATAGAGATGAGAGAAGGATGAGAGAGGGCGCTATTATATGAATGTAAGAATGACCCAAGTCCTTCATTCTTACATTAATATAAGATTTAACTCATTCATTTCAGGCACTTTCTGGGGGTAATTAAGATTTATCATTGAGTCCATGAATAAGCTACAATTTCCCATGTCAAACTGAATTTGGCCAAAAATTGGACTTGGGTCGTTTTTATATTCAGGTCTTCAATTATGATAGTATTGGGTATCCCAGCTATAAATAAAGCACGCTACAATCAATAATAAAAGAAGATTCACAATTCTACTGGAGGAATACAAAACTGGAATAATTTACTTTTTTTTTTGTCGACACGTTACAAGCAACTCAAAATGCAATTATGCACAATTATTATTATTTTTTTTTTTGTCCTGTACATCTATTTTTTAAAGTGCAACCGTAATTCTGCTAACGACACTGTGGACAATGACTGAAACGGCCACAGCCAGAGGGGCTGAGCGAGGAGAGGAGGGGGAGGTTGAAGTCACGATGCAACTCGACACATTCGTGATATGTGTTACATAATTTTAGACATAGCCCTGTAGTAAAGCAAATTGTACATAATTGTGAAGAATCAAATGAAACTTTTAGAACTTTTGTTTTGCTGATATCACGCATTCTTTAAATCCGAAATAGTCTCACAACAAAATGTATCTTTGCCACACCACTGCGTTTTTCTCTCTTATCCTCATGTACTTGGTATACATAAAATGAGGACCATCACCTTTTTTTTCCTTATGATGTCCTTCCCTTTTTTACCCGTTATACTCTTTTCCTTTCCTTTTCCTATGATGTCGAGACACGGTCAACCTCGCCCATCGTTATAAATGGGCCCGGTGGTATATGGTGCATAAGACTAGTATGAAACCATATACCATGGACGCACGTCCTCATGGTCCTTGGACGAGATTTTTTTTTTTTTGTTTTTGTTTTTGTTTCCTTGCCATGGTGATGTCCCCCGTCCCCGGTAAAACAAAAAATCAATAATAAGAAGAAAAATTGTTATATATAAAAAAAGGATTACCTGCCGTTGGGTATTAGCAATGGCAGGTTCCCATCAATTTACTGTGCTAACAATGAAGAAGGTACCCTAATGGGATATGAGATCACATTTCTATCGATATCATTATAGTAAAATCGAAGGGAGCTACGGAGAAAATTCCTCAGGTTATGCATGGTTTTTGCCTTGCGTAAGAGATCAGCACAATGTAGATTTCCTTCCCGATTGATATGATTTTTAACCGCTTAGCCATTTTTGACATGCATGAAGTCGACTCGGGCGTGATAGATCAACATGTATATTATTTTTCCTCGCAGCGGCTTCGTAAGTCCTACCAATAACACAGTCCTTCATTCGATACAATCCCTAACCGCGCCACTTTCTTTCCTGTCCACCACTGTAAAAAAGCCGTGACAATGGCTAATATAAGGGTATTTTGGTACAAATCTGTCTTCCTATCATTTCTTGTCGATGTCGTTAGTATTAAAAAATGTTTTATACTCCTAATAATCGGGAACGGGAAAAGCAGTAAAGTCCTTTGTGAAAACGTCCATCTGATGAAGTTGTCTCGTTCCAATGATATTGTTTGCCCTCTACTGTCTTGTGTTTTTGTCTGTTTGATTGCTACATGATGTATATATTATGACCCTTGCATCAAAAAAAAAAAAAAAAACAACAACAAAAAGTCCCTAGACATGAATATCTAGCGATATAAATGAAAGATTCTGAAAGAGCAGTCTCTAAGCTTCAAAATGACTTCCCAACTAACACAATGGAAAGAAAGTATAGATACACTCTGAAAAAAAAGTCAGTGTCTGTGTTAACTGTGAAAAGTGGCTTTGACGTTTAGGGTCTATAATATCAAATACTTGAAGAGTTTGTTCGCAAAAACCGATAAGTTCATTTTTGAAGATTTTGCAGTATACGGTCTCTGTCATAAAGTACATAATAAAGGTACATTTTTGAAGTTATGTTCAAAAGAAGCAAACATTTTCTTATCATTTTCTTTGTTTTTCTTGACCTTTAATCGCAAATATCTCCATTTGGCAAATATGGACTTATCGGTTTTTGCGAACAAACTCTTCACTCAATCTCACCAAGCCGTGCTCATGTGCAAAGAATGGGACAAAAACAAATACAAAACAGAATGTGAAACAACCACAATCGATTAAAGCTGATTATCAGAACACCCATCTATCCATGGCTCCTCAAAGGAGTAGCATCAGCCTGTTAATGAGGAAATCCATTCCAAATATGAGTTCGTTCGATAAAAAGAGTAAAATCTCGCGAGAAACTTGTTTTTTTTTTTGTTAAACATCGGATGAAAAAAAAGTTTTATATGACATTTTGAAGTTTTGCGTATTACTACAAAACAGTCCTTGTACAGTGGATATGAATATCCTAATGGTGAGCTATTACTGTGTCATAACCTCACAATTTTTCATTGATCCTTTGCAACATAAATGAGGTAATGATTGAATAACTTCATAATAGTTAACAGTTGGATATATCAGGATTTAAGTCTGGCAGTGACAGTGACTAAAATTTGAATGATTTTTATTATACTAAGCAGCTGTTAGAGGAACTAGAAAGCATTCTAAGTAGAATATCAACGAAGGTGTTCAAATATCAAGGTAAAAACACATAACAGCAGGTGGGGCGGATCCAGAAACTATGTTTTCTTTTTATTTCTTTAATTTATTATTTTATTAAAAAAAAAAAAGTAAAGAGGGGCGCGCGCCCGGATGCGCCCCCTCTGGATCCGCCACTGTAGTAGTACAATTAATTTTATTGGCATCATTCTTTATCTGATTTTACGTTTCAAAAGTGCCATTAATACGATGTCCACTTTTCATGAAGCAGTATATCAATGGTTTTTGTCGGTTTTTTTTTTTTAGTGTTCGTGAAGGGGCAACTTTGTAAATAATTATTTTACCATAAAAGTATTGCAGCCGCTGCACATGTTAATGTACATTGTATGTAAGCACAGATAATGAAAGAGCGTTGTACACTCTTTTTTTTTTTTTGGTACTAACTAACCAATATTACGTACAGGCTGTACATGACCATTGTATAACTTATGCAGCGGCTGCTGGATTTCTTCCACAAGAGGGCGCTATAATAAGATCGCCGCACGGATCGCCGTCGTGACCGTGCGTTGTGCATAATGTGTACCGTGTGTGTATCGCTGCATGCGAAAACGCTGTTACGCTCTTGTGCTTGCAGCGATCGTTGTGTGTACGTACGCGCGCGCCCTCGAATTCTGCAGTACTTTACTGTAATTTTGTGTTGACTCGTACTCAATTTTAAACCTTGCTTTTCACGAATTTAAAGTTCCACAATGACATCAACACTCTGGAGCTGATAGAGGTAATATTCAATATGTATCGGAAGTGAGAAATTTACAAATGTGTAGATTTGTGATCTATGTAAATAAAGACATGCATGCTACGTTTACTTGGTAGAGGGCTACGCGTATTGTACTTGTGCATGCATTCGTCATTCGATTCGAACAACGTTTTGGCATGCACGTCTTGTGTTGTAGTCCGACACGCTGTAAATCACGTATTGTTCTTTGAAACTAGGGGTGGTATTCTGACATGATTCTTCTGTGTTTGTTTGTTTGTTTGTTCATTTTCCATCCGAGAAGATGGCTGGATAGCCCATATTCAGCTACGTTAAGCTGGTCTTCCATGCATGGGGTCCAGTTGGATGTGAGGTGGGACCACTTCATCATTTAAACTAGAATTTAGAAAGCCAATCAACAAAACAGAGTCAGACAGAGACAGAGAGTCGACTAACGTTAGACTGCATTTTGATTGTATTAAGAAATATTTTGTTTGTAGGTACATGTATGTAAAGTACAAGTGTTTCATGCAGCATTGGATGACATTTTTTTTTATGCAGCATTGGATGACATTTTTTTTTTCTTAATCTATACAGTTCTACTTTTATTGAAGTAATCCACTTCCCTGTTTCATTCATGTTTTTGTTTTGTGTTGTTTTGTGTTTTGCTGTTGTTGTTTTTTTTTTGGCTACCCATATGGCCCATAATTCAAGCATGCATAATGCCATTCAAAATTAAACTGCCAAATACATCTTTTGTTGTGTGCAGGTGAATTTTGCCACTGGTGCATGATTTTTTTTTTTATGTATCATACCATTTAGATTAGAATATAAGACTGTATTAAAGATTCATGTCTAAGGCAGTGTTTTAAAACTAATAAAACCTATTTTTGTGTCGTAGTGTCCACTCACAAGTCATAAAAAAATTACTGCATTTTTTAGTTTTGGTCGTGAATGACAGATCGTTCTCTCCACGTGATTTGACTTTTGCATGTATCTTGTACATTGTACATTCTATTAATTTTTTTTTTTTGTCTTTTGTATGCAGCTTTTCATCGCATCAGAATCAGCCAATAGTCCTCTTCCCTAGGCGGCAGTGGTAGAACCCTGTGTCTCCACCATGCCTGAGTTGATCCCCACAATGGTGGCCACGTCGGAGGCGGAAGAACCAGCCGAGAAGACCGACACTCCGGCCCCCAAGCCTATGGTGGGCATAATCTACCCACCCCCAGAAGTCAGGAGTATCCTTACACTGCATGGGTGATGATTTTGAAGTGAGATGGGCTTGCCTTATAACACAGTCGTCAAAGCCCATAGCCCTCTTGAAGTACTGTACTTGTATATGCCAAATATTTTGTGAGGTTTTTATTTTCACAAATTTTGCGAGTCAGGTGGTATTTGCTATTACAAAGTACTGTATACGCCATATATGTGGCGAGTGTAAATTTTCGCGAATCAGGAATTCCCGACGATTTCGCGAGCGGTTAAATTCACGGTTGTGGAGTCCTGTACTGAATGGAGAAGTGTACACGCCTACGTCACATTTACATTGAGATCAGAGTCAATATTTTCATGTGTCTTTAACTTCGCGAATAGCATCTGACTCGCGAAATTTGCAAAAATATTTGGTGTATACATTGTAGTGTATGCAGTATTGTGTGAATAGCATACAATGACTTGTACGTTAAGGGAAGCTGAGCTGGTCGGTGCAAATGCTATTTGAGATCTACAACTTTGTACAGTTGAAAAATAGTGTATTGTCAAGGAAAAGTGTAGTTGACACCTCATACCTACTTGCTATGTAGGTTACCAAATAGGTTGATCACTTGCTTCAAGTTCCACAGTAGTGATATCTTATACTCACCCGTTCTTTGGCCATCAATGCAATTAAATTACGTTGATTGTACGGAGCACTCTTCGAATTGAATCCTGCTGATCAATCTCTGTTTTAATAACAAACCTCAGGCAGAAGAACATAATAATTCTAGCATACCTTTTGGCACACTGCACACAACATTATGCATGAACATACAGGCCTGTTTAAAGATGAATCTCTGTAGTATTTTAGAGAGGACATTTGTGGCTGGTGTACTGTAGGGACTAAAGAGTGAAATAATGTTTGGAGCAACAAGGCATGAGGTATGTTGCTCTCTGCAACTTTCAGGAGATTAGATCCTGTATTCAAAGAAGGTGTAATATTCATTGCCGCATTGTTGTTACAATGTAAGCTCTGAAACGCAAATGACAATGCAATCTTGGTATGTAAGGCTTTGATTTCCATTTTTCATCTAAGCTGATGGGAGGTTTTACTCTGTTTTGTTACTCTATTCACCATACATTTAGTGAGTCTAATTTTCTGCAAATCGGGATGCCCCGGCAAATTCATACGTGGTTAAATTTTGGATGGTGGAATACAGTAATGAACATAGAAATGTACACATGCACACCCCCTTTTCTATTGGGTCCAGAGTTGATGTTTCAGCATGTTGTTAAAGTTGCGATTAACACCCAATTTGAAAAAAAAAAAAATCATGAAAATAACTACTTCCTGAAATGTGTGGTGAATGCAGTATCACAGTGATGTATTAAAGGTGAGTATGATGTCTCTGTCTGTGTAAACTTACCAGTGTGCACTTCTATTTCAGCTTGTACTTTTGCAAGTCGTGGTTGACATTCCTGAACCATCCTCCTGACAGATATTGTTGACAAGACCGCCAGCTTTGTGGCTAGAAATGGTAAGTGTACTTGGAGAGCTATTTTGATAATAGAGCGAAGAACCAAGTGTATTTGTAGAAACCAAGAATCAAAAAAAGAAGAAAAATAGTGACCAGGTACCTCTTTATGAAGATATTGTGTCTCTTTTCTTGGAGTAACGATTCCCTAATGAATTTGAGTGTAATAGGAAAGGAAATATTTTGTATTTTAGGAATATCAGCCAATTTTGCAGACTTCCAGAAAGTAAGACCAGTACAGAATATGTGACGTGGACATTTATTACATGAAATTAAGAGAAAATAAGATCACATGAGTCAACCTTTCATAAGAGGAAGGGAAAAAGAATCAGAGGGATTTCTGGACAAATTAAAATCATTGCACCCATGATGTAAATGAGCAAGATGAGGGACTTTCTGATAAGCCGTTGTGGCATCAATAGTAATCAGACTGCCTTTATTAGGTTCACCGAGTAATTTGCTTTATTCTGTGTCATCTTGCAAGTGCTGCATGGTGTTGTGATATCAGTGCATCTACTGTTCAGCTTGTATGTGTCACATTAAAGAAGGCATTGTGTTCTAATATCCAAAGTCTAGTCTTTGCCCTTGTAGGGATCTGAAGTCAGGGTTCCCAGCCCATCAGGGAAATCAGAGAAATCAAGGAAAATCATTTTACATTTTTTTTTTTTTTTCCAGGCAGGGAAATGTCAGGGAATTTTGATAAAATGCCCCAAATTAGGGAAAAAGTCAGGGAATTTTTATAGGCCCCAAATTAGGGAAAAGGTCAGGGAATTTTTATAGGCCCCAAAATCGAAAGTACTCAGTGCGACTCTGTTATATTTTGTTGCATATCAAAACAACATCCATTGGGTGACTGGCTATGGTGGTTTTTTAGTGTACATCCTCGAACTAGGGAGAAGGGAGGCCATTTGATGCCTGTGTAATGGTATTTACAAATGTATAATGGTATTAATTATTTTTACATTGCAGTGTTTTAAGATACTGCCAATAGTTCACTGCAACAGCATAGAAAACATGTAAAACTGGAAATTAGTTGAAATAATTATGGAATTTGAGACTTTATCAGGGAAAAATCAGGGACAATCAGGGAATTTTGTGTTCTTGAAATGCTGGTAACCCTGGCAGTACAGTGTGGCTCCTTTCTCACCTTTTGTTTTTTGGCAATGTTACACATTGACTGCAGGACCGGAATTTGAGACAAGGATCAGACAGAACGAGATCTCCAACGCCAAGTTCAACTTCTTGAACCCCGGCGACCCGTACCATGCGTACTACAGGCACAAGGTCAAAGAATTCCAGGAGGGGAAAGCCGCGGAGCCAGTTGGCATCGCTCCCATCAAGGTACTGTATGGAAGAAGCTCTGACAAATGGGAAAAATTTGTGACCCGCAACAACGGTTTCAGGCAAAAGTCGCAAGAGCATTGAACAAATACCCAAGCTCCGACATTGTAAAGTAGTCCAAGCTGGACGAGGCATATTAAATGAAATAAAATGTAATATGCCTTGTCCGCCTTAGACTACATGTACTTAACATAACAGTGTCCGAATTTCTGAGCTTGAGTATTTGATCCGTGTTTGTCCTGTCACTGTCAGCAACCAGGGAGAGCCAGGTGGTAGTGTCGCTGCACGGAAAGCAGTATCTGACACGTTCGAGCCCCACTGTTTCCTTTTTTCGGACAAGTTTGTTAGTTTGCAGATCAGCAGTTGCAATCTCAACAAATTTTATTTGCAGAGGGAGACAAATTGAAGGAACTTACACCTGAACCCTCACCCTTCTGAATAATAACTTTCTTTCATTCAAAATTCATCCATGCTGTGCATGTACAAATACACACCGCCCTTAGTACTTTATCCCGTTATGTAGTTGATTTGTTGTTGTTTTCACTATACAACTCAGCTTCCTGTCAGCCAGCCGAAGCCAACGTTACTGGTGGAACCCATTGTTCCGAAGGAACCCCCACCGGAATTTGAATTTGTCTCCGATCCTCCATCCATCAATGCCTTTGAACTGTGAGTTATGTTGTTTGTCAAGTTAAACTGTATTGCTGTTATTTTCGCGAGGGTTTAATTTTCGCGAATCACGGTTTGATCGTGAGGTTAGCAACATGCGAAAATGTCGCCATATGCTAGGTTATTAATGCAATTTGGTAATAACGTTGGTGGCAATTCGCAAAAGCAGCATCTCGCGAAAATGGCTGTGACCTCTGCATTCCCGAAAATATCTGTACGTGAAAATAACAGCTTATACAGTAACAACTTCCTATTTAACACTGCTTGCAGATCGGTTGACCACTGCCTTTAACACACCAATCTATTGAAATAAATGTCATTTTGCTATCGATAAATGTGACGTCTGTCCTTTAAAAATGTTTCACACATTACCAAAGCAATACATGCTTAAAATAGTCCTGTAAAATAAAAATTGTTCACATTGGAAAAGAATCAAACTTCATTTATTTGATACAGTAGACTTCTGTTATAACAAAGTCCTCAGGACTGTCAGATTTCTTTCGTTACATCGAAATTTCGTTCTAACCAAACAAATAAACAATAAAAAACATACAGCCGATAACTTTGAGACCTGGATTTGTATTTCGTTGTAACTGGAATTTCATTATAACTGTGTTTTTCATTATAACTGTGTTTGTTATAACGGGAGTGCACTGTACATGTAGCAAAGTTTTGAATGTAATTTGAATTATATATTCATTTTCTTCATTTGTCAAATGATATTGTTTTCAGAATAATTCCTTGACCTTCCAATTAATTTCCAAATATTTCTGTAATACCTTATACCAAGCCAAGAAATATTCATTACCCTGAAAACATACATAGTAAGAAATATGAAGAAAAAAAAAAATTCTGCACTTAGTTTATATTGTGACATTTTTTTTCCACCTTCTTTCGCTGACACCAGGGATGTTGTGAAGCTGAATTCTATCTAAATTCTCTGTTGTTAATCAATGTCTATGTGCTGTTACCTGATACCGAGTCAAGAATCATAATATCACCTTGGAAATGTACATAAAAATGTGAAACAAATATTGTTCTGCACTTAATTTATATTTTGACACATTTTTTTTTCCGCCTTCTTTCGCTGACTCCAGAGATGTTGTGAAGCTGACCGCCCAGTTTGTGGCGAGGAATGGCGGCCAGTTCCTCACGAATCTTATGAACCGGGAGCAGCGCAACTTCATCTTTGACTTCTTGAGGCCGCAGCACAGCATGTTCAACTATTTCACCAAGCTGGTGGAGCAGTACATCAAGGTATGCCAGCAAAATTCAGGCCTTGCATCCATGGCATCTTGCCTTTAATGCTGACTTGTGTTCTGTATGGAGATGTAATATATGTTTTACATTTGACCCCATGGACAAAGTCTTTCCCTACAGAAGCATTAGGAAGTAACGTTTGTTTTAGTGTTTGAATAAGCAATCTCCAAAGTTTGGAGAAATAAGTTTAATTTCAGTATGTGTTCCATATGTTTATTTACCATGGGATAATATGCATGTCATGTGTTACACACGAATCACTTTTATCAGTTACTTCTGTAAAACCAAGAAGCAAGAACTTTGCTGAATGTGGCTTTCCTTATCTGGGTAGTTGCTGCAACTTATTTAAACCACATATTAATTTGTACAGGGAGTTCTATGCTGCTATATTTTATTTTAGAACTCTGTGATATCATTTTGTGGAATAGTTACACGAAAGTGAATTCATGAAGCACATCTTTGTTCTGCATGTATATCAATCTATGCCATTTATTGTGGTATGTGTAGTTGCTCAATACACATCTTTCTAGTGTTTATCTGTAAATCATTTATTCCGCCTGTCTTTTTCTTTTTTTGAAAATCAATTTCTATCATTCCCAATACTTCTGTATCTTTAACTATCTATCTACCTACCTATCTATCTTTATCTTCTATATAATCTATCCATATTCTCTGTCTATCCATTTGTCTGCCTACAGAAGGTAGCTTCAATATGTATTGGCCATTATATCTAAACACATTAATGTTCTGGTGTTATGCTTTTTGTTGCACAAACAAACAAGAATGCTGAACGAATCATTTAGTGCCAGAAAGCATCATGAAAATATTCCACCAACTTGAATCCTTCTTTGTTCCTTTTCTCCAGGTGCTGATCCCGCCCAAGGACCTCCACGGCAAGCTGACAAACGAGGGCGACTCTCGCCGTGCCGTGATGGAGCAGGTCTCCCAGAGGGTGGAGTGGGAGAAACACCAGGAGAGACTGAGGAAGAAAGATGAGGAGGAGAGAGAGAAGGAAAGAGGTGGGCGTCTCATTATAGACCGATTCAATTTCAATGACCTATTCACCTACCGCCGCTAGCGGCGCTATAACGGTCGCCATAACTGGGGGCCAACGGGGGCTTCCAGCGAGCTAGCTACCCAGCGAGTTGCACTTGCAGCTCAGCAGCCTAGCGTACCCATCGCGCATAGTTAGCCGGGCGCGGCCGCTGCGCCGCGGCCAGCGACCGCCGGCGCCGCGCTAATATTGTGATTGTTCACTCACTGTGGAAAAGTAATTCAGCGGCTTTTAATGCCTTTCTTTTGGACAAATTGAGTGATGCAGACATATTGATCTACTTTGAAAGCTTCAAAGGAAGGATCAGGAAAACACATTGTGCAGTTGTTGGGTGCACAAATAACAGGAAAAAAATGGAAATGGAAGCTTCACGGCAGTGTGTGAAATTCAGACACCGCTGACGCATGATAAAATAAGGCAACATTAAAGACAATTAAGTGAAATACAACGGTATGAAAATGCACAGATTTCGAAACAAACTAGATTGTCTACTAGATTCTCTATTCAATTAGGTTATCACTGCATATTCGGAAAATACAGGTATGTTGTTCATCTTAGAAGACAAGTTTAGATCAAAGAATTTGATAATTCACTGATTTTTTTTTTTTTTAATCCTTGGTGTCCTACTTGCCAAAGTTTACACTTCCTCGCTAGACTTTATTATTATGACAAACATATTTTACAGCATACACTACAGCTATATAAAATGTTTCAAGATGCGTTAAATTCTTATAATATTGTTTTCACTTCTTCAATGTTCAGCACTGAATTGACCATAGGCCTATTCAATTTTGGCCTGGAACTCTGAATTTGACTTTTGATAAAGTGATACTTATTAAATACATGTATTAAACCATGGATGTTGGCAAACATCCGTTTCATAATCATAATTAACAAAGTATGATTTGAAAACCACTTTTGTAGATCATAATAGGCGTTAGCGTGATGTTACGCAAGGTTACTTAGACTTAAAATAGTACAGAGTAGTTTTGGTTGTTGACATCAGGCAACGTAAATTAAGTTTATACGGCTTAGAAACGCCTAGATTTGTATTCCTTTTGGTTTACTTACAATTAGGCTTGCCTGGTGCGACAACCGAAAATGATATAGGATGCTCTAGAAGTCAATAGGTCTAGATCTAGTCTGGACTCTTGCCTAGATTTCTAGACAAGATCTAATGTTAGACGGATTCTACCCTGCTGGCCCGACACTCCCGAGTAAAGGCAAAAGCCTGCCCTAAAAAGGTTAAGTTAACTGATAGCTTGCATTGCGCCATATCTAGCTCAAGATTCTTATTCATTATTTGTATTTAATTATATCAGTTAACTTGTCAACAGCCTAGGCTTATTAGCAAGACGTCTGCCTGTGCCTAGCAATAATTCTCCCCAGCGGTTTTTATTCTCTTACACAAATGTAAATATACGGGGCTTACACACGAGTACCCAAGTCATCGCCAAAGAAATAGAGTCCACAAACATTCACGGATCGTACCGATATTTACCTTGAAATTCAAGTCTTGGCTACAGCCGTATGTCCTCTACCCATTCGCTCATAGTCGGTAAAAGTTGTTTAATTTTATTTATTTTTAATTAGCTAGCGAAAAAAAAATGTAGACTCTAGTTGTCACAAAGCCAGTTGCGTCGATCTCTGCCAGCGCCAGAGATAGTAAGCTGGCCGGCTGGCGCCGGGTGGTAAAAGAATTGGCTGCCGCTGGCAACCTTGCCACGCACGCAGGGCGCTTGCCGACCCGGCCTGTTTGGCCCCCAGTTATGGCGTCGCCTTAAGAGGGCGCACTTCCATGAACAGTCGCTTGAATCGGTCTATACAGTATCGCAGTGTGACGTCATATCCGTCTGTTGCTGTGGAAACTGATGCTAAACAACCTCATGTAGCCCATATATCTGATAGCAGAACGGTTGCTAACCATGCCGGAACAAAAGACTGTGACATCATCACAGGTCTGAGTGCTTTGGTGGTAGGAATTGTGTGCCTGTGTAACTAGTGACTTGTTCAAGCCATGAGGTGCAGCCGAGTTGGTTTAGACTTTATTCCATAGTCACTGTATGCAGGTTATTCCTACTGATGCCATGAAAACATGCATCATCTGTTTTATAGAATGGTGGACAAATATTTGCAAGAAATCCATTTTTTTTGTTTTGTAGTCAAGAGTCTCATAAATATTAATGCGTGGCAAATTTGGTGGATAAATGAGTATTAAACCATTTCTTGCTAAGTGTGTGAAGGCATTTTGATTGTAAACCCTCCTTACAAGTGGGAGAAAGTGTGTTTGCAGTGGCTGCCGTCAGAGATTGTAATAATTTTTGATATTGACCAAAGAGGCTGCAGATTTTTTTTCACCGATTCTGTACTCCTTCCACGATTGATCGAGCCATCAACCTCATGAATTGCAACGGTTGCTTCCCACACAAGCACAGCAATATGTCTAACATACAGATTGGACGATTGAGCACCTGAGTCATGAATTTTTCTCTGAATAAATTGTAAAAAAAACCAAAAAGTGACAAAAATCCTTAATTCTATTTTTTCCTATCTCTGTTTTGTCTTTCACAACAGTTGCATACTCACAGGTGGACTGGCACGACTTCGTTGTCGTGGAGACGGTTGACTACCAGCCGGACGAGGAGGGTCAATTTCCACCTCCCCTCAAACCCAGCGAGATTGGGGCCAGGATTCTGGCTGAGGAGAGATACGAGCAGTTTGGGGTAAGCACAGAAATTTGGTGGAGATATGATTTCCTCCTTGTCGGCACTGCTGCGTTTGTGGGATATTAGGGACCTTTAGATTAGCGGCGCGGACGTTTGAGACGACGCTTGCTTTGGATGTTCTCCTCCAAGTCCTCTCTCCCTGCGTCGTGCTGAATAGTAGCTTTAGATTGCGCTAAGACGCAACTTATGAAAAATAAAATTGCACCCCCATATGATCGCTACATGAAGTAGCTTCTTTATGTCGTGAATTGAGCGGATGTAAAAATAGCCCAGAACGCGTAGTGAAAAACTCCTACGCAAGCTATAAATATGTTGACTTGACGCGCGTTTTGCGCATGCTCAGAACAGGTTTTTTCCTCTACGTCCCCGTCGCGAAAATCTAAAGCTCCCTATTACTGAAACATAGCAACACATCAACTCTCACACTCTTTCAAGATTTTCTCCTGGATGATGTATAATATCTACAAAGCCTGAAACATGTAAATACTGTTCTTGTTTACTGAAGAGATAATCAGGGCATGTGCAGTATAGGTTTTTCACTCTCTGCTACACCAACCCTCATCTTCTTCTTTTAGTCGGCATAGTATGGTTATTAGATGAGACACAGTGTGCAGTGCCGTCAAGTCTGTATCATATCTGTATGTCCGTCTTCATTCTTTCATGTCATGCCTTTCCTCTCAATTGTACCCTTCTATTACTTGTCAAATGAAAGAACAACAACATTAACTTCAAAATGTGCTGCAAAAGTAGCAATATTTGCGCAATTTCGCACAACCAGAGACCAGCACGAAATAAAAACCCACAAATACTTTTGCACCTCATATGTGCTATTAATATATGTTTTGATGCGGCGGAATTAAAAAAGATGCAAAATTCATCTTGCCCAGCCGAGCGTGAGAGATGATAACCTCTTTCACTGTACACTGTATTCTAAACATTTCCCATGTTTGTAATGTCATGTCTTCAGTTATAAAGGGACTCGAGTTCTGGTGAAAGTACCCCAAATAAACAGACGATCAAACAATTGAATTCTTGCATGAAATCCCTCATGCAAAACAGAGGAAACCAGACAATTTTGACAAATTCCTTTCCTGCTTGTTTCCACCAGGAGGAGC
Organism: Diadema setosum; assembly: GCA_033980235.1. Classification (NCBI taxonomy): domain Eukaryota; kingdom Metazoa; phylum Echinodermata; class Echinoidea; order Diadematoida; family Diadematidae; genus Diadema; species Diadema setosum. The sequence continues at coordinate 33,589,847 of CM067065.1, forward strand.
TGGCCGAGGAGGAGGACGTTGAGATGGAGGTCGCCAGCGAGGACGAGGAAGAGGAGGAGGAGGAGGAAGAGGAGGGTGAGGGAGGGAAGGAGAAAGAAGGAGAAAGTAAAGAAGAAGAAGGAGAGGCAGAGAAGGTCACAGATCAGAACACAGAAGTCCAGGACATGGAGGAGGGAGTAAGTGCATTATTTTTTATTGTTGAGGGCAATATATTGACCTTGGTCAATACATTCAATATATTGACCTTGGTCAATACATTCAATATATTGACCATGGTCAGTACATTTAATATATTGACCTTTGTCAATACATTGAATTTATTGACCTTGGTCAATACATTGAATATATTGACCTTGGTCAATACGTTGAATATATTGACCTTGATGACCTTATTGACTGCATTTTTATGCCACACAGAGGTCATTCATTTCAGTGTACAGCAAACCTGAAAAAGGGAAAAAATCCTATTATTGCTGCGCTGCTCCTGCTATGTTGCAAAACCGTGAGATATTTAAGGTTCATTTGGTCGGGGTATGCAATGAAGTTGATTAAGAAAGAAAAGAAAAATGTTTTCCGGGGTAACAACATTACTGTGACGGCGTATAACATGATATGCTTTGCTATAATAGAGCAGAGATGCCAACAGGTATAATCCCCCCACTTGTTTCTGAATTTTACACTCTTTTTTTCCCCAAAAAAATACTGCAGGCTTGAAAGAAAATTGCTGCTTTTCCAAATGGAATTTACAATACAACTTTATTACAGGGAAGATTAAAATACTATTCCCCCCCCCCACAATTGCATTATCGCCTTATCAGCCCTCAAAATACTGCAGTACTCTATGCAGTCTATCCATGATAGAGGGGAGGGATTTCCACTGTTAAGAAGATGCCGACTGCTTCATAATGGAGCAGGGTAAAGATGTGTGTAGGCAAATTACATCCTGCTCACATCGTATGGCAGAGAATCTCTAATAAATGCTGCTGGTTAAAAAACAAAACAATTGAAAACAAAAGAAAACAAAATGATAACAACAGCATCAAAGAACATACAATCAAACTGATTTTTGTTTGTTTGTTTGTTTGTTGTTGTTGTTTTGATTGATATGAATTTCTGTATTAACCAGTTGAGGAAAAGCTAATTTTCTTGTGTAACACATGTTTTCATAGATATCGGCTCCAGCTATCCTCGGGACTATTCCTCAACAGGCTAACTAACTAATGATGATTAATCTCAATCTCTTCCATTTCTAGTCTGACTCAGACATGGAGGAGAGTGATGAGGAGAAGGAGGAGGCGGCACCGGAAGAAGAGGCTCCACCCGTCCCGGCTCCGCCCAAAGAGGGCCCCATGCTTCCCCCGTTGCCCCCACAGCCTGGGGAAGCCATTATCAAGAAGGACTACAACCCAAAGTGTGAGCAGACTTGAACTTACTCTGCATTTTTTTCTTGTTCATCTGTGCTTCCCCTTTACATTAGCCCACGGATGAATGTACACAGTTGCGGATGAATTACATGCATTTAGCCCTATCCTTTAACAAATGCTTGCAAGTGCTGTTGACAAAAATTTAAGAGTATAGTGGTTGGTGGTTTGGTAGAGTTAAGTTGAGGAGAGACACTGGTTGAAGTATCTCTTACTGAACTTTTTTTTTTTTTCTAAATGCTGTGTCACAAATGTCAAACGTTTTGTTTTTAGCACAGGTATTCTTTCTTTCAGGAAGGGAATTTGTCTTTGAAATGATTATCCTCCCCTTAACCCTAAAAAGACTGGGGGGGGGGCCTAAAAGGCCCCCCCTCGACATTTCGCGCGATTACTCTGCAACACGCAATGCTCTCGCCGCGATGCTCTATGACTTTTTTCTTTCGAGTTTCGCGAACATTTTGACACCAAATTTGTGACGCCCGGGGGATGGTTCTGAAGTTACATAACTTTTTGTACATGCACGTGAGGCCGAAAATGGCTCAAAAATGTGATTCTGTGTACAAAGTCAATGCAAATTGAGTTTTTTCACATGGTTCGTATAAATATGCTTATTTTGACTCTCAATGGCTAAAATTAATTTGTTTTAGGAGTATTATGCTTCAAAAAGTGTCTGCCACAAATTTTAAAAAAAAAAACAACAAAAACAAAAGGTCGAAAAAACAAAGAAATACATAAGAAATTCATAAAACAATAAAATAAATAAGAAATTAATTTTGATACCAAATTTTTTTTCAAGTGCATTTGAGAAGAATGCCACAAATAATAATTAGACCAAAAATTAGCACTTTTGGAGCTTTATTTACTGATTTAGATCAAAGAGTCTGATTTGTTGCATAAATTAGCATAATTAATCAAAATAAAATAAAAGAAGACTATTTTGGAAAATTTAAATATGCGATCTTGTAGATTACATCGCACACTACCATTGTGCAAATTTCCGCGGCAATCGCGCGATCCGCGGCCGAGATCTTAAGGGGGGCCCTTTAGGCCCCCCCCCCCCCCCCCCCCCCCCCCCCCCCCCAACTACCAGCTACCAAAATAGCCCAGTCTTTTTAGGGTTAAAGTGGATGTAATTGGTAATGAGTATCTTGTTCTAGTTTTTTATCTGCATAATACAATTTTGACATCAGAATTTCACTATTCAATGTGTTATTATTGCCCAATTTATAAAATTCTATGAAGCTTATGATCAGACACATCTGGGTTTAGCAGTAAGATATAATGGTCATGTGTTTGTTCTGTCTGCTCTACTCCACCGATGTCCATCCAGTGTCCAAGCAGACGGCTGCAGCGGACACCACCAAGTACCTCATCTCTCCCATCACTGGAGAGAAGATCGCTGCCGATAAGATGCAGGAACACATGCGCATTGGTGAGTTGATGGGCAGGTTCTTCTTAACGAATCTCTCATTTTTCAAGAAGACAGACTCTTATCTCTGAACTTTTTTCTCTAATTATGTCATCCAGACTGTGCCACATTCTATGTTTGTGGTCAGCAGAATTTAAAGGGATAATTTACCATTTGCAGATGAAACAAAAACCTTCCATTAGTGCTTTAGAATAGTTCTAAAATGTGTGTTAGGGATACAAACAACCACGGTAAAAATTTGAATCCGTGTTATCGATGTTAAGTATTGTTAAATACACAAAATGTGAACAATAGTTATAGTAAAAATGTTTCCAGACTAAACCGTCTACAGTTATGGTTTATTAAGAAAAATACTCAGTCTGATATCTCCTTATATTTGGCTTTATTGGAAAAAAACTTATATCGTAGGATGTTTTCTGATACAACAGACCTACTTATATGCATCAAATGTGAAATCTAGAAAATTTTTTAAATCACTGCTCCCAAAGGTAAACTGGACCTTTAGTGGCAAAGTTTTCCACGTTTAGCATGATGTAGATTTTTTGTCACTGATGTTGTTTGTGTTTAACAGGATTGTTTGAAGACTAATGCCGACAGTGTTCTTATATACTGTATGTGTGATGCTGTTCCCCAACCATTTTTGTACCTGGTCTAAATATGCTGTCTTTACTTGTGCCTCTTTGTTTGTTTGTATGTTTGTTTTATTAAATCTAGTACTGTTCCAACATTACTCAAACATGGAATGGACAGAAAAAGTGATAGATGTAAACGTCAATGTCAACTTTATAGTTCAGAAATTATAAAAAAGAAAAATGGCAATTTATTAGGACTTTGAAGCGATACCAAGGTACTACAATGTTTTCGGAACCTGCATTGCTTGGTACTCCAATACCTCTTATTAGGAAAAATATACATGTGTATGAACAAGAAGGGTGATAGACCTGAAATTCAACGTTAGGTTAAGTTACTGTGATATGAGAAATGTACTTTCCATTTAGTAGGACTTTGAAGTGATGCCATGGAAATATACTTCTATATAATATATTCTTCCTTTTATCGCCCAGGATTATTGGATCCTCGCTGGGTGGAGGAGAGGAGTCGTCAGATGAATTCCAAGGCCCAGGAGGAGGACTACCCACCGGGTGCTGCCATCGAGGAGAGCCTCAAGAACCTCGCCGAGAGGAGAACCGACATCTTCGGCGAGGGCGACATTGAGACGCAGATCGGAAAGAAGGTATGTGGATGACTGTGATGATGGGCATGGACCAGAGTGGGTTCACCTCTAGCCCAACTTACTGTTAAACACTACATTTTCGCACCATGAAATTTTTTTTTGCAAATTGCAGCCGATGGCCTTTTTTCGCGGCATGAAATTTTCCGCGAATTGGAGCTGACGGCCTTTTTCGAGGCATGAAATTTTCGCAAGTTGCCTCTAACATTTAATGCATATAAGGTAGACAAGAACTTTTGTGTATATTTTAATTTTGTGAATCTTGGCTCTCGCAAAATTCTTGATATTAACCTGTTGAGGACGGGCTGATTTTGCTGCAACACACATTTCCCATAGACGCTTGCCTGAGTATACTCGGGACTCGTCCTCAACTGGTTAAAATGCACATGAACATTCCTTGTTTTACAGTATGCACATCCTTGTCACATGGACAGTGGCTTACATTTTTGAAAGCGAATGGGAAGGGTTGTTCTTCTTGTTTTGTTTTTTGCCAAGCATGCTGCAGGTTTCATTGAAAATATTGTTAACCCAAATTGTTATACTATGTACAGATACCTAGTGAAGGCAATGGTAAAAATCCTGCTTGTCCACCAAATAAATATGTTTGTTTTGTTTGTTTTTTTTTCAGCCCTGAGAGTACTGCAGTGCTGTAGGTTGACATCTCTGCACATGGTTACGTTACAAAAAAAAGAAGAAAAAACGTTCAGACACACAAATGCCTAAGCATTGGGACATAACAAATAGCTGGAACATCCAAAGCATTTATGAATCAAGAGAAGAAATTGGCAAACTGATATATGGCCTATGCCTCCCAAAAGGAAGTAGCATTTGCATTTATGAAAATGATCAAGTCTTCTGTATTAGAGTTGCCTTTTTAGTGTTACCTCTGCTCTACCAGAGGGCCTTGCCATTAAATATTACCGTAGCATTGCCAGGTACCCATTTAAGTGCCTGGGTCGAGAGGGTGCTGTAATGAGGTAATGTGGTGTTGTGATGGTGTAATGCAGTGTTGTAGTGGTGTAATGTGGTGCTGTAATGATGTAACGTGATGTTGTAATGGTGTAATATGGTGTTGCAATTGTGTATTGGTCTTTTCCAGATCGGAGAAGAGGAAGAGGAGGACAAAAACAAACAGAAGGTCATCTGGGATGGACACAGTGCCAGGTGGGTTAACCCATTTCAGGCTAGATTGGAATGTCTCCATAGACTTTGTTTAGGACTTACAACGGTCCAAGAAACACTGGGTTAAGAGATGAGCACTTAACCCTAAAAAGACTGGGCTATTTTGGTAGCTCGAAAGACTGGGGGGGGGGGGGGGGCCTAAAGGGCCCCCCCTTAAGATCTCGGCCGTGGATCGCGCGATCGCCGCAGAAATTTGCACAATGGTAGTGTGCGATGTAATCTACAAGATCGTATATTTAAATTTTCCAAAATAGTCTTCTTTTATTTTATTTTGATTAATTATGCTAATTTATGCGAGAAATCAGACTTTTTTATCTAAATCAGTAAATAATGCTCCAAAAGTGCTCATTTTTGGTCTAGATATTCTTTGTAGCACTCTCAGCAAATGTACTTGAAAAAAAATTTGGTATCAAAATTAATTTCTTATTTATTTTATTGTTTTATGAATTTCTTATGTATTTCTTTGTTTTTTCGACCTTTTGTTTTTGTTGTTTTTTTCAGCAAAATTTGTGGCAGACACTTTTTGAAGCATAATACTCCTAAAACAAATTGATTTTAGCCATTGAGAGTAAAAATAAGCATATTTATATGAACCATGTGATAAAACTCAATTTGTATTGACTTTGTACACAAAATCGCATTTTTGAGCCATTTTCGGTCTCACGTGCATGTACAAAAAGTTATGTAACTTCAGAACCGTACCCCCAGGCGTCACAAATTTGGTGTCAAAATGTGCGGGAAACTCGAAAGAAAAAAGTCACAGAGCATCGCGGCGAGAGCATTGCGTGTTGCTGAGTAATTGCGCGAAATGTCGAGGGGGGGGGGGGCCTTTTAGGCCCCCCCCCCAGTCTTTTTAGGGTTAAGTTTTGTGAACGAATACATTTGAGGTGGATATGGTACTAGGTGAATTGACCATTTAACCCTTTCTCTGCCAGGGATTTTGAGCAGTGTGTACAACTCTGTGGTGTTTTCTCTGCCAGTTCTCGACTATTCCTGCAAGTAGACTACAGTGTGGGCCAAAACATGAATAGTATTTAAAAACGCATGTATAGTCTATTAATTTAGTGTTACGAAACTTTGTGAGATACTTTGTCTCCAAAAATCTACAAAAAAATCTGATATTGTTACAGATATGTTTTTCTGTCATTGCATGATGAAAAGAAGAAAAAAAAAAACCACTACAACAACAACAAAATAATAATAACAGCAACAAACGCTCTTGTAAAAAACTTTCTCAGATACCTGTTGAACGTTGGCTGCGGAATTTTTCATTATGTGTCAGTGCAATCAGTGTGGGAAAATTTCAAACAAGTATTTTTATTTTTGTGTGTGTGTCTTCTTCGTATTTTTTTTTCTCTTTTGGTCGGGGGAGTTTTTTTTTTTTTTTAGTGGATTTCTCTTGCAAAGATATTAACATATCTTTCTCTGGTACAAAGTTCCTTCAGACATGCCTGCACTGTCTCTCACTCTCCTATCTTTAACCAACAAAAACCACCAGCATGGAAGCTACTACCAGAAAGGCCCAGGCAGGAATCACCCTCGAGGATCAGATCAACGCCTTCCACAAGTCTAAGGGACTACTGTGAGTCTGCCTGCTGCTGCTCTCTTGTATTCTTCTGTTTTTCTTTCTATCAAATTCAGTTTGTAACATTGTATGTTACAAAAGCACACCAGCTGCTGTATACACCATATATTTAGCGAGTCTAAATTTTTGCGGATCGGGACTTCCCGACAATTTTGCGAGTGGTTAAATTTCGCGATCGTGGAGTGCTCTACTGAATGGAGAAATGCATACGTGTGCGTCCTATTCATATCTGGATCAGCGTCATTATTTTTTGTGTCTTTAATTTCGCAAATAGCACCTGACTTGTGAAATTTGCGAAAATAAAAACCTCGCGAAATATTTGACGTATACAGTAGTTTACTTGTTTCATGACTGTAAGCATCATGGATTGTGTTAAGTTGTAATCTTACCTGTACTCATTTGATATTTGAGATTGTCTAATTGAAGTGGGCCTGATTCCAGTGGACAGGGAAAAATACTGTAAGTTGCTTCAAGCACCAGAACATGATTAATATGTGCTTTAGGAGCAACAGCATTGCTGTTGATTGACAAATTGCCCTACATCAATGTAATATAATAAGCACTGAATTGATCACTGAAGGGCAATTTGTCAATCAGTTGCATTAAAAAAAAACCTTGATGGAAGAATTTCATGAATATGAATAGCATTGCTGTTGTTATTTATTGTTACGATTTTTTTTACTGGCTAGTCTGTTTCAAGGCTAGTCTATTTCAAGGCTTTCTCTTAAAGTAGAATTTGGTCAACAGAACTTAGTAATAGAATCTGTAAACCTAGGCTCTGGAAAACATTTGTGATATTGAACATTCTCTCCAGGCCTGACAAGGAGAAGGAAAGAATAGGACCTCACAGGACCAAGGAGGCGCCACACCCACCCAAACCCCCGCAGGAGCCGCCCAAGCCGACGCCCAAGGTGCCACCAATCCTCAAGGCGGTCCCCACCCCTCAGCCCCCCGTCCCGCCCCCTCCCATGCCCCCGCGCATGCCCATGGTGCACCCAGTGCCCATGGTGAGGGCCCCGTCCGCCCCGCTGATGCAGTTGCCAGGGCAACCCCTCATGAACCAGTTCCCGCCGGCCCCGCCCAGGATGGCCATGCCCCCTCAGGCCATGATTCGACAGCCAGACATGATGCCAGGTAAGAGGATGGGACCCATGATGATGTGATGTGATGATGGGGAGCTAAAAAGAATTTAGAGGCTGGCAGAGGAGAGAATTGTTGTAGAGAGAGAGGAACATGGAGAGGAGGTTGGAAAAATAAAAACAGAGTGTCTGGTAGGATTTGTGAAAGAGGTAAAGTGATTAAGAGAGAAGAGTGAGAGAAAAGGAGAGGAGCAAAAAGAAAAATGAGCAGTAAATGTTAGAAGAGAAGAAAATTGAGTCAAAAGGGGCCTTAGTTTTCAGTCTAAGCAGAATCTCCGTCAGAGGCAAAATGGCAAAGATATAGGGTAACTCCTTTGAGAAAATATGACCGGAGCAGTTGTTGCAGGAGGAAATGTTGTGTCACCATATGCAGGGCTTGACACTAACGGTGGCCCGGTGGCCCGGGGCCACCAAAAATGAAAGTCGGGCCACCAAATTTCAAAAAAGGGCAAATTTGGTGGCCCGCCTCGGGCCACCAAAATATTTTTAAAAGTATGTCAATAAATTCGTAACTTTTTGCCCTGGAAATTAGCAGTTAAATTGTTCAAAGGATGGATGAAAAGGACTGAATGAATGCCCGAGAGTGAGTGTTGCAAGTTTGTTGAAGTTTATTTATGAGTAGATATGATTCGGCACGCCGTACACCGGGGTACCGTTGTATAGCGCCATCTCATCCCCATTATTTATAATGCGTATCCGAATTCAGATACGCCGATTCCGAATTCGGATACGGCAAAGTCGTCGCAAAGAACTAGCACCATAGGTGTTTTTCGAAGTAATTTCTAACACCACACCGTTTTGTAAACATCATCTACCGTAACTTTTATTTTTCAGAAAAAAAAAGATAATCACCGAAAGCCCAGAAAATTCACCCCAAAATCAACTGCATTTCTTCAAAATTTGATCATGTGGGCGCTGCCATCTTTATAATCTTCTACGCGTGCGTGAATGGTCGATAATAAGAGATGAAATGCGAAAGAAAAAGGTTCAGAGCAGAAAATAATTATTAGTTACATACATTAATTGTTGCATAATCACAAATAAAACATTTTTGTGCATAATAATATTGAAATAATACTAAAAAATATTTTGACACATTTTTTGGTAAGCCAGGGTACAGCGCTGAAAAGAAAATAATTAATTCAACAAAATGGCGAATTTTCATTTGGTACCCCAGGGTACCAAATATTGCATCATATGTCCAACTTCTAATTCGTACTATCATAAATCTTAAAGGTAGGGGATACCTTTTTCAGAACTCCCAAAATGCAGCAAAACATTAAATATGAACCTCAGGGGACTTGTTTAGGCCACTGCTTAGAAATTTGGAAGTCAACAGTTATCTACAATTTGAATAATGCACAAAACTCAACTACTCGGTAGTTCTGTGTGTCAGCCACACTTAAGCCTTTTTGTTGCAGTCTTCTGTATTTTTTATCTATAAACACAAATCTAAAAGTATATGAGTTGATGTAATAACATATAGAGTGTGTGGCAAGATGGCATATAGAAATGTTTGTAAGTTTTGATGAACTTTATTCACAAAATATACATGATGGACACACATGCAGTGCATGGGTCTGCAAAGGTAGCCTAGTAATGTACCGGAATTTACGGTGAGCCCCGAAAAGAATTCAATTCAAAATCTAACGGTCAATAAAAATGTACTAAATGTTACTTTCCACTTTCAATACTTTATGGGAGTTTCTAAAATGATACTCTCTTCAACATACCACTGTGTTTATACAACTCTTCATTTAAGGCATGCAAATGGGATTCCCTACCTTTAAATATTTGACTCATTAAAAAAAAGGGACTTTTAATGTTTTTTATTGGGTTTTTTTCGGGACACCAAATTTTTCTCTCGGGCCACCAAAAATTTGAAATTTAGGATTTTGGTGGCCCCATCGGGCCACCAAACAAAAAAGTTAGTGTCGAGCCATGCCATATGGACTACACGTATTAAGCACAATCTAAGGAGATGTGAGAAGAGAGGGCACTTGAATGTTTTGCTGGAGTTGGCTATTCTCATTGAATCTAGATTTTCAATATTCTCTCTTGGAAAGATTAGCATCATGGCACTGGCTTTAAACTCAGCGAGTGCTGTCACTGATACATGAAAACTTGTTTTGTGATTATTTTTAGGGGGTCAACCCATGCCGCACGCCCCCTTACCCATGCCTCCCCCTGGCCCACCCCAGATGGTGCGGGGAGTGATGCCAGAACCGCCGCCCCGTCCCGCCCCACCACGCCCGGATATGAGCGGAGACGAACCTCCCGCCAAGCGGCAGAAGACGGAGGATGACCTGATGCCTGAGGAGCAGTTCCTGGCCACACACAAGGTAGGAGCTCCTGGAGGGGTTGCCATGGTGATGGTGATTTCTGTGCAGTGACGACCCTGAATCACAAAATTATTCTCCCAAAATCACCAGACATGCATCTGTAGTTATGGGCAGATTTTGAAAGAGTACACCATAAGCTTTAAAATAATGAATAAATGAATAGAAATGGACTTCCTAATCTATCTAGACAATGGAAAGAAAGCACACACTCTGAAAAGTGTCTACTGAGAAATGAGGCTTTAAAGTTTAGGGTCTATTCAAGTGCTTTTCTCACCAAGCTGCTCTTTGCAATGAATGAGACAAACTAGGATGTAATTCTCTGTAGCAACCACAATGAAAAGATTATTGGATTAAGCTGACATTTTGAAAACTCTATAAGCACATTCTATTCATGACTGCTACTAAAATTTAAAGTGGTAACATTAGCCTTTCAAAAGTGATTTGAGTTGAAAGTTAAGAGTGGGTAAAAGGTTTTTCAAAATTGAAAAGGGGCCTCTAAGACATACCTAATCACACAATTCTACCAAGAAGTATTAAAAATCAAAAAAACTTGCAAAACATGCAATTCCCCATTTGTTTTACAACCCCAAATTTTAGAACTCTTTAGAAGAATTGCTTTTTCAGGAAATCTGAAAACCTAAAGGTCATCTTTTTTTACCCATTTCACCTATTTTGAATCCGCGCCTATAATTGGAAAAATTGTGTGACTCTTGGTTAGTTTTGTGATACATGGTCACAAATGATACTTGTGTTTGGAACATTATGTGTGTAGTGTTTGAAAGCAGCTATTGCGGAAGAAGTAAATTCAATTTTGATATCACAAACCCAACATGAACAAAGTAATCAACTGTAAAATCCTCTGTGTTTTCTCCAGGGCTCGGTGATGTTCAACGTACTGGTTCCGCTGGTCCAAGACAAACCAGAGTGGAAGCTGCAGGGTCAGCGCATCACCCTCAACATGCCACTGACCGACCAGGTCTCGGTCATCAAGGCCAAACTCTTCGAGCAGCTCGGCATCCCGGCCGGCAAGCAGAAACTGCAACACGAGGTGAGAGTCTTGAGGCGAGGCTAGCCTCATCACATTCTGCCCATCTAAATTTTTAGTCTTGAATGAAAGTGAGCAAAGAAAATGGAACACCATAGGGATTTAATTGTTAGTTTTGAATGAAAGTGAGAAAAGGAGATGGGATTCAACCAGGATTAAAATCTGAGATCTCCTGATTGCTAGGCTGGTGCTCTTACCAGCTGTTCTTCCTTGTGTCACACTGGGTGATTTCAAGTTCGGTGCTAGTGCTAGTGCTATCTCAGCACTAGCACTGGCGATAAAACTAAACTTGAAATCATGTCGGTGTTGGGAGTTGACCTCAAAATTATGACGTTTTTCCGGTTGCTAGTGCTGGGCTCGGTGTTGAATGTCGTCTGCTGAACCGAGCTCCGCCGTTTGTGTGAGCGATTTACGTTCTTTTTCCCCATTGACCAACACTAGCCCCTTGGGATGATCATTTTCGTCATTTCCAGTTCGGAGCTGGTGTTAGCGTTGCCATGCGAGACCCGCATTCACTTCCATATTAAGGTGCATGTTTTACGTGCAAAGTCTATGCTAATGCAGTAGTCGCCCACGTTACGTACATGAACACTCTCGACATGGCTACACAGTTGTATATAAATCTGAGCCTGGGAGCAAAATTAAGGTAATTGTGATTTCAAGAAGGGATGAAATTTGTGGTATTTTAATCAGTCTTCCTCATTATGTGTCCAAAACTAAGCAGTCGTGGCTGCATCTTTTGATATTTGACTGTAATCACACGCGATAATTTTTTTTCATCGCAAAATTCTCGCAGACTGCGCGGTGGTGCTATGCTAGTACCTCGGTGTTGGGATCGATAATTTTGATAGGCAGGGTTGTCGGCAGGAATTTCTTCACGCTTGTCGGCATTTATGCGCGCTGTTCTGGGGGTGGGTACGGGAGGGGGGTTCCCCCTCCCGCGCGGAAGCCTTCGCTAATGCTCAATACAACACAGATTAAAATCGCCGCTAAAATGCCACTAAATGCGAAATTTTCACGGAGATGTAATGAACGTTGTGAGGGGCATATTCTCACAGAAACAATGCAGAGACTCCATACCTTTTGTTAGCGGCAGTTCCTAAATAATAAATGAAAGAGAAATAGGTACCGATGGTAGAGGTTCCGATTTCTTTTAGGCCTTTCCTGTTTCACTGTTGCAATAATTAGCCGCCTCTGCATCGCAACAACGTGCGCCGTGTTGCTTTCTCGCCGTCTGCTCGACCACGTGGTAGGCCTATTGCATGCAGATGCGCGAGAAGCGATCGAGAACTTTCGGGACATCGTTGCACTTTCCTTTCTGGGTATACTGCGGTAGTTTGGCCGTGACATCAAAGAGATATCATACAAAAATGTAATGATAAGATGGTCATTATTCCGAAGGTTTGTTTAATCATAAAATGAAACGATTCATTACTGAGTACTTCGAAGGTTTGTAATCGACAACAACACCACCAAAGGTCGGTACTACAGATGAATGTTCAAAATAAAACTGATTTCGTTCGAAGATTAACAAGCATTTTTTCTTTATTATTTTCCAATCAACGAACCTTCAGAAAGGAATCTATCATCTATCGTTATTGCTTCAAAATAACAAACCTTCAGAATAAGAAAACACCCTTTTTTTGGGCCGTTGTTGTATTCCGAAATTATACTGGCAGAACATTCGAAATAACAAAACTGATTTCGTTTGGATATAAACGAATATTTTCTCCTTTATAATTATAATTTTTCTATTAACGATCATTCAGAATTAAGAATGTAGAGTATTATATTGCCATTATTCTTTCGGAGTAACGAACCCTGAGGGTAAGAAAACTGTAACCGTTTTCATTTCTTTTTTATCGTTTTCCGATTAACGATCGTTATTCTTTCGCAGTAACGGACCTTCAGAGTAAAAGAAAACTCACGGTAACCGTTTTGGGGCCGTCGTTTTATTCTGAAATTTCACTGACGGAAACGTTCGAAATAACAAAACTGATTTCGTTGTGAAATGAACGGACATTTTTTTAAAATCATTTTTGGATTAACGAACCTTCAGAATAAGGAATATAGCATTATTTTTTTTTTCATTAATCTGTCGGAGTAACGAACCCTACGAGTAAGAAATGTGCAACTGTTTTTTTGGGCAGTTTTATTCCAAATTTCACTGGCAAAACGTTCGAAATGACGCACTGATTTCGTTTTGAAATTTACGGACATTTTTCTTTATTCAATTTCCGGTTAACGAACCTTCAGAATAAAGAATCTATTATTATTTCATCATTACTATACTTCTGTCGGAATAACAGACCCTTATAGAGTACGAAAACACGCTGTTTTTGTGCCGTCGTTTTATTCCGAAATTTCACTGACAGAAACGTTCGAAATAACAAAACTGATTTCGTTGTGAAATGAACGGACATTTTTTCTTAATCATTTTTTGGATTAACGAACCTTCAGAATAGGGAATCTAGCATCATTTTATCATTAATCTGTCGGAGTAACGAACCCTCAGAGTAAGAAAACTGCAACTGTTTTGGGGCAGTCGTTTTATTCCAAAATTTCACTGGCAAAACGTTTGAAATGACGCACTGATTTCGTTTTGAAATTTACGGACATTTTTCTTTATTCAATTTTCGGTTAACGAACCTTCAGAATAAAGAATCTACAATTTATTATTTCATCATTACTACTTCTGTCGGAATAACAGACCCTTACAGAGTACGTTATTCCGAAATTTCACTGGCACTGCACGTTCGAAATAACAAAACTGATTTCGTTGTGAAATGAACGGACATTTTTTCTTAGTCATTTTTGGATTAACGAACCTTCAGAATAAAGAATCTAGCATCATTTTATCATTAATCTGTCGGAGTAACGAAAAAAAAAGAAATCTTGGTGGCGATAACTGATGCTGGTGTAGAGAAAAACAAAGACAGCTCGCTCAAAAGATGCTTCCTTCTTTCAGTTTATTTTCTCCCCCGTCATTCCTATGCTATCGTTCTCCTCCCATGAACCCCTGCCATGCAGGGACGATGAACAAAACAAAATGTTACTGATGCTGCAATGAAAAAAAAAGAAGAAAGAAACACGTCCTCAAAGCAAATTATCTACACTTTTCAAGTTGAACAAATTGATGTTCGTAATGAAGAATAAAAAAAAAGCACGACCTCAAGCAGTGGGGAAACTTGATATCATGGCTTGTGGAAATTTCCATGAAATTTCCACGAAAGCCAGGTGTCAGATAAAGAATGTCGCGCGTACTGCTACCTTGCTTCAGTGGTCGTAAACAGCGTGTACATAGCATGTAAACCAACTGGGAACATTGATGAATTATCATCATTTATTTTCTGCCCGTGAAGGCCCCCTAACCCACCTTTTAACAAACCAAGCCAGAAGCACGTGGAGCATTACGTATACGTTGAACTTGAAAGACCATCATGACAGAATTACTATAAATTTCGGCCCGGAGAAGGAAAATGGAATATTCACGAATGACGTTTACAAATCCATAGAAATTGAAAAGGCTAAAATGGAACGCATGGCTTTTTAGATTTAAAAAAAAAAAAAAAATAACCCACTGAAACTACCAAAACCTAAATAACAATTTGCATTTGCTTACTCCACCGCACGTTCTTTTTTCTTTTCTTTTTTTAACGAAAAATGGAGTTAATTTTCTCTCTGCGGCAATGCTTTGAACGCATCTAATTTTGCGTCATTGCCGATAGCCAGCTTCCTAAAGAATTGATACGAATCCTTTCAAATATACGAAACAAAGTCTAAAGATCCTGGATCCTGGCGGTGAATTTCGGTGGTATTATAAATCCTGCTCACAATCAAAATTTAATCATCACGTCTGTTCCTTGCGCCATTTTACCAACCAACTGTTCCTGAAAATTTCATCCTAATCTGTTCCCAAATTTTGACTTATTTTGCGAATAGAGAGACAGACAGGCAGACGAACTAACAAACAAACCAAAGCAGCCAAAAAAAAAAAAAAAATACATGTACAACCTTTGGCGGAGGGGGGCATGCATTTCATATCGTTTGTTTTTGCGTAACCCGACAACAAGCGTGACAACAAGCGAGCACGTGTCAACCTTCCTCAGCCTCCTTCGGCCTCCGACCCTCTCTTTCCGTCCTCTCTCTCCCTCTCACAATACACTGTACCGTTGTGCACGCAGGCGGCTATTCAGTGGCCGACTGGGTGCTTGTGCATGAGGTTTGTGTGTGTGGATCCCAAATCAGAGCGCATGTGAGTGAGCAAGTGTGTGATGTGGTACTGTGTATCAGCAGGTAGGTGAGACCTCCCCGGTATCAGCTTGTACGTCGCTCTGTTGAGCTGCGTTGTTGTGATCGGTGCGGTGACTGCGTGGGTAAATTTTTGCGCTTGTATAAGTATGTAAACTGCTGCTGCTTTCATCATCTAGCTTCTTTTCTAGCCAGATAATAAAGACTGAAAACGGCGAGAAATTGGTCCGAACTTAGCTCGTCAAGCAAGTTACCCTTGTCGGCATGGTTCACGCGTGGTGTTACCCTTGTCGGCAAGTTTTACCCTTGTCGGCAATTGCTTCTTCAAACCGCACGCTTGTCGGGGCCGACAAGGGTGATATACGCTGGCGAGATCCCTGGTATAGGTATCGCTTTGTTAATCTGACCGCCGGTGTTGGAGCTCGATTTAACGCAGTTATTTGGGAGCTAGCACTAGCACTAGCACTAGCACCGAACTTGAAATCACCCAGTCTTTCTGTTTGTCTTTTAAATTGAATGAAGATGAGCAAAGAAAATGAGATTCCATTGGAATTTGAACATGAGACATTCAGGTTGCTGGACCGATGCTCTTGTGGAATGAGCTATAAAAAGCCTGAGTTCAGTGTTCATCTCAAAACCCTGTGACTCTCATTTTTTGTGAAGTCACAAGCTTTGCTTAATCCATGCATAAACCCCAGGGATTGAAATCAACTTGGGCATAAATGCGAGGGATCACCGAAGCGATGCTGTTCTGTACCAGAAATAACCCCTCATCTTGTGAACCCTCAAATATTTCTGCAATATGGCCCTGAAACTGCAAAGATTTTGGATTCTGCAAGAGACTGTCTGAGGAACAAAACATCTCTTCATATTCTAGAAAGAAAGTATTAAAGCATATCTGATTTTTGGGATTGTTTTCACCCTATAAGGTGCGTATTGGACACAAATATAATGATAATTTCTCATTGATCTTTGAATCATTCCTGAATTTGATGTTTAAGTGTTGGCAGCCCTACATTGATATGTTTCATCATCACATCACTTTTGATATAATTAAATGGATAAAATGTAAAATTGTGTAGCCTGAAAATGAGGCTAAACATCTCGTCAGCCTCTTTTTCCCTGTGTACAAATGGTATACAATGTGCTAGCAAGCTACAAAGCAGGTAGAGAATCTAGATATAAGAGCTGATTATGAACAATCATATTGCTATGGAATAGCCAGCAATGACCAAATGACATCAAATTGCTGTGGTGTTTGTTTGGCAACTTAGCCAAGTTCTTGGAAGCTGTCTCAAGGTTTGGTGCCCAGGCTGAGCTGTTGAGGTAAAACCTACCTCGGTCACACATCAGAAGATTCATACAGTTCTGTGCGTATGTCCTGATAGTCCCATAGCTATAATCTTGTGTTGGTTTTCTCATTATTTTTGTTCACAGGGTCTGTTTATCAAGGACTCCAACTCGTTGGCTTTCTACAACTTCATCCATGGCACGGTGGTGCAGCTGCAGCTGAAGGAGCGTGGTGGAAGAAAGCGTTAACTCTCATCTTACTTGTGAAATCAAATCAGAGTTTACATAAAATAATTGCACGCTGAACAGGCATATCTACTGTCTGTGGTTGACTGTCACCTTGCATTAGGGCCCCGTTTCATAGAATCAAATAACAAGTTACGATGGTTGTTAGAAGCTACTGAAATTCTTGCATCTGATTGGCTGAGAGCAATTTTGTCATAGAGCTGTGGCATTTGTTACTGATAACAAGTTTTATGAAATGGGATGGGGATATCTCTGTCACATAAAAACCTGACATACTCGCCAGGTGTGGTAAATTTTCAGATTTTGGTATACTGTACTTTGTAATTCTCTGAATGGGCAGTTGTTTGTGGATGAGGAATTGTTTAAGGCTAATTTCCAAAAATGTACCACAGACACAAAAACAAATCACTGCTGACTATGAGATACATGTAAGCCCAGTAAGGTGAGTGCCAGATTTTAAATGTACACTGTAGATCCAGTCATGCAGACCTAATGGCCCCAATTCACGAAGGTAGTACAATTGAAACCATAGTTTAAACTGTGGAAAAGTTGTATGGAGTGCCAAGTGTCGCATGGCCTTCGCAATCCTTAGGAAATCAGTCATATTGTCGACGAAATATTCATTACGTTTACTTTCGTCGAAGAAATGTCATTTTATTATGAAATGACCGATTTCGTAACGAATTAGGCCATGGGACACTTGGCACTCCATACAAATTGTCCATGGTCTATACCATGGTTTCAATTGTACCACCTTCGTGAAGTCGGGCCAATATGTCAATTCATATCGCCATAAATAGTCTACTTTCTTCCTTTTCCTTTGTGATTTTAAATGTTCCATTTTATGCACCAGGATGCAGGTGTATGGCTTTCCTATCTAATGAATATTTCACTTATGTACACATTCTATATTGAGAGGACTTACAAGGTTTGTGGGTGGGGTAGGGCGTGGAGGGGTGTCAGGGGTGTCAAGGAATGTGAATCTCTTCAGTTTGAACAGATTGATCATGTCATTCAGTAAGGAGCTGTTTCTGAATTGCCAAAAGTGGATGACCTCAAAAAGGAAGAAGTGAATGCAAGTAACGAAACCGGATACCATATTCCTTTTGTGCTTCTTCATGTGCCAGAATTATTTTGTTACCGGGATGTTTTCTTCAAATTATTGGAGAGTTTTGCAGGGAAAAACTGATGTTTTTCTGTACTGAAAGCTTAGTGTTTGTTTTTGTTTTGTTTGTTTGTTTGTTTTTGGTTATGTTGAGCTAAATCATATATTAGAATTGAAGCTGTGTATATCCTTGTGCTAAAAAGGTCATCCTGCTGTTTCCATGGTATGGAGCTTATGCAAACAATACTGTCCTGGTGCAGTTCTTGTACTCGGGAACTGAGGACTGTGTATTTCAGTGTAGCTGAACCTTGTGCATTTTTGTGAGCATAAGATTTGACAAGTCACCGGTTAATCCACAACGCACACATTATGTAAGTAAGCCCCGAGCAAAGTCCAGTTTTACACTTGTTGGTTAGGCCCACATAATGGTCCTGAATGCACTGTATATACATTGTAAATGTATCACTTTTGTCTCTTTCTTTTAATTGAATAAAATTGTAAAATTGTACTTTTTGTAGAGAGGTAGTTTTTTTCTGTTCCATTTTATTTCCATTGCTGTAACATAAAACATTCGGGAAGAGGGAATTGTAATACTGGTACTGTATTTATTTTCAAGTCTGTTGGTCAAATAATCAGAAATGACCCAAATACTGCAAATGTGAAAAAGAAGAGAGAAAGAATTTAAGGTGGAAGGAGAGAAAGAAGGAAGGACAAAAAAAGTGAATGAAGAGAAAGACAGAATCTTGGGACAGAGACTGAAGAAGCAAGTGACTGAGATAAATGTGTGTAGATGTGTATAATTATGCCAGAGTAAGATCTGCGCACATCAAGGGGAACTTCATTATGAGAACCAAAAACCAGAACAATTACATGTACTATGTTTGGGTTTATAATGATATCAGGGTACAAAACAATGAACCAGTATGTACAGTACATTGTAATAAAGAGTTAGGACTCCAAAAGCAATTTTGCTGCCAATGGCGTATCTGACCTCTGAAAGGAGGTTCAACTGTATGGTGTAGTATAAGCTCACAATTCATCACCTCTGACTAATCAACAACAATGGGGCTAAAACTTTCTTGAATGTAACCTCTCAATTCTCTATAGAGGAAACACACACACAAACACATAAATTGAGGTAAACATAATGTACACTGATAAAGGCACATAAGACCACTGATATACATTGTATTTTTGTAAAACTTTATTCATTCTTTATAATTTTTTTTTTTTTTTTGTGACATCCAACATAATCTCGGTCATACAAAACATTCATAATTACATGTACCTCATTTATGCACATACACATGTGAGTCACATAAAAAAGTGGAGTCAAAACTTATGAATTTCAGATTCTAAGAAGCATGCAGTGATGGGCAAAATAAAACTCTACAGTACAGCCGGACTTGCTTAAGTCGACCTCGCATAAGTCAAATAATCACCTACAAACTGTAAGTGAAGTTGATGCTCCTATCAAGGTAGTCACAAGCATTCTTTTATCCAAAGAGACACAAGACTGAAACTGAAAAAAAAAAAAATTATGTTTTTCTCCATTTTCATACAACTGAAAAGCCTAATATCTTTGGTACATGTAGTACATTGTATGCAAGTGACAACCATATGCTGTGCAAAGCCTATAACAGCATATAGAGCAAACAACCCGCTTTCCGGCAGGCTTTGTACAGGGTGCTTATTTGCGGCAGGGGCCATTTCCTTCACTAATGAAAAGGCCCAATGTCACTTCCCATAACACTGGCAAGAAACTCGGGACCTGCTTGTGTTCTAAAGTGTGGCTAAAGTGCACATGATGTTTATTATCTGTTTTTAATACGAATGAATAAAAGTATGAAAGCGCCCCTACCAGAAATAGGCACCTTGCCGCAAACTGGGTTGATTACTCTATGTTTTCTCAGTAAAACTGCAGCATTTTGCAAGCATGGTATCAGCACTACATGAACTCCCTGGGGGACAAAGTTGTTTTGGTATCTTCGTATGAAACACAGATTAACCACAAACATGTTGCTTTAAAGACCGAAATCACTGCAGATTAGAACAGACTGGGGGAATAAAAGTGCAAAATGGTCTGGAAGCATTATTTTGGTAAGGAAAAATCAGCTATTTTAAGTTTACTGGTCACACATGAAAATGGTTACTGAATGCACTTCGCAGTACAAAGCAACTAATATTATGAGAACTTGTACATTGCACGGCAACAACACAGATGCTGCATGTTTAGGCCTACTGCTGTAATAGTCTTCTTTCTTTTTACCTCTAATCTGCATGGGGTGATGGAGAAGTGGATTACCTCTGAAAGTAGAGAAACACTCGGAGAGAGCAGATTCCCAACAAGGAGCTCATTTCTACCGACACATACACTGAATATCGCCTTATAACCCATTGATGATAGAGAAGCCTTATTTGCTTTAATACCTTATAATCAGTTTTTGCCTGTTTTGTGCCTTGAGAGGCTGCTAATTGTGCATACTATTTATGAAAACTTCAAGTACATGTATACACAGTTTTACCTCCCTCGTTTGTTGACCCAAATTTGCCCCCAAATTCCTAAATTGATAAAGAAAAATTGAATCACTAACAAAATTTAATCATCTCTTCCTTCTGATATTATCAACTTTTCCTGCAATTTTCATCCGAAATCATTCACAACTTTTTTGAGTTATTTTTTAATACAAAATTGTAGAAAGACAGTGACAAACCAATGCTGGCAAAGACATAATAACGTCCTTGGTGGAGCATACAAGCTTGAAAAAACCTATAAGATGATGCGAGACTGAGTATGGTAGAAACTACAAGAGCACACCCCACACTGCTTCACTATCAAATATAAAGTGCAGCATGGAGAAATTATTAATGACGCCTTCATGTTCACATCACATACTTCATTCTCTCTTCAATCAATTCAGAGTTTTTGGCAGCTAATAAATTCACACAATCCAAAACATCGATTCTGCAGGTAGGGTGAATTGGTTGAGGTGATTTTAGTCGAGAAGCCCCGAGTCTGGGGCGGACGTGGCGATGAGTTTCTGGATCTCCTTGAACTTGGGGTGGGCGGCGTCTTGGACGAGGCTGAGGAGAACACTCTCACTGGTGGTGATGAAGGCTCCACTGTCTCGCATCCTGGAGATGGCAAACATCCTGAAGACGAGGGGGGGGGGGGGGAAGAATTCATCAGGCTTTTCAGTGCATTCCCATTTAGGATAATGTGCTATGCATGTACCAGGTACTAACATATATGAAGAATGCATTCTGAACTTCTAATGGGACTATTGAAGGTCCCTTTAATTCACAAAGTTTGGGGAAGTGGAGGATCTCAAGAAGAATGGGTTAAATCTGATTTGCTAATCACTACAAGATATTCCGCGAGAAATTCATATTGACTAAAATTACAACTTGCTCCCTTCATATAAAAACAAAACAAAACAAAAACAAAACAAAACAAAACAAAAGTGACACAACTGGCAGAAGGGAAACAGGGCTGGTGCAACCAGGGATGGGGCATTTTTTTATTTTTTGTTTTTTTTTTGTTTTGCATAATACATGGGAATACAAAAGGTGTAACCATTTAGGGCCCACTCCCCACTTTTTTCTTTCTTTCTTTTTTTTTTTTTTTGCCTGGATGTGGCACCAGGAAAAAAAAAAATGTGGTTAAATTTTTATTGCTGTTAGTCGTTGTCAATTGGAAGCTGATTGCAAGTTTTGCCAACTGGTGAAACCTTGAAGTGGTAGAAAAAGTGTGGGTACCGCATTCTTTTTTCTTCTTTTTGTTTGTCAGCTGAAGAAACCAAATGTGGCCTGAGAAAGTTGGGCTGAAGACCATTTTTTTGTTTGTTTGTTAGCTGATGAAACCCCTAAGTGGCACCACAAAGTTGCACTGTAGGCCTTTTTTTTGGCGTGTTAGCTGATGAAATCTGGGAGTAGCACCAGAAATATAAACTGCCCCCCACCTTTGAAAATGTGGCACGCATCTTGGGAAAGGTTTACAAATTGTCTAAAAGCCATTTGGCTTCCTTGATTTAAGTCATTGAGGATGAGTTCCGAGTATACTTGAACAAGTGTCTATATGGGAAATGCATGTTGTAGCAAAATCAGCCCATCCTCAATGGGTTAATCTAGAGTCAACCTTGCTTACGTCCATCTAGGTTGAATATTCGCCCAAGTCAAAGGTCTTTTCAATTCCTCTTCTATTCTACTGATTTTACGCCCACATGAGTCAAATTCTCTCAAAGTCAAAGCTATTTCATTAGTACACATGTACAAATAGATTTGACTAAGGCAAGTTTGACTGTACATTGTATTTCAAAGTTAGCTGCTGTACTTCATCCACAGGCATTGGTAACGGGGTCATCCTGACTATTGAAAACTCACCGGTCAACCAGACTCCTTGATGACACAGCATCGGCCACTATGTGGACATCATAGCCTTTGTCCAGGAGGTCAAGAGTTGTTTGCTGCACACAGACTTGTGTCTCAATCCCGCACATGATCACCGACTTTACATCATTTTTCTGCAAGATAAACCCAAACATACAGTGTATTGGATTGAGATGTAGCATCACAGTCATAATAATATGAAAAAATAATAAAAATAAAACTATAGGGCCTATGACATCAGTAGTCATTTCAGACACAATGATTAGTAGTAAATGTCATGGATCCAAATCATAAAGGAAACATTTCCTTTTTTTAACGTTCCATGCGGTGTACATACTCTAGGGTCTCTGCAATTACATTATGCCTGCAAATCTGTTTGGTCACTCTATATTTGGATGACAAATACAGTGTATTACAGGATATGTTCTAGAGGAAGTTTATTGGAAATAAACGAAGTTTAAATCTGCGGTGACAATCTAACATGTTAATTTCAAGTCTTCAAGTTTTCAGTACAAAACCCTATATAAAGGAATATACTTTGAACATTCAAAGTAAAACAAATTCAATACAGAAAATATGTGAATGATCAGAGTGGTCAAGATGGAGTAGATGTTATTATTTCTCTACCAGATATTTTTACTTTTATTTTGTGTTTCTTTTTTATTTAACCATTTATTTATTCATTTACTTTCTATTTATTTATTTGTTTGTTTGTTTATCTATTAATCACTTGTGCTAACTATCTTTTTTTTTTTTTTGGGGGGGGGGGGGGGGCGGTGGGGTATTTCATTGCACTGGAAGTCAAGAGATGTTACAAAAATGCAATTAACCCATTCCTTAACAGGGCCAAGAACAGACCAACCTGTCTGTTCTTTGTCAACTGGCAAAGAGAATCTGATGTGGGGGCATTGAAGGCTCTTGGAGGATTAACCCGTTGAGGACTGTTTGATTTTGGTTCCCAAAATGTAGACAAGAGTACATGTATCAGCATTGAGGGCCTAAATTCATGTTTATTTGTGTTATGTGGACCAGTAAAAAGGACTTTGATTGTGAGATTTGAGACTCTTCTATCAATATCTAATCTTCTATGGTATCAAAACTGCATGTATTTTTATATTATTTCCCTTTTTCCAATATACTTGTGTTGATATAAAACTTGAATCACCAACCCAGACTACCAACCTGTCTGTTCTTTGTCAACTGGCAAAAAGAATCTGGTGTGGGGGCATTGAAGGCTCATGGAAAATAACCAGTTGAGGACAGTTTGATTTTGCTACAACACACATTTCTCATAGACACTTGCCCGAGTATACTCGGGACTTGTCCTCAATGGGTTAAGAAATGGATTAACAAGAATTCTAATCTGGAATAGAGGAAGACGATATAATGGAAATGCCAGTGCATATTTTAAAATCCTATATCAAATACGAAATTTTGCGATCAAAACAAAATTATGCGCTCAAAATGTCAGTCTACCTGCCCAAATGTTTGGTAGTACCAATGATATCGAGTCTAGTGTTCTTTTACATGATTACATTAAAAATTGTACGTGTATTTTTTTTTTTTTTTAATTATACCTTGAGTTTTTCCTCAACGTCAGGCAGGACCATGGAGAAGCAGGTTTTAGCATAGATGTCCTCCTCATCACGGTTCACACCGAGCTCTTGGACAGTTGGCCCCAGTCCTTCAGAACAGTGAGAGCGGAAAAGAGGAGAGCAAGGAGATAGGGTTGGAAAAAAGGATGGGACTCGGTTGGAAGGGGAGGACAAAATATTTTGGAATGGTGAGAAGAAAATGTATCATGGGTGGAGGGATATAACTACATACAAAATGACAATTGGGAATATCACTGATGTGTAATGGCAACAATCAGAAAACAGAAAAAGTGATAGGCCAACACATATTATGATACGTGTACTGTAGCATAGGCCTACCAGTACCTGTCCCACCACCTTCTCTGTTAGGCTGACATAACATGACATTGACAAGTGATAGAAATAACAATGATATTTTTAATCATTTGTTCAAAATTAACATTGTTATCATTTATTCAACTGCTACTCCATAATAAGTTTACAATTATACAAAAGAGACATACTGGCTACTGCATTGGCAGTAACTATCTACTAATAAAGACAAATTCATATTTTTAATAAAATATTCTCATAATCTAAATTAAGTGTTAGATATCTATAAACAATAAACATTCAGAAACAGTCAGTCCGCAGCACGTATGGTAATGAGCCGATCCGGCAAGATTTATTCAGCACTCTCGTTGACGATCTTTGCGTTCGAAAGGTGTCTCGTCGTGCGAGATTTTGCGAGACTTTGATAGGGCTCATGGTTTTCACAGTGTAGCGACTTGTACATACATTTGTCATGGCTACAAGTCACAGTAAATTGTTCTCCAGACTTTGATCTTTATTTTGATACTAAATTTACGTATAACATCGGATCTTATCATGACTATATAATCAGTTGAATTTGCGTAAATTTTACCTGCTTTTCACGGAAGATTTTGTCATCTAAAGTTCTTTTTTGGTTCCTGACCGGATTAAGAAACTGTTGTTTCTGATTTTCGCTTTTTCGTAGAGAGGAAACTTAGATGCTCATCATATATATTGGAGTCAAGGAGACGCAAGCATGATTTATACTGTACTAGTTTTTCCGTTCTGAAATGTCTGTAAAATTCACTCCTAAGCCGGAAGTATGCTCCACACAAAGTGTACAGTGGCGCGAAAGAGCTCTCTCATTGGACAGTGCTTGCATTCAGTGCTTGAACTACACGCGTGCCAAGAAACCGCAAGTGGCATGAAACCGTTATGTAGCAGCGTAATGACGTAATGCAAGCGCTAAATGCAAGCGCTGTCCAATGAGAGAGCTTACTCTTGAGATTACACGGTTTCAAGCTGATCAGCACTGACATCGATGTACATTTTACTGGTTCCTGACCGGATTAAGCAACAAATTGTCAAGATAGTTACATGGATACAAAGATTAGGAGATGGACTACCAAATAAAGCATTTTCATTGAGACGCAAGGTGAATTTAATATTTTTTGACGTCTTGAACGTGTACTGCACGAATTACTTTTTTCATCATTTTTCAAGCTCAAATTACGCTATGATATTTTCCACTTACAATAATTTGAGTAACATGTGACCATAGTTTACATATTTTCCTTGAATTTGATACCAATTTGTGAACATAAGGTGTATTTTTGTTGCCGAAAGCCCAAGGACAAAATCCCCTTACGCAGCTCATTACGTATGCAAGCCTAGAGTGGGCTTGCATACGAGTTGAATAAATACGAGCGAATTATCGGGTGCTGCGGACTGACTGGAAAACTGAATCACCATCACCAAAACTGTATTCAAGTCAGTAGGACCTAGGAGCCTATACCTGACGAACAATTCTTTTATTTACTTAGAACAATCAAATTCATTTATAATAATACAGCAAGCTATGCACGGAAAGCGGCGCTTGTGTACACTAGCGCCCGGAAAGCTGCACTAAGTTAAGTACAAAAGTAGCAATTAGTTACACATGCACCACCTTTTAGATTTCATGAAGAGCAATCAGGTTTGGGTTTCTCTAGAAATTCTGACCGCACCAGTGACCCTACCAACCCAACCCCGAGGTCCCGAGGTTATAGAAACTCCAAACGAGACGAACAGTTAAATCACGGAAGTCAGCAGATTAAACACAGCAGTAAAACGTAAAAGAGATTCTGGCTTTATCAAGAAGTGGTAATACTACACAGTCAACAACTTGTACCAGTTAACATCCGTTATTACTTTCGGGCTGCCTACTACAGTGTACTGGTACTGGCAGTTATCTCACCAACCTTTCGGATATTGTTCCGTAATGACCACAGGCATTTCGAGGGTTTTCGCTGCCCTGAATAATCTGGTAGAGACATCAATGATCTCCGGATAATATTTGATTGTAGGTCGAAACTTTTCCTGCATGTCGCAGACGAAAAGAGCCGAATTTCGCAAGACAAGCTTTCCTAGATTCCTAGCAGCCATGGTGCCGGTACGGTACAGAAGCTACAATTTACAGGAGTGTACACGGCCAGTAGCGCAGTACACGTACATGTAGCAGGCTAGGCCAGGGGCTTGAGGGGTCACACGCACAATCACTAGGCCGACGGTCGCGGGTAGAGGGGGCTGTGTACTTCCCTGGCTGGCAGCGAAAAGCACGGGCAGGTTATTGCCATCCAGGGTTTAGAGAGAAAAATTCATTTTCAAGTGGGGGATAGTAACTCCTTAAACAAAATTAATTCTCTCAATTGGTTTAAAAATCAGACAGATATCGTCAAAGAATTCTTGAAAGATCGGAAAAATATGGTAATATATCCTTATCGTGAATGATTGAGAGATACAATAAAATGATAATTCAAAAGAAAATCAGTTGGTACAGTTAGCTGAAGAAAACCTCCCCATAGTAAATAATAGTTGTGGCCGACAAGTGTGGCATCGTAGGTCAAAGGTTGCAATATCCATATTGCGTAACTCTTCGCTCGTGCAGTCTTGGACGCCAAAGATTTGCACGATTAATTCTCGAATTTTGGCTAAATATTTGGCTCCTAGGGTGCAATGGTTATGTTCTTCAGAAAAATGAGAATGAGACGAAACTTACTTGTGGGCATCGGAGCCTCGGTTCTCTTATTGTGTTTGTGGCTAAGTATCAATCCCCGTGGAGTGGATTCCAGCGAGCTAGCGGGGGATCGCGATGCCGCTCCGCCTGCGGCCCCGGCGGGTGCCGGGAATGACGGAGTGGTGAACGTGGTTGTTGTAGGAGCTACTGGCGACTTGGCTAAGAAGTATTTGTGGCAAGGGTTCTTCAACCTTGCTTATGGTGGGTAAACTATTAGGATGATTAAAACGAGTTGGTTTAGTGGATTCAAACAAGAAGAGAGAGAAGAACAAGAAACATTTGTGTCCTAGATCATGTCAGATCTATAGGCAGTATAGCTACGACCCTACGCACGATGCACCAATCTTGTTTTTCATTTGTGTTTCTCGATTTTTCTGATGTCATGAACGTATTCAAGAAAATTGATTCTGTGGTGATATCATGTTGGTATGCTAAGTAAACACATTAGGAGGGTTTTAAGAGCGATGACCCAAACTCCCTATAGGTAACAGTAAAATTTCATCACTAAAGTTGTGCTTTTAGTTTACACGCATGGACACTATTCACTATTGGACACTGTTCTTAGAGTTTGTGTTAGTGCTACGTAGTACACGTAGGCCTTGTACATGCCAGTACGCAGTAGATTTTAATTATCATTTTGAACTGATTTTTCCATGGAGCTTGAAGTAAGCGGAATCCACCACAGAGTAGGCCTAGATCTATATCAAGTTCAATTATAATTCTATCTTACTTACTTGGAGTTTACTTGGATGTAGAGACGTAAAGCGTTGCTTATTTGCCCCTCCGGGTTTCATTGTCCCGCTGATGCTGATATGGGCCGTACTTTAGGGGATGGCTGTTCCAATGTTTCTCAAGGATAGATTTGAATTGATTAACACTTGTTGCTCTGACAGCTGCGTCTGGCAGAGAGTTCCAATTGTTACAACTGCGAACAGAGAAGGTTTTTTGTCGCAACATATATTTGGATCTGGGTTTTCTGACTTTCATGCAGTGGCCTCTAGTTCTGGAGCTTTCAACCAATTGAAAGAATTTTTGAAAGAATTTTTGAAATATCTATTTATCTATCTATCTAGATATGTGACTACGTCTATGTGACTTAGGTAGAAGTTAATGCTGCCTTTCTCTGTAGACAAATTTCCAGTGAGTTTGTTAACATAAAAATTAAAAATGTTTAAACTTCTAGAAAGGTAGCATTTACATGCACTAGGGTCTACATTTATGTTAATCATGTACTTACAAAACAGTTAACTGGTCAATTTGTGAATTTCAATGTTTGTCAGTCGGTTCTGTCATGAGTTTAATCGGTTGAAATGGGTAAAGAAAATGTCAGTGTAAAAATACAAATAGAGAGAGAAAAAAAATCACATATATTATATATGATAACTTCATATACGTAGGCCCTATTCTTTTTTACCCAGAGGAGTCTGCCCAAGTTTTCCACTTCTTTGCTGGAGCTCGTTCACCTCGGGAGAAAGGTGCGAGAGAGATGAAGGCCATTCTCAGTGAGAATGTGTCATGTGATCGGCTCCCAGAGTCCATCTCCAGCCAGATAGAAAACTGTGAGGTAGGTTACTCATCTTCCAACTTCAAATTTTCATTAAAGCTTTGTAATGATTTATGGTTTTGTTGATAGTATTCATACAATAATTCAACAAAGAATGATCATCACACTCTAATCTATTATATATAAGAAGACAAAACAGCACCAATCCCTTTGCCAAGTGATGAAATGATATAATTGTACCCTTTATAGAGGAAACAAATAAGAAAATTTATCAGTGGAACCTTGTCTTTTATCGTTCCCTAAAGACTTTTCCTTTTTCTTTGTAACTAGTGAAATAATAATCCAGTTTATAATATGTAAGTTTAAAGGACAAGTTCACCTTCATTAACATAAGGATTGAGAGAATGTAGCAATATTAGTAGAACACATCATTGAAAGTTTGAGGAAAATCGGGCAATCCGTTCAAAAGTTATGAATTTTTGAAGTTTTTGTGCAGTCACCGCTGGATGAGAAGACTACTGCAGTGTATATATAACAATACAATATAATACAATACAATATAAGGAAAATATAAAGAGAATTTCACAAAATTTCATCTTTTGAAAAAAGTACACATTCCATTGACTCGTTACTGACATATGTTATGGGTAATATTATTCCCATTGCCTTTAGAAAGAGGCAAGTGAAGTGCTCTTTTATTATGCAAAAAAAGTGAAAATATGTTGAATTTTCTTTATATTTTCTTTATACTGTTGTACTCATATGACATCACGAGCCTTAGTAGTCTCCTCATCCAGCAGTTCCAATACAAAAGTTTTAAAAATTCATAACTTTTGCATCGATTGTCCAATTTTCCTCAAACTTTCATTGATGTGTTCTACTAATATTGCTGCATTCTCTCAATCCTTATGCTAATGAAGGTGAACTTGTCCTTTAACTCATAAATTTGCAAGACATTTGTGAATGTATTTTAAACAAGATACCTACATTACTTTGTTTGGTGCCGTACCATTGAGACGATGACCTGCAAATGAATATATTTTATAGTAGAAAATAAATGTTTTGTCATTACATCTGTCTTTGATTGAAGTGGTTGAAGTCCAAAGGAAATGTCGGAGGGGGACCCTTCATAATCCTCACTGAATATATGGCTTTGAAAGTTACATTTCATCATTAACTCCTTCATCCACAGCATAGAAAGGCAGCATTTGCTGAGGATATTCCATACTACACCCTGAAGAAGAATGAAGACTATGACACTCTGTGTGGTGACATCCAACGCAAAATGCAAGGAGTAGGACTGAGAGAGAAGGGCAGAATCGTCTATCTATCCGTGCCGCCATTTGCATATGCAGAGATCGCAGCCAGCATAAACACAAGTACAGTTGAACCTCTATTATCCGGCCTCCCTTTATCCGGATCTCTCTATTATCCGGACGCAATCTCGCCGTGATTTTGCCCAACTCCTTGAGAACTCCTACACAAACACACACGAATAACATATTACTTCCAACATGATTAACATACATTACATCAAATTTCCTTCCAAATTGCTTACCCTCAGACATTTTAACATCCCCAAACATTCCCAAATGTAACAATGAAAAGGTTGCAGTATACACATTACTACATGTGGTACTACAATGGGCTACATCAGTACATGTGTACAGCTGTATGTATGTACATGTATAAAGCATTGAGTCTCCCGTATCCGGCCAAACCCCTTATCCGGATGAGCCCCGGGTCCCGACTTGTCCGGATACGAGAGGTTCAACTGTACAACCATTGATCTTGTATGAATACATTACCACTATTATCATAAAGAGTAGCCTGTGCAGCATCAAACCACTGTCTACGCAACCATCAAAAAGTTGCCAGGAGTAAAATATATTTTGGCAGGGAGTGGTGCAGGTTCAGTGTGAGAAAAAAGGAGCCTCTCAGCTTTCTAATGTTGTTGTGTGAAGTTCACAACAATCTCTCTTGCATCAATTAGAATACAGATGACTCCCATTATAAATAAATTCTTGGGACCAGCTATTTTCTTTTGTCAGTATTTCATTATAGCAGAACAGTTAAGTATGTAAAGAAATATGAGTAGATGATAATTTGTGGACCTGAATTTGTACTTTATTGTGGTACTGTAACAAGAATTCCTACATAACCGTGGCAGTGCATTGTAGTTTGCTGATGATTTCACAATTTAGCCACTAGAGGCAAACACATCTCTAGTTGGCACAAATGATCATACCCTCACCTTAGAACTCTTAATCTTCAACTCGTAATCCTACCATTTTCTTTTTCATTCTCCCTAATTCATTCCGTTATTGCAGCTTAATACTTGACCAGGAATGTAAACTCTGATGTACATTCTCACTGCAATCTTTACTGTTCACAGTGCTAAGTCTACCAAAATCCTACAAATCATTAAATGCCAATAATTTCACTCTGTTCCGACATACAAGAGTGCCGACCGTTGGGAGATGCTTGGCTACGAGTGGTTGTGGAGAAGCCATTTGGACACGATACTGCATCGGCCAAGGACCTGTCTGGCGCCCTCAAACAACATCTGAAGGAGAATGAGATCTACAGGATTGATCACTATCTTGGAAAGACTGGTCAGTGAGCTCACTCTAAGTACAAATTTTCCAGGGATGGGGTTTACATCATCGATCATGAAAAACATACCTTGTCAGCCACCCAAATCATGACATGCAAAGGGGTGAAAAACAGAAGAAGAGAAATAATTAAAATGAAAGTAGAGAAGAAGACAATAAAGTTAAAATGTGCTTCCAACGGAGGTTCCAGAACTCATTCAAATTCTAGAAAGTTGATTGCATTTCTTTCTTGACGACAGCCAGAGTACCTTGTTGAAAGTTTTTTATAATGTAAATGTAGAATGATAAATCTGGGTGTGGAGAAAGAGATGAGCATTCACATGTGAAGTGGCCCCCCCCCAAAAAAAAAAAAAAGAAAAAAGAAAGAAAGAAAAAAAAAAAAGAAGCTCTAAACCAAAACAAAATGCACACACACACTGTTTATGTATGATTTGGAAAATATGATGGACTGTCTACTCTTTCTTGTGAAAACTTGAAAACTTTCATACCAATTAGACAGATTTAAAAAAATCATATTCCCCTCCTATGGTGTGATAAAGTCATTTTTTCATCTGATGTCATTGTTATACCCTCTGTGAATAATACCATATCACTCCCTTTGGATGCATCATTCTGTGTGTTACCTCCCATGTCAGCTATCAGGTGTAAAATGACAAATCCCATTTTCTGCCCCCCCCCCCCCCCCCAGGTGTTCAAAGCATTCTTCCTTTCAGAGTCACCAACAGGGAAAAGTATGGGGAGCTGTGGGACCAGGAACACATTGAGAGGGTGGAGATAGTCATGAAGGAGGCCCTTGATGTCAAAGGTAGGTATCACCACTGTTGACTCCCATCACAATGGAGTCCTTGGTACCGACAGTTTTCTTTAGTTATATTGGAATTGTGTTATAGCTGAACAAATAAACACAAAAAACAAAGAGCCGATAATGTGGCCTGAATTTTTATTTTGTTGTTATCAGAAGTTTGTTACGACCGTGTTTGTTATAACAGGAGTGCAGTCTATCCACCGCAATGAATTTTCCCTTATTCATGCAATAGCTGTAAGGGAGAACTGTGCTGGCGGGAGGAGTAGGAGGTTGATGGATGAGAAGTAGATGGGCTGCTATAAACCAACTCGCCCCCTAACCTTGCCCAAGGCAGGCAAAACTTTCTGTTGGGCGAGTGAAAAATAGAAGAGCACTTGCCTGTTTATAATGAGCATGGTGTGGTATAGCAGATAGGATGCTTGGCTCTTGAAAACAAAATCCTGTACTCAACCCTTCATGGCAAAAGTATTTAACCTTCTTTGCCCCTTTAAGATGAAGATGTTTAACAACAACAAAGTGCTCATGGCAATGTGTTGCCATTGATAGTGGCAGAGTCCTAATAAAGAACACGCCAGCAGTGGGAGGCTGCATACTAGGATATTTTCAGCTTTACTTCTTAACCCATTGAGGACGGTTTGATTTTGCTACTGTACAACACGCATTTTCCATAGACATTAATTTACACATTTCCCATAGACACTTGCCCGAGTATACTCGGGACTCGTCCTCAATGGGCTAAAAAAAAGCAAAATACAGTGGAAACTCAGTAATGAGATCCTTGAGACCAAGACAATTTTTTCTCTACGTCAGATGTTTTGTTATATCAGTAGTTCATCAAAAATACAGAATGAAGGAAGTGATTTCATTGGGACCAGAGAAAATTTAGTTTGTTAAATCAGGTACTGGTATCTTGTTATGTCAGATCTCTTTTTAGAGTTTCCACTTTAGTTTGCCGTCAATCTCTTGCCATTGATCTCAATTGCACATTTAACTACCAGTGAAATTGATTTCAAAGTACCAAGGCAATGAATATAATTATGATGGCATAGATACAATGCATGTACTGTTCTTGTGCAGAAGAAATTAGATATGTCTATGCATGCTACTTTGTTTGCTTATCTCTTATGAAGAAGCTTGAAACTTCGACTAAGTGCTTGGGCACATTAGGACTGTAAAATATTTAAAGTGTTTTTTAAAACACCTTTTACTGAGATTCTACTCTTAAAATGTTACAGGCCGCATCAGTTTCTACGATAAGTATGGAGTCATCCGCGACGTAATGCAGAACCACCTGACAGAGATCATGGCGCTGGTTGCCATGGAAATACCCAGAAACCTCAGCAACAGTGCGGACAAGCTAGAGGAAAAGCTGGCCGTGCTCAGCCAGGTGGCTCCTGCGACTGCCAGACAAGCCGTGATTGGTCAGTACAGCGGATATGGTGACGAATGGCGGGAGGAGATGGATCGCGAACAGGACGACTCGACAAACACTCCGACGTACGCTGCCGTGAGGTTGTCGGTATCCAACCCAAGATGGGGAGCTGTGCCCTTTGTTCTCGTTGCCGGCAAGAAGCTTGACGAAAAGCTTGTATATGTGCGCATTCTGTTCAAGAATACTGATATTTGTGCGACAACGCCAGATTATGCAAATGAGGATCATGCCTGCCAAACGAAGCAGATTATATTTTTCATTGGTTCGTCCAAGCTTCCGACAGTGGCAATAAGCAAATCTCTTCCAAGGCCAGCTGTTCCTGTGGCTTGGACTGTTCCAGGACTTGGTGAAGGCACCAACATCCTTGGATACCCTCTGAGCGATTTTTACGTCTTCTCTGCTGGTGCCGAAAGCGATCCGTACTCGTCACTGATTCGGGAATGTTACCATGGGAACCAGGATAAATTCATCGGCACACCCGATTTAATGGCTTCCTGGGATATCTGGACCTCCCTCCTCCAAGATATCGCTGATGTTCAACCGAGAATTTACTTGGGAGGCAAAGGTACAGGAAGATGGCTGGATTTCAAACTTGTGAAGACAGGGTTGAGCTTTATACACCAGGTAGACACAGAGTGGAATGCTGAGCGAGGGCAGCACTTTGCCATGCCCTCGATGTCTGGGATTTCACGCACGTTCCGTTCTGATCGTTTGTTCACCGGCGACAGGGAAGAGACCATAGCACTTCTGGCAATGCATATCCTCCATTCTGCAAGCAATGCCATCAGTGAAAGAGGGGTGTTCCATGTTGCTTTCCCAGGTGGTAGCACGCCTGGACGTTTATTCATGTACCTTGCCATGCGCATGAGGAATACATTTCCGTGGACTGATACGCACGTCTGGTTTACGGACGAACGCTGTGTTGCAGCGACAGTGCCTCAGTCAAACTTCAACCTCATCTACACCAAGTTACTGCGCTACGTCTCGATCCCGTACACCAACATCCATCCCATGCCAGTCCAGCTAGCCAAGGGATTGTGTCACCCCGACGACAGTGGTGCTGGGATATACTCGGCGGAGATGGAGCGCCTTCTACCCGATTCACGCTTAGACTACATTGTCCTTGGAGTTGGAAATGATGGACATGTAGCGTCTCTGTTTCCAAATCATACATCCCTCTTAAATGACAAACATTTAGTCGTGCTGACAGAGGGGAGAGCGCAAATGGAGGTACGCCACAGAATGAGCTTGAGCTACCTCATGATAAATAAGGCCAGAAATGTTGCAATACACGTACTGGGAGAGAAGAAGCAGAGTCTAGTTGAGACTTTGAGACACACCCATCACAATGATCGGAGCAAGCTACCCGTACTAGGAGTTGATCCCAGCAATGGAGAGCTGACATGGTTCATTGATCATAGTGCCTTATTATCTGTATAATGTAGATCGCCCCCAAAGTGCTTCACTATATAATAGACGGACAGTCAAAGTCTGCTGAAACATCATGTAGAAAAAAAAAAACTTCTTTGTATATGTGACTTTGCATCACAAAACCAATAAGAAGTCGCACCTCTTGATTTCATGAGAAGACTCGAAAGGGTGAAATGAATCAACCAAGTAAACTTTGAGTTTTTCATCTTTGCTGAAAGAGATATTCTTCTACATTATTCTTAAGTTTGGGATTGAAACAACATGAATTGGGAAGTGTGTTTGAAGCAGTTAAAATTAAAGTGCTTGAATAAACTTTTAACTTTAGGGCCTCTTTCCTCAGTTCACACTTTTCTAGAGTGTGTGCTTTCTGTCCAATATTAGGATAGGATAGGAGAGTCCATTTGAATTCAATTAAACATTTTAAAGCTGAGAGTCTGCTCTTTCAGAATCAATGTCTGGCGACTTTTTCTTGGCTTAGTGATGCAAGGTCACATTTGGTTTTTTCAGAACTTTTAGATTGGAGTTATTGTACCTCCATCATGTTTCTCCAACATCCTTCACTCCTATCAATCTTTAATCCGATGAGGACAAGTCCCGAGTATGCTTATGGAACCATTCTATACCCTGGCAGGGATGTATGGGAATTATGTTTTGTAGAAAAATTAAATGGACACAACAGGTTAACTTTTGGTTAACATACATTGTATACCCCCATTTTTGTCGAGCCACACGGAGGTGTGGGGAGACTAAGGGATCACCTGCGGCGTCCGTCCGTCCCTCGTCTGTCCGTCGTTCCTCCGTCGTCCGTCCGTCGTCCGTCCGTCGTCCGTCCGTCGTCTGTCCGTAACGCTACAAAAACTTGAATAACTCTCTACTGAGGATTTCAATTTCAATCAAACTTGGAGGGAAGAGTGGTTATACAAAGTTACACATTTTACCAAACATGAAGGACACCTCAAGGTCAAAGGTCACAGGCAGAGGTCAATAAACTTAAGGGCCCAATGTTAAGTTTTTAGGGCACGTTTCGTTTATGGCTCGTAACTTTGGATGTATCTGTCTGTTTGTGACCAAACTTAGATGGTAGATGTCCCTTGGGAATTTGAAGGTTACCACAAAGTCAAAGGTCACAGACAGGAGTCAACAAATTTTTAGAGCCCAATGTTAAGTTTTCATGGCGCGTTTTGATTATGGCTCATAACTTTTGATCCCTTTGTCCATTTGTGACCAAACTTGGATGGTAGATGTCCCTTGGGGAGGTGAAGGTCATCACAAGGTCAAAGGTCACAGACAGGGGTCAACAAACTTTTAAGGCGCGTGTTGATTGTGGCTCATAACTTTTGATCCCTTTGTCCGTTTGTGACCAAACTTGGATGGTAGATGTACCTTGGGGAGGTGGAGGCCATCACTAGGTCAAATGTCACAGAAAGGGGTCAACAAACTTTTAGGGCCCAATGTTAAGTTTTTATGGCGCGTTTCGATTGTGGCTCATAACTTGTGATCCCTAAGTCCGTTTGTGTCTAAACTTGGACAGTAGATGTCCTTTGGGGAATTAAAGGCCATCACAAGGTCAAAGGTCACAGAAAGAGGTCAACAAATTGTAGGGCCCATTGGTAAGTTTTTATGGCAAATTTCGATTATGGCTCATAACTTTTGATACCTTTGTCCGTTTGTGACCAAACTTGGATGGTAAATGTCCCTTGGGGAGTTGAAGGTCACCACAAGATCAAAGGTCATAGGCGGGTCAATGAACTTCTGGGAGTTAGAAAAATATTAATTTCTTGTACGCGAATGGGCGAGACCCAATTTGGCTCTTCACTGTTCTTAGTTATACACAGTCCATCATCGTTTATTCCAAGCAGTGCATCTTTGTGAAGGGACCTGGGGGCATTTCAGGAAGTGTTTTGGCAGCGTGTTTATTGCCAAACTATCTTAAGCTTATGAAATTTTTGCATGTTATTGGCTGAGAGCAAATTTGTAAGAAAAAAATATCAGACAAAATGCCTAACGAATTCCCAAAAGGGAACTTTCCACCTACTTACACACCTTGAAACATGTTGAAAGAATCAAAAGTTTGGACTGCTTGACATTGTGTATCAGGAAGACTTCTGAGGATGATGGTGTTGTATGTGACTGGAATTCCTGTCGTATATATTTCTTTAATGGTTGTGTATCTTTTTAGTTGTATTATTTCTTTGTTTGCACTGGATATTTGGATTTGATCTGTCCCATTATTCCTCAGTTAAAAGTTACTCTGGTCTATTGTTTTGACCAAAAACTAGGTTGTTGTTTTTTTTTGCCTCAGAGTTCAAAGTTTCTCTGCATTTTATTGTTCTTGAAACCCTGATTTAGCAAGATTTTAATGGAACAGAATAATTTCACTGGCCTTGGGGAGTGTAAATATCAAATGTTCAGTACTACAAAATGGCAACTGAAATTGAAGTCCAAATATTGCTAAATAAGGTACTCTGCATTGCTTTCACAGTACAGAATAAATTTACATCATGTTGTAGAATCTTACGAGTGGTTTTCATTGCAGTATCAGTTTATTTCTTAACACAAATTTAAAGGAAGTGTTATATAGGGTGGCCATGAAAGAACAGAACACTTAAGATCTTTAATTTCAGCAATATTGTTGCAAAAATGACATTATTTTGCATACTATCAGATAAAGGTCATTCTTTTTTCCAGTAGAATAACACCAAGTTCTTTAATTTTGGTTAATGCGTTTTGATTTTAGGACTTTTTTGTAAACCCTTGCAATTTTGAAAATATGATCATTTTGCACTCTCAGAGATACTGGAACCAGTGAGAATTCGGCTTGCCATAGGACCAGTAGTGCTCACAATATGTGGAATGTGGGGCAGACGGTGTGACTGTCATTGTCCGTTATCATTGTGAATGAGGCGAGCTGTTGCCAAATTTAGCTGGTAAATAGCGAGGTTCATTCAAAGGTATGATTGGCAGTGATTATTATACTGGATAAGTGATAGTTCTATAACATTCAACAAACTACAAGGTGACAGTATCTCAGTTTACATAATGTGCCTGCAGGTGGTTTGCACCTTGAGTCAGTGATTTTAATGAGATCAATTACACCATCTGTCTTTAGATCCTGTAGATCATACATGTTGATATTTGTTTTCCTGATTTTTTTTTTTTTTTTTTTTGCTTGGTCACACTGTAATTACTTCTTTTAACAATGCAACTGTTTATTTGTACATAAGATACAAACAACGGCCATGAAACAAAACAAAAGTATACACTCTAAAAACGCAAATGTTGAATCAACATTTAAAAGGGCCGAGGAGTGACAGCATTTTTTAAAGTGTTGCATCCAACTTTTAAAATAACATTTTAAATGTTGAATCTAGCAGGAAAACCAACACTTTCAAATTGTTGTCACTCCTCGACCCTTTTAAATGCTAATTCAACATTTGTGTTCTTAGAGTGTATGTTGGACTTGTCATGCAAAAAGCGAATCATCACACTGTGTATTTATTCCAATAAGCCAGTTCACCGTTCCAATCTGAGCATGTGCAGATAAAGGTTATTGCAGACCTTCTCTTGAAATGGATTTGCAACTGAGGTACTCAGAACCTTGATAGGGCTTCATGACAACTGTGTTATAAGTGAACCAGGTGCAGATTGTTATTTACAGGTGAATGTGTGTTCTTTTCAGCAACATTAACAAAAGCTATTCATGAATGCAGCATTGACACGTTAATTACCACTTCCTGCATGGCTGTTTTCAACTGTTCTTCTTGAAGACTATTCAATGTTTTGTAAAGTCTGTGGTTGGAGAGGTAATATTGCAGACTAGTGCTTACTGTGAACTGGCTTATTAGATGTTATATCTGTTTCAGAGACATAAAATCTACCCTTTTTAAATATTGTCAAATGTTACCAGATGTCTATGTCATCGTCAAAGTTAAATATTCTTCCAGCCATCTTACAGATAACTCACAGCTTACAGCTTTGGTACAATTTTCAGCTAAAATTAACTATACAATATATACACATTGTATCCTTGTGTTGAAGAAAATATTTTGAAAGGAGGAAAGATTTCAGTCCATGGAATTGATATTACTATTCTGAATCAGGTGTTTGTTATTATGATGAAAAGTCTAATACAAAGTTCTATTCTTTCAGGCATCTTACAGATAACATACAGCTTTTCTACAATTTTCAGCTCAAAACTATGTACACATTTAGTTGAATATTTTGAAGGAGGAGAAGATTGATTCCACGGAATCGAAATTCCTATTCTGAATCAGAGTTTTGTCATTAGAGAAGAATAAAAGATTCAGAAATGAATGCTCTCTGTTTTGTCTGATCAGACGACTAAACTTGGTGCAATGGTTGAGAGTATGACTTTCTGAATTATTCGAATCTTGGTCAAATTGGCCGATGACCGTGAGTACATATAGGGCTGTACATATTGTAAGGCTTCGAGTGTGAGTGTATGCATGTGCTTGAGTGTGTGTGCCAGTGTCACGTGTGTGTGTGTGTTTTTTTTTCGCTCGCGCACGTGTGTGTTAGAATTATTTGTACTGTCTGTTTCTAAAAAATGTGAACAAGCAGCACTGTCAAGTAAGACGAGTACAGCTCCATTTTTGTTCATATTAATTTCATCATAATGATGAGACTGAAACAGAATAACATTCAAATAAAGAATATCAAATAAAGTGCGTGTATGGATTACAGTGTCCTGTGTAATGCGTGTCATGTGCGAGACTTGGTGTGGAGTGCCTTGAACTAAACTGTCCATAAAAAAACAAAAAACAAAAACAAAAACAAAAAAACACACAAACACGAAACCTGCCAATTATAAGAGAAAAGGAAAAACGGTACTTCTGTAACTAGACGTGACTGATGAGCATTTTTACGACGTTGCTTAAAATGCAATGAAATCGTTTCTATGGAAATGCCATCAAAGCAAAGTGGCTTTAGGGGGTTAAACTTCTACTCGTTAATTTGATAGGTAATTTGTAACAAAATGAGTAGGTGTAATCTACAGTCGAACTTTATTCTGTTCTTTAACGATTTCTTCTTTTGTCCCTTTCTCTTTCGCATTATCGTCTTCTTTTTCCTCCTTCTCCTCCTCCTTCTTGAGTCTCACCCAATCCTTAAAGTTAAAGCAGATATCAGCCAGTTTTTGTCGAGCCCACCGGAGGTGTGGGGAGACTATTAGGGATCGCCTGCGGCGTCTGTCCGTCCGTCGTCCGTCTGTCCGTAACGCTACAAAAACTTGAATAACTCTCTACTAAGGATTTCAATTTCAATCAAATTTGGAGGGAAGAGTAGTTATACAAAGTAACACATTTTATTAAACATGAAGGGCACCTCAAGGTCATAGGTCACAGGCAGAGGTCAAATAGGGCCCAATGTTATTATTATTATTATTATAATTATTATTATTTTTATTATTATTTTTATTATTATTATTATTATTATTATTATTATTATTATAACATTGGGCCCTATTATGTTAAGTTTTTTTTTTTAGGCGCGGTTTCGTTTATGGGTCGTATCTTTTGATGTACTTGTGTCTGTCTGTTTGTGACCAAACTTAGATGGTAGATGTCCCTTGGAAAGTTGAAGGCTACCACAAGGTCAAAGGTCACAGACAGGGGTCAATGAACTTTTATGGCCCAATGTTAAGTTTTTATGGCGCGTTATGATTATGGCACATAACTTTTGATCCCTCTGTCCGTTTGTGACCAAACTTGGATGGTAGATGTCCCTTTGGGAGGTCAAGGTCACCACAAGGGCAAAGGTAACAGACAGGGGTCAACGAACTTTTAGGGCCCAATGTAATGTTATTATGGCGCATTCCGATTGTGGCTCATAACTTTTGATCCCTTTGTGTGTTTGTGACCAAACTTGGACGGTAGATGTCCCTTGGGGAACTAAAGGTCATCGCAAGGTCAAAGGTCACAGAAATGGGTCAACAAATTTTTACGGACCATTGTAAAGTTTTTATGGTGCGTTTCGATTATGGCTCATAACTTTTGATCCCTTTGTCCGTTTGTGACCAAACTTGGATGGTAAATGTCCCTTGGGGAGTTAAAGGTCACCACAAGGTCAAAGGTCATAGGCAGGTCAATGAACTTCTGGGAGTTAGAAAAATATTAATTTCTTGTACGCGAATGGGCGAGACACAATTTGGCACTTGCCTTGTTCTGTTTGACTACTTTACATGAATTTCCTCCTGCTCATTACAATACACTGTACAAGAGAAGAGAAACTCGTTCCTTCATTTATGTGTATAGTATGTATGTATCTCTCACAGCTCTCACAAGTATAGGGACTATAAACCTTTATTTTGTTCAC
Organism: Diadema setosum; assembly: GCA_033980235.1. NCBI lineage: Eukaryota > Metazoa > Echinodermata > Echinoidea > Diadematoida > Diadematidae > Diadema > Diadema setosum. The sequence goes on from CM067065.1 coordinate 33,631,284, forward strand.
ATCTTTTTTTTTTTCCCAAATTGCTGGAATGAAATGCAGTCGTAGTTTCCTTGCTTTAGAGCCTTTTGTAGTTCCTCAACATTTCTAAAGTTATGTCTGATATTAAGTTCAATTTCGGCACAAATACGGTGCTTCTTATACACGTAATCCTCACATCATTTCAAAGTCTCAAAAGGTGTTGTCGGATTTTATCGTGTGCCTAAACATGTGTTTTCCTGGACTTCTCCATTAATAGTGATGAAAAGGCGTTCTTCATGAACCATTCAGTAGAGTAGGACTATTCGAAAAGAGCGCATTGAATTGGTTAGAAATTACCAAACTTTCTTGGACCCCATCTATATCTGCCTTTTTTTTTTTTTTTTTTTTTTTACAGCAATGATGATAATTTTATGCAGAATTCATTGTGTACTCAGTTGGTGTATCTTCCCTTTCCACTCTCTGACAACGCGTTTCTATCTACAATACCCCCAATACTGGAACTGAAGAAATTCTAGAAAATAATAATTTGTACCGTCTGCAGTCATAAAACGATTCATGTAGGCCTGCACATTATTATTACTCACTCTCTCCCGATTGTGTTTGAAAGAATAATAGATGCCTGAAAATGTTTCACTCCAAACTGAAAACTCTTCCCCACATTCTTATATTACGAAAATGTTCATCTTTGCAGGCATTAAATTCAGATTTCTTATTTTTTATTTGTATCTTAGTTAAAAAACAAGATATTTTAGGTATTTCAAAACAGAGAGCTGCTTCCTGTCTCTGTGTGATGTGTGCGTCTGTATTTTATTATTTGTTTTTGTTTGTTAGGGTTTTTTTTTTTGTTTACTTCTTTGATATACGCAAGCTGTCTTTGTTTTATAAGATTCAGTAAGATAGAATAATTATTGTGCACGATTTCAACTTTCAAATGACAACCGGTGTGGTTTCCAGCGGTCCCCTCCAATTCAACTAACTTTGTTTCAGTACATCCGCGCAAAAAAAAAAAAACCAAAGAAAAGAAAAGAAAAGAAAACAACAAACAAAACAAAAACAAAACAAAAACGTGCATATAGGCTTATACTTTAAACCCGTTCGAATTTTTCCCTTATTGATCTTGTTTAACTTGCGTATATGTTAATGTTTTACTGTGAATTTACTGAACTTGATGAAGCTGAAACTTAAGAATCCAATGAAAGAAAGAAAAAAATAAATCCTCTATACACCCTGCTGTCTCATATCCATAACAATTGTGTAATAAATGACTATCAAGGAAACCCCCCGACGAAACGTTCTCATGGCTTGAATTCACACATATAACTTCTGACATCGCTACATAGACTGTCCTTTATATAATATCCCTGCCAAGATATGCAGTCTTGGTCTTGACCACGGGGCTGCCACGGCTGTTTCGCAAGCCACATACTACTCGTGAGGGTTACGTTGCCACCGACTTCCTCCCACGTGTAGACCCCCTCGACCAGTCGGTCATTCAACCCTGTCCACATGTAGTTGAAAGTCGTGATTCCGTAATGTGAGATAAGAACTTCTTCTCGGAGACTGGAAAGCTCATCGGGAGTTTCCATAGCGACAAGATATCCTCCTAGTTCGCGGCATCTATCCCTTGCCACCTCCCAGGGCTGACGGTCTTGTTGGTTATAGAGGTAGCAGGAGTGTGGGGACGATGTTGAATTAGGACAGACTAGGTCTAGATAACAAACAAACAAAACGAAGCACACACGTTTTGCGTAAATCGGAAAGGCACTTTTTTAAAAACAAATTGTGTAAACTTTACTTACAGGCTTTGTGAGTGCATGTGGTTCTAAACCTCTAGAGTATGCCATTATGCGGGTCGTACCACAAGACCAACAGTCCTCGAGTTCGACATTGAAAAGAGGTCCATGAGTTCGACACTAGGCAAACAGGCCTATTATAGCCCATGAGTTCGACACTAGGTAAAAACAGTCCACGACTTCGACAGATACAACACGGGGCTTTGGTTTTCGTGGGCCTTGTTAGATTGGAGTCGAACTCATGGGTTGTATGACTCGTGAGCTCTATGACACGCTGGTGTCGGTCTCGTGACGTGCACCCGTCATTATGTTGCCATTGATAGTCGTCAATTTGACTCATGTAAAATCTCTTTATCTGGCCTGATAGGAACAACGATGGTATTTGAAAATCATATACCGTCCAACCCACTGACATGTCCGGGGAAAGGAGGACTGGCGCAAAGGTTAACAAGGAAAGGAATACTTCTTGTAATGTTTTGATTTACGAGTACGCCTTCCTCTCCAGTGCCATCACGTTCCTCTTTGACAATCTAATTAGGGGCCCTGCAATATAAGATTTACAATTTTTGATGAAAATAAATGTTCATATTTTGTGTTTATACTAATTATAGCACTATTAAGAATACCAAACATACCAACTTCACAACGCTTTCCAACAGTTGATCTCGGACACTCGCATGTGAAATCCCCCAGAGTTTCAGTACAGGTCCTTCCATTGAGACAGGGATTCGGCAGACAATCTGTTCGTTAAATACAAAATTAATGAAACATCTCTACACTTACTTTTGGCGGCAAATGTCTCTTACCGGCGGCATAGAAGTTTATCTTTATGAACACGGTTTCAACATGGGGAAGCTGCAATAACGATATTCATGTTGAGTTAAAACACAATATCTGTCATTACACCAGACAAGCGCCACATCAATAGTAAACCTCTTTGATTCCAACGACTGCCACGCTCTTGTCCATTTTTTCAAGTTAACAACATACATACATAATACGTGTACGTTTTACATATGTGGAAATTACTTTGAAGCTTATTTTGTAAGTCTGAAATGAAGATGATTCGATTCAAATTTGTTATTCGCTATATTTTACTCATAAAAGAAAGACATTTTTAAGCTATTTCATATTACTTATTTCCTTATCGATCAGAAGGCCTATTGACGTTTCTTCTTCAGATCTGTCATCCATCTAAAATGATGCAAAGTACATTAAACATAAATACTGCTGTATAACATTTATAATTTCTATCCACAAGTGTATCCGTTTATTGCTAGTTAAATTGTCACTTTGAAATCATCACTACCGATAGTACATGTATAGCATATGTCCCATTTCAAGCGATCACTGTATCTCTCTTAGGCGGTATGAGAAAGTGTGTATCACTATGTCACTGGTTGCAGGATCGAGTGGGATATCATTCACCCCATATCCAAGTATGTGTGTGTGTAAGGCAGTAATTCAGGAAAGCTTTGGAAAACGATATAACAGCCTTCTACCATGCACTATACAATATACAGAAAGGCGTGATGACCTACCCGGATGAGCACAGTATAGGTTGGTTTTTCCTCTCGCTGCTTCGGGAACCATGACGTCATAATGAGGATGGTCACGTGGGATGTATTTAGGTGTCAACCGGACATAACTACCAGTCTTCTCCGAGAAAATATTGTGGCACAGTTTTTTCATGTCCATGGGGACATTGGAACAAGTTTCTCTTCCAGCGGCAGCTGCAGTGGTCTCCACATAGTACACTTATTTGTGAAAGATCGTATACATATGAGTATCTGAATATAAGAACGACCCAAGTCCATGGAAGACCATTTCGAGTAAACTTAAAAAAACTTCATATCTTTTTTATTTGTCCAATAATATTCTATTTAACTGTGATTGGAAGGCAACATTGTATGTAAAAGTTAGAACATATGACAATTATTTTACAATAATTGTGGAGAGGTCATTTTGTGTGATGGACTTGGGTCGTTCTTTGAATCATACTATGGACTTGGGTCGTTCTTTGAATCATACACATAATATTCTGCTGTAGAGACGAGAGAAGGATGAGAGAGGGCGCTATAATATGAATGTAAGAATGACCCAAGTCCTTCATTCTTATATTCATATAAGATTTAAATCATTCATTTCAGGCACTTCCGGGGGTAATTAGGATTTATCATTTATACACAAGATGAGTCCATGCATAAGCCACAATTTCCCATGTCAAAAATTGGACTTTGGTCGTTCTTATATTCAGGTCTTACATTATGGGGTTTAACTATAAATTTCAATTTGGGCTGACCTGAGATTGTTAGCATTTCACAAGCCACCATCAGAAACCAAGAGAGATTAAAAGGAACCTAAACCCAAGGAGCAATGTAATTTGACTGACAGCAGCAGCATTACTAGAACACATCAGTGAAAATTTGAAGAAAAAAAAAAATCGGTCAGTCGTTATCGGTTATGATTTTTTAAAGTTTTTGTGTTGGATCCGCTGGATGAGGAGACTACCAGAGGTTATGACGTATGTATGGCCAACAATATGAAATAATGCAGAGGAAAATTTACCCCCCCCCAAAAAAAAAAAAAAAAAAAAACCCACACCAACAACAACAACAACAACAACAACAAAATCACTTTTCTACCAAAATGAAAGAGCACTTGACTAACCGCTTTCAGAAAGCAGGAGGAATAATTGGTATCCTTAACAAATGTCAGTATCAAGTTGGTGGTATGTTTATTTTCAGGAAAAATTAATTTTTGTGGAATTCCTTTTATTAAATTGCAGTTGGCCAGACACATGTCAGAATTTATAGTAATCTTCTCATCTAGCGGTTCCAACACAAAAACTTAAAAAATGCATAACTCTTGCATCGATTTTCCGATTGAGCATGTCTATGAGCGATTGTTTATTCCCATCATTAGAATGAAACATCGGTTCTTTGTACTAATACACTAAAACAATATGAAGATAGCATATCCATATTAAGACGTTTTCTTTGTGTGTGTGTGTGTGTGTGTGTGTGTGTGTGTGTGTGTGTGTGTGTATGTATGTATGTTAAGTAGGCTTTCTGTTCAAATGAATTGCATATTCGGTATAAATGAATATAGACGTAAGAGATGTGTAACGCGAGCATTTTTTTTTTTCGTGAAGCCCGAAATTTGCTGAAAGATACCATTGTAGACAGAACCGGCCCTGTAAAGCATTCACGAAGTGGTACAATTTGTTTCTTTCTTTATCTCTATCATGTTATTATATTTATCTATGCATCTGGTAGACATCGGAGGAAATACTCACGTGAATGGTAAACCAGGATGGCACTCAAGATATCCACACTCATTCGTTTAAAAACCGGCATCGTGACTCGTAGGTATTGAAGTAGGCCTAATACTGGGGCCTTCTGAGAATGGAGAGTGTCCGTTTGAATTTATGCTATTTAATCATGATGAACGTCCCTTGAACAGTCTGGTAAAAGCTACTTTTTCTCAAATCGGTTTTATTACGACGATGTAGTCTGGGAATATACTTGGGAAATAATATGGAAAATGGTTTCATGCATGTTTCTTGGTATTAAAGCCAACTATTGGAAGATGAAGACGAGGAAAAGTGACAATTTTCTAAGAAATTTGACACCAGACTCCACAGAACGGAATGGATGGACTTTTTGAGTAACAGTGATATCGAGGTTTAATAGTAAATCAGAAGGTCATATTCGAACACAAAATAAGTTTCGTCTTTCTGAAGATTTATAAGTGAGCATCATTTTGTTTTCATTTTCGGATTAAGAAACCTTTTTTTTCCTCGCTGAAAATCTAATCATCATTTCATTTTCGAATTAACGACCACCAATTCAAATTTGTATCAACTAACATTCGGATCAATACTACAAAATCATGTTCACCTAAATGAACCCTGTTACATTTTCTGATATACAAGAGTATGCATATAGAGTTTGCTTGTTTCGAAATAACGAACCTTGTATAGGAGAATATAAACTTACCTGTTCTCTCTAAATTCAGCGTTGTTTTATGTGAATAGGGAGCAGATTATATTTTGGATAGAATCACGTAAAAGTGATAAAATTACCGCTAACACAGAGGACGTTATGGTACTGAAAGCCACACCTGCGTAGCCGCATTTTCAACATTATAATCTTTTAACGTACATACGTTCCTGTAGGCGATGATATTCAGGTTAGTGGCAAATATTACCTTGCCTTGATCACACTCTAGAAGTGGCAATAAAAAAAAGACAACCCAATGCAGTTAACAGACAAACAAACAAACCAACAAAGAGACAACAAACAGCACAGTTTATTGAGAAAGATTAGCGTTATTGGTTTAAAAAAAATGCCGATTGGCCATATCGCCACCACGCAGTACCACTATAAGCATTCAACGAGTTTGTGAACGTTATTAGTAGCAACCGCATGGAACATGATGTGTCAAAGAAAACAAAAATATGTGAAGAGATGCCCTAGAATGGACACCAAAAAAACGGGACGCGTTTTTGATTGCAGAAGGAGAAGTCCTTAATTCTAGGGCCTACAATAAAAGGAGAGCATGGACGCCATTTTGAGACACAACGCTGTCGCAAAATGTATTAGGGGATGGGGGGGGGGGGAGGCAGAAGAAATGAATAGGGGGACATGTAAAATGAACACTTGTAACAGTTCCTCTACTAGTATAGGTTTTCCCGGCCAATTTAGCACTTTTACCAGTCCATTTGATTGAAGGTTCATTTCATATAGCAAAACCCCTCGTTATCGCACAGTCTGTCTTTCAGAATTGAACTTGTGCGTTCAATTTAGCATTTCGATCACTGAAATTTGCACATAGTGTGGCTTTCGAATTCAAAGGGGCATTCAAATTTGCTGGTACTCAACGTTCATTAAATTCGCCGCCAATCATACACCGAAAAGGGTATTTGAGTCATTCAATTTCGCGAATGGGCAGTCAAATTCCAAACATTTTATTCAAATTAACGTCATGTTATTTCTTTTTTTGAAAAGGTGAGAACATTTATACGTGTGCAGTTCTATGTGACTTTTTGTTTCATTCACACACTTTGTAACAGTAAAAGTATAATTTTTTAAACCCTATGTAACTCGAGTTTGTTATTCTGTGACGCAAGTTTTCTTTCATACATGTCATTACAGGCCTACATGACACGTACCAATACAGAGTAAAACATCTTCCTACAGTCATGATGCCACAAGTTAGATACAGACGTATATCTCAAGAAGACAGAGAAAGAATTATAGGGCCATTCTCAGATTAAGTGTTCAATTCCATGTGAGTAAAACCGAAAAATCAACCACAAAGTAATAACATTCAAAGATGTGTTTTCGGAAACTTCAAAACCGGTCAAATACGAAACAAAAAGTGGAACATTGTAAATGATGGCCATTCATTGAGTAAAAATGAATTGAAATAGAGCATCATATATGATTTTTGATCACCAATCAGATACGTTACCGCAAATTTACATGTTGTAATGGACTCCTAACTCTGAATTAGATTTATTGTTTTGATCCAATTTCTGTTCAGGAAAAGACATCTGTCCCTCCTAAAGATATTGGGGGTTTTCAAGAGGTAAAGATGTTGTCATCCCTTGCTAATTGGTAGAAATTATTTCTGTGTGGTAGGTTGAAATATGCTTTTTGCTGAAATGAAATATAACCTTAAGATTCACTTTGCATTTTTTGCAAATTTCGCTTACAAATAAAGTTTCGAATCCCACAAATCATGCAAAGGGAACGATCCGATCTGGAATTTCCACAGGAAACAAATATGAATTGCTTTCCTGGGGAAATAACTATTGAAAAACATCGAATCACCTTTGGTAACGTATCTGGTAAAATATAAGTAATAATTTTAGTTGTGTATGAATAAATAAATATCACCTGTTTAATTATTTACCTCATGAATTGATGTAAAAATGAATGATGTAAGCCCAAATTAAGCATTTTAAACATTGTACGTAATATTTAAACTATGAAATGTAGTGGAAAAGAGCCCTAAATGTGAAAGCTCAGTTCTTCATTGACAGAATATTCTCATCTTACGTCTGAATGTATTTATCCATCTGACTATAAATATTCATTAAGTTTTGATGGATAATGCAAACAAGGTTTAAAAAATATATTTTTGCAGGCACTTAGAAGGAAGTAGGTACAGTCTCTATGAACTCGATATCCTAAACAGTTGTTTGACCTATGGTAACGTATTTGGCTCATCCCTTTTAATGAAAATGAATAAATAATTGTTCAACTTATCAATGAATCTTGAGTAGTTTTTCATATGTTGAAAAACACTAGAATAAATATGCAACAGAACACTGAAACTTTTCTCGGAAGCGTTTCACAAACTACTTTTTACTCTTTCAAAGTTTGGTAACGTATCTGGCGTACCGTAAATGAATCTGTCGGTGAAGTTACAGAGCAATTTCTACTGAATATTCTTCATTTGAACATAACTTTAATTTTTTATGGAAGCGTCATTCTATGCAGAATTGTTTTATGAACACTTTGTTTTACATAACATTATTTGTCACCGTGGGTGCCCTGAATTATACGTAACGTATCTGCTAAATCAGAAAAGCAAAAAACTGATATGCTGAATCTTAGCTTCGTCTTGTAAAATAAACGTTCAAAGTTGTTGCATAGAATATGAAAGTGGCTGGGTTTTATAGAATAGAACTTTGGAGTTTATGAGCACACAACATTTTGTTTGTACAAACATTTACAATTTCTTTTCAGCATTTTGATTATGTGGTAACGTATCTGTCGGAAAACTTGGCAGTAAGTTACCCGCACAAAGAAAAATCATGTGGAAGTGTTGCTCTTTTTCACCTCTCTGTCCTTTTGTTGTAAGAATATAATCCTGAGGTCCAACAAAACGAAGCATGTAATGTGTAGGGATGAACTTTGACCAGATTTGATCCCTAGAAAGCACAAGACCAATGAGCAAAATTCGGTCACGTATCTGGGGTAACGTATCTGTGGTAACGTATATGGTCGATCATATTATTATGAGAGCGATATCTACCAAATATTTCTCACTTGTACTAAACTTTAATGTTGAATCGATGCGTCATTCCGAGGAGTAATGTATAATATACAATTGAAGGGGTCGGTGCATTATAGTGCTAACCCACACAATCTTCATTTTGAGATAATCGCTTTTGAAAGTTTGAAAAAATCCATAAATCAAGTTAATGGCTCGAGAAGGCCAATTTTTTCTTATTTGAACCTTTACATACTCAAGATTGAATAGTGTCTTGGGGAAATTTACTACACTGATATTTTGGTGGATTCAAGAGGATTTTTCAAGTCACATTTTGAATTTGTGGCTTAGCACTTTATTGCAGCCAAATCCGTCGGGTATACAAATACTCTTTATTTTTTGAAAACTCACAAAATATCAATATCTCTTCGCTAAAAATGGAAAATTAATGTAATATTTGAGTTTCCCGCCTATGTGACGTGAAATCAAAATAACATATACTTGTTTTTAACTGTCTGTATTAAATCTGTGTGAATTATGAAGACAAACTTTGCATATTTCAGACACACATGCGCACAGAATCAATCATATACGCATAAAGACATCTTGAAATGTGGATATTAAACAATTTCAACAATTCAAGTTTTAAAAGACAAAGCATTCAGTGTCATACAAAATAATAATATGATTGTTTTTTTTTTTTTTGGGGGGGGGGGAGGGGTTATATCTCATTGAGGATTTTACATTTTCCGTGTACCGAAAAGCAGGGAAAGAGTCCCTTCTTCAGCATTATGCATATAACGCATTTTAAATTTAGAGTATCTAGATCGGAGAAAATAAAGTAAAATGGTACATATCAACATTATTCCAGAGATTATCATGTCTTTTGTTAGGGGGAATAAATACCATAAAGTAGACATTAAGGCCTTGTTTAGCTATATTGGTTTTCTTGTTTAGGGTATCAAAATCACCAATAGTACTCTAAAATCCTTCTTTGTAGGACAACGAATTTCCAAAAAAAAAAAAGTGTTGTATGACAATTATGACTGTACATGCCTCAATTAATCCTCTTCATGTTCGTTGGTAAATGCAGGCTGTGTGAAATTATGCAGGAAAGTTCTTATCACAAAATGAATGACTAACTCTTAATGGCCAAAAATCTATGAAAAGAACATTTTTAAAAATTGGGAAAAAATCTCTTTGGAAACCTGAACAGTTATAGATTTCGCATATTCAGACAGACCATACATGCTGAAATACAATGTGCCGAATAAGACCAAAATAGTCTATGTATTATACCAAGTTGGTGTGTTTATACACATACATTTTACCCCATATGCACGTTTTCAGACTACATTTGGATCATGAAGATCATTTAGGAACAAGAAAAAAATGTTCTCATGTCAAAGCTGTTACGGTGACAAAAACATACACGAAAAAGTGAAAAATCTATATGCTTTCAAGAGTTTTATCAATCACAAATCTCCAAATTGATTTGAAGGAAACTTTCTTTTTTGTAAATTAATCTTGAAAACAACCCTGTGAAAAAAAAAATAAACTCTGAAATTTGTAACAGAATACAGCAAATATTTTCTTTCCAACATGGAAACTTCTTCATAAAAATTCATGATAAATACCGAGTGTAAAGGGTAAATTCAGTAGTGGAAAAGAGGGAGCTATTGACTCACAATTGAATTACGTTAAGAAACACTATACTATCAGCATTGATGCTTTAAATTCCGCTTTGATTGCTTTCAACGTTTATTGATTTAAATTGAGAAACCGTATAGAGGTATCAACTGTGAATTTTATACGACAGCGTTAGATTTGAAAAATAATGTTTGCAGTTCTATCATTAATGTAACATCCTTTCAAAGGATGTTAAACATATAAGTATCGTGTCTCGGTTATGTAAGAAACTACAAGGAAACAGAGCTGTATTGAAAGCGGCAGGAATTTTTTTGAAAATTTGAGGTAATCTAATCGATATTAAAAATGCATTTTGTTTTCATCCATTTTCTATTGTCTATAGCTAATCCCCCTAAATATGGCTGTGAAAGCGTAGCAAAATTGCACTTTATTCAAAAGAAGTTACAAATTAATCAATGACAATTTCAAATGTTGTTTCACTAGTGATCTAACTCTAAGAATTACTAACAGATAAGGCACATGTCCAAACATCTAGCTATCCGTACCTTTTTTATTTTTTTTTTAACCATATGAACGTTTTCAGATCACACTTGCATCGGGAAAAAAATAAATTTAGAGACAATACACTTATTACAATAAGCCATTTCGATGAAAAAAAACACATATAACAAATGAAGATGTATATTTTGAATATATTTCATCAGTTATTTAACTACTGATTAATTTTGAGGAAGCTTTCTTTTTTGAAGCGAAATGTCAGCATGAATAAAGTGCTAACCCACTAATGAAACTTTAAGGTGCTGGGACAGACCATGAATGTTGATTAATTTTCTTATAGGTCATAATGCACAATGCTAAAATACTCTTAAAACCAAAACCAGTGATTGTGGTATTTTCCTGATAAGTTCAAAAAATATAGAAAACTGGCGAAAAATGTCATGATCAGTAGAATTGGCATGAAAATAGTGCTAACCCCAACAGTACAAAAATTAACAAAAAATACTCATTAAATGCTTAAAATTTCATTAATGTTTATCTCATCTCCATTTTCATAACTGGCAGAAGAGTACAAGTTATGTTATGAATCAGAATCACTCATTTTTGTAGATGAAAAAGTTTCCTCACTGTTCAGATTTAGATATCTTTATGACACCCTTCTGTCTGCTACCATGGAGGTCGCCATCTTGAAAAGTGTGGCTTAGCATTATAGTCCTGCCTATAAGATGTGATTAATTTTCGGGGCAAAAAGATGCCTGCATTAAAAACCCATTTATTGCTTAAATTTCAAGATGACATTTTTAGGGACTATAGAGCAGTGATTCAGGATGGTGTAAATGCATGTAACTCATTTTTCACCAAAGTGTGGGTTAACACTATAATGCACCGACCCCTTCAATTTGTCTGGCATTGTAATGTCTGTCGCCGTGGGTGGCGTGAAAAGTATGTTACGTATCTGTCCAAATAAAAGTGTAGAAAACCGATATTTCAAACATTGTACCGTGTTCTCAATAAAGAGCTGTTGCACAAAAAATCTAAGTACTTGCAGTGTATGAAGTATATCCTCAGGGTTTCATATACACGGGGTCATTTCATAGTCTTGTTATTTTCGCAATGCTGTAACACTAAAGAAACTGGTAACGTATCTGGCGGTGAATTTGGCGACAGGTTTCAAAAGGCTATAAAAAAAGGAGTCAATAAAAATTTTGGAACTTTTTGAGTATTGTGATTAGCACATATGATATGCTCATCGTCCATGAAAATGATATTTGGAAAGTATGTTTGTGGACGGAGAGGAGCAATAAAACATAATTCTGAAATAGCCGGCGACACTGCGTTTTGGGGGTCTTAACGAAGTTTAACAGCAAAATTTTATACAAAAAGGCAGACATCCGCATTTGATCGTGTTTATTTTTAACAAATAAACTCCTCGTGATATATTATAAACATTTAAATAGTATCTAATAGGTTTCAGGGAACCGCAAACTGTCATGGAATGTCGGTGACACCAAAATTCCGTATTTGAACGCTTTTACTGAGAATGGGCCTATAGGAACATTATTTTGATGATCATAACTTTGACTTCCTGAATTACTGGCCGACACACTCGGTATAAAGCGCTCAACGGCTAGATAAGTTGTGGCCACATGCACTATATTTGGCCTGGGAGAGTCAAGAAGCACATTGAAAAAGAAAAAAGGAACTGTTGCCAAAATCTCTAATATACGAAAATGTGAAATGTAATGATGCTTACAAAACAATAACTGTGTCAAAAAAGAAAGAAAGAACCAAAGCATAAACATGAGTGTTTAATTGACTGCAAAAGATGTTTAAATTGGATGCCCAAAAATGAATTCGAACCAACAAGCGCAGCATAATTATACGTAATCGCGTGACTACAATATCATTATAAATTGAACGAACGAATAACGAAATGGTGCTTGTTTTACGAATTTCAATTGAAAAAAAGTGTTAATTAGAATGAAGTTAAAAGTAATTTGAAAGGAATTTGAATGAGGAGATCATAAAATTGACATACCGAGCATGTTATCTATGGTAACTTTTGCTAAATTGAATGCAGCAATGAGGAATTGGACTGACAAAAGTTCGAAATTGGCCATGAAAACCTACAACGAACTTGACAAAAGTCCTGTTAAGGTGGTAGGTAAAGTTTGAGGGCTGGAGGGGATGATATTTCATGCCAACTTGTCTCAACGACGAAAAACAAAAACAGTACTAATAGTAAGCCCCAACGTAGTAAGGGCTTCATTCATCGTAAAAGACAGTTACCAATACTACAAACGGAGACACTTGCAATCCCGGGAAGCGCCTGCGCTACACCTTACAAACTTGTGCGCACGTGTTGCAAATCCGAAATTCTTTTTCGAACGTTTGTCGTTGCAAATCCGAAATTCTTTGTCAAACGTTTCTCGTTTCACTATGTTTGGGGGGAATGCACCCTACAAGCTTTGCTTCTTCAGCATTCCTCCCCATCTCCTGCATTTTCTAAACTCCAAAATGTTTTGCGCTTTTTTTCTCCACCCTATCATTTGTTTATCCTTGAATATCATTTTTTTTTTCATATTTTGTAGTGTGACACATATATGTACTTATGTTTTATGTGAGAAAAAAATGTATGTACAAGTTCTGTTGAAGAAGAAGAAAAAAATAAATGAATGAATGACGTCGAAAAGGCTGAGTTTTTCGAGAGTGATTGTATTTCGTTTCGTTTAATTACAATTAATCTAACTCAGCCGTTGTGAAGTTTAAAGATCTGAGTTATCAAAATGTTCTTTAGTATTCAGTTCGATTCACTACGCTCGGTAAAAAAATAAAAAAAAAGCATTACGTATACACAATAAAAAGAGAAATGTGTTAACATGCACATGTTTAAAAAAATCGAAGCCAGGACCCCTTTTGAAGCAACCATACGTGCTTTGAAGTGGGACCCCCAAAAGATGATATACAAGGTAAAGATATTTCAAAGTATAACAGGTATTGTGAAAAAGAAAATATAATCGTGATTCATAATGGATGAGAACCACAGCTTCACAATTGCCACTCAGAAAACATAGCACGTTCTTGTCACACACACACACACTCACACACACACACACTCACAAACAAACAAACAAACAAACATAAACCAATACATTGTGCGATATGAGAGAAGAAAATGTGTGCAGAGGAAATTGTCAGCACAAACCTATAAGAATCACCGGAATGCCATTTATCATTATATATGAAGAGTTTGTTCGCAAAAACCGATAAGTCCTTTTCTGAAGAGTTTGAAGTACGGTCTCCGTCATAAAGTACAAAATAATACCTTTTAAATGATATTTTGGTCACTACTCGATAAAGGTACATTTTCGAAGTCATGATCAAAAGAAGCAAGAATTTTCTTATTATTCTCTTTATTTTTCTTGACCTTTAATCGCAAATATCTCCATTTGGCAAATATGGACTTATCGGTTTTTGCGAACAAACTCTTCATACATGTATAATATATATATATATATATATATATATATATATATATATATATATATGATTATGACATCTCCAGCAGGAACGAACAGACACCGAAAGAGAGATGTACAAAAGTTTTCTCACTGAACGTGCCTGAGGAAAACAACAATCCGGACTATAACATTGCCTAATATCAGAAATCAATATTGTTTCTATGGAAATATCATCAAGGCAAAGTGACATTTTTACTGATTTTTTACTGATTATTATGAAGATGTTTGAATTATCGTATTTGTCTATAACAATACCCACATTTAAACTACAACTAATTTAACGCCGATGTATATAACGATTATATAACGATTGGGTAACTGTAACTACAATTCCAATCCGGAAATAAATAAGAATACTGGAATGAGGAATGAGATAGTAGGTTCGAAACTATAAGATAATATATCAATAGAACGTCATGAAACATAATATGCCGAGTATTTCTCCCTACATAAGCGTTATGAGCGTATAAAAAATGGCCACTTAGCTCATTTCGTAATTATTGGAACAAAAAGTATGCCTTATATATAGAAAGGGCAAGCAGCAGACGCTGTTTCTTAAGCAGACGCTATTTCTTACGTTCCTTTTACTCAGAGAACAACACAAAAACGCTGAACTCGACACATATGAAGGGTTTGTTTGCAAAAACCGATAAGTCCATTTTTGAAGATTTTGAAGTATGATCGCTGTCATAAAGTACAAAATAATATCTTTTAAATGATATATTGGTCACTACATATAAAGGTATATTTTTGAAGTTATGGTCAAAAGAAGCAAATTTTTTTTTTATTATTCTCTTTATTTTTCTAGACCTTTAATCGCAAATATCTCCACTTGGCAAATATGGACTTATCGGTTTTTGCAAACAAACTCTTCATATGGTGTGCATAATAAGTGCTTATTTCTTGAGCTGTAAGTGAGAGGAATAAAAGAACAGAGAAACGAAGAGAGAGGGAAAATGCAGATTGACGATTGAAGAAACACCGAAGGTACACACAGCCTTGTTCCTAATAGTCTGTTAGAATGAAAAGCGCATTTTAAACTTTGCTAATTGAATCTACCACATGCAAGCTTTATGTAATTATAGAACTTGCACGATATATAAACTCCAACTGTTACTATAGGCCTACGGTATATGTTACAGTGTTCGTACCTATTTAGATTTTTTTTTTTTTAATTCAAATCCACATCATTTATGTGAAGTAAAGCTAGTTATAGGTCCGGTCAACAGCGGTTGGTATATATTTCTATTAGACATGCTCTTGTGTGAGGCCAAGATTGTAATGTGCTAACATTCATGACATTTTAGTGCAGAAAAAAAAAACACTTCAAAATGGCCGTTTCCAGTTTATCACAAAGCGTATACCTCTGTCGTCATATTCATTCTGTTATATCTGAATTATTTTTTCTTCTTTTTGTTATGGGCAATCAACATAATTTATTACTCTTCAATCCTAAAAACCATGACAGATATAACCAGTTTCTTTTTCATTATTTGTCATCTTCACTGGAATGGCACCTGTGTTTCCACATAGAAGATAATTTAGAGGGTTTCTTTTCGTCCAGATGATGGGGTATATCTCTCCTACACACAGACCGACGCCTTTGAGACTCCTGTGAAAAGACTTAGCAAGGTGGATCAAGTGCCTTGCTATTATAGTGTACACTTCTGATAACAAATATATTCACTTCTGTCATAAGTGAATGGACTCCCATCGTCATACTATGCCTCAATCATCATCTTGTCATCCCTTTTTATGTGGCCGTGCATCACAAAGCTAACAAAAAGTCGCACTCCTTGATTTCAAGTGAGGACTCAAGAAAGGTGAAACGGGTCAACCGAGTCAATCTTGAGTTTCCCATATTTTCTGAAAGATCTATTCTTCTACATTATTCTTGAATTTGGGATCATAAATTGAATGGGAAAGCCGGTTTTTAGCAGTTTTCCTACAACCCCTTTTTGGCAGAAGGATGTGATCAGGTTTTTCTTGGAGGTCCTTTTTCATTTCTTGAAAGTCTTTTGCACACTCTTCATTTTCAACTTTAATAACTTTTAAAAGAATAACACTACCGCTTTGAAAGTTGGTATCTATCAAGAGCAGAATGTGCTAATAGATCACACTCAAATTCACTTTAATCTGATAATCCCTTCACTGTTGTTTCTACAGTGGTGTACATCATGTTTTTTGTCCCATTCACGACACAGGTAGCACGGCTTGGTAAAGATTAAGCGCATGAATAGATCCTGTAACATTTCCAGAGTGTGAGATTTCTTTCCAATACTTATATATGTTAGGAAAATCCGTTTGAATTGAGTCATACATAATTTTAAAGCTTAGAATCTGCTCTTACAAAATCTGCTCTCCGAAATCCATATTTGGCGACTCTTTATTGGTTTTGAGGTGCAAGGTCACACATTCTCACTCTTCACTCTTCCTCTTCAATCCGTAATAACATTGAAGTTTCCCTTCTCTCCACAAAGCATTTAAAATAAATAAATTCCATTTATAAATTATATCATTAATAATGAGTTATATTTATGAATTATATTGGGGACGCTGTGGCAGAGTGGATAACACTCCCGACTTCCGTTTGGAGGACCCGAGTTCGAATCCCACCCCAGTGCTTACGTCCTTGGACAAGATAATTGCTACCCACCACTCCTCTCGACCCAGTTGTATCAATGGGTATACCTGACAGCACTGGGGTAATAGAATCAACAGGGCCCTGTGTTAGAGCAGTGGCAACACTGAAGGCACTACCCTGGGTAAATAAGACCTTTTTATTATTATTGTTATTATTTTCATTATTATCATCAGTATTATTATTATCATTATTATTATTACTACTACTACTACTACTACTGTTATTATTATTATTATTGTTATTGTTATTATTATCATTATTATTATCATCATTATCATCATCATTATTGTTATTGTTGCTGTTCTCCATAATTTTATATCTTGATATTAATAATTGATATTTCACTTACCTTGATAGAGTGAGAACAAGGCAGGCTTTCCTCTGCTATTCTCTTGATAATGGATTCATTCCCTTCATGGTCCTCATTCAACATGTATGATTTACTCGGTACTTGCACGTTACTGTAAATTATAGAAGTGTATTCCTTCACACAATTCTTACTATATAAACTGTAAATAGTCACGGTTACCATGGGCAACGTGAAATTAATTTTGTAATTTGATGCAGACTGTTATTAGTTGCAAGTTCTATGATTCATTATCGGATTCAATTTCATATGGGTACAGTCAACGGAGGGCGCCTTTTGAAGCTGACTGCTATTAAACACCGGTGTTTGCTGCAGTTCGGATGTTGGCGGTGGTAGTGTCCCTGGGTTACTTACAGGGATGGGCTCAATACATGTTTAGTACACTACCTATATCCAATTTGTACTGCTGACGGCACTTTGGATGAAGTGGGCACTGAATGGAATTGGTAGGCGTTTGCGGGAAATCTGTTTTAGCTGACACACTATTTCCATTCTTCCTATTTCACTTCCATGCAACACACATATGGATGAGAATTTCGAACGATGTATAACAATTGCAAATTTTCGCACCTTATGACACTCTTTCCCTTAGAAGACACCAGGATGATCATAGAAACCAGTTTCTTTCATGTCATCTCAAAGCCTGGTAAACATCCTTTCAGGATATGTATGGGTTGGTGTACTTTTAACTGATATTTTACATTTGAGAAGGATTTAAAGCATAAAAATACTGTAAAATGCTATTTTCACAATAATCTTTATTTTTCAAACCAATGATGCCACTTTTTGATGTACGTGGCATCTATTTTCTGACCATGTTCCGAATCTGACATTATTATCATTGGTATATACCACAAAATTATAAGAAGTCTTAAACAGGCGAACGTCCGTGATGCTTCTATTTAGATCGCTGCTTCAAATTCTACTTTGTTGTCCCAACTGTAATACATACGGAAATTTGGTGTTCCACCTAATGTACATAATATCGTGCAAAAATCGTACGTCTGCTTGCTGTACATGGGACGTAGCATTCTTTTATGCAAGTTTTCGTCACGGACGTGAGTCCGCTATTTACTAATAAAGATCGTAGCCCATCGAACGTTATTGGCGATATTGTTCTGAGTCGTAATCAACTAAAATCTAGCTAAATGGTTACATGTATGTTTTGAGTTTCTGTCCATCCCCTGTCAAATACAAACGGAAATTACATTTTTGACGAACCTCCGTGAAAAAAAGAACGTCCGTGATGATTAAAACGTTATGGAGTGGGGCACCATCTTGCTATGATGGCGCAGGTACATTTTCCTTCTGGCTCTTTAGCCAGGGAGCTGCATGCCATGTTTGGAGCGGACTGGGGCTCATCTGCAGTTTTTTGACTATAAGATTCACAGAAAACCAAGCACAAAGTATAATTATCTGAAAATCCACCTCCTACTCCCTATCTGAGCAATACATATGTTGAAAGGGTGTCCAAATTCTAATGATTTGCATCGAAAATACCTTTTCAAAATTTTGAAAGAGCTAAGAAAGGCTACGTACTCTACGTCGATTGGCTATCCGTCCTGGAACATGACCCTAGTGGTAGAAGGAACGTCCGTGACAATTTCAGCGAACGTCCGTGACGTAAGCGATCCGACCAATAGGGGTAACCTGTCTCGAAAGTGTCCTTCATTCTTTAAAATTTTCATCTCAAATAACGAGAAGTCATGTTTTACAAAGCAAACAATGAGCCTAGAGCAGTAGTTTCAGAATTTTTTTAGGCGGTATGTGATCATGATGAACAAACAACTTTGCTTGCAGTTGTATCCTTGCACTCCCTCTATAAATACAGCTAAACACTGAAAACCAAGTTATAGGAAACTGGAATTTTGCGTAATCTGTAATTTCTGTGCATTCATATTTCTTTCTGATGAGGTTTTAGAGACAATTTCCACCTTTATGGGTTCTGAAAGTTTCGCTCACGGACGTTCGGTCCGAGAAAGGAAATTTCTGATAATTACAGATATATCACCGTAAAAAGTAAACAAAGAAAAAAAGCTCCTCCAGAGGAATTTAGTATAACGGGAGTGGCAATTTTTTTCTCTGTGTGTTGGAGCTCGATCCCTTCTCCGTTTCTTCTCCTTTTCATTCAACTGCTTCCACCTTCTTTCGAAACTTTTACGTTTCTTCTTGACACATACCCATTTACAGACTTCTTCCGTCATTTCATCCAATTTATTTGGGTAATGGTAATGAAAGCAATGTGTGTGGAAAATAGCTGTTCCCCCAATTTTCAGAGGTTACCTATGGCCTGCTTATCCACAACTGACAAAACATAACATTTCATTTGATTCTTTTAACCTGATGTGTAAATTTGCAAATGGTAGTCGTTATAATCACCGAGTTCACTGATTTGCTTGATGGAACATAATAACGACAAGGCGTAATGTTTCATCTGATGGACTGCGTCACTGAGATTACACGTACGTTTGTACGTTCATCTACGAGAGATGGAATAGGTGTTTTCTTTGATTCCTCAACGTGAAAAGATAAACAAGCTTTTATAATTGATAACTGGTAAATAATTATTTAGGATTTTCCAGAGCATGTTTGTTCTCGACATGAAACTGTTGTTTGTTATGAATAGAATGCGTTTCCAACTCCAGAGAACTGCATTGTTCAATATCTTTTTTGTTCCGAACGTTCGTGAGTTATATGCGAACCTCCGTGATGAAAAATATGTTATGTTTGTTGCGTTGTAGAGACTGCCTAGATCAGATACATCATAAACAAGCATCTTATTATTTGGGAGTAAGGATGAAAGTATGGGATAGTGAAAGAAGAGGTCGAAATATTGAGTTTCTGTAAAATGCGCGTAAAGTGGAGAAAGTGTTTAGCGAAACAGTAATATTTCAACAGAACTAACGAATTTGGTTAAATATTCAGTTGTCTACCATTACGTACAGGTAAAGAGTAGAATCTTGATATTCTGCGAATACGTCATATCCCTTGAGATATTTCGTTACGATTATGAACTGAATCAGATTATAGCAAGCTATGTTAACTGGTAGTCAAATGTATGTACAGTATTATTCCTCACGGACGTTCGCTGCTCTGGACATGGTAAACTTCTGCGGTGAATAGAAACGTGTTTCTCTCGGAAAATCCTAGATTAATTAGGTTCATATTAAAGCTTGAGTTATACTGTTTCAGGTAGGATAAATGGTTTTGCGTAATTCCTACTTTTCAAATTTGGTGTTGTTTTTGCCCAGTTGTACATCGTTCAAAATTCTGACCCATATAATTTTTTTTTTCTCAAAGAGAATCTTCTTTCCACCCAAATTTGTCCTTGCTTTTCCTTTTCAATGTCAATGTGTGAGGGACAAAGGACATTAGGGATGGTGTGGCTTACTTATAAACAAACAAAGTCTATAACGCATTCTTGAGAAGAGTAAGATTTTTGCCAATTTTTTCTGATGGAAAATTCATCTAGCTGTTGCCAGCTTTTTAGTCTAACTAGGTACCATCAGTGTGTTATTATGTGAGTTTACACAGTGGAAGTGTCAGTCTATCTCCAAATTAATCTTTTCCAAATTTCTGTATCAGTCTCCTTCGCAGTGACCCCACCCCTACCCCGCCTCCCAACATTTTCCGTTTAGGTCATTTGCTGTTTCTTTCTTTCTTTCTTTCTTTCTTTCGAGGTCTTCTAGACTGAAAGATGGGAGAGGGATGTTGGGAAGTCAGGAGAAAAAAATAATATGATACGGTTCAATCTCAATAAATCTATTTTATTTTCTGTACTCTGTTCCTGTGTCACTGGTCGATGTGATGCCGTAGAAGGGCTTATTATAATGGGACATCTGGTCATAGATCTTGACCATTGAATCTTACAAAATTAATGTAGGCAAAATGTTGATAAAAGGTGTTTAGGCAGATTTCACACGTTGTTTAAGGCCCTTAATTCTCTCAGTGAATGATACCTACAAAAAAGGAGAAAGTATTGGCACATACTTTTTAAACAGAAAAGAAATATAGATGTACAAGGTATACTTTTACTCTCTAAAAAAAAAGAAGAGTGAAAATGTTCACTCTTGAAGGAGTTAGTAACAGAAAAGAGTGAGTTTCGAGTGAAATTAGAGTGAATTTTGAGTGAAAATGTTGATTTTCACTACTTTTGGAGTGACCTCAGGGATCACTCGAAGATTTTGGAGTGATCCCTGAGGTCACTCCAAAATTAGTGTGGTCAATAGCGGTCCGTCATCCTCACGAATCGAGTGTAATTTTAGGAGGGAGGCTAGGCCTCTGCGTGTTTCCATTATTAAGATGGGACAAGGGGAGACGAAGGGCCTTGACGACAGACTATCATGGAAAATATATTGGTTTAATTTATTTAAAGTGTAATGATATGACTCGTTTTCTTAAATGATTTGAACTATACCAACGTGACCAAACCCCCTTTTTTTAAGATAATGATTGTACCGGTATTTGAGTTATGACTGCTTCCTCTTCAAATATGACCCTCATATAGGCTCCGTAGCGCTACCTTGGGACTCTCAGAACCTTTTCCACTATTAAACACAGCGGTCTCTTATAGTTAATGTAATAGTACACGTATACTAATTTACTATTCAAGGAGATCCCCCGCTTTCTCCAACAAGAAACAATCACGGTTTAAACTCACAGATATACTTCTTGAAATGGCTGCACGGATGATCTATCAATCTATATAGCCACAAAGATACGCGGTCTTGGTCATGGGCAGTTGGTGGATGCGGCTCACCGGGCGTCCACATGCTACTGTTGACGGGGAAGGAGCCGCCGACTCTTTCCCAGGTAAAGACTCCCTCAGACAAACGATCATTTATTCCCGTCCACGTCCTGCTGAGAGACGTAATTCCGTAGCGCGACCTAAAAGCCTCCTGAATACGAGACCGCTCATTGGGAGATTCCATTGCGAGAAGATATCCTCCCAGTTCCTGGCATTCATCTCTCGCAACCTCCCAGGGCAGGAAGTCTTGTCGGTAGAGATAGCACGAGTCTGTGGACTCTGGACAGACTACGTCTTTACACGCGAACAGAGCAAAACAAACACATACTGGCATAAATTTGCGATAAATTAAAGTTTCTGCAATATTTTTTTTTTCGCTCTTATTAGATTTGAAATGCTATGTGAGCGCTGTTACACGGAATCTTCTTCCATCATGACCTTGTGGTCATATATAATCTATGCCACTTTCCAGCCTGTTATCATCCATTTGATCCCCCTTTTTAAAATGACTTTCCTATCTCCATCAAGGTACAAAATAATGTATTGGAGATATATTATACAGCTTTACATGAGGGTAAAATATTGCTGTTCGTTATTTCGAAGGGTCGTCATTCCGAAGGTTCGTTATTCCGAAACACACAAATTCCCTATACATGTACCAAGAGGTTCGTTAATCCGAAAATGAAAAATGGTTCGTTAATTGTGGCGTTATTCCAAAGGTTCGTTATTCGGAAGGTTCGTTAATCTGACAATGAAATTGGGTTCGGTATTCCGAAGGATCGTTTATCCTAAATTGAAATAGGGTTCGGTATTCCGAAGGTTCGTTAATCCGAAAATGTAATAGGATTCGTTATTCCGAAGTTTAGTTGATCCGAAATGAAATAGGGCTAGTAACGAACCTTCGGAATAACGAGATTGTTTAATTTTCGAAATAATGAACCTTCGGAATGACGAACCTTATATCATTTTCGGATTAATGAACCTTCGGAATGACGAACCTTATATCATTTTCGGATTAATGAACCTTCGGAATAACATAACCTTATCATATTTTCGGATTAAAGAACCTTCGGAATAACGAATCTTTGGAATAACGAATCTTTGGAAAGCGCATCTTCGGAAAAACGAACCTTCCGCGTAAAGAACCTTCGGAACAACGAACCTTCGGAATCACGAACTGTTAGTTACCCCAATGTAATATGCAAGCTTTGCGTCTTAGTGCGACCCTCCATTTTCATTCCCATCCTTATGTAGTTAACTTGTAATATATGTTTATATTGAAAAGAAAAAAAATGAAGCTATGTTGTCTTCATGTGTTACTTATTTGTTTTGCAATTGTTACTGTATTGAATTATATTAAATTATTATATTAAATTACTTTTATAAAAGTATTACTAATTTCTGTTTATTTCATGGAACTAGAAATAGATTTAAATCATTTTGATTCATGTACGCATTAAAAAGTAAAATGTTACGTCTGATGTTAAGGGATTGGGAAATATTTGGAGCCCATACCACTAAATATTCGAATCTGTCCTCTCTCCATTCAACCACATTTTTTACATTGTCTTCATATTCAGCAAGGTTTACTTTTTGTTTCTTTTATTCACAATCAATAGATGAATAATATATCATATAAAAGATAAAACCATACATACACACTTCACATAGCTTTCCAACAATGATGATCGTGGGCAAGAGCACATGAACGCCTCTAAAGTTTCCGTACAGGTCCCTCCATTTAGACAGGGATTTGGCACACAATCTGTTCGCGAAATACCAATGTTAAATGCTTCATGCTTTGTAGTTAAATAATTTATCATTAAGATCACAAAATAATTTTTTGTTATAAGCCATGTCTACA
This sequence comes from Diadema setosum, assembly GCA_033980235.1. Taxonomy (NCBI): domain Eukaryota; kingdom Metazoa; phylum Echinodermata; class Echinoidea; order Diadematoida; family Diadematidae; genus Diadema; species Diadema setosum. Next base: position 33,655,355 of record CM067065.1, read on the forward strand.
CCTATCCAAAAACTTGTAGTCACACCTACATGCAGTTAGCAAAACCTCGAGGTAAAGCTAACTACGACAGAAAATAAAGGGCGCCTAGTTCGCACATAGGGTTGCGCGCTATTGTGGAAAAAAAAATGAGCGTCGTGGTTAACAAAACTCCGTTCACATCTGTCACAGTTTAAGCACGCTGTGGGGGGCCTTCCCAAAACCACGACGAAACCACGACAACACCCTAAGAAATCTTATGGTGTTGTCGTGGCGTCTTCGCCTTAAGGTTTTGTCGTGGCTTTCAAAACTACATGCGTCTACATCTACGATAACTTGGAGTTTAGTGCCTCGTGGTTTACAAAACCTCGAGGTTTTCAAAACCTTAATGTAAAGGGATCTAGGTGTGAACCTCACTATTGACGAACACCGTGTAACACGCGCGCGCGCACACACGCACGCACTCACACGCAAAGACATAATTCTTGAAATACTGAAAGGGAATCGAAAATTGTCTGTCTTTATCAATACATATATCAGAAACGATCGCAAAACCGTTTTAATCAAGAATTACCCTCCCACTGCTGTATACACCGGTACAATTTATAGGAAGATAACAATGACGGTAGCCCGGTACAATACTCTGGGATTTCTCTTCCCCCTCTTGAAAAACAAGAATAACCGCACATTCTTCATAATGTATTATCTTCATAATTGCATATAATAGGGCGTATCATTATTAATGTCATGGTACGGTCTACATATAGGAATATGCAGCATTGCTTGTTCATAGTGGTACTATGTATATTTCGCGCCAGGGAGTTTGGATTATGTAATAGTCCTACAAGGGACAACTCTATGGGATTTTTCGTGCCTGTCAGCACTGAAAGCGCACGTGTTAAAGTATACCAATACCTTAGTATTATGTTTGCTCTAAATTCATATTGTAGAATAATAGGCTACTTGAGACATGCAATCTGTCTAATATTAGAAAAAAAATATTAGTGAAAAATGTACATTTTAAAGAGTGCATAAAAATGAAAACGACTTAAAATAGACAAGTCGATAACTTGACTCTTTCTGGAGTAAATACTCAATCTTGAGTGATACACGCCATTAAAACCAAAACAACAACAACAAGAAACAAATCTTTCGATGGAACGATCGCACTATCGATTTTATTTCTTCAATGACGTTTAGAGCAATACTGATTTGCAATGCGAGTGCAAGATCAGCTTATTACCGACCGACACGGAATCTCAACATAGCTACAAAGCGCACACATCAGTGCCGATGCGAACCGGGTTCATAGTATTGGCTGAAGTGAGGATTTAGCTTTTCACGTTATAGAGAGAGGTGGTTTGCACCACTTTTGCAATTGTTTAAAACTGAACGGACGTGAAGATATTAAATTATATATCGTAGAATAAACGTTGATATAATATAGGAAATGGTATAGACGGGTGATTTTTCTGCGACATCATATTACTTAAGATGTTTAAGATGATTTAAACATCATTTAAGATAAGACTCTTCAATAAATTTTGTGAGTTAAAGTTGATTGTTAGAATGCAGTTTATAGGGAGATTCATTGATAGATATTTAAATAATCATCATTTTTTGCGCGCGCGCGTTATACATTTTTTTTTTTGTTTTTGTTTCTATCATTATACGTTTTCACATCATTTTATTTATGCATTTCTTTATCACGGGAGGGCCTACTCACCTGAATGAAGCATCAGAGTAGCTATCGGTATAAGGAATTGAAGTTCTTTAAAATCCCGCATCGTTGTTTTTGAAGTTTTCCCCGGAACTGTGATTTACAAGGAATTTATTAAAATATTTCGTTTATTTAGTTAATTCGTGATAAAAAAAAAACATACTTACCCTTCATCAAAATCACCAAGAAGTCGCCATTATGGATTGTTAACAAAGGGCAGATTCTGAAAGAGCAGACTGTAAGCTTTAAAATGATGTATAACCCAATTTAAATGGATTTTCCTAACCTATATAAATATTGAAAAGAAAGCACACACTATGGACAACTGCTGGAAAAGTGTGAACTGAGAAACGAGTCTCTGAAGTATACAGGGTCTGTTCAAGCGCTGAATCTTTAATACTCAACCGTATGCTAGCTGTGTGATGAGTGAGACAAGAACAGGATGTAAACCACATTCGTCAAGAGAACCAACAAAGAAGGGATTATCAGATTGAAGTGAAATTGAGCATGCTTTATTAATATGTTCTGTTCATGATTAACGCCAACTTTCAAAGCAGTAGCATTATATTTTCAAAAGTTATTAGACTTGAAATTGAGGAGTGTGCAGAGGATTTTCAAGAAATGGAAAGGGGCCTCTAAGGCATACCTGATCTCTCTTGTTTTAACCCCCCCCCCAAAAAAAAAAAAGAAAGAAGAAACCAAAAACATGGGTTGTAGAAAAACTGATGAAAACGCTTTTCTGATTCATGTTATGACACCAAACTTTAAAGGAATAATGTTTGATAAGAATAGCTCTTTCAGAAAATAGGAAAAATTTAAGATTGACTTGCTTGACCCGTAAGGCCCTGTTTCTAATCCTCACGTAAACTCAAGGAGTACGACTTTTTGTTAGTTTTGTGATGCACGCTCACGTATATACAATCAGCTCTATCTACAATATCTTTAAAAAAATGAACAAACATTTCATTAAATCATATGTCTTTATGATCTGATAAAATAAAAAACTAAAGTTTATTTAGTTGAAGATGATTATTGCAACGATTTACACTATTGGATTACGATTATATGTATTTTGAAAAGAGATCTTTTGATAGAGTGATTTTCAAATGGTTTCATATAATATATATATATATATATATATATATATATATATATTTTTTTTTTTTTTTTTTTAATATCCATGTCCACATATATTGAAGGACAAAAAATTGGATAAGATAATCATTAAGTAGATTGTTTCAACGGGCTCCATAAAACAGATGTGAATATGAGTTTAGAAGATAATGTTGAAGTAATAGTAAAATTTTAATAAGTGATAATGACAATGACAATGGAATCACTCAAGTTAAAACTTCTACTAACGATAACAATAAAAATATCAATGACAATAATAACTACAGCGAAAACGACAATAACAGTAACGATGATATTGGATAATGAAAGTCTGTTCAGTGGACCATGACATTGCCTTTATGTCATTGCAATTTCCATAATCATACATAGGCGTCAGGACGTTTCTTGTCCACGAATTTGAATCCACAATGTCCTGTTTATACATCCTGATTATTACTAGTAATATAGCAATACCTGGGTGTTCCTATATGCAGACCAAATAATGCCGCTTACAAGACGGTACAATGATTACTCCCCATCCAATCTGGTTTAGTCTCTCAATTTGTGTTATGCTCATGAGTTCTTAACACCAGAAAATTATAGAAGTTACTTAACCATTTAAAGGTATCTGCATTTGTTGCGGTTTGAGATTTTGAGGAAAGTTGTCACTAAAGATCAAGCTTAATGAAAGAAGATATCGAGGAGGCTTATACTTTGTAAAACGAAGACCAAACATACAAGAGAAACATACGAATTCACAATGACTACATTTTAATGTAATCCGAATTGTAGCTACGTTTATCTGTTTGTATATTATGTCTATAAATGAGTGTTATGATTAAGTATGCACACATCAACTATACACCTTTTACAATAGCTAGTCATACTAGTACCATGACAAAAATATATTCAAGAAAGAGATTTAACACAAACATAAGTAAAATTTTTCATTTTAGACAGCTACCACACACATGGGTATTGTCTCCTTTTATTCAGTGTTAATTGTAGGTTTTTGATAAGCATGTGTTACTAATTATACCACCTGTGTTAACTTTAACAAAATCCAAATCAACGTGCTGTCTATTATCAGTAATAGGGAAAATACATGACACGATGCAAGTGTAATTTTCTTCGCCAAAATTGAAATAGTTGTCATAAGCAGTCATTCGAATCCCAATTACAAAATACTCTAATAGATTCTATTTCTCAAGTCTGTAACTTAATAACTTACTCTCGTTCGGTAATATCTGCATCCGTTTCAAGTGCCCGAGCAGTCGAAATTGGTTTCAACTGAATCGTGCAGCTCGCGGATAAGCCTAATATTGTCACTTTTATTTCATTTGCAGGAGGCGTTCGGTAATAACTGCAGTTTTAATAGCGGAATATTACTCGACCTTGATCACACTATAAAAATGCCAATAAAAAAACAAGATCAAAAAAAAAAAAGAGAAGAAGATGATTATAAAACTATAGAGCCATCAATCCTTGGATAGCGAAGAATTTTCCTTCAATAATTTTGATCTGATAAAAACAAAAAACAAAAGAAAAAGAAAACAAAACAAGAAACGATGACTTCAACGAAGCACAACAGGGTGTGTACTTTGTTTGCTGCGTTTTTAAATTCTTGCATTGATTACTTTGTTTTATGAAACTAAGAAATTTAAGAACTCTGTGTGAGCACGAAAGAGTAGGTTGACTTATCTGGAAGAAAATTACACACACTATCATTATATCCCTGTCAAAAGTGAACTGTGCGGAAAAGAAAGCAGTTACTTGCAGCTCGTGTTGTCTGTTGTTTGCTTGTTTACGATATGTATTTCTTGCAATGCGCCTATTTAAAACATGGTTTTACATGAGGAATTATTATGTTCAGCTTATATAGATGTTAGAAATTCAAACTTGATTTTATAAACTCATAAAACAACAGTCGGCTCATATCGATGAATAATATCACACACAGCTATAGACACACGCATGCACACACACACACACACACACACACACGCAGAAAGACAGAGAAACGTCAATATACTTGCGTAAGCTGTAGTGTCTATAGTAAGCTGACCTAATAATAATGTATACAGTACTCTCCGCGTAATCGGGTATCGCTTAAACAGGTACTCCGTTTAATTGGGTATAGTATTGTCAAAATCAGTTCCAATGCACATTAAAATTACCTGATAATCGGGTTGTCTCTCCGCATAAATGGGTAGATAATTTTCTTCTTCTCTCATATCTATCCACATTTTATCACAGATATAACACTTTGAGAAATCATAAATGTCAAATTTTCCACGCGGGCTAATCGCATTCTCTGCTTAATTTTTTTTTTGTCTTTTATTGTTCCATATTCCACATTTCCACAAATACATAAAACATAAACATCACAATACGAAAGCCTGGATGAATTGTCAAGTACAGCTTAAAGACAATAAAACATGTGAAATATGAGGAATCTACATAGAAGCATTGCTTGTAGGGTGCAGATTCCCAGATGCGGATGTGAGATTATTTCTTACTTGGTGTATGTAATTAAAGGAATGACAATTTGTGAATTGGAGAAATATAAACGCCACAAAGTAAAAAGAAAAAAAAAAGTAAACAATGTCCGCGGCACAAGACTTTTTGAGAGTTGCGTGATCACCCGAGCGAGGTACAAGTCAGATGCAGTGTACAATAGCAGAGATACCAATGTGTACAAAGGAAGTTTAGGAGATAATACAGAAATCACGAGGCACATGTTACATAATCGATAATGTCAGTAATGTGAAGTATGAGCAGAGAATGTCGAGGAGAATTGAAGAATAGCTATAGATATGAAATCAGAAAAACTAGTTTAAGTTTATGCTTAAACGAATGAATTGCAAATAGGACCGATTATTTGTTTGTTTGTTTGATTTATTTTTCTTCCAACACAATTTCATACATAAATCAAAATTATTTTCAATAATATCACATGGAATATCAGTAAACAGATTACAAGTAAATGATTCAAAGAAGGAAAATCGATGTGCAAATTGATTTCATTAACAAATAAATTATAAATCGTATTACCAATTTTCCAAATAATTATCTGAGAAATTATGCGGATTATTTGGGGAGTGATTAAACATGAAAACACATGTACCAGTACCAACTTGCCACACGTAAACAAACATTTATAGGCCTACACAATGTAGCTGGCACTCACAACTACATAGACAGACAGGAGTTGAACACATTTGCGCTCCACCCTTGCTCCGCAACAACATTCACAATACGAGAAGTTTGCAACGCAAAATCAGGCCATGCACGAGCCCTATAATTTTGCTTTTCCCCAGTCACTCCTCGAAAAGTAACCCGACATTCTACGTGACTAGTGTGCGCAAAGAGACGTGTTTATTTCTGAAAACACCTGCGTGTTGGCGAGGAGTCTATTCGTATGATAGTAAAACAACAAAGTTTACTGAAGACATATTTGTTCATAAAAAGAGTGTAAATTATTGCTCGTGACTGAGCGAGTGCAAGGTATGTGCCGTACAAGCACGCGTGTTCAGCATACAGTGTAGGTGCTTAGTGCAGTGTACAATGCATGTACTCAGTGTTTCAAAAAATACTTTCCACTTTTGATCATTAATAGTTCAACAACTATTCATCTGATAAAACTGTCATTGATATGAGTAATAGCTGAATAGTGTACAATTTTGTTGAAGGTGATTTAAATGTTGAAAGCATGAATCAGTTTCACTAAATCTAAGATTTATTTTGAAGTAAGGTTTCAGATTTTCGTCAAATTTTAACCCTCTGTACAAAAATTTAACTTTGCACAGGAACCAATGACGTGTACGTGAGTGTGTGCTGAAATTGGCCCTGAACAATGGACATGCCTGAACCACCCTGTTGACTAGGCGTCAGTCTCGCGCTCCGAGACACAATCATGAAACCTTAATCAATAATTCATGTGGGTTGCCCTGGGCACTGCATAGTCTGAATTCATGCACGGTAAAGGGCAAAATGTATGCACATGCGTGGAAAAGGTAAGCACATGTTTCCATGTGCTTGCAAACACCTCATTTCATTTCAGCTTGCAATCATTTTGAAATTTTGCTTCACATATCACTAAATTTGGGAGATAAATAAGCATAAATTATCTAAAGTTCCTCATTTTAATACAACTGCCTACTAATTAGATAATCTGACAAATGTTTCGCTTTTCGATAAAAAGAGATCATTTTTGGTAAAGAGTTCAGCAGCATTTATCATTGGGGTGATTTGTTTCACAGTAGATTAATTTGAGGCTCCATATACACAAGTGTATACTCTAATTAATTTTTTTTTGCTTCCTGTCACAATGTTTACGATAAAACATAAGGTAATCGTTGTAATTTCGTTTTTCAGAAGTAGGGAGAGCACTGTCACGGCTCAACGACAGTATCGGCAGGTGTTTGACTTTACACAGATACTGCCATAGGCTGAATAAATACTAATTGTGATAGTGGAATTTCTCATGAATAAATAATGAAGCATTCAAATCCTGGCCATTGTTCAGGACCATTGTCAGGGTGTTAACCACACACTCCCATACACACCCATTGACCCCTGTGCAAAGTGATATTTTGTACAGAGGGTTGAAAATAGAGCAAAATCTGGAACCTAACTGTGAAATTAATTATGGATTTCATGAAACTGATTTATGCTTTCATATTCAAACCACCTCCAACCAAATTGTACACTGTTCAGCTATCACTCATATCAATGACAATATTACCTGATATATAGTTTTTGAATTATTAAGAATCAAAAGTGGGAAATGTTTTTTGAAACACTTAGTACATTGTGTGTGCAAATTGTGAATGAGACGTGTTCTACTGTTAATCGGGTACTCCGCTTAATCGGGTAAGAAACGCTCTGCCCGAGCCTACCCGATTATGCGGAGAGTACTGTATTTTCATTAAATATCATGTCATTACAACAGAAGGGAATATAACATAATTATGATGACATGATTTGTATCGACAACGTGTATAAAAAACAAAAAACAAAAACAAAACAAAAAACAAAACAAAACAATCTTTTATTTGTTTTTATTGCACATTCCACTGACTTTTTACTGACATTTGTCATGGATACTATTTGCTTTCTGCTTTGTAAATGAGGTAAGTCAAATGCTATTTAATCTTAAAGCTAGAACACGAAGATCATAAGACATTTAACACTTCATACTGTCTTCAATTGTTATATACCGTCACGGTATCGCGAAGAGTCGTACAATTCTAATGCAGCACTTGACGCTGCATATATCCAAAACTTCAATCATAATTACCTAAAGGGCTCTTTACGTATCAAATGACACATGTATCAATAGAATAATATGATCATTCTGTGAATGACCAACGTGCATGCGTGAGACAGCTGTTTCCGTCGTCCAACCCGGGAAGCTGCGTCGTCTTATGCTAGAGTCACACACGGCCGGGTCACAAAACGGATTTGATCCGGGTGAAAATAAGCCGGATTAGTCAAGGAATGGAGGGTAATATTTATGGTACAGTGACAAACGGCCGGATTTCGAACCAGGTCCATAAGGAATTAAAACCGTGTCTTCCCGGTTCGAGCCATAGAGACCCGCATTGACCAGTATCGAACCGTATAAAAATCCGCTTTAAAATCCTTAACTGAATCCTTTTCGACCCCTGTTGACCCGTGTCAACCCGCTTCGACCCTTAGCGACCCGCATGTAAACCTTGTCATCATTTTGTTGCACGAAGGCAATGCGGTATACGGCAAGGGTCCGTGCGGTTTTACGCTGCGGGTTGCAGCGGGTCGATGCGAGTCAATGCGGTTCGAAACGGGTCAATTCGGATATCAATACGGAATTTTTTCACCGCCGTATCGTAGCCCCCGGAATCCATCAGAAATTGACACGGGTTACGATATGGTTCAGTGCGGGCCTCTACAGCTCGAACCGGGTCGATACGGTTTAAATTCTTATAGACCCGGTACGAAATCCGGCCATGTGTGACTCTAGCATTAGCGTTCGCGTCGTAGAACTAAAGCCCGCTAATGTCATGGAAACATAAAGTTGCAAGAGCTTGTCAAGATTTTTTTTTGTGTGTGTGTCTAGTGTCACTGATTCATGGACATACTAGGAGCTTCCATGTATAAAAAGACTGTGTAATAGAAGTGTAATTCCAAACCATTTTCTAAGTAGGCGTTAACAGATAGATTCAAGTTACATGGGGAAGTGTGCTGTGATTTCTTCACAATCTGCACTGAGGTACCGAAGGTATGGAATCTGATATGTTAACATGTTAAGATAAAAGACGGCATAAGACCAAAGATCCTTAATTCGGACTGCTGACGATGAACAAAGGATCCAAAGGATACAAATAAAGATCTAAATATCATCCATACGTAAGTATTGACACATGGTTTGATTAGTGAGCATGTAGGTGAATATACTCCAGTCTAATATTCCCATGCCCAAAGGAAAAAAAAAATACACAAAAGAAAGCCTGTTTCATCTGCCCAAGATTAAATCCGTTATAACCTATAATATATATATATATATATATATATATATATATATAATTATATATATAATATATATGGTGTTTATGTGCCAAAAATAGATCCATTCATATGAATTTGACAAATTGAAAATAAATCGACAGAAAGAAAACCTAGTTTATGTTTTCACTTCAATATATCTATTAGAACTAATAGTATCATTCTGGGTTTGACTCAATACACTACTCTCTTCATCTCTCTCTCTCTCTCTCTCTCTCTGTGGTTATATATGTATATCTTGCGCATATACGCGTAGTGTTAAACTGATCTGAATTTGAATGTACATTATCTTTTAAGTGCACTGCCATGGGGAAAAAAATAATGGAAGGCGGAACATGTCATCATGACATTGTTCATGTAATTAGATAAGAGTCTCCTTTCATGACAGAGAATGTAACTAATATGAAAGTTTCGTTTTATAATATAGTTTCCACATAATCATTATTTTCGACACACAATACCGATTTTATTTCTTAACAGTCGGTCAAAAGGCCTCAAGCATACCACATATCGTTTTACCAAAGTAAAACAATGCAACTTAGCATTACCCAAGAAGTCAACGTAACGCTATCCTACAAGTATTGTTACGATAAATCTCATTGCTTATTTTCGCCTGAATAAGATATGTGATAGAAACCCGAAATGTAAATGAATACTGAACACGTACATCACTCCGACGGTTGATTTCGTTTTCAGTTGTGAGCAAGATGAGATCGTATGTACGATAATTATAGTAATAATTATCTGGTCATTAAATCAGCGAGCCTCTTAAACTTTCCCCCGTTGACAATAGCATAAGGTGTAGGCATACAGATTGCTCAACAGATACGTACATTCCCCCAGGTCTCTTCTGCTTAAACCCTAGCTTCACATTGAAATATTTGCCAAGAGGGAAAACATTAACGTTCTTTAGAGGAGATCTGATGACAGGTTGTACCACCACTCATCATTTACTTCTGGGATCCTTCCTAAAAACTTGGGGCATGTCTCGCTTTCCTTCCAAATCATCCTTCCGACTTGGCACAGATTTCCAGCATAAAAGAGATAACCCGGCCTCTCAGTTCTAAATGCCGTGTGCAGTGCCGTAGCACTTTGTATACAGTTGCTTGCGATGTATTTCGTTCGTAAAAACTTTCTCAAGAATATGTTAATTTCTCTGCTTTACATTGTCAAAAAATCTATTTTCAAATGGAAAATATATATAATCTTTATGTGAAATCATCTTTTCAGCAAACGAACATTAGCAAAGACTGTAATCATATTGAAGTCTGTGAATTTAAAACATTCAGACTGAAAGTCACATCTTTCCGCAGAATCGAGAGGTGGTATAGCAAAGCCACACAATACGGATGGAGCTCTCCGAAGAATGGAACTTATTAAACGGAAAGCTCCCAGCCGTGGGGGGGGGGGGGGGTGCCATCTCGGAAAGGTTAAAAGTCTCTCGGCAATGTCTCGAGACCCCAAATACCCCCTCAATACCACCCCAAACCCTATCCTTTTGACAAGGACTCGTCGCTGAGTCTTGGAAAAGAGACTACCTGCGAAGGAACACGTGAACGAGAGACCGAGTGGCACAGCAACGAGGCCTTTTGGAACCTAACATGAATTTCTTATTTTGACCAAGGAGCTTCAAACACAGTGATGTTTGAAGCTCCTTATTTTGACCGTTGTTTCTCGCCGATTGTGCTACCAAAATGGTAGCCACCAATCAGCCACCGCATTCCTCGCAACGACGCTTAGCATGTAAATGCCTGCGCTGCCTCCAGGCTCTGCCTGCGTTGACACGTGATTCATTACCATACCAACTGCAGATTGACTCATGAACACATGAATAAAAAATACATCTCAATATCGTATTGTCAAACCTTTCAAATTTGGCACCATTGTGAGATTGTATATGTCAATCCTGTGCGATGTCCCATGCATCATAACTCATTCAAACACGGACTTCCCACCAGCGTTTTGAACGCGTTGCCATTCCTAATGAAATTTAGCATGACGAACATTTAAAGCGCCGCGTGCATTCAGTGGAAATGGTGCTTTACAAATGTTCAGTCTTGATAGTAGGAGTGTATAAGAACAGTTTCATCGTAAAATGTGTTAAACTCCATTAAGTGTCACATGGGTCACACCAGATAATCACACATGCCACTTACTGATCTAGTATCTCTACCAAACTGTAGTGTTTATTTTTGACATACACACTCAGTGCTTCACATCTTCAAAACATCTTTAACCACATTGAAATATCTCAACTTATCTCCTCAACGGAGTCGCATATTCGTGTACACGGAGTCCCACATTCGTGTACACGAATTCTGATTCTCAAATCCATACAATATTGGATACCTAATGTTCCTCAAATGAATCTTTTGGATATCTGTACAGCAACAGCCGCTCCGTCGCCATTTCTCCTGTTACACTTGGTGCAGTAAGTTTTGCACAATTTCTGCAACTCACTTCTCTCATTTAAATGGTGAGCATGGAACCTAACTAATATGGACTAGTATACTCACATATAACACCATTTAAAAACACTTTTAACACTTCATCTGAAGGGGGGGGGGGGGCAATAACTATAACTATCATTACACACTGTTAGTCGTCACTCAATTAACATATACCCCCACTTATAATGGTCCTATCGGGACTCCCGACGCCACTAAATATTCCCCTCGAAGTATATTATTTACAGTTTAACTTCTAAGCAATCGGTGTCTTTGAACACACCAAATCTTCACTCAACCTCCTCTAAACGCTACAAAAAGAGCACTAAATGGAGCATCAAAATGTTCGAACTCACGATACAAGGGTCCTTAAATAAACTTCCAGGTACATCACTCACAATGTGCTACAGTTAGAAACGCGTGTACGTGCAAGGGACGTAAACTTAGCCCTTTATCTTGTCCGACACACGCACAAAAAGAAACATCTCACGGACTCATCACGTTTCATGGTAAAAGATAACACAAATACGTCAAAATCATTGTCACGTATCATAGCCAATAGTGAACATCTCGCCCTTTGTGAGCAAACTCAATGATAATCGGACGTATATCGTATGGTAAGTAGTTTGGCGACTGTTCCTAGTACATGAAACGTTCAATTGTTCGTGTACGTCACCAATTTTTGCTGGACGCGACAGAGCATACGGTAGTGTCGACAAGTGGTTTGAAGAGCATGGTTTTGCCAACATTCATCACATTCAGTGAACTGATTTCCACTCGCCGGTATCGTAGTTGACAGCAGCCTTCACCGCATCTTGAATGACCTCGCCGAATTTGGGGCGAAGTCCCGAAACCCAGTTGCCATCTAAATTACAAAGCATTATTACGAAAACGTACAAATTCAAGGGAGCTGATTTTCCACATAAATCTTGAAACTTAAATACTAAATTTCTTGTAACATCACGATGTGACATGCACTCTAAGCGATACACATTTACTGTATCAGTCTATTCATACCTAAATTTAAAATATCATGTTAATATAACGCAGTTTTCACTAAAACTTGACAGTGATATTCAATCTCACACGGCATGCATGACAGGTAATGCGGTTCATGTCATATCGTAGTTGTTCGTTACAACAAACAGAAAGAATACATAAATAACCGAGAGCACTTACTGCTGGTTGTAGAGCATTTATCTCCATGGAGAGGAAAAAGAACCGTGGCTTCAAATGGTCCAGACTGGCTTACAAAGATTAATAACTAAAGAGGTTCTGCTATGATTCCTTTTTCGACCACGTCCCTGCTCAGTCTGCCACACCCTTAAAATTTCCTTCCTCTATTATGTACAGAACTACTAGTAGAAACTCCGGACGGCTCGTCCGCGGAACCTGGCACCTGTGGAAATTAATTTTTCCTCCCTTTTGTCCCATCACAGCTGAACTGCCATCGCATTCCCAACACAGCCGTCTGGAGCGGGCTACAGAAAACACACTCATCATTTCGTTACAACACGAGTCGCGCTTCATCACATTTCAGCACAATAACAATCCCGATACCAGCAATGACAACTGTTTCTATTTTATTCACTGGTATTTACTACTCTCCTATAAAAGAAAGACCAAAAATATTAAAAACATTTCTCCTGTGACAATAAGTCCATCATACATAGCAAACTAAAACATATCCAGAGATACCTCACTCCTAATGAAATAAGGAATTCTCGTGGTTATGTTTAAGATTACCTCATACTTTTCTATTATTTTCTTTGCATTTTGCAGCTTTAACAATCAAACTCTCCGTATGCAGTGCGTATGTGCACGCAGCGCAAACGGTTCGTAACAGTTATGGCCCTATCACATCTTTCCGGGCAAGATTCGTGGGCTTGATGCGTGTGGGGATTTTCCAGCATACAGGACAATTTCGGTAGCACGGGTCCAGCATATAGGACGCACGCGAAACTCGCCAAAATACTTGTCCGCCCTCAAAAATTGCCCTGCGTGCTTGAAAATCCCAACACGCAACAAGCCCGCGTAGCTTGCCCGGAAAGGTGTGACAGGGTTTTTTCAGATCTGCAGAAAAAAAAAATCCGTTATTTGAACGTATCACCCTTTGAAGAGCACTGCCAATTCTCAAGAGGCAGAAGGGGTCATATAACAAAAGTTATTGTTCATGTCGTTAAATCAAAGTGTCCTTTCATGACCGAGAGTATAACTAATATGGAAAGTCAGCTTTGAGCTAAACATATCCTTTTCGACACATAATACCTGTTTTATTCCTTAGCAGTCAGTCATAGGACCTCGAGCACACCATAATATCGGTTTACCAAAAATTACAATGCAACGTATCATTGCCCGAGAAGTCAACGTCATAATATTATTATGCTCATATATCAGCCATAATCCCGTGATTAAATCACGTGATGAAAACCTACAATCAACAGGGAATAGTGAGCATATTCATTGCTCTAACATTCTCTATTCAGTTGAAGATGAGGTGATATCATGCGCACGATCATTACGGTTATATGTGATCATTAAATCAGTGAGCCTCTTAAATCATCTACCACGCTTAAACCATAGCTCAATAGACGGTAATACTTCTTTAAGTCTCTTTAATACGTCTTTACCCTAGCTTGATCTAGAAAAGTGGCAGAAGATGGAAAACGCAAACGTTCTCGAGAGGAGATCTGACGACAGGCTATACCACCACTCATCAATTCTGGGATGTTTTCTAATAAGCTTGGGAGCATGTCTTGCTTTCCTTCCAAACCTTCCCTCAGAGGAGGGACAGAGTTCTAGCATAAGGGAGATAACTTGCTCAGTTCTGAATGCAATTTACTGTGTCATAGCACTTTGCATACAACTGCTTCTGCTACACTTCCTGCGTAATCGTGAGAACTTTCACAAGAGTCAACTTGTCCTCTGGCCTAAAAGATGTCGAGAATGTGCTCGTATACTGGGCATGGTATCACAGAACGTACATTCGTCAGAAGATCTCCACGTCGACCAAGAATGTTCGTCAGCGACCTCACCAACCACTACCCGAACTTCGTCCTCCTCAATAAATAGAAACAGGGAGGAAGATTTGTTAGCGTCACAGCCGACGTCTGCCGTATCTGTGGAGAATGCACTAATACGCCCTCTGGTGAATAACGAACCTCGTTTGTCGACTAGTTGTGACACTGATTTAGCGATAAGTGCGTATATAGATGAATCCACAAATGCGAAATTTGTTGGTTTGCATTTGCATAGTTGTTTGAAGAATGCTTTTCTGTTCTATAGCCTGCTCTCCCTACCGGGATTACTCTTTCTTTTGGTTGGGCAGACTTTTTGTCTAGTCCAAAGAAAAGGTCACGTCCTTTCTCTGATCCTCAAGGAGGTAGCCGATCTATCATTGTTAACGTTTATTCCACTCTCAATGAAATTCTTCCTGACTTATTACGATGCCGTTTTTGTGTCGACTGTATGGAACAATGCCTCCCTAGGCACGTTTCTATCTGTAGGTATTTGGGTATGTGTCCATCAGATCAAAAGCCCAATCGCCTGTCTGCTCATGGGATATCCTTATGGAACAATAGATCTGCCCTGTTACTTGAACGGAACACTTGGAGTGGTCTTTGCTGAATCCCAAACGCTCTCGAATCCAATCTACAAGCAGTGTCTGATAATCGCAGTGGCAATTCTGTGGCAGATGTGTACATCATTGACCCTGAGATCCACATTGTCACGTCCTGTTGGCCAACATCATTTTGAGACTCGTCAGTCACAAAGTGTCCGATCATGGCTTCAGTCTGTTATACATCACAGCAAGATGTTTACCAGACACGTGTTTCTTCCACGTCGATTGCTGAGCGAGGATAACCAGCCGATAGAAGGAACCAGAAGTCTTCAAGAATACGTCTACAAGACTTGGACTCTGTCGCTTATGATGTCTGGGGGAAATCTGATCCTAACCTTCCTTACTATTTTATTACCGCAGTACTACGAAGACTTAGGCCATCATAAAACGTATGTGACGCAGAGCATCGATATAGTATTGGCCTTTCCTTTGATGTTAATCATGATTCATGAAGGTTACTTGGCCATGACACAACAACCTCGGGAAATCCTCTTGACCCCTATTTGTAATACGTACCTGGAGGGACATGATGTTCTTCTTCTCCTCAGCACCTGCGGGCTTTTCTGTATGTTCATCTTCCGAGCATCAGCGGCGATTGGTCTTCTTTTCAGCCACACATACGTGGAAAAATACGGCATAGTAAATCCAACTTATAGCATTGTCTACTCGCTCTACACCATTGTTTGCATATGGCTGACTACTACTTTCCTCCTTCGTGTTCAGCGGCAGGTGACGAAGTCTATTAAGGAGATCAAGTTGGTTCTAGCTGGCCTTATCTACATCATGACAATTAGCGCAAACGAGTTGGTGTTCCTCGTGTTTTTTCATCAAGGACATCACGTTGAAACTCATTTTTACCCTCTAAAAACTGAAAAGGTAATGCGCG
The DNA here is from genome assembly GCA_033980235.1 of Diadema setosum. Taxonomy (NCBI): domain Eukaryota; kingdom Metazoa; phylum Echinodermata; class Echinoidea; order Diadematoida; family Diadematidae; genus Diadema; species Diadema setosum. Next base: position 33,671,665 of record CM067065.1, read on the forward strand.
TATTGTTTACTCCGTTCTCAGTCCTATTCTTCTTATGCCAGACAATAATTGCCTTCGAATCTTACAGAGTAATCCTTAGGGAAGTTCTCGCTAAAATGAGGGCGCATTAGGTGACAGATATCAGATGCTTGTAAAGCAAACATTAAATTGAATGCTGCAGAGTGGCATTTCTTGGTTAACATTTTTAAGATCATAGTTAAAACCATGATTGCAATGAGCCCGGTCTCTCGACTTTGAGCTTGTATACTACTGACCATCACACTGGCCAGCATAACGAACGTTTGCAGCTATCGATTTTTGACGTAATTTCCTATTGAATTTGTCCATTTCATTATTTACATTTCATTTTCATTTTATTTCAACACGGTAATAAAAAAGGAAACTTGCTCAGCCATCGGCTGTTATTTTGCAAGTCCGTGCATGTATACAATATAACAGATCAAAGATTATTACAAAATACCAGTGTTAATATCCAGGTGTATTCCTCTATAAAAGTCTATGGCACTTTAAAGGCACCGTGATGTTTCTGGAGGCAAGAATGACATCAATACTTCATATAGTCATCCAGAGGCTACGACCCCCCCCCCCCCCCCCCCACACACACACACACACTCATACACTCGCCAAAAAGAAAAAGACACAAGAGAGCGAGAGAGAGAAAAAAATCAACACTCATGAATTTCCAAAGGTTTCGTCCTTACATTCTTCACGTCTAAGGGTGTGTGTGTGTGTGTGTGTGTGGGGGGGGGGGGGGATTGACCTTTTCAACCCCCTTCTGTCCAGTATAGCCCTTATCTTTGCAAACGTTTGTTGATATTCATTTCACAGTTTCATTGAAGCACGTAGAACTCTGAAACTCCGTCATTTGTTTTGGAAATCCGATTTTCATGAAACCTCTATACTTTTTAAATATGTCATTTCCTTTTTTTTATTACATTGTACTATATAATCTCAGCGTAAACGTTGTTTGATGAACCTCATATAATTGTGCCTGTTGGATTAGAGCGTGCAAATTGAAACGCTCTTTGACAATGTATGATGGTATTGGTAAATAAAGTTGTATCATTGAATCTAAGAAAATCATCGTCCAACTAAATCACTGATCGCTAATCCAAAAGCAGTACAAAGCACTGTTGTGCATATATTTACCATCAACCGTTAAAGAAGATAGGAAAAGTAAAAAAAAAAGTAAGGTACCTGTCAAACTTTCGTTAAAACGAACTTTCGGAATGACATCAGAAATTGTGAACCCTGTTTGTTGTCCGACACACGAACATGCAGGCAGTTACACGGAGTTCATGCGTTTCAGAATCACGAACTTTCGGCATAACGAACTTTCGGCATAACGAAATTTCGGCATATCGAACCTAAACCGTATGTCCAGGAGACTCGATTTATGCTTATAAAGTATACCTCTTTGTACATAAGCAGGGCACGGATCATGTACAGTCACAAATATTACTTTCTGATTTTGCTAATTAAAGAGCTGACCTGTCTACTCCCACATTATTTTCACCAAATTTATCAGTTACATCTTCACTTGTAGCACTGATTGACTGATCATTCCAGGGCTTTCGGTCACAATGTTAACATCGACTTTCGAAGAATTCACAGGAAAGGAAGCCCCTAACATTGTCCTGTCAATCTGCATGAACTTCTATGTACAACAATTGTCACGACACTGAAATATTCTGTCAAATCTATAGTCATAATTTTGTTAATTTCGATGTGACATAATGACACTGTATGGACAGTCCAGACGTATTTAAAACCGGAAAGCGTGGGTATACCATGAAATGGGAAACTCGACCGCTAGCCATGAGCGTAGTTTCGATACAATAGCAGGCATTTTCAGACGGGCGTTATTGATTGGTTTTTGATTGTGCACCGGGTCTTAAAAGTTAACCCAACAATACTGGAGCCGAATCCAATCCCGTGGATTGTGCGTACGCTTCCTTGGTTTATTTTCTTGTTTTAAACGACAGCCACATGCATGTTCATGCACAGGAAAAACACTTATGAAGCTGCACTAGCTCTTTATGTGCCATGGTGGAAACGCCCTGTGTGCCACGTTATTCCGAGACACGAAGGTAGTCATGCTTTGAGAAAGAATTCTGTTTTTCTAATTTGTATAACCTCTACAAATTTCTGTTAAGATGGGCATAATAGTAGGCAAAGTTAAAGAGGAATGTCAAACGTTGTTTCGATATAATTTGTATGACGAATCTATTTTCAATTTCTCTTTCGAATGACCAGTTGCTACATTACTGTAAAGGCGTGACTTTTGCACATAAAACCGTGACAGAAACTTAGAATGTACGAGCAAATCTAGTTTGTAACACAGCTTGATAGTCAATCACCACATAGAATGCAAGCCGTAATGAGAGGAACAAAAGCACGAAAAGCGCTTTCATTGTGCCGCGGGATTAGCAGTGATTGTATAGGGATTTATCGATCGGTTTTGGTGGCTTTGTTTGTTGAGCAGAATATGCGAAGTTGGCACGCCGTCGACTGAGCCGGACGTGCGAACGTGGCACATAAAGAGCTAGAGAGCTATACAGGCATGAAAAGTTTGCACATACATTATGCAGGTATTAGTAATGGTAGCCTTTACATTGGTAGTCTCACAGTGAGGTATCGTAAGTTTTTGAGCTTTGTCAAAATAATGTACTCGTAGTCGTAGGTGATCTCATAACGTTTGAATTTTTCCTTACTATAAGATCTTAAATGAAAACGTGAATGAAACGTGTATCACATGTACACAGTTACCTCCATAATGACAATGTGTAGTACGTAAACGTATGGTATATCAATACACTTGTATGTGAACAATGATATTGATGTAAGCGTATACAAGATTATTATTTATTGTACAATGATTGTATGTAAGATAGAAAACAAAAAACAAATGTGATGTTATTCAGCAATACGCTAGATAAATTGTCGAATGATATAATTCTTAGAAAAGAAATAGACAACCCGGGCTATTCAGTTAAATTCCTCGTTTTAACAGTAGATGATAAGCTTTCTTGAAAACAACATAACAATAAAATATGTCGCATAATTTATAGAAACATAAGCGTACTTAATAAAGTGGTTTTGTTTGCCAGATCAAACGTTATCAAAGTTATATTCAATATTAATCTTACCTAATTTTACTTATGGAATTATGATATTGGAAATATACCCATTCAACTAATTGGGAAAGACTATTCTTTTACATTACAAATGCACTTCGTATTATTTGTAATGCTTCTAAATATTCTAATACTGATGAGTTATTTTTGAAAAGTGATATTTTGAGTATTAGAGAACACAAATCGTCAATTTCGCTCGGAAATCATCGCATGACTCACATTTACTTTCTTCATGTACTGTATTATGTCCTTGTCCATTTTGCAAGAAAGCTGTAATTCGTGTTCTTATGAGTTCATTTCACGACAGGGCAAGAATAAAGATGGTCTTCTTGGCACGTTGCAATGAAAAATGTGTGTAATTGATGTTGTGTGATAGCATTATACATGTATTACGAGACGTAGCTAAAGTCAATTCAACAGTCAATGTGGGCCAACATATAGAAATTTTAATGAATTACAAAAGAACGTGCACAACAATCGGGTTCGACATTACAATCTAAGGTAGATTCTGGACTTTTTTTTTTTTTAGCAACCCACCCCTCCCCTTCCAGTCATGATCGATGGGCAAGCAAGGCATGAGGGCACTATCCCGTGATCACACATTTTGACGCACTCGCGCTATTGCATAGCCAAAAAGAAAACCAAAAACAAAACAATAGTATGCAAATATGTCATTATTTTGCATACTATTGGAAAGGCCATTTTTTTTCCAATAGAATGACACCAAATTCTTTAATTTTGGTTAATGCGTTATGATTTTAGGACCATTTTTGTGAACCCTTGCAATTTTCAAAATGTGATCATTTTGCACTCTCAGAGATACCGAAACCAGCGAGAATTCGGCTTGCCATAGAACCAGTAGCCTTCACAATGTGTGGAATGTGGGGCGACATATTTGGAACAATATTGCTGAAATTAAAGATTTTAGGTGTTCCGTTCTTTCTGGGCCACCCTCTGTATATATATATATATATATATATATATATATATATATATATATATACAGGGCATATAAAAAAATTACACTTGTGAAAAAATTGTCTAAATTACATTTCAAAATATATGGAAGATTTTTTTTTTCATATTTATGGATGCCCCATAGTTTCATCTATCAAGTGCAATCAACAAAAGAATTTTTTGTTCACGCTTGGCTGAACACTGACGCTCTTTGTCCAGAGTGTGAAAAATTACTTGCGCCAAATTGAAAAAAGATGGAAAATTCAGCCAGCAGTCCAAATAAGTGCTCCCATTCAAACAAATTGCTCTTTTGCTTAAAGCTTTGATTATGTTATGATAGTCTGAGATTTTTTGTCAGCTTTATCGTAATTTCAATGATTTCATTCCTAAATTAATTGATGAGAATTAGAGTATTTAATTACTTCAAGATCTTTAAAGCACAGTTTTCACGATACACGGACACATCAATACCACACGCCAGTATTCATTAATGTGGTAGTGGTGCCAAATTAATATACATTCAAATCATTCATCCCATTAATCAATCAATTGATTGACCAATTAATCAATCAATCAGTCAACCAACCAATCAATCAATCAATCAAATCATATTCCCTATGTCGATCTGCCACTTTAAACATGCATACAATTGTGACTGACTGATTGATTGATTGATAGATTGATTGATTAAATGATTGATTGATTGATTGATTGATTGATTGATTGATTGATTGATTGATTGATTAATTGATTGATTGAATGAATGATTCATTTCTTGCCTGCTTGGTTGATTGCTTGCTTGATTGATTGGATTGATTGATTGCATTGATTGGTTGATTGATTGATTGAATGATCTGAGGATGCATTAATTTTGTACTTTTCTTCTTGACTGAGTGACTGGCTTGTGAGTTCGATATGTCTGTGCATGATTTGTGATAACTGTGCTTAAAAGATCTTGATGTTGTTAATCAACCTTCCACAACAGAATGGAATCATTTAAAACGTGACAGAAATTCGCCAGAAAATTCCTAAACTATCATAACATAATCAAAACTGTGAGCAAAAAGGCAATTTGTTTGAATGAGAACACTTATTTGGACTGCTGGCTGAATTTTCCATCTTCTTTTAATTTGGCGCAAGCCATTTTTCATACCCTGGACAAAGAGCGTCAGTGTTCAGACAAGCGTGAACAAAAATTTGTTTTGTTGATTGCACTTGATAGATGAGACTATTGGGTATCCATAAATATAAAAAAAAAAATCTTCTAAATATTTGTAAATGTAATTTAGACATTTTTTTTTTTCAAAAGTGTAACTTTTTTTTTATACGCCCTGTATACTTATTGACCTATGCGAATACATAGTGATTTAGTCCATTTTTTTCTTTTTTATTTCTGTCTAAGAAACATTGAGTCGGTTCGTTCCCTATTCTTATGATTTATACTGACCCAGATATGCAATTTGTACTCCATGGTGAGATTATGAAATCCTGTACGATATTCCATGTCACTCCAGTCACTACAATCTTTTATGGGGGGGGGGGGGGAGGGGGGGGGGTCATTTTTGGAAATAGTGGACCTTTCGGGTGGTGTGGAGCGGGGAAATATGCAAACTCCGGGAAATGTACAAACAACGGGCAATGTACAACCGTATGTCTCGGCGGGAAAAGTGCAAATTACATCAACGGGCAATGTGCAAACATGACGCGCAAGTCAACCCTCAAGGCTTCCCCAGAGACGGTTTGACAAAGCCTTGAGAATGCTGAAAACTTTTTCCGGGTGAGTCGCGGGGGTTTGCCCGCAAAGGTACACGCATAACACCAGTAGGAGGCCCTTAGCGGCAGCACCTCGCAGGCAATTCCCACGCAGGTCACACGGAATACTGTTACGTAGCAGGTAAGTAGCAGGCGAACAGGTAAGACGCAAGTACGGAACTCGCCAACATCCTTGTCCGCCCTCAGAAAATTCTCCTGCGTGCTGGAAAATCCCTAATCGCAACAAGCCTGCCTAACTTGCCCGGAAAGGTGTGACAGGGCCTTTACATCCTATACAAAACTCCCCATTTCCCTTTGACCACTGAGGCAAATCGAATGGGGTTTTCAATAAGAAGTGGATAATAAGTTATAGCTTCATACCCTGAAATTGTATTTTGATCGATTCACTATGTCTAAAGTTATCATTGCGGACGGTCCCGTTGTAACCTGTTTGGGGACATAAGGCATATAGAATAATACTTGAGACATGCCGTATGTAAATCTATTGGTAGAATTTTATGTCCTTCCAATTTTTACTTATTGGGGTTTTAAAGTACGTTTTAATTGTCAAAATAACTTCTACAGCGGTCCCTGTGTAGCTAAGAGTGTTTGGCCCCAATTTGAATACTGTCTGCTGAGCGGAGTTCTACTATTCTTTCTTCGTCTTCTTCATCTTCATCTTCTTATTCTTCTTCTTCTCCTTCTTTTTTTTTACATGCTCTAAGTGATTTACGTACTTTTTAACCCATCTTTACTAAAGCCCCAGCTCCTGCAACAACAATCATCATAATAATTATGTTATTTTGGATTTTTGGCGTCACATTAGCGTTGACGTACATTATGAAAGACCTTACATTTATATCAGTGGATGTGTACATCGTCTTACTTGCATCAAATACTTGTATAGCCCAGGCTAATCCAACAGTCAACCATGGAAAGTACAAACTCGCTTTATATACATGGCTACCTAATGTATTCCTGGAAGGAAAAGTTAAAATCAACGTATTTGTATAGTATCTTCATTTTTATTTAATCACTTATCTAACACAGAACACAATGTGCCTGTATTTTCTCTTATTGATTTTAATCGAAGGCAACCCCTCCCTCCCCCTTTCTTCGTCTTGCCGTTCCAACTGGGGCGAGCTAGAAGACAATATCATTGTCGGAAATAAGTATGGCTTGCTTTTAATAGTATGTCTATTTCACGCAGTTGATTTTAGGATAACACCAGCATTTAAAACGAAACTGAAAGTTACCCAACGTGTTTTTATCCGTTTTATTCAATTACACATTGCCCTCCATTTCCTTTTAAATGACGTCTCTTTCAGGCATTAATAGAGACAATAACAATTATTATCTCAACTGATAGGTTAAATCCACTTGCACTTTGTTTCAATAACATAATGTAGGCCTAATGTTAATACTTCATAGGAAAATCAAAGGTCGGTCATTTATAGGTGCTAAGGTGGCTGACAGAGTTATAGTGTCGTAAAGCATGAATATGATTTGCTACCAGATGAACAGTTGCTATGTCACTGTTCTATCCACGTATCTCTGAACGCAGCCAAACTCCGAGTGAATAGTGTATTCATGGCATTGCTATTGTAAGCGTTTGAACCTGCACCACTTTATTCATCACAAATATAATGGATGCTGTAGTGCTATGCACCAAATCCAATTGTACACTTGTACAGTGTAGCACGCCTGCTTACCTGTGAGATCTGCCTTTGGACGCGTGCTGGGGAAAAAAAATGTGTACTTGTATCCGTTGTACAAAGTCATTCATGCACGATACCAGCAAATGACTATGCGTCCCATGAACTGTGTATACAGTATACTGTATGCGACACTATGTTCAAAATATGAAAACTTCACACACATAAGCAATAGACAGCTGCATCGCGTCTAGGAGGGTCGCGTAGTCAATTTTATACGCTCTCATATAACAAAAGAATTACTTCTGTCTGCAAAGGGTTCGTTGCTGGGGACGCGTTCGACTATCGCCATATTTTGAAAATAATTTTCATCGTATCTATTTCAGTAACTATCACTACCTTAAAAGTCTTTTGGGACTTTGCGATTATCAAAACGTGTATTCAACTTATTCTTGAAGACTTAACTCAGTGTTTGACTACTTGAGATGGATAGAAGATACGACCTCGTTCTTCTGTTAACATTGGCTGCTACTGCGCTCTGTGGCAATAAGGAAAAAGGTAAGTGCAACATAATTTTCATGACGCGCTACACTCAGTTTTAAAAGCGTTGCCGGTTCCCAGTCGAGTAATACCAATAAAAGGTGTACTAAAACGACAGGGCCGACCAGAAAATTACCATTTTTGTAAAACGCCTCAAACCGTACCGTGAACAGCCCGTTAACGATCGCCCGACACTGTACATGCATGCTAACCTGGAAACACTGATCTACAGATTACTTGAATATGAGACCAATCCGTAGCAAATAATTTTCACACAACAATAGATATATAATGTACTCTGAAATAAATCCACAAGGATTGGAACAATCATCCCAAAGCATTCCCACTCATTCACATTGATCAGGGACTAGCAATCCCTTTAAGATTCCGTCCGTTTGAATTGAGTTATACATCATTTTAAAGCTGGAAGTCTCCTCTTTCAGAATCTTCCCTCACTTGTTTTGCAGTGACTTCGATCAGGGATCACTCGAAAATTTTGGAGTGATCCCTAAGGTCATTCTATAACGAGTAAAAAATGAACATTTTCACTCAAAATTCACTCTAATGTCAATATAAATTCACTCTTTTTTGTATTCACTATTTCAAGAGTGAATATTTTCACTCGAATTTTTAGAGAGTACCAAACCTCCCTTATGTGAAACCACAGATAACTGCAAATTAGGAAATCAAACAAAATGGGGGAGAACCCAAGATGGAACAAAGATTAGAATATATTAGAATTTTTCCATTTTTGTTTGCTTCTATATATAAAAGTTTTTTTCTGTTTGTATCTAATTTCATATTTTCATTTCCCCATCCCTTGTCATTCATAACTTCTTCATTAAGTAGGCCTTTGATAAATGATAAGATAACTAAACCATATATTACTAAGCCTACATATCGACAATAACTTTTAGCTTTCATCTCTTTTGCCCCTAGTGGTTGTCCCTGTCTGTCATGTTCCACATGTTGGTTGCCGAGATGTTGAGATGCTGATATTTTGGTTGGGTTTGTATCTCCACTAAGTGTAATATCAACGCTAAATGTTATATCAACCCTAAATGTGTAACACCTTAACCCTAAATGTAATAACAAACCTAAATGTAATACATTTTAACCCTAAATGTAATAACCAGAGACAACCCTAAATGTAATACGTGTCAACCCTAAATGTAATAACAACCCTAAATGTAATACATGTCAACCCTAAACGTAATATAGACCCTAAATGTAATTACGACCCTAAATTTAATACACCTCATTATAGGGTGTGTAACCAACGCAGAATGTCGGGCAAAAAGTCAGAGGATAGGGAATATGACGCAACCTTCTACAGCATTCAAGAGCAGCAATATTTGCTTAGATTTGGTTTTTTTTTTGTTGTTGTTAACCCAGGTATAAATCACACGGTCTTATTGTTCTTTTGTTTGCTACAAAGTTAATCATGTCCATGTGACATAGATTTTAAATCTATTACCTTATCATACAATCACACAAACATTTTGTTCAGACTTCGCTCAAAGTCTTGCGAAGAATTTTTGCCCATTTTTTTTCTTTTTCAACAAAACTGTAAACACTCATGAACACTGAATGAAAATTGGAATACAACATGTTTGGGTCGAATTTTTAGAGAGCACCAAACCTCACTTATGTGAAACCACAGATAACTACAAATTAGGAAATCAAACAAAATGGAGGAGAACCCAAGATGGAACAAAGATTAGAATATTTTAGAATTTTTCCTTTTTTTTTTTGCTTCTATATATAACAGTTTTTTTTTCATTCGTATTTCATTTCATATTTTCATTTCCCCATCCCTTCTCATTCATAACTTCTTCATTAAGTAGGCCTTTAATAAATGATACGATAACTAAACCATATATTACTAAGTCTACATATCGACACTAACTTTTAGCTTTCATCTCTTTTGCAAGTGGTTGTCCCTGTCTGTCATGTTCCACATGTTGGTTGCCGAGATGTTGAGATGCTGAGATTTTGGTTGGGTTTGTATCTCACCTAAATGTAATATCAACGCTAAATGTTATATCAACCCTCAATGTATTACACCTCAACCCTAAATGTAATAAGAAACCTAAATGTAATATATTTTAACCCTAAATGTAATAACCAGAGACAACCCTAAATGTAATACGTGTCAACCCTAAATGTAATAACAACCCTAAATGTAATACGTGTCAACCCTAAACGTAATATCGACCCTAAATGTAGTACTTTTTAACCCTAAATGTCATATCGACCCTAAATGTAATACATCTTAAAGCTAAATAATAACGACCCTAAATGTAACACATTTTAACCCTAAATGCAATAACAACCGTAAATGTAATACATTTCAATCCTAAATGTAATATCGACCATAAATGTAATACATCTTAACGCTAAATGTAATAACAATCCTAAATGTAATACATTTTAACGCTAAATGTAATAACAAATTATGTAATTCATGTGAACCCCATTAAATTAATACATTTTAACGCTTAATGTAATTACGACCCTAAATTTAATACACCTCATTATAGGGTGTGTAACCAACGCAGAATGTCGGGCAAAAGGTCAGAGGATATTGGATAAGACGAAACCTTCTACAGCATTCAAGAGCAGCAATAGTTGCTTAGATTTGTTTTGTTTGTTGTTAACCAAGGTATGAATCACACAGTCTTATTAGTTCCTTTGTTTGGTGCGAAGTTAATTAGGTCCATGTGACATATAGTTTTAAATCTATTACTGTACCTTTATCATACAATCACCCAAACATTTTGTATTCCAATTTTCATTCAGTGTTCATGATTGTTTACAGTTTTGTTGAAAAAGAAAAAAAAATGGGCAAAAATTCTTCGCAAGACTTTGAGCGAAGTCTGAACAAAATGTTTGTATGATTGTATGATAAAGGTAATAGATTAAAAAACTATGTCACATGGACCTAATTAACTTTGCAGCAAACAAAGGAACTAATAAGATTGTGTGATTTTTACCTGGGTTAACAACAAAAACAAATCCAAGCAACTATTGCTGCTCTCGAATGCTATAGAAGGTTGTGCCATATCCCGTACCCCCTGACCTTCTGCCCGATATTCTGCGTTGGTTAAGGTGTGTTACATTAAGGTTCGTAATTACATTAAGCGCTAAAATGTATTACATTAAGTATTGTTGTTACATTTAGCGTTAAAATTTATTACATTTAGGGTTGTTCTTACATTTAACGTTAAGATGTATTGCATTTCGGGTCGATATTTCATTTAGGGTTGAAATGTATTACATTTACGGTTGTTACTACATTTAGGGTTAGGATGTATCACATTTAGGGTGGATATTACATTTAGCGTTCAGATGTATTACATTTAGGGTCGATATTACATTTAGGGTTAAGATGTATTACATTTAGGGTCGATACTACATTCAGGGTTAAAAAGGTATTTCATTTATGGTCGATGACATTTAGGGTTCTTATTACATGTAGGGTTGTCTCCGGTTATTGCATTTAGGGTTAAAATGTATTACATTTTGGTTTGTTATTACATTTAGGGTTAAGGTGTATTACATTTAGGGTCGATATTACATTTAGCGTTGATATTACATTTAGGGGTGATACAGGGTTTCCTTGACTCTATCCCTCCCCCTGCTTCTTCCACATTGCCCTGTCTTCTTTTCGCCATCTACTCCCTGGTTTCCTTCAGTGTTTCTGTCATCTTTATCTTTATTTATATCTAGTTCCTAGATCGCTCGACGACGACCGCTCGATCTTTTCTCTTGGTTTTCTTCTGTGCTTTTGTCATTTTTGTCTCTATTATTTTTGTTCCCTACATCGCTCGGCAGCGACCGCTCGATTAGGTCAGTGCCTGTGCGGATGACGCTCGGACACTGTGCGTTTTTTGGGCAGCGAGTGAAAACTGGTCGGTCGCCGCTGAAATTTTAACTCCGCGTTAAAACTTCAGCGGCGACCGACCGATGATCTAAAAATCAGTGGTGCCTGGTCGGTCACTGGTCGATCACCGGTCATTGTCCGACCGAAATTGGCTAAAAACTCGGTCGTCGAGCAGGCTGATTTTGGGGGTTGTGACCATAGCGTTAACTAAAATCCATTTTTGGTGATTTTTTGTTTGGTTTGTAATGCTGGGTTTCATAAGATCATCACAGTTTTTGATACAAATTATTTGTAATGGTTTTCGATGGATGGAGAGAAGAAATCTACTTAGAATTGAACCCGATGATTGCTGTAATAAGCTAGCATTACTTGCTATTGGCAGTTTTCTCGAAAGAAAAGGTAGATTTTGACCTCCAAGACCGTGTCACACCTTTCCGGGAAAGCCTCGCGTCCGACTTGCGAAGAACAATTCTTACTACCAGGTCCCCGCAGATGACTCGCACATGACAGCACCTAGCAAGTATCTCACCCGTAGTCACCGGAGGTGTGCCGGTAATTCCATTTAACTCACAACCATGTTTACTGGTCCTGTCACACTTTTCAGAGCAAGCTGCTATACATAGGCATGCTGCCTGCTGTGAGATTTTCTAGCATACCGGACAATTTCTGCTTGAAGCGGACAAAGAGTTGGGCGAGTTTTGCGTGTATCTTATGTGCTGGACGCGTTCTACGTAAGTTCTACTTGCGGACATTCTATGTGACTCGTGTGCCAGGCACCTGGGGGTGTCAACTCAGTGAAGGAATTCCTATGAAGGAATGGCAGAAGTCCCACAGAATTTCATTATCTTGGCCGCATACGGGGACTGCGTAGTACCTGGGTGGGAGTTGCCTGCGAGGTGCTGCCGCTAAGGGCCTCCTACTGGCGTTCTGCGTGAACCTCTGCGGGCAATCCCCGCGACTCACCCGGAAAAAGTTTTGGTCGTGCTCATAACTTGGATGCAGGTAAATGGCACTTGCGTGCGCACCTACGGGCAACTACGGGCAAAATACGCGCTAGGTACTGCCAGGTGCAGAGCAACTGCGGAGAGCTCCGGGTACCATATTTGTTTCCCCGCACGTCAAACCGCAAAACTTCCCCTGATACGGTATAACAAGGCCTTGACCATGCTCAAAACTTGTTTCAAGTGAGTCGCGGGAGATTACCCGCAGAGGTACTCGCATAACACACGTTGCCTTACCGGCAGCACCTCACAGGCATCTCCGACGCAGGTACTTCGCAGTATCCGCCGTAAGTGGCTCGTAACAGAAAACGGATTGGTTTCAAAGCTCCACGCAGGTCACACGGAATATAATACGTAAGTAGAAGGTAAGTACCAAGCGTCTAGCAGGTAAGACACAAATGCGAAACTCGCAAACATTCTTGTTCACCCGCAGAAAATTCTTCTGCGTGCTGGAAAATCCCTACTCGCAACAAGCCCGCGTAGCTTGCCCAGAAAGGTGTGATAGGGCTTCAATCTGTAAAACAGTTTAGCGGGCGAAAATTACATCTCAATATTGAAAGCGTAACAAATACACCAGGGATTCCACTGATTATTCCAGAGAAAAGAAAACAGCAGAAATTCTCCGCTGCCCATTTAAGCCAAAGGCGCTCATGGAGACAAGTCACATGCGTATTATACGATGAGGTACGTTACACTTGGAAATATGTTTAGCTCAGCAATGCATGTTTACATGCCATGATCCTACTTTGCTAAAATTTCTGTTGTGTAGCCTCAGTGGTAAGCACGACCCCTAACGTTCAAGGATGGAAAGGAAAAGACATCAGATTGCAGTGTGACATCCAGGAGGAGCCTCTCGTAGTGAAGTGGGCCAAGGGACGCATCTTACAACGGACGATCAAGGCTGGCTATTTTGATGGGGATTTTGAGAGCCTGGAGGAACGGTTTGACATTGACAAGAACTTTAGCCTCGTCATCACCGACTTGAAGGTGGCAGATGAGGGTCGATACTATTGTGAGGTGCTGCTGAAGAATTCCCAAATTGTTGAAAATTCCACCATCGTGACGATTAACTGTAAGTGATATTACTTGTGCTTCTCATCATAATTGTCATTCCTAAGTGGTATACGTCCATGTGTAAACGCGCAAAAGGCCAAATGCGGGGCCAAAATTGGCCGCGCATTTGGCCAAGCTCTGGAGGTGTTTTCTCAGTGTGTGCGCAAACTGGGCCAAATGCGCGGCCAATTTTAGTCTGGCTTCCAAACCTTCTGCCCGTATTTTCGCTATTCAGGATATTAACCCCCTCAACGTCGAAAACTAGTATAGTTTAAGGTGGTTTTGTCCTGTAAAGGATCGTTCCTTCAGCAAAGGCCTTTGACGGAACGGCGAATTCGTCGTCACGGAATCCAGTTGACAAAGGGTCTGAAAACCAGACTATACCAAATTGCGTTTGTTTACAAGCAGAGCGCCACTACGACCAAATATTGAAAGGTTTGAATCAGAAGCGCGGCCGAGCCCGGCAGTGTAAACGGACAAAATTTTGTCCAATATTTTGTCGTAGTGGCGATCAAGTCAGCGAAAATCCTTTAGTTATTAGTTCGAGTAAGTATTCTTTTTCGAACACAAATTGATTGTCATTTCATTTTCATTTTCATAAATTTCCCAGCAATAACAGCAAGACACACCATACAAGAATGCATCGATAAGAGTCAATCTCGTCAAAGCCGGTGTACATACCAATCTCCCTCAAGCACCCCTTCTTTTAATCTCACTTGTGTCGTGAGTGGATTCAAACCTAACGTTTCCATGATATGGACCGAGGAGTCGGGAAAGAGACTGAATTCCATGGTTTCACAACAGAACACACTTTCTGACGGCACATACGAGAGGTTCGAGACAATCACTGTGTCAGCTAAACATGGGACAGAGCAAACCTTAATGTGTGTGGCTACCGGTGCCTCATTGAATGGAACGTCGACAAGAGAAATTACCGTTGTGCCTTTATCAGGTATCGTAAAACTTTGCCAGCTCTGTGTTTCTAAATAGTAGTAGTAGTAGTAGTAGTAGTAGTAGTAGTAGTAGTATAGTAGTAGTAGTAGTAGTACTGTAATAATAAAATAGTAATAATGATAATAATAATAATAATGATGATAATAACAATACTGTTACAAATCTTATGATTCAGACATATTACTTGAAAGTATGATCTGATAGAATATTATAGAAAAAAAAATAACCTTACCACATAAAAGTGTACATTCATCGAAACATAGAAATACACGAAATTTTAATCCGTTAAGATATTTGCAGGAGAGAGTATTTAGCTATAATGAAACTATAAATAAATGATAATAAAAGAAATTCCAACTTTAACACATTGGTAGTATGTCCTCTGTGAACACATAAATAATAGTTGTTACTGTGAAAAACGTTAAAGCTGTAGGCCTATATACAATTGTACGTCAATTAAGATATCTATTGTACGTTTTCACTGTCTTATAACATTTGTGATTAATGGAAATGTGCTTCATTGGTGTGAACATCGAATTTCAGATAAGCGTGATAATTTGGCTCTCATCATTGGACTCGTTATTGGTGTGCCTGATGCCCTTATCATCCTACTTTTCCTTGTTGTGAGGTATCTCAAGAGCAAGCACCCGGACTACCTACCGCGAAAAGGTGTCGATATTTTTATATAACTATGATATTATACTATTTCTTTCCATTTGCGTTTATGTGTGACTGTGTGATGTGTGTGTGTGTGTGTGTGTGCGCGTGTGTGTGTGTGTCTACGTGTGTGTTCGGGAGTAGCCACTTCTTATCATGAAATTGAAGTGAAGAACAGTCGATCCGCATTAACACAATACCCGTGAAAAGAAGCAAGCGACTGTAACGTAGTCTATATACTTCGCGTAGTTGTATACAAATTGTACTAATAATTTAGTTCCCAAAATCTGATTATAACACTAAGATAGATTCTAGTCATCTGCTTGGTTGTTTGATATTGATGATTTCGCCCATTTTGATGATACGCCATCACTGATTCAACTGTTAATAGCTCTGTTTAACGTGTACACTTGGTTCCATGCGATTTGCTTCAACTGCAAACACGCAACGTACGTAAAACGCTTGTGTTTGCAGTTTGCGTCCGACAAAGAAGTTCTATATGTAATGGAGTAAGGCCCCAGTAACATAATGTTCTGAGTCCGGAGTTACGTCCAAAAAAGGTCTTTTTTTTTCTGCGGACTCCCGCGGATCCCTCGCCCTCCCTAGAAAATTTTACAAAACATACGGAAAAAAAAAATTCCGGGCGATACGGACACATACGACCAGATGCGGATACTTGCGTCCACTTGCGGATAATCTTACGAATTGACGCGTAATTTGTTCCTTCGACTTGCGTTAACTTCCGAATACTTCTGAACACTTGCGGAGAGTTGAGAATATTTACGGAGAGTTGCGGATATTTTCGGATATTTTTGGATAGTTGCAGATAGTTACAGATTTTAATCATTAATTATGGACAATGGGGATTTCTCTGAAGATCCCTGCTCATTCAGTGTATTTATGCCAGCAATGTTATCACATTTCGGACTGTCTTTTGTTGTACACTGGGGGAAAACATTTTCGTTTTCCTTTTGAGCTGTTTTATAGCAATAAAAGAAAATTGAAATTTTGAACTTGAAGTTTTGATTTTATTTGTGCAACTCAAAAATGAATATACATAATAAATGATTTAACTTTTTTTTTATTTGTACATTTTTCAAAAAGTATATGCACCGTAAGAAACAATTTTCAGATACTAATCATGCTATATCTAACACAAAATGAATAAAAATATCATCATAATATTATAGAATGAATGTACCAATAATGAAATATTGTATAGTTAAGCTATAATCATACAAAAACAGTTGGAAAATCATTGATATTTCAATCAAATCAAAACAAATTGCAGGAGACTGTCATCTTAAGCTGAATCTTCAATTTGATGACGGCCTCTGGAAAACATGTGGCTTATAATTACAAATCATTAAATGCGTATTAAATTGTATAACGGAGTAGGGTACGTAATGTATCAGTGCAAAGGTGTTATAACGTGAGTTAGGGTGCAAGTGCATATGTGCAGTCATGTTGTTTGATTATTGTTAATGTTATTTAGAAAAATGTGTTGTTTATTTATTTTCATATAAAAATAATATACATAGTGTTTATGTATGCATATGATATGTGCGGATTCGAGTTATGTATAAAATGTAACAATGTAGTGAAAAGAAAAAAGTGCATCTTGGCAAATAATAACTGTGTCCACACTCTGTGTTTTATCAGACATGGGACCCTTCAGAAAGTTTAAGATTTTTGTTCAACTCTAATTCATTAATAGATTTCAAATGAAAACGATATAACACATCAGAAAATAAAGAGAGTCCAATAGGAACACACACACAAAAAAAAAAACTGTACGACTAAATGCAAAGAATAACATAATTATACCACAAATAAAAAACAAAATGGATCGATAAGTTAAACAATACAGTAAGAAAATATAAATTAGAGTCTTGGAATAGACAAACTTTGGCTACGCTGTAACTGTGCATGGATATTCATGACTTACAGGATTGTGTTAAGGAGACTGTTATAATAAAGTATAATACTTAATAAATTTCCAGATAAAATGGACTTTTGAACACCCCGTCCCCCACCCAGATACAATATAAAAATGTAAACGCATGCCATGGCGTGTAGAGTGGCTAGGACTATAGATAAATAAATTCGTTCTCATCTTTTTTGTATAGCTTATTGCTGTCCCACACCCTCCCCCTGCAAGAAAAAAAAAAAAAATAGAATGCTGTCACCCCATCCCCTACCAAAAATATTGACCTTTTCGAATGATATGCAATCAAGGGTGCAATAAAAACAAGTTCAACTGCAGGGGTCAACCGATGTCATCTGTATATGGGTGCACTCTTAAATTGACCATTTGTGGGAGAAATTTCATAACTCGATCATGCGGTTGTATCACTCCATTCTCAACACAGTATACGTGTTTTGATGAAAAAAGGACTTTCTGTAATGTGTCAAATATGTGCCTTAACATGAAGCCAAAATTGCCAAACATGCAATCATACTTCAATAAAGATTGCAGAAAGGTACAGTGTATACTCTTTGGTATGGAGTACTGATTTCACAAAATATAATTATGTTACTTAGAAACAGGACACAGACACACTCCCACACACACGCACCCACAACAAACACACACACTCACAACAAACACACAGATACGCACACACACGTACACACCAAACCACATTTTTTTTTCAAATTCTAACACACACACACAACACAGACACACACAAACACTTCTTTTTCAATTTCAACATGCACACACACACACACACACACACACAAAATGAATTTCTTGAGTCCAGACCAGACATAACTCAAGGCACAGACAGCAGGAAGGACTGCAAAAACACTAATGGATACAGTACACTATCACCTTGGAGGCTTTAAAATTGATTGCATATAATAGTGCATGGTACACATTAATATGGACAGCTAATTATGTGCGATTCTGTCTTGAATGTTGTGCAATGAAATATTGTTCCCTCTGATGTTAGAACACCCAAATGCTGCACATCTTTGAGGCATTTTGGGCTCCTCAACAAAGTTAATCATGTCAGCACAAGTGAGAGTGATATTTATTACATGTGGTACCTTCGCGAATGTTCGACTTCTCGACCTCTTTGCTAATGGCGGCGGGTCGTTCAATTGGCCCTGCTTCTATATGCGAGCGCGCACTCTATTAGGGATACTAGAACCTCTTTGGCGTCCGATCAGTATATCTCGGACAGCGCTCTGGCGCATAATGCTCAACACTCTAACCAAAATGTATCAGTCCCTTCTCTCTTTTCCTATATTCATAAAACATAAAATGGCAACTATCTATTTCAAGTGATATATATATATATATATATATATATATATATGGCAAAAAAAAATTATTTATTTTTTCCATTCGTGAAATGGACAGACCTTTTTTTTTGGGGGGGGGGGATGAAAGATGAAATTATGGAATCGTTTCAATTTAATGGATCATTTTTGTCTGTCACCTCGGCCAATATTCTGTCCGTTGCACTGATAAAAATCATCATTTGTATGATATGCATAGATACCTGCCACAACAAAAGGATCCTAAAGTCACTGACGGCTGAGCCGAGAAAATCGAGTTTTGAAGTCAGATCATCAACATCGGTCAAAACCATCGGATTTCTGTTTTTGGCATTATTTTGTAATCTAATGTATCGTCTATCATCTGCCGAAATCTCGAAGCTAAATGATCAAAGAAAAGGCAAAAAAAAAATTGCGGTTTTCTGGACCATATTTCTCAGACTTTCAACGGAACAGAAACGTGTCCGAAGATTTGGATTTAGCGCCGCAAACACGCTTCGCCCCTAGCAACGAAGGAGTGATCTTATTGGCCAGTGCGAGGCATCCTAGTTACTAATTGGTCATGCGTAGACCGCTGGCGCTAAGCTTGAATTGTGAGGTTGCTATGAGCATACCTTTTATTGTCAAGAGGAGAAAACTGTCTTGCCTCCCGTTGATCATGATAGCGTCGGAAGGGAAACTTTTATATCGGCTTCATCGAAGCGATGATTTCCTAAACCGCTCGACATGCACTAATTAAATCATCTATATCTCAGCAACTGAGTACTTTATGAGTCGTGTTATTATATTAAATTAGAGCGGGAGAGTCATGGAATCATGTCATGTCATTCTCTGAAAATCGTCATCCCCTGACTTTTTGAATCATTTGTTGTAGCGGGTCACATACACACATGTATAGTTGTGGGACAAATTCATCACAGATTAAACAAAGATAGCAAAGAGAACAAACAAAAATAAAACATAATATGTTTTATCGTCAGGAAATATTATTTGCTAACGATTCTGAGCTAAAACAACCCTTCATGGACAAGTGCCTTTTCAATTCAATTCAATATTTTCATTTCCATCGATGAAATAAAAAAATACGAAGTGATGAAGTTATACCTCAACTGGTAAATAATTTGCAAGGACAAATCACTGAGTGTAATACAAAATGTGATATGCACGAATGATATTGTAAAAACAAACAAACAAACAAACAATGGACACTTTGTCATTGTGACATATAACGAGATGGCGACGGAAAAGAGATTTGCAATAAAAAGCAAACCTTGTAGGATGTGGATCACTCGAAAAGAAAATAATCAGCAATACCAATACACCAAATTGTTTATGCGCAAAGGAGATACTATGATCTTTGTATCATTGGATCAATTCTTTATAAATGCAATGATGCTAATAATGCTAATGATATAAGCTTGCTAGCTGAGACACGAGCCCATAAATCAAAGATTTCCAATAAACCCAATTGCACAGTAATCATAATAAACTATCATTAATACCGCTTTTTTTGCCGTTCTTTTTGTTCAGGACGTGGCTGTAATCCCTGTTGGCGAAGGCAACACAGACCAGAGCGATTTTATGAGGAAGAAGAATTGATGCTGAGTATGAAAAACATGGGATTAAATATTCATTATCGTTTCTCTTGTATAGAAAAGGACTAAAGCGTTGTTGCTTCCATGATTATATTATGCGCATTAATATTCACATTTTCAACGTCATAACTAATTTTGTTCTCTTTCTTCATACAGTAATAATATATGTTGAATGCGGTGTAATGGACACTTTAAACGCATATTCATATGATTTTGTGATAAATGGAACGGCCATTGTGTGTGGTACTGTATTATGCGCAGTGAAATTAATTTTCGCAGCATTCATTGAATAATGACAGAATACTATTTCATAACTGATACGTTGAAGAACAACAAAATAGAATACTTTATCAAATTATTATACAATTATATTGAACTTAATGCCTTGAACATCCAAAAGCAGTTGCGGAAGTGCATCTCTCTGTGTATTATGATGTTATAAACGCAAAAAAGGGAAACTGACCAGAAATGAATATGATTAATAAGTGAAAATTGAGCAAAAAAACAAAAAACAAAAACAAAAACGAATCTCTTAACCGGTGCTTTACAGACGGAGCTATAGAAAGCCCTTGTATACAATGCTCGTCCCAGAAATCATTGATTATCAATGCTCGTGTGATAAGGAGCTTATATAGTGTGTGTCTGTGAACGGGAAGGATGTAAAGCAACTTGGGAGTAAATGCGAGGGATCACCAAAGTTATGCAGATTGTTGAATGTGTGAGGAAAACTCCTCACAAAAGTGTAAGTGAAAAAAAAAATGAGCGAAGAAAATCGGATTCTATCGAGATTAGAACCCCAGCTCTCAAGATTGATAAACCGATAACCAATAAACCAAGTGAGCTGTGCGTCACTTCAGTGACCCTTCGCACTTATCCCAAGTTACTTTACGTCCGTTTATGTCAGATAAGTGTTTCTGTGTGTGTGTGTGTTATGTTGTGTGTGTATGTGTGTCACTCACACAACTTCTAATCTCTGATCACATGAGTATTGAGAATCAAGGGTTTCTGAGACGAACATTGTACAATTGCTTTCTTAAATAGCTCAGTCGATAGGGCACCTGTAACGCAACCCCCACCCAACCCCCCAAAATAAAACAAAACAAAACAAAACAAAAACAAAAACCGGCAACGTTACTTTTTCCATTGCTTATTTTTTTTTTCACTGAAAATGAATAATGTATCATTAATTATTTTTATAGAGCTATTATGCCGAATAATATTTCTCTTTACCTGTTTTAATTTATCTTGTAAGGACCACCATTGCTTACACAGGAACAAGTAGAGCAATGCAAAGATGAACTGAAGGCGTTTTACCGTGTGTCACGACGCAAGGTCATGGTGGATCCACTCAACTTTATGGATCGTGTTGAAATGGATGAAATTTACACAAAATTGAATATAATACACCAAGGTAACAGGCATAAGACACCAATAACATACAACGACCTTCTGACGAACAATGAAAATCTTTCAAAACGCCTTCTGATCCAGGGTGAGGGAGGTGTTGGGAAGACAACACTTTGCGCTAAGATTGCCTGGGACTGGTGCCAGGGACGGATTCTCCAGGATCTAGACATGGTTCTCTTAATACCTCTTCGAGATATCAAGAACGGAAACAGTATTAGTGATATTGTGAAAAATTATATCTCCGATTCAAATACAGCAAAAACAAGCCAGATAGCTAACTTTATTTCTACACACCCAGATAAAGTTCTCATTATATTTGATGGGTTCGAAGAGTTTAAGGAGAACTTGAGTGAAAGGAACAGCAGTGAGGTCATTCGCATTCTGCGAACAAATCTGTATAGATCATGCAAAGTAATTGTGACCACACGCCCTTGGAGAACGATTGAATTCATGGTGGACATGACATTTGCCGAAGCTTACACCTTTCTCAGCATCGAAGGATTTAACATGGAGAAAATTTCAGCATTCATTAGGAGATACTTTCGGATTAGAGAGAATGATTATCTTGCAGAAAACTTGATCAGTTTTATGGAGGAAAATGATGTCATCCTGTCGAACATAGCCCCGTTTCCTATCCACTGTGCAATGCTTTGCCTTATGTGGAGCGATTTCAGTGAAGAAAGACGAAAAGAAATGCAAAAATTGCAAACGTTTTCCAAGGTTTTTGAAGAAATGATCTCTTTCCTTAAAGAACACTACGCATCAAAAGCTTCTGGAAATCTACAGAATCAGAACATTGACGAACACTTAAAGGAAGCTAGTAGGGCAATTCAAGAAATAAGTGAAATAGCACTAGAGAGTCTATTTGACTTGGATCTTTCATTTCCTGAAGAACATTTCAGAGAGTGTCACGATGGGATGGAAATATGCTGCAGAGTTGGAGTTTTGACAAAAGAAAGAGATATCATCACTAGAGAGCGTCGGCGTGATGTTAACAATTTATCCTTGGTTGCGTCAACGGTGTCATTCCCCCACAAACTGTTTCAAGAATACATTGCAGGAGTATATATTGAACATTTATTCGCCAATGATCGCACCAAGTACAACGAATTGAAAAACGAACTTCTTAGTCGATATAAGGAGTTCCGCTATCTCCTCTACTTCACCACAGCTTTAGGGAATGAACTCGGCCTGGATATCATGGAGGACCTGGTGAATTGTTCTGACAAGTATTTCTGCGTTGATGTTGCGTTTGAATGTCATACTAAGGAGGCAACAACGGCAGTGGGAGATCGATGGAATGAATACGAACTATTATCCTATTTCACAGAACATACAATGTCGGGAGTGGTGTTCATGTTGCGCTGTAATCAAGTGGTGAGTGACACAGCTTGACTATTGATTTTGAATACATTGCACTTCCGAAAGATTGTGTATGATGACAAAATGCCATTCTGTGTGTGTGTGTGTGTGTGTGTGTGTGTGTGTGTGTGTGTGCGTGTGTTTATGTGTGCGTCACAGTGGTATCAATTACTGGCATGTTAATTGGGAAATCGTTCTGAAGTGCGAAATCTTGTAAGAGTTTAGTCGACTTAAATGTGATATGGGGGGGGGGGGGGGTGGTGGTGGGGGGGGGGGGTGGGGGGGTGGGGGGGGGGCTATCACTTATTTCATGTCTTGTTAATAATCAGAACGTTTTGTGGTAAACTGTGTAAAATGTAATTTCTTATGCCTTTTGAAAAATGGCGATAATGAGTCAAGCCATATGTTGTCATGGAAAAATGATTGGACTTCATTGTGAAAATAATGCAATCGTCTCACGCTCGAGTAAAATCAGACCGATCTGAAAAAGTTACAGTTGCCAGAGTCAGCTGCTGGTAGTAATCATTCAAGTTAGGTATTACAAAAGACGCTGTGTATCGAAGGGACATGTCATACTGGATATCCTGCATAGTACATATTCAGTATTTTGGGCACATGATACACATATTTATTGCACAAGACATAAATACTGATGAGTCATATCTGTCGCTTCTCAGCTCTTTCTCATAATAATTGAGAATGAATTCTTCCCGACCCGAATTGTGATTAGCAAAATTACGATATGAATCGAATATGTATCATATTATCTCATTTCTATGAGTTTCCCCATCTCCAAATCGACTGCGTGTACATTTTTCAACTTCATGGTTACTATGGATTGTCACTTTTCTCATGTGTAAGTCAAATGTTCGCTCTATCAGCAATCGCTAGATTTGATGAACGTGGAGTGCGGAAGAAGTGTGTCACGTGACTTGGCGGAGGGAATGTGTTCCAGCTGTGTACTGCGTGAAGTACGAATCTGGGGCTCACAATTTCACGAGGAATTCTACAAGATCCTCTTCGCAGAGGCTACAAACTGTCGGGTAAGAACTTGCCATCATAGTTCCACAACTACAGATGGAGTGGGCACTTCGGTATTTCAAAGATGTAATGCATTGTATGAATAGTAAAATACTCAACAAGGAAACAATGTATTTTATTGCCTCTGTATATCATACAGAGGCAGGACAGTCTCAGTTTTAAACTACTTAAAATGATAATATGAAATATAGAAGTATAATAGGCGTCTAAACTGAAAGCACCTTTTTACTGTGGAATAAGCTTCTCAAACAGAGGATTAATGTGAAATCAAAATAGCACATGCAATGATAAAAACGTAGTACATTATCAAGGTGTGTTACAATAAATTTTGAGTTCATCATTACTGTGAAATTTATGCTTGAGAGGAATGTCTTCATCAAGGTTTTTGGGCAATCGTCATAAAGAATGAGTGGTCTAATGCATTAATTTACTCTTTTATGATATCCCTTTTATTTTACATCGATTAAAATTGAAATAGATTTCCAAGTTATGTTTACGCTATTATGCTGTTATTGCTGTAATGTTG
Organism: Diadema setosum; assembly: GCA_033980235.1. Taxonomy (NCBI): domain Eukaryota; kingdom Metazoa; phylum Echinodermata; class Echinoidea; order Diadematoida; family Diadematidae; genus Diadema; species Diadema setosum. The sequence continues at coordinate 33,696,476 of CM067065.1, forward strand.
AAACAGATTATTATGATGTTCCATTGCATTAAAATTATGTAAAACGTCGAAAGAAAACCAAACCCCCAAACAACAACGACAACAACAACAACAACAACCAACCAACCAACCAACCAACCAACCAACCAACCAACCAGCCAAACAATTTAAGATGCATTTTTCTCTCATTTTTTGAATGAAATAAGAAGCGCGTTTCTATGGAAACATTTCATCATAGCAAAAATTGATATAAAAAGAATGGGCAGCGTAGGTATTTGCCGGATTTTGGGTCTAGGGCAATTACCCCCTGGGCAATTACCCCGCACCCTTTCCCTGGCTCTAATCCTAATCCTAATCTTGAACCTAACCCTAACCCTATTCCAAGCTCCTAACCCTAAACCTAACCCTAACCCTAATCTTTACTATAATCTTACCACTAACCAGTATTTGGCCGGGGGTAATTGCCCTCTGGGGGTAATTGCCCGGATACGCGGATTTTAGGACATAAAATGAAATTTGGCAAACACGTTGCTCCTAAGATGTCAATTTGTAAGTCTTGTTTCGAAAGAACAACAAGTATTGTTGTGACGAAAACAGGATATCATGCCACAAAAAAAAAAAAAGCGTGCTGAAAAAACTTTCACGGCAAACTACATCGCCAATGAAGCACACGTTTTTCAATCATCAAAATAATAACAGACTAGAAGGAACTACGTACACTCAAGCAAAGGAAGAAAAAATAAATATGATTTATACCTCATATTTTTTTTGTAGTTTTTCTTCCCTCTTGAGTCCAAAGTTATTTTCAAACCAAATATCTCGATATATAGTCAAGTACAATGACATTTTAAGCTATTCTGTACTGCATTATCGTCGTGGCGCTATGTTGACATAATACATGTAATACGTTTGAAAGCGTAATCAGCAAGACAATTTCTGTCGCCATATCGACATCATATCGTGAGGTCGAGTTGGCCGTATATAAATCATATTGCGATGACGACATTTAAATTTTGTGAAAGATACTTGATGACATTGCAGATGTTTCTCTACAGATATATAATGCATTTGGAATTGACTTTTGACTAGCAAGATATTTTATGAGTTTACGTCACCATGACGATTAAACATTTAAGGAAATAAGCTAGTCAAGATGATTTATGTCCAAATGACAACATGAGTTTGAGTTGAGGAGAAGGTAAGTCAAGCATCAACGTCGGCATATACTTTAAACTTTTCAACTTGGCCTGATAATTCATTTCGCTGTGTCGAACGTTGAACAGGTTGAATTACAATGAGTACATTAACCCAAAACGAAGCTTTCCAGGCAATACTGCACTTGACGGGTTTGACTGTTTAGTCGCACAGGTGATGAAGGTGAAACATAATGCGGAGAAATTATGCGTCATGTGAAGACAAAGGTTGTGGATGTATAGTAGAAAGGCAATTCTAAAGAAGTGTTACAACTTCTCTTGTGTCTTCCTCGGAAGCACTAAATTGTTACTTGCTTGGAGAGTTACTCTTGTCCTTTTTTTTCCGGGAAAACAACAACAACAATAACAACAACAACAACAACAACAACAACAACAACAACAACAACAACAACAACAACAACAACTTGTGATATGCTTATTTCAAGCATGTAACATTAATCTTTTTTCTCCATTTTCAGTTCAACCGGGGGCATTTTAGGTAGAAATTATTTTTAACAACACTATGTAATAAATTGGAGAGCACTCTGCTTCCATAATGTCTACCTTACAATGTTATATCATGCCAGGTTATTGTAATTTTTCAATTACAGCATACCCCCTCTTCCCTGGGAAAAAGATTAAGTAACTCTTTTCTTTACTTTAGAGAATGTCTTCATACAATATAACATGGTTTTTATAACTCTTTTAAGTGTTGAAAGAGACCTTGTACGAACATTTCGTCCGTTTTGGTCCTTTCCTTTTTTTTATTATACTCTTTGATCAATAATTTCACTCGTTATGTGCACATGCAGATTATATTACGATTATGGCAATATTGATCCAAACCTGACTACGAACTAAAGAAAAGCAAGTGAAACTAAAATCGAAAATGACAAAAAAGTTATATTTTCTTTGAGCAAGTGGCTCAGATGGCTGGTCTGTTAGAATACACTCCTTTTCATCTACTATAAGGGAGAGTACTTTTTTTTTGCTGCTTTCAAAAAAGTCGTGTTTAGTGTTATCGCAACAGAATCATATACTGATTTACAATGCTTCACTATCATTATCATTATGTGAGACAGGTCGGTTTACCATTCCTACTATCACGAGCGGCCTTTCAGTTATAACAGGATACAACGGTGTTTAAACAAGACCTGACAACTGACTTAAAATTGTAAAATAAAATATTTTGATCTATTGTATGACTTGAACATGCAAGTACCTTACCATGCTTACACGGCATATTCCAGCCTTCGATTTACCTTTACATTGGCCTCTTCGCTTTTTAGTTTTTCACATTATTTTGAATCGCTTTTTTTTTTTCACCCAGATTGAAGATCTGATCTTAGGTATTTTCGGCTTTGATAGTGATATCCAAAGGCAGTCCTCGGTAGCAGGAGACTGGGCCCAATTGGTGTGTGCTATGCCATGCCTTTCGATGTTTAGCCTGACATGCCCCTTCTTGCCCCATAGAGTCCTCCCAACAGCCACCGCCTCAGCATCATCATGCAAGGTATGTAATCTTGGACTATTGATACAAGTCATTATAATTAAGCTCATATAATGATTAACATTGATTTAAAATTGTTTTTAACTCCAGTCCTCCTCAGCATTATGACATTTAATGAATGAACCAAAGAATATGCTGTATGGACACTTTTCATGCAATGAAAAAAAAAGTTGATCAATTCCAAAATATCAGAATGGGCTTTACACAATCTTTACTTTTCTGACGATACAACGTTTCTCTGCGATAAGTCTGACTATCAAATTTCTGCTATGACACAAACTATACACAGTGCTCGTAAGCATGGAGAGAGAGAGAGAGAGAGAGAGAGAGAGAGAGTGAGTGAACGGCGGGGGGGGGGGGGGGGGGGCGGGATCCCTAGATACGGTGATGTGGAGGGGCCGCTGTATTACTATTCCCAGGAATTACACATTGTGTATTTTCTTCTTCAGGCAGGGAAAAGAAAAAGGACTTCTATACATCATAACACTAAAGAGGCACCGACACATACGTACGTGTGACGGGCAAACAAGCAATGACTTAGACAAATGAAATAAAGGACTAAACAAAAATGATGACACGTTAATCATGGCTATAAATATTCACTTTTAGGCTATTGTTTCACTCAAATTAACAAAGCAAACGTTCATTCTATAATGGAAAGAAATGACATATCATTGGTTGCAGTGATTTGAACGTTTGCAATCTCTACGATGACACATGCAGTGTAGGTAGGCCTACGTGCGTGCACGGACCTTGGTTTTAATGTGCTATGCGTTCACAAAGTGTATGTGTGTGTTGTGATTTGTTTGTTTTTTGCACAGTATAATTATAGGAATACATAGGGTCTATCCACTTGGGTATATAGTTTTTGTTTTGTTTTTGCTTTTCAGAAAGCCGTTTTTGTTTGTTTGTTTGTTTTCGCTTGTCTAATGATGAAACGCGGAAGTGCCAGTCGAAAAGTGCAGGTAAAGTTTAATCCTAAAACGAGCAGGTGTGTGCTACACGCGAAGTGCTGAGCGCATGAATTAGCACGCGCAAATAATATGCGGCGTTCCCACTTTCACGGTTGGCGCCACGATTGAAATCGTGGTTCTAATCGTGGAACACTCGTGGTGATCGTAGAAAATTTTTGGATGGTTCAAAATTTTTCTAGCATACGATCAACCCGATTAATTTTTGATCGTTATCACTGCATCAGATCGTCTTCGATCGTATCAAAATGCGATGCGACAATGCGACTGCCACGTTATCCAATCGAGGACGTACAGTAGACGTGTTGCTCACGTATGTTGTAAGTGCGTGCAAGTCGATGTGTTATACAGAGCACGCGCGTCACCCGCACTGGGCTGATGTAGCCCGACCTCAGCTCGAACGCAGCGAAAGTTTTGCATGCACTAAAAGTGCTACGTCGTGTCTGCGTGCACCTAGCTCGTGTCTGCGTGCACCTAGCCTTTGTAAGTGCGTGCAAGTCGGTGTGTTATACAGAGCACGCGCGTCACCCGCACTGGGCTGATGTAGCCCGACCTCAGCTCGAACGCAGCGAAAGTTTTGCATGCACTAAAAGTGCTACGTCGTGTCTGCGTGCACCTAGCCTTTTGCAAAGACAGCTGGGGCCTGTTTCATAAAGCTGTTCGTAAAGTTACAAACAACTTACGAGCGATTGGTGATCACTTCTTGTGCTGAATTATGGAAATTCTGATAAGTATATCACATCAGAACTGATCACCAGTCACTCGTAAGTTGTTCGAAACTTTAGGAACAGCTTTATGAAACAGGGCCCCGCTCGCTATAATTTCAGTACACGCACACACAGCGGCGACAGGCGCGCTGCGAGAGTAGCGATTCGATCCGATCCGATCGCTGTGTGCGCGAGGCCACCGCCCGCCGTATGCGAGTCCATAGCGAGCCGCCTCTGCGAAAGGCTTTAGCGTGCACCCAAATCCGTACCGAGGCGGTATGCCTACACTACGCACTGGTCCCCAAATTTTGCCCGCATTTTTGCAAGTAGGCACGCACTTGCAAGTACGGCGAGTTGTGACCGAGGCATACGGGAAGGAAGGGGGATTCAGTGACATCGGAGTCCGGGGCTAGGCGAAGCAACTGAAACTCCCCATATGGAAGCGAGACAGATAGTCGGCAATTTCATGAAGCAACTCCTGACACATTATTTCTCTTTAAAACAGATATTTTTACTTTGGGAATAACAGTACAAAGTGATGAACAAGCCACATGATATATATCTGTTTCAGTAATTATAGACGTCTGTTTTGTAATCACTGCCACTACTGTTTTGTTATCCGACCAAAATAATATTCTTTCCCAAAATTGTTTCACTTGTATGGACACTCCCACTATAATGAATAGTGATTTCAAAATCAGATGGGTAAACCTGCAAAAAGTATCTCTTCCGGCCATCGTGAGTGGACATACAGTCTCGTCGAAATTGAGGCAAATCATGGATAAAGACTGAATGCACCCGATATGCCTTTTTGAACTAAATCAAGTAAAAAAGCGTGAAATGACATATTTTATTCTTGGGAATCTTTGCTTGTAATAGCCGAGAAGAACAATCAAACCCCGGCCTGCAGAGCAAACAAGCTTCTTAATTTGTAAGCAACTGAAATACAAGTTCTATACTGCATTCTTGGTCCTGTGGAAGGACATTTTGCTCGATCATTTCATCCCAATTCGGTCCTGCCCTTGTTAGTCAACTACGACCTACGAAAATAGTGATCGTAGCATTTAATACCAAGAAATTAAGAAGAAAAAAAAAACACGTCTGCCCTACTTTAGCAAAAGGAAGCATGTGACATTTTTATGGATATTGACTTTTTTATATTGATTTGGCATATTTGAGGCATGCTCATTTAACTGAAAGATCCAAAAGTTACAATTTTGGCCCATTATTGAGATATTCGGGTGACAAAAAGAAGCAAGTGCACAAAATTGCATGAAAAAATTGCCAAAATGAAGCAAGTTACAACCTCAAGATATGATTGTTACTTGCTTCCCTTTGCCAAATCATTTGTATTTACACACAATCTAAAGCACTTTGGCAAAAGGGAGCAAGTAACATCCTTGATATGATATGATTGTCATTTGCTTCCTTTTGCCATTTTTTTTTGCTACAAATCTATAACACTTTGGCAAAAGGAAGCAAGTAAGATTCTCATGATATGATTGTCACTTGCTTCCTTTTGCCAGATTTTTCATGTTTGCTAAAAATCTGAAATACTTTGGCAAAAGGAAGGAAGTTACAACCCCATGATATGATTGTCACTTGCTTCCTTTTGCCAAATTATCTATATCTGCACACAATCTAAAATACTTCGGCAAAAGGAAGTAAGTGACATGCTTAAAATATGATTGTCACTTGCTTCCTTTTGCCATTTTTTAATGTTTGCTACAAATCTATAATACTTTGGCAAAAGGAAGCAAGTAACATACTCATGATAGGATTGTCACATACTTCATTTTGCCAGATTTTTCAGGTTTGCTACAAATCTACATTGTATAATACTTTGGCAAAAAGTTACATAATAATGAGTTTGTATGGGAATATCAAAATTCCTCGAATTGTCATAAATGCATCACCATATGACTTGCACGATTACCGACATTATTTCTCATCACAAATTTCCATGTTGAAGGGCCTACCCAAAAACATATTATTTCCTTCATTTGTAGCATTTGTACTCGATGTCACTTGCTTCCTTTTGCCAAAGTAGGGCAGACCTGTCATTAAGTGTTAAGACCTCGAAACGAAAAAAAGAAAAGAAAAAAAAAAGTGACAGTTTTCTAGAGTCAATCGAGTCACTAGGTCTGTACACTCCTTTCCCTCCTAGAAATAGAAAACAGCTGTGTCTTTATCAAGACGTGGATATTAACTTAGAAAAGTTAAAAAAAAAAGAAAATGAAAGTTTTATCTCATGTCTACGGCCTGGAAATGGAAGTATTTTACGTGGCATATTCCAGCGTTACAGCTGTACGTTAAAGGACAAGTTCACCTTCATAAACATAAGGATTGAGAGAATTGAGCAATATTAGTAGAACACATCAGTGAAAGTTTGAGGAAAATTGGACAATCGATGCAAAAGTTATGATTTTTTAAAATTTTTGTGTTGGAGCCGCTGGGTGAGGAAACTACTACAGCTTGTAATGTCATATGCGTACAACAGTATAAAGAAAATGTAAAGAAAATTCAACATATTTTCACTTTTTTCGCATGATAAAAGAGCACTTGACCTGCCGCTTTCTAAAGGCAGGGGGAATAATATTACCCATAACATATGTCGGTAACGAGTCAAGGGAATGTGTACTTTTTTCAAAAGATGATATTTTGTGAAATTCTCTTTATATTGTTCTTATATTGTTGTATGCATGTGACATTACACACTGCAGTAGTCTTCTCATCCAGCGGTTACTGCACAAAAACTTCAAAAATTCATAACTTTTGAACGGATTGTTCGATTTTCCTCAAACTTTCAATGATGTGTTCTACTAATATTGCTTCATTCTCTCAATCCTTGTGTTTATGAAGGTGAACTTCTCCTTTAATGTTTGAATTTTCATTTCATGCTCAATTATTGTTTCTTGCCATTTTCACAAGAGATCATCATTATCTCTTTTTTTTTCTTTCTACAGATTGAGGATCTGCGCATGTGTTTTAGCGGCATGGATGAAGATTTTCTAAGGCAGTCGATGGGAGGAGACTTGCCGCGATGGGTGTGCGCTATGCCACGTCTTTCCAAGTTCTCACTGGACTGTGCATACTTGCCCGATAGTTTCCTCTCAACAGCCGCCGCCTCAGCCTCATCATGCCAGGTATGTAGTCTTTGCCTATCGTTGCGAGTCATCGTAGCGTTGTTGAGAGTGTTGAGAGCTTAGAAGAACTTCGATTTTCTTCCAAAACTGCATGGGAAAAACCTGGTATGTGTGATTTATACCGTCGTGTTATAATTCATTTGCAAATTAACATCATACTGTTTAACTTTATGTGCTATGGTGTTATCCCCCTGTGTGCTGCATCATTCTGAGACACTAACATAGTCATGTGGTTTTTTTTTTCAAACCTATGTATCTTTTATAGATTTTTGTTACAATGGATATCTAATGAGCAATTAAATGATAGAGAATATGCCATGTTTTTTTTTTTTATAATTTGTATGACAAATCTGGTTATGCACATTTGGGTCAAAGTTCATATTTCAAACGACCTATTTGACAGTCCCACATCCAACTGGACCCCATGGAAGACCAGCTTAGTGTAGCTGAATATGGGCTATCCAGCCATCTTCACAGATGGAAAATGAACAACAACAGTCAATTTGTCCTCAGGATTTTGTTTGTGGAAAAGACCGCTTGTTAAATATACAATCATCGAGCTAGTAACATCGAGTTACCCCCAAGCGCACCCGCACACACATATCTTCTTCTTCCTCTTTTTTTTCCGTTCACTTTATAAACTACACATTTCCCGTGACTAGATATCCAAAGTAAACAAAGCCCTGATAAAGAAATTTCATAGTGCCATCAACGTTCAATCTCTCTGTCATTAGATAAAGAAAAGTTTTTACAACGGAATAATGTTACGTAAAGGAAGTAAAATACTTTTAGGCTTATAGTAGCATTCCTTTCTATATTATGTACTTTCTTGATTTCTATTTGTCCAATTTTAGGATTTGTTAATTTCGGGTAACCAGTATCAGATGACTCCATTCGGATAACCTAACTCGCCCTAAAGTGACGAGTTTCTAACTCTTTCCCCTACAGATTGAAGATCTATGGCTGTATTTTAGAAGCCATGATTATGATTTTATAAACCAATCTACGGTGGGAGGTGACTTGGCCAAATGGGTGTGTGCTATGCCACGTCTTTCGAAGTTCACTCTGTGGTGCCCCTACTTTCCCGATAGTTTCCTCTCAACAGCCGCCGCCGCAGCATCATCATGCCAGGTATATATCTTTGCCTATCGATGCAAGTCATGTAGTCCTGAAGTTGGAGGCGTATTTTGATATCTACTTCGAAAAATGGGGGAAAAATGGAACATGTTGTCTATAACATTTTTGTTGGGTAGTATTATTCTTTTGCAAATTAACCTCATTCTGTTACACATTAATTTATCAGTGCTTGTAACTCTACTCCTCATCGGAATTATGACATTTAATGTGTGAACAAGAAAAAAAAAAGAAGGTATGAACACTTTTCATGCAACAACATATGTAATGAAATATGAAGAAATTGAAATACAAAACAAATAATACTTTGTTCGGATGGGCTTTACACAGTCATACGTTTCTGATGGAACTATGTATCTCTCTGGTACGTTTTGAAACAAATCTCTACTATGAAACAAAAACATGAACCAGCATGGAGATTAGAGAGAGAGAGAGAGAGAGAGAGAGAGAGTGAGGAAGATCGCGGAGAAGGCGTGGGGGGGGGGGGGGCTGGACATATCGCCAAATGAGTTGATATGGACGTGGTGCCGCTGTATCATTATTCCCAGGAAGTAAACGTTGTATACATATTGTTTTTTTTTTTTTTCTTCAGGAAAGGGGAAGAAAGAGGACCACTAGGACATTCGTAACACAAACACAGACGCACGGACACACACGTGCATGCTGCAGGCCAACAAACGATGACTTTGACAAATAAAAAACAAACAAACAAACAAACATGTGATGAAGTGATGACATTTTAATCTTTGCCTAACGTTAACCAGTTAACAATTTTAAGCTGATTTCATTTTTTCTCACTCATAAAAAACAACAAATTAAATGTTTTCATTGAATGAAACGAAATGAGATTATATTATTTATCCAGTGATTATAACGTTTGCATTCTGTGTGATGACACATGCAGCGGAGGTACGAGTGTGCACGGACCTCGGTTTTAATGTGCCATACGTTCACAAAGTGTGTGTGTGTGTGTGTGAGTGCGTGTGTGTGTGTGTGTGTGTTGCCGATATGATGTAGGTACATGAACATAATGTTGTCAGGAGTTTCACATATTTATATTGAAACTGGACTTTAAAACAACCAATGACGTCACTTATTGTAGCTATCTCACCCATTGAATTGAGTGTATTAGGTCCATATAAATGATACAAACCGGAACAACTCCTTGAACGAGATGCTCGGGACCATGCCGTTTTCCTCGTATAACGAAATCTTGGTTACCCGAACACTGCGCGTTATGTGTACGACTACACTGTGTTACGGCACAATTTTCCGAGTACAGATACTTACATTCTGACCTAGAATGACACTGGACATCAGTCCTCTGAGTGTTGAGATAGGTGTTTGTGATCACTTCCTCGCTCACAAAGACCGGAATAGGCAAGGTGGTGAAGCTCTAATTTGCATTCATAAATCACAAATCACTATTTGAATGTAGACGGAAGCACTAACCGCTACGGTAACATGACGGTTGCGACCAGTATCTATGATTTTACGAGAATCTCGAGTCATTAGCGTCTATAATAATCGATAAAGCAACCGTGACAATGTGACCCCTTCCTATCATCTCCAAGCTTTACAATATCCATGATGCTGTTATTGACCACCTATTAAAAAAATGTAACCCTTGTTACATTATGTCCAGTAACCATACTCCACTTACTGAGTAGTATAATGACATTGGATGTTTTTTTTTCCTTTTATTTTCTTTTCTGGTAAGTAAAGAATCCTTTTTCAATTTGCACTAGAAACTGTTTATACGTTGCGATGTTTTGCGAAGAGCCTGATAAACACATAATCAAATACAATTCGTTTTGTTGTCTCCTTCCACAGAAAATAGCTTAAGCAGTTCGTAACATTTTACATGTACAAAATTAATAAAACTTGTTGTATGATACATTGTCCATGCTAAGAAGAGAGACAGAGAGAGAGAGAGAGAGAGAGAGAGATAAAGAAAATGAATAGGCCGGTGCTTAAAAGTTTTGCGACTGAGCTATCTGTTTTTCTGTCTTCCACTTAAATACAGATCAGCGAATTAGACATGAATTCCACCACGCAAGAGGGGAAATTCGTCTCAAAGTCAGCAGCAGCAGCAGCAGCAGCAAACTTAGCTGAATTTCTGATCCGTCTGCCCCATCTTACATCTGCCAATCTGAAAGGGTTTGACCCGCCAAGGACATTTCTTGGGACAGTTGCCTCACAGGATTTTTGCTCTAAAGTAAGAACCAGTCATTGTCATATCAACACTGTTTTGTTGCTTATTTGTTTGATTGGTTGTTGGTGTGTTTTTTGTTTTCTTTTTTGTCTGTGGCGATGTTTTTCTTAAATCCGTCCATCCGGATAGATAATTATCATCTAATCTTATACTTTCCTTCTAATGACAGACATAGTGAGATTTGAAATTAAACACACAAAAAATCTAAATATCTCAAACTTTGTAATATTATAATCAGGTGTATCCGTAATCCGCCCCGGCACTCGACAAACAATCCTAATTTTATATAGAAAATTTATCAAAAATAAGAACGTTCTTCAACGAAGGTGGATATGGTATTCCATCATCATAGTCCCTTGAGGATGGGCTGATTTTGCTATAACACACATTTCCCATATAGACCCCAGCCCGAGTATACTCGGGACTAGTCTTCAACGGATTAACAAGAACATGTGATCCAAATCATAATCAGTATGCTGCCGTGTACATCGGACGAGTTATGTTCAGAAAAAAAAAATAGCTTTATATTGATGAAAACAAATATAAGCCTTATTCATTTCGTTCTTCATACTACAGGTGGGCTGCATCACCATCAATGACAAGCCGTTAAGCGAGTTGCTTAGTGACTATCAAGAAAACACAGAGGTATACATAGTGTGTTTTATTAATTTGTTTTATTGAGTTAGCATTACCTAGCGGAACACCCAGTGAAAACAGCAGATAGAGAAATCAAATTGAATTGAATTTACTGAATTGACTTGAATAACTGAAACTGGTCTTACAATCGAGACACAGTAAACGGTTAATTCCAGCATGTTTATTTTTATACCTCAATTCATATCTATACATATTATACTAAAAAAGGAGCAAGTTACAAAATATGATACAAAAAGGGTCATATTAAACAAGAAAGTGTGTCAGCGTATGTATATAAAAGACAATTCCCTATAACATGTGAACTGTGAAGGATAAAGAAAGCACAGCTTGTAACCGCAGGCTCCTGGAAAAAAAAAAAAGAACCAATGACGACTATAAAGCTATAATAGCAAGGCACACTGTCTTGTACTCTCAGATTTGCGCAAAAAATTAGGTTGCTAACTTCAGATTTTGTAGGCAGTGTACGTACGCTGCGAAGATGGATAATGCAACACCGCATATCTGGGCAAAATTAATGTGCAGTGCAAAGGTGATTTTAATAGCCGAAAGACTGACCGAACTAAGATAATGCCACATAAGATATTGTCGCATAGGTACCCTTTTGGTTTAGAAGAGACTTTACCAGTCATCTTTAACTATCTGACAAAACTTAAATCATTCCCTTCAATCTCTTCTCTCTTTCCAATAGACACCCAGTGATGATTGCATCCAGGAAGGACAGAGCAGCCACGAAACAGGTCAAGGCTATGGGCAAGAAAACGTACCAGCATATTAGGACTCACCTTAGAAAAACACATGCGGAAGTATCATTTATTGTACGAGGACTTGGTTCATTGAGAGGACTATAAAGAAGTGAAGGAAGCGGATGAGGTAGAAAGGATGAGAACACGTACGAGAAGGAAATGACGCTATAACAATAAAGATATTAAAAGCAAAACTAAACCGGGAAAAACAGCAAGAAGGAACAGGAATGAGTACGAACGGAGGAAAGGATGTATGGTAAATCATGGACAAATCATTCTAGTAAGGAAACCAGGTACTGGACGACCTCATTACAGATCTGAGAGAGCCTCAGTAAGCAGGGTGTCTGCTGAAAGAGTAACGATAGAAATCTGAGAGCTCTATTGATTTGGCGGAGGCATGCCCGAGTATACTGCTGACAGTTTGAAGGAAAAACAAAACACGCACAAAAGGCAAACACACTTTAATACGAGAGGTACCATCTTGAGACACTACTCAATATTGTGACAGAATGCCTTATCGAGATTCTTGTACGTGGCTAAAAGATAGACCTTGTCGACCTTGTTGAGCACAAATTTGTGCGACATGTGCTTCCTTCACCTATTACGTACCTTTTTCTTTTTCGTGTGAAGTATAACACTTTGTTTTCAAAGATTTTGAATTTGGGTCAAGCACAATAACCTATCAATAACAATAACTTTTTTTTTCTTTCTGAAGACCAGGACTGCAAACATCGCGTGGAAATAGCAGCTCCATTAGATAAATATATTAAAAGAAAGGAACAACAACAACAAAAAAAAAAAACAAACAAAACTCAGACACCCTCACACATACCCACTTACATGCAAAGCAAAGCACCTAATGATCAGGTTGATGATTACGCTGTGAGGACGTATTGTGGTTGGATGAAAACATGATATTTCCTTTTTGGAATCCCGTTTGGTAAGAAGAACGTTGTGTTATTAAGAGTAGAGTACACACACAAAAAAAAAAAAAAATGAAGACGACTTGAAATACACTAGTTGTTCACCCGATTCTTTCAATCTAACGATCACGCTATCGATATTTATTTTTTTCCAATTACGTCTTGAGCGATACTGATTTGCGATGCGCCGTGCACACGATTAGCTTACCGACAGACACGGAATCTCGATATCAGTATTAAAAACGTACGCTTATAACTAGAAAGCGCATACATGAGTGCCGGCGCTAACTAGGACTATAGTATTTACTGAGGTGAGGATTCAGCTTTTAAATTCTTGAAAGAAACTTAACCACTTCTTTATGAAATGTTAAAGAGTATACAATACTAATAGGTATTCAAAGTTTATTTGATGAAAATCCGTGTTGAAATGACTGAAATATCCGAACACAATCAATAGTAGGTGGGCCCCACCATTATCAGGATCTCTTTGTTTTAAATATCTCAGCCATTCCAAAACCAGTTCTCACCAAATAAACTTAGAATTTCTCTTAGAATTACACATTATTTTATATTTCAGGAAAGGTTTCTCATTATCTCCAAAAATAATCAACCAATACCGTTGGAAACCTGAAACGGTATTCTAGCTCTACACAACTTTGATTTCCAGGGTATTGGTGCACTTTAAGAGACATTTCCCACATACTCTGTCACGAAATCAGTGAATGCAAGTAAATTAGTTGAAAACTCGATGAAAGTATGAGGGGGAAAATACAGTCCGTTAGGGATATTAATCTTATATCATCTTAAATCATTTTTTTAAATAACAACACAACACTGCTCGTAAAGTCGTAGTGGAACGTTAAAACACGCTATTCATGCTATATGTGACCGTGCATCACAAAACGAACAAAAAGTCGCATCCCTTGATTTTACCAGAGGACTAAAAAAAGGTGAAACGGGTCAACGAAGTCAATATTAAGTTTTTCACATTTTCTGAAAGAGCTACCCTTCTTCTACATTACTCTTAAGTTTGGGAACTACAATGTATGGGAAAATGCATTTTCAGCAGATTTTCTACAGCCTTTTTTTTTTTGTAGAGTAGTGAGATCAGGTACAATGTGTGTCTTAGAGGCCTCTTTTCATTTCTTGACAACCCTTTGCACACTCTTTACTTTCAAGTCTGATAACTTTTGAAGGGATAACCTGCTACTGCTTTGAAAGTTGACATTAATCATGAACAGAGTGTGTTAATAGAGTATGCAATGTCAACTTAATCTGATAATCCCTTCATTGCTGTTGCTCCAGTGGTTTACATCCTGTTTTTGTCCCATTCATCGCACAGCTAGCACGGTTTGGTAAAGATTAAGCGCTTGAATAGACAGATAGACCCTGTACTTCAGAGCCTCTTTTCTCTGTTCACACTTTTCCAGAGAGTGTGCTTTCTTTCCAATATTAAAGGGGATGGCTAGTAACTGATCAGAGGGAATCAGTGGGAATGCTGGGGGATGATTGTTCCAATCCTTGTGGGATTCATTGGAGAGTACATTATATATCTATTGTTTTGTGAAAATCATTTGCTTCAAAATGGTCTCATATTCAAGTAATGTGCAGTTTAATGTACAGGCATGCTAACCTGGAAACATTAAAGGGGAAGGCTAGTAACTGATCAGTGGGAATCAGTGGAAATGCTGGGAGATGATTGTTCCAATCCTTATGGGATTCATTCAAGAGTTCATTGTATATCTATTGTTGTGTGAAAATGATTTGCTTCAGAACGGTCTCATATTCAAGTAATGTGCAGATTAATGCTCCGTCACTGACCAGGGACGCTAACCTGGAAGCATTAAACTGCACATTACTTGAATATGAGACCATTCTGAAGCAAATCATTTTCACACAACAATAGATATACAATGAACTCTTGAATGAATCCCATAAGGATTGGAACAATCATCTCCCAGCATTTCCACTGATTCCCACTGATCAGTTACTAGCCTTCCCCTTTAAACTGCACATTACTTGAATATGAGACCATTCTGAAGCAAATAATTTTCACACAACAACAGATACATAATGTACTTTCAATGAATCCCACAAGGATTGGAATAATCATCCCCAGCATTCCCACGGATCAGTTGCTAGCCATCCCCTTTAAGATAGGTTAGGAGAGTCCATTTCAATTGAGCTATACATCTTTTTAATGCTTAGAGTCTGCTCTTTCAGAATCTGCCCTTAACTAAAAATCCATGTCTGGCGACTTTTTGTTGGTTTTATGATGCATCACAAAAATAACAAACAGTCGCTAGATATGTATTTTAAGTCATCAATGGGGTTGATGATGAAAGTCAGGCCAATGCACTTTTAAGAGGGTCCTATCATTGCCTTTATGACATTACAATTTACATACTCATACGCAGAGGTCAAGATTCTTTGTTTTTGTTATAAATCCAGATTATTGTTAAAAATTGTAGATTGGCTAATGCCAGTTGCAAGACGATGCAATTATCATTCTCGCATCCAATCTGATATGGTGTTTCAGTTTATGTTCATAAGTTATTAACACCAGAAAGGTGTGGAAACTGTGATTTTTATAAAAGTATATGCATCTGTTGCGTTCTTAGATTTTGTGGGAAGTTGTCACTAAATATCAAGCTAGACTGATTAAGTGAGATATCGAGTAGGCTGATACTTTGTAAAAAGAAGACCAAACATACAAGAGAAACACGAAAATTCAGAATGACTGCATTTTAATGTAATCCGAAGCATTTTACCACCTTTATCTGTTTTTATATAATCTATGTGTTGTAATTATGTATGCACAAATTCACTGCAACCAACACAGCAGCTATTCATACGAGTACCATGACAAACCTATACTTAAGAAAGAGATTAAACACAAACAATGATAAAATCTTTCAATCTAGACAGCTATCACACACACGTGGATTATTTCATTTTATTCAGTGTTTATTGTGGATTTTTGATAAGCAGTGTTGGTAATTATTATACCTCCTGTGTTAACTTTAACAAAATCCAAATTAACGTGCTGTGTATTGTCAATAGTCTGGTAAATACATGACACAATGTACTTGTATCTTTCTTCGCAAAAATTGAAACAGCTGTCGCAAGCAGTTATTAATCCCAACAACAGAATACTTCAGAAGATTCCATTTCCTAAGTCTGTAACTTAATAACTTAACCGCGTTCTGTAATATCTGCATCCGTTTCAAAACTTAGTGCCTGAAAGCAGTCGAAATTGGTGTCAATTGAATTATGCAGCTCACAGATAAGTCCTATTGTCAGTTTGCTTTCATTTGCAGGGCGCGTTCTATAATAACTGCACTGTAAAAACATGGGTGTTAGATTTAACACCACGGGTGTTAATTCTAACACCGATCAAACTTCAATAAAGGACCACACCCACAGGTGTTAAAAATACACTGTGATGGTGTTGAAAAGTGTTTACCTGACACTTCGTGGTGTTAATTTGACACTGTACCTGGTGTTATTTTGACACTGTACTGGTGTTAATTCAAAAATGACACCACATGGTGTTGATTTGATATTTGTTGGTGCTAATATCAATGGTTTAACACCCGTCCAGCTTCAATAAGGGACCACACCAGCTGGTGTTACTTTGGTGTAAATTTATTTTCACATTTTTTCAAAAATCTGGTATTTTAATGTAAAATTCTTGATCGTCTTGATTAAATTAAAAATCAACAAGAAGTGCAGTTACTAAGAAACTCTTCAAAAAACAGTTTAAAATTTGGAAATGACACCCGGGGGTGTTAATTTAACACCATGAATGAGTACCGAAAATTTAACACCAGCTCGGTGTTCACTATTTAACACCGGACTTTTTGCAGTGTGCAGTTTTAAAAGCGGTTATCACTCGACCTTGATCACACTTTAAAAATGCCAACAAAAAACCAAGAACTCCCCCCCCCCAAAAAAAAAAAAGCACCACCAAACAAACACGATTATAAAACTATAGGGTTATCAATCCTTGGATATCGAATAATTTCCCTTCAATAATTTTGATCTAAAAAAACACACAAAAAAGTTGACTTAAGAAAGACAACACGGTGTGTACGTTTTGCTGCATTTCTCCAAATGTGACCCTGCACCGCAAAACCAACAAAAAGTCGCCAGACACGGATTTTTAGTTAATGGCAGATTCTGAAAGAGCAGACTATAAACTTAAAAATGATGTATAACTCAATTAAAATGGATTCTCCTAACCTATATAAATATTCGAAAGAAAGCACACACTCTAGAAAAGTTTGAACTGAGAAAAGAGGCTCTGAAGAAAAGAGGCTCTGAAGTACAGTGTCTATTCAAGCGCTTAATCTTTACTAAGCCGTGCTACCTGTGCCATGAATTTGAAAAAAAAAAACATGATGTAAACCACTGTCCCAACGACAATGAAGGGATTATCAGATTAAGCTGAAATTGAGCATGCTCTATCAAAACATACTGTTCATGGTAACTGTCAACTTTCAAAGCAGTAGCATTATCCTTTAAAAGGTTATTAGAGTTGACAGTGAAAAGTGTGTAAAGGATTTTCAAGAACTGAAAAGGGGCCGCTAAGAAAAACCTGATCACAATTTAATCTACCAAAAAAAAAAAAAAAAAAGGTTGTAGAAAAACTGCTGAAAACCCACTTTCCAATTCAATTTATGATCCCAAACTCAAGAATAATGTAGAAGAAGAATTACTCTTTCAGAAAATATTGAAAACTCAAAATTGACTCGGTTGACCCATTTCACCTTTCTCGAGTCCTCACATAAAATCAAGGGGTGCGACTTTTTGTTTGATTTGTGATGCACGGTCACAAATGCTTGAGTTAATTACTTTGTTTTATGAAACTGAGAACTTTATTGAGCACCAAAGAGTAGGTTGAATTACTCATCTGGAAGAAAATTACACACGCAATCATTACAACACTGTCAGAAGTGAGTTCTACGGAAAATAAAGCAGTTACTAGTAGCTCTTGTTGTTTGTTTGTTTGTTTACAATGTGTACTTCTTGCAATGCACTTATTTAAAATATGGTTTGACACGGAATTACGTTCAACTTTGATAAATGTTAGGCATTAGAATTTTACCTTTATAAACTCACAAAATAACAGTATAGAGGTTTATATCGATAAACCACTGTACACTGAGCACGCACGCACGCACACACACTTTAGGGACAGAGAAACATGCACATTTGTTTGGAAAAGCTGTATTGTGTAGTACGCTGACCTAATAATTTATGTACATACCATCATAAAATAGTATGATGTCAATACAATAGCAGGGACCATAACATATTAGTAGGGCAGATATGTAACAAAATTTGGTCGAGATGCTCACATCCGGCGGAAAGTATGAAATTTTGCATGTAGGGGTATTTTGGGGCGCTGATTTCAAATATTGCCGGATCCTAGAGATCTGACCACGGGGTCGGCCGCCATTTTGAATTCCAATATGGCCGCCTCGACGAAATATTCAAAATCCCTATCTCGATTTCTAAGTGGTGAGTGACGCTGAAATTAGGTGTAAACAAGTATTTTAACATACTGAGTTAAAATATTAACTACTGTGATGTGTCTGACAAACGCAATGCCTGCTATTTTGCATTCCAATGTGGCTACGAAGACAAACACCACAACTTACATTCACGAGCATGTCAAAAAGTGCAGCAAAAAGGAAGCATAATGCACCTTTCACTGACGTCACAATGTAAATACAGCAGTGCGCACTCAATCAGTTACAAACGCGCGCTCAATCAGGTAGCCTAATTTACAAACTCGAGATAGAGATTTTCAACACTCCAACATGGCTACTATGTATAAAAATTCAAATTGGCTGCCGTGCAGCTTGTCAGACATATCAAACAAGTCTGTTATTGAAGTCATCATATCACCATGCTTTTATGTATCAAATTCCAATGGCTTATGTCATTCAGAACTGAAGATAGGGATCTTTGACGGCGGCCATATCGGAATTCAAGATGGCGGCCGACCCCGTGACCAGATCTCTTGGATCCGGCAATATTTGAAATCAGCGCCCCAAAATACCCCTATATGCAAATTTCATACTTTCCGCCGGATGTGAGCATCTTTTTCACATATCTGCCCCACTTATCATTTAGATGGAGCATTCTTTACACTGTCTTTTCTGTAAGTCATAGTATTTGTCATTCTATTCCTGTTGCCGTATGTATAGGTTATAAAAAAAAGTTTGCATTATGCTTTCCATCATTACTAAATGCTATAAGTACATGTAAATGATTATCAGTCATCTACTACACAGCTTATACTCGCCGACAAATTGTAATCATTTTTAACAGAAAGGTATTATTCCTCTTACGGCATTCCTGGTATAACATGATGGTGTTTAACGATACACAGTGCAATCGAAGCATTGTTACATTAAATGTTGACTGACTTAACAAAGAACAAATCTATTGTTTCTTTTGTGTGTGTGAGAGAGAGAGAGAGAGAGAGAGAGAGAAAGTATCATCAAATTGTCTGTTCTTTTTTTTTTTGTCCATTACCATAAAATCATCTTTTCAATGATCATCGACAAACTATGTCTGGAATAATCGAATTTTCCCATGACTGTGAAAGTGCAAGAAAATCTTGTCGGTTTACCGAACATTCGATTATTTATACGTACGTTCACCCCAAGTGTTTCCTTTTGCCAAAAATTCTTAATCATTGCTTCGTTGAAGCAATTTGGGGGAAAATTATCTCTCATTGAACTGCATGTTCTAAAGATTGTATCGTATTGGGGATAAAACGTTCATTGGAAACAAAAAAAAGCTACAACTTGAGATGTACCCTTTTCATGTGGAAATGCCCATATATATCTTATTTTCTTAACCAAGGCTGCCTCAAACTAGGGATATACATCGTCATCGATTCTATAGGCTGGCGGCTCTGAATAGTCATGGATTCATCGACTGGGCGATCAGAACTTAAGCAAAACACACTCCCAACTTGCCGGCTCATGGCTTGAATTCACAGATGTAAGTTAATGAAGCATTGCAGGAAAAATCTTCTACAGTATATCCTCGAAAACTTATACAGTCGTGGTCACAACCAGGAGGTGTCCACGGCTGACCGTCTCTCCACATCTTACTCGTGACTGCTAAGGTGCCGCCGACTTCAACCCACGTGTAGACACCCTCTGACATTCGGTCATTCAGACCTGTCCACATGAACTTGAAATCTTCAATTCCGTAATGCGAGATAAGAAGTTCCTCTCTGATACTGGAAAGTTCATCGGGAGTTTCCATGGCGACAAGATATCCTCCTAGTTCGTGGCATCTATCCCTTGCCCCCTCCCAGGGCTGGCGGTCGTGCGGGCGGTAGAGATAGCAGGAGTCTGGGGACGATGTGAACCCAGGGCAAACTACGTATTGACAAGAAACAGAACCAAAGTAGAACACACCAACGTCTAACACAGTTAGGAATAATTATCAAAGTAGGCTCTTTTATCTGCTTCTTCTTTTTCCTCTTCCTTTGCAGTTTTTTCTCTATTAATGGCCGTAGCAGTGTCTTTTTCGTACCCAAGAAGGTGTGGCATTGACCGATTTTATATTTTCATTTTCCTCACGTTTTCATTAGGTTTTGACCTTTAATAATTTACGAGAGGCAAGGTTTGTATGTAACCTATAATAGTTAAACTACTTTAAGAAACTGCAAGAAAATGAAAGGCAATCCTTAATTTCTACTCATTTATCTTCAACACTGATCCTTTGCTTTATCAATGTAAAACTCTTAAGACTCGCGTATTTAACATGTAATACACCCTAATATTAATGTGTAATCAAAGTCACTTTTTACTCACTTTCCTCAAGACGTATCAACCACTAAGACATATTAAGTAACCACAAAACTTACATACCTGCCAACCCTGAGACTAAATAGATCTGAACAAACAAAGAAAATTATCTAAAAATCTGAAATTTGACAAATTTCATAAACTTTACTATTTACAGATATTTCCAAATAAAAAAAGAAATCAGAACACACTGAAATTAATGCGTTTTCTTCAAGTGAAAAATCTGAATATTCAGATTTAAACTGAACAGTTGGCAGGTATGCATATATTACTTCAGTTTATTAAAAGTAATGTAATGGTTCAGATATCTGGAATGCTCTAGCTGAACAGGTAAATGGAATTGTGCCTTATTATCGTCGGCTAAACCAATAATAGAAACACATCTTTTGTTGCGGATAATTTGATCGATCAACTGAGTTCTCACGCCTAAAGCAGACTTTAAAGATTTAACGTTGTATTATCATTTTACTTTAAAACAGTGTCAGTATGATGATATTTATCATAGTACGGACCGAGTGTATCCTGAAAAATAGCAGCGTGTGCATACTTAATACTTGAATACAATTCTTACGTTTAATTAGCATTTTTTATTCACACAGACCAATAAACTTAAATCCTAAAGGCGGTGTCACACCTGTCCGGGCAAGCTACGCGGGCTTGTGGCGAGGAGGTAGTTTAAAGCACGTAGAAGATTTTCCGCGGGCGGACAAGAATGTTTGCAATTTTCGCACTTGTTTCTTACTTACTAGACGCGTGCTACTTATCTTCTACTTGCGTGCGTTCCGTGTGACTCGCGGGAGAGCTTTGAAACCGATCCATTTTCTGTTACGAGCGACTTACGGGGATTGCGAAGTACCTGCTTTGGAGTTGCCTGTGAGGTGCTACCGGTAAGGGTTTCCTACTTGTGTTCTGCGCGTACCTCTACGGGCAACTCCCGTGACTCTTCCGGAACAAGTTTTGAGCATGCTCAAGGCCTTGTCATACCGTATCTGGGGAAGTTTTGCGGCTTGACTTGCGGGGAACCAAATTTGCTACCCGGAGCTCTCCGCAGTTGGCCCGAACTTGACAGTACCTAGCACTTATCTCGTCCTTAGTTGCCCGAAGGTGCGCACGCTAGTTCGATTTTCCCGCAGCAAAGTTTTGAGCATGACCAAAACTATTTCCGGATGAGTCGCGAGGTTTGCCCGAAGAGTTCCACGCAGAAAACCCGTAGGAGGGCCGTAGCAGCCGCAATTCACAGGCATTTGACCCACTTGAAGTAGGTAAGTTGCCCGCTGATCTATGCCTATGTGAAGGGAGTGCGTGCCATTTCTGGGCTCATTCTCTTCTTTGTCCTCTGTCCTCTGTGGCGTCGAGGACTACCTCGTCCCTTTCGGACAGGAATTCATCCGCCGAATGGACTTCAGCAGCAATTTTATGCATTTGCTGTGAATCTTCCGGGCTTTGTGGCTGTCCATCCACTGGACGTTCTCTGCCCTTGTGCACTTTCCGTCTACGGGGCCAAGTCTTCACTTCTTGAAAGCTAGTTGACAAATGATTGTTTGCCCATCCACTCGAACCAGCCTATTGTTCAGGCTAGCACTCACCTCGCAGGCGACTAGTATATACGCAGATAACACGCAGTTGTGGCGCAGGTTCTTCGAAGAGCCCGTATGTCGCCCGTAAGTGACATAAAAGAAGCTATCACGAAGCTATCACGTGACACCCACGCGCCTAACATGCAGTTCAACGGAATACACGCAAGAAGGACTTAGGTATCACGCGTTTATCATGTAATACCCACGCCAAACTCGCCCTAAACCTTGTCCGGCCGCAGAAATTATTCTGCGTGCTGAAAAATCCCCATACGCAATAAGCCCGCTTAGCTGGTGTGACAGGGCCTTTTTTTGGCAGCGGGTAAATAGAGCCAGCGTGCGCACCTCCGGGTAACTACTTTTGAGATACATGCTAGGTACTGTCATGTGCGGGTCATCTGCGGGGACCTCCGGATAGCAAAAATGTTCTTCGGAAGTCGCACGCAAGGCTGGTGTGACACGGCCTTAAAGGCCGTGTCACACCTTTCCGAGCAAGCCTTGCGTGCGACTTGTGAAAAACAATTTTTACTACCCGTAGGTCCCCGCAGATGACCCGCACATGACAGTACCTTGCACGTATCTCACCCGTAGTCGGCCGGAGGTGCGCACGCAAATCGTTTTACTCGCAACCATGTTTAGGCCCTGTCACACCTTTCTGGGCATGCCACGCGGCCTTGTTGTGTGTGTGGATTTTCCAGCATACCGGAACATTTCTGAGGGCGGACAAGGGCTTGGGCGAGTCAGAGCATGTGTCTTTAATACTTGCTGGACGCGTTCTACTTCAATTCTACTTACGGGTATACTGTGTGACCTGTGTACCAGTTGCGTGGGTGCTGACAACTCAGTGAAGGAATTCCTCTGAAGGAATGGCAGAAGTCCCACAGAATGTCATTATTTTGGATGCATACCGGGACTGCAAAGTACCTGCGTGGGAGTTGCCTGCGAAGTGCTGCTGCTAAGGGCCTCCTACTGGCGTTCTGCGTGGACCTCTCCAGGCGTCCCCGCGACTCGCCAGGAAAAAGTTTTGGTCATGCTCAAAACTTGGCTGCGGTTAAGAATGGAACTTCCGTGCGCACCTCCGGGCAACTACAGGCGAGATACGCGGACCAACTGCGGAAAGTTCCGGGTGGCAAATTTGTTTCCCCGCAAGTCAAGCCGCAAAACTTCCCCAGATAGGTTATGACAAGGCCTTGACCATGCTCAAAACTTGTTCCGAGTGCGTCGTGGGGGTTCGCTCGCAGAGGTACACGCAGAACACCAGTAGGAGACCCTTACCGGCAGCACCTCTCAGGCAACTCTAACGCAAGTACTTCTCAGTACCTGTACGTCGCTCGTATCAGAAAACAGTTCGGTTTCAAAGCTCTCACGCAGGTTACACGGAATACACGCAAGTAGAAGATAAGTAGCACGCGTCTAGTAGGTAAGAAACAAGTGTGAAACTCGCAAACATTCTTGTCCGCCCGAGAAAATCCTCCTGCGTGCTAGAATATCCCTCCTCGCAACAAGCCCGAGTAGCTTGCCCGGAAAGGTGTGACACTGCCTTTATGAAATTACAAGGTCAGCCATATTTTCAAGCAGAAATTAACATGGCTGTCATCTGCATTTTGCAGCCGTTATGTAAACAGTGTTATTTAGTATCAAAATGGTATATTAGTATTTGTAATGTTCCGTAAAGTAATCACTATTTTGTTGGTATTTCTTTCAGATTTTTTTTTTCATATTTGCGTATGTAGGCCTATACTGATTAACAATGCCTTATCGATGGTGTTGTGATGGCGAAAATAAGTCATGAACTCCAACTTAAAGCACAAGAAAGGTTTACAAGTTGTTTTAATGAACAGTTGACTGCTACACATGCACTGCATTTGACTCTTGCAATGTTAATATATTTATGGAAAGTTTTGTTTGGATATATCAAGGGGTACTCGCAAAATTTGTAAAACCTATACCTCATAAGGTAAGGACAACAAATCCCTTGCACTTGAGTGAAGAGTAAATGAAACTCGGGATATTCATATTACATGCTCTGTAACTTCTCCACTTCATACCAGATTACTAGTAATTTCATACTATAAATTTAATAACCGGTCTCAGTCATTCAATCATTCTTAACAGAAAAAAAAATCATGTTTGACAATAGAGTTTATGTATACTGGAAATCGTGGAATGTTCGCGTGCGAAAATCTCATACCGCGAAAGAGGCCGTCGGCTCCAATTCGCGAAAATTTCATACTGCGAAAATATAGTATGTAATTTCGATTACATGCATACCTATTTCACATCGTTTTCCGATATACCATCTCGGGCACGTACAAGTAAATTCTTCCAGTGTTTCCGAACAGGTCCCTCCATTTAGACAGGGATTGGGCAGACAATCTGTTTGTGAAGTACAAAAACATCAAACTACTGAAGTTAGGCAATTCTTGTCGAGTGTCTCGAAGAAAGATAACAGAACTACAGCTTTTTCACTAACCAAGTCAGAATGAGGAATGCGCAGCGTTTTACTTTTCATCACAGTCAACATACACAATATGCCTCATGTACCGTCCAACACAGTTTTCGTAAAAGTAAATGAATGAATATATGAAATAAAACCAACCTCAAGACTAAATTATATGTAGTTTTTTTAGTCCCCTACTTCTTTACATAATGTAAAGGAATATTATATCCTAAAGGACTCGTATAAACATTAAAAAAATGCAATTTAGTTTGGCATACCCAGCAAGAAACGTTTATTTAGATTCTACATTTCAAACTCAAATACATTATTTTGTACTTATGTAGTATTCTCCATTTGTCACGCTGTTCTATAAGCAAAAAAAGAAAGTAAACACTTTCTCCAGTTCATTTTTCTCATAAAATATATGGCTAAATATCAATGTTTTATATACCATGGTAAAGGTATCAAGGCTATCAACCTGGCAAGTTAATAAAAATGCAAAATTTACGCTTGAGTGAACACATACGTTTTTCTCTTCCAAAGCACAAAAGTAAAACTTTCAAAAATGGACAAGTTGTGATTCATGTTTATGTGCTTTTCCATATTACAATGAGAGCAAAACACAATTCAACACGATAGAAATACAGGTTAATTTGCAAAATTCATTCTGTCATCCATAAAATGACTCCCAAAGATAAAGAATGACGAAAAAAAAAGGAGAAAAAGGAAAGGTCTTCTTTCAAATCCAAATTCAAATTACATTAAAGAGGCAATATTACGAAAAATATTAGAAATTTCAAGTGATATTTCAAATTAAGAAAATTGAAAATGATAATTCTTTTACAATTTGTCTCATGAATTCTGAAATTCCTAATTCAAAAGAATGAAATAAATTAAATTGGTCTAAAGTTATTTTTGCTATATTGAAGGGCACTTGCAAATGAATGACAAAATACACATTTTTGCAATTTTTACTTTTGCGTCTTGGAGGTCAAAAATCAATGTGTCCACTTATGCGTAAAAACTTATTAATCTAAGTCAGGGTGATAGCCAATTAAATGATCTACAACATGATATACGATAAATTGGTTTTTATCACAATCTTCTGTGTAAAATATGTACTTGAAGAGATGTGAACATTCTTCATTTTTGTGTGTGTGTGTGTGTGTGCTGAGAGTACAATACGACCTACATGTACATGGAGACTGGAAGCAAGTACTTTGTTGGACCCTCATTTTCTACAGCAAAATAGAATCCTTGGTATACGAAAATCACATTCCAAATTTTTGTGAGTTGCTAAGAATACTTACTGGTTTAAATTCTGTTAAAGACCATTATTTGCAAACTTTACTATAAAGCGTATAAAACAACCCCCATAAACATGTAACAGAAATGATTCCTATCTTCTTCTTAGGTAATACCAAATGATTATGATGATGTTATAGTGCTTTCCGCTGGAACTGATAACATCAGTGTCACACGAGTTTCAGGCTTTAATACCCAATTCGGATTCCTTCATTGTCTAACTTTTACGTTAAAGTCGATTGTGAACCCTCTCTTTATGCATTTTCCAAAGTTTGCCGTTCAAGTCACGTTAGACTATCCAGCCAAGAGGTATCTTCTACCAGAGATAACTTTCTGACCTTTAATCCTCGGAATGAAAAAAAAAACAACAAACAAACAAACAGATAAGTACATCTGTCATCAGAAATAACGTTCACCTAAGTGTGTAACCACTAACCAGTTGTTGTTTTTGTTTATGTGTGTATGTGCGGGTGTATGTGTTGTTTGTTGAGTTTACGTACGTTGCATGGTGATTTATTTATTAAGGGAAATTTTGAACAATGACCCACGGTATTAACTTCATGGGCGGATCCAGGAGTTCTGTAAAAAAGGGGGAGGCGTAAAGCAGTTCATCCTTTCTGCTGCCATTTCCGGTCGCAATGTATACAATACATAAACGATGTGAAAACAAAAGTGATGGGGGGGGGGGCACGCACACGGTATCCTGTATCCACACTGAACATGGGTTCGACAAGAAGAGAAGCCGTTACCTACCCGGGTGAGCACAGTACAGGCTGGTCTTTCCTCTCGCTGTTTCCGGGACCATGACGTCATACAGAGAATGGGAGCGTTGGATGTATTTCGGTACCAATTGGACATAACTGCTAGTCTTCGTGGAGAAAATATTTCGGCAGGAATTTTTCACGTTCAAAGGAATATCAGAACAAATATCTCTGTCAGCGGAGACCGTGTCCAAGCAGTACTCTACATTGAACAATACAAAAGCGGCGTGTATACAAAAGGTTAGTTAAGCAATAAGCTTTTATTACACCCCATATTGATCAGATTTAACAATGGAAATAATATTATTCCAAACAAAAATCGGAAAATCGGAAAATGCAGTTAAGGTAGTGTTTGTAGATTTCAAAATAACAGAACGAAATTTCTTTCTCATTGGCGGTAATAGGATACTCACTGCTATGAAAGACTAATTCTTGCTACCAAATTTGATAGTGATTAAAAAAAAACACAAGAAAGTGATAACAAATTCAGTTTTGATTTTAGTTACGTTTTCATGCTGTTCCTAAACTTTAAGTTTACGTCGAAAATTTAATTCTCAATAAGGTTTCAAAGTTTAGCGCCGTGTTGACGCGCTCATTAAAGTTTTGTTGATGATTAAAACCACAAGACAGGAGTTACGCTGTAACTATGATCCCCGGGGGTCCTCACTCGTAGTTTCACTAACCAGTAATAGTCGGGGTAATTGTCCTCGTGGGGTAATTGCCTTTAAAGTTCTGCCCATGGCCGCTATCAACTGTAACTACAGTATTGTTTAAGGCATGAAGTCGAAAGTGAAGAGTTGTATATTGTTGTTGGCTTTGCGATGCACGGTCACACACACGCACACACACAAACACACATACTGATTGTAGATTAATATGTACTTGTCAAAGATAAAGCATACGGTCGACCTCCATCAGGGAAGTGGTCAGATTTTTATAATGACGTCAGAGAATACTGTATCTGTAAGTGTTATTTAATCTTTTTTTTTTTTGAGGGGGGGGGGGTTAATTTGGTTCGGTAGTGCTTTTCTATATTATCCATGGTTCTTTACTAGAGGAGGATTCACTCACCTGAATGAAGCACGAGGAAAGCTGTCAGCAAATTGATAGGATGACGTTTGAAAACCTGCATCATGGTTATTGCTGCAACATTAGGACGGTGAGCGATGAAGGAAAGTTTGAATAAGAGTTTATCCTATCTTAACCCATTAGTAACTGAACCGCCCTCCACTTTTATATGGTTTTATCCTAATACTATTCTTATTGTTTTCATGTAGAATATAATTACGTAACTTTAAAAAAGGTCAAAAGTCGACAAAAGTATGTCAAAATTATTTCTGTGACATATAAGTCTCTTGGTAAAGTTTTAATAGGCTTTCAAATAAACATAACTTAGAGACAAAAATAAAGTATAGTCTATTTTGCATAGTTTAAAAAGTTGTCGAAATGAGAGTAAAAATACCATACATTCCAGGAAACAAAAGGTCATTATGTACGAAATCTTCTCTTTCTTAAGGATTAATAATCTTAATAAAAAGACGGGCAAATTACCTAGTTATGTATAATATATATATATATATATTTTCCAGCAAATCCTTTCTTGACCCCTCCCCGCATAAAACAACAACCAACAATCTTGAAGTTATTGTATTTTTAAGTTGCATTTTCATGCTCAGAAAAAAAAAGTTCCCAGTAATTGTCACGTTGCATTTGAGTACTAAACCTGGATTACTATATGAAAAGTTTGTTCGCAAAAACCGAGAAATCCGTATTTGCCAAATGGAGATATTTGCGATTAAAGGTCAAGAAATCAAAAATGTACCTTTATATGTAGTGACCAATAAATCATTTAAAAGGTATTATTTTGTACTTTATGACAGAGACCGTACCTCAAAATCTTCAAAAATAGACATCGTTTTTTGCGAACAAACTCTTCATATTGTATGCAGCATGCAACAAGCCTTTAGGCTGGGGAAATGATTCTGATTTGCGAATAGCTCCAGAATGCCTTATAAAGTATAAAATTCTATGGAAATTACGAGGCAACAACTATTAATGACACCGGCCTTTTTTTGTTTTAATAGAAAATATCAGTCGCCTCCTAGTTCTTGTGAGATTTTGAGTGATAACGCTGATTATTATGATAATAATATTAATTACAATTCTATATTAATAGTATTACAGTGGTGTATCGGGGGGGGGGGGGGGGGCAGGGGGGCACGTGCCCCGGGCGCCACTCCTTGCGGGCGCCAAAAACGAAAAAACAAAAAACAAAAAACAACTCGCCCGGACGATCATTTCAATTTACTTCATTAGCAATTCAATATACTACCTCAAAATCATGTAAAAGTCATTACAGGCATTTCCTCATTGAAAACAACAAGAACAAGAACAAATCAGTACACACAATGTTTATAGCTGAATACCCATTTTGGACACAAGGGAGCGACACATATAATTATGAGAAATTTGAAGTACACGTTTAATGTTTGACGACTTAAGGTGCTTAATTATTCCACTTTTTCTGGAGTTCTGCCAAATCTAAGGTACATAATGTAGTTGCCTTGTGGTGATCACAAAAAAAGGTCTATATAAGGGCGCAGTTTAAGCAGTGGCCTATGTAGGAAAAACGTGATTCACAACCAAATACGTGTATTGAAGAAATCTCCAGTGTTTCATTTGCAATAATACAAGAATTTTGACTCTCTACAACTTTTATGCCTTTTATCAATTAGATATCATATCATTACTGAGAATTATACGATGTAACTATTTGCCAACCTAAGCGAAAAATAAAAGGAGCTCACTCGCTGCGCTCGCTTACATTAACTCTTATGCTTTGTGATTTTTTTTCCAGTTATTATCACCATTCATAAATCCAGCCGGACCAGCCATCATATCAACTTTTACAATTATCTCTCCTATTCCCAAGTATTAGAACTCGCGGGACTTCAGTTACTCGATGGGGAAAGACATCAATACAATATGTGTCTAGAGTTTGCCCGGAAGGTTTTCAAATCAAATATGTCAAATTAATGGTTTTTGCCTGCAAATCTATCGAGTAGTCTGAGAAACAATCGACTGTGATTTGAACCCAAGTGTAAAACTGTCCGCTATCGAAACAGCTGTGTCCCATACCTCACGAGATTGTTGAATATGCACGGTGTATAGGTGAATAATTTGTTTTTAATGATGTAATCATTATGTTGTTTGTTAATGACATTTTTTTAGTTCCTATCAATTATGCTATATCTGATTGCCAGTATAATTATGTTACGTTAATGATCAACTTATGAACTCATGCCCTTACTGTTGTGTGAATTAGCTAATGGTATTTTAGTGAGATAAATGTATCGCAGGTATAGGAGTGAATTGTACATAAAATTATATTGTATCATAAAGAGATAATAAGGATTATGAAACGGGTATTTATATAAAAGAAATAAGTGAAATACAGATATTATAAAATGAGGTTTTATGACAGGATACGTAGACCTACAGACTGCGCACGCAGTAAACATAACAAAAACACAGATGATCAGAGTTTGGTATTCACACTCTCTCTTTCAACACCTCTCTTGCACTCCCTTTCGCTCTCTGTCACTTTCACTCGCTCTTTCTCTCATGTTCTTTCATACACACCATTACGCCCGCACAACTTATTGGTACATCAGTCCTGCTGATTTCCTATACTCTCGTTACCCACCAGTGATCACCCACCTACAATGTTAAAAGTGAATGCAGACACAGCCAATGTAATGTAATTGGTATTTGTTATTGTTAAAATGTTTATACAATGTATGTTGTTTGATGTGATTTATGTTTTTTAATGTGATGCATTATAATTTAGCCTTCGGGCTACTACTTTGCATGTTTGTTCTAATAAACCATTATCAAATCAAATCAAATATCATAATGTTAATAATTACTTGAATTATCGACCATATATATTGAAGAGAATCCCGTATTTCCTATATACGAACATGTTCAGAAAATGCTCACACTAATTTGTAAGTTTTAGCAAGCTTTTGTATTCAATTGTCGCATGATATGTTATTTTATATACAGGGCAAGCCACCATATAGCAATGCGCCAGCATTGTATGATTTACAAGTACAACGAACTATGAGATAAGTGCAATGTTTCCTACACACAAATATACAAATTTGAGATACATTGATTTTTCTTTTTCCATGTTATTTTTACACTCATCAAATAATTTTATTTGCACTCTACGCAAACCTCACATGTCGAAAAGAAAACCAACATCATAAAATTGTGGACATCCAGCAATTAAGCAGCATAGTATCCTTATACAACATTCTCTTTTCGAATAAAGACAGTCATCAAATTAGTAGAACCTCAGACAACACGTCAGAAATTTCCATTCCTCAAAAACGTAACCTAACTTACATAGGGTGTCTAAATTCTGCGATGTTTTTATGTTTCCAGGCAATAGAAATTGTCTTGACTTTGCAAAACGGGTCAGACGTGTAAGTATGGCAAAAGTCAGTAAACATGAGCCTTCCTCAATTGTGTAGCCGCATTGTCGTGTAGGCCTAATATACCTTTCTTATGTCAGGTGCGGCCGTCTATCACTGCGGTTAGCAAACTATCGTTCCGCCCTCCCGCGCGCGCTTGCACACACACACTCACTCACGCACACACACACACACACACACACACAAAGAAACAACAACATCAACTACAAGAGAACCAAAGACGCAGACATGGAAAATACAAATACACACCCAAGAAACATGATACCTTATTGAATGACCTTCAAACAAACACGAATTTCCATGAACGTTGAAAAAACGAGAACATAGTGAGCAACACTGCGTTGTAGAAATAAAGTGATTATTTCTCACAATGGGCCTTATTTATTTATCTTTGAACGAGTGTATTCAGATTTTGATTGTAAAACGAGTTAACTTCATTTATGGAGCTGTTAAGACACAGAAAATAAAAGTAAGTATCGATTTTTTCGAATTTAAAGGATATGTAATAAACAATATGTATCACAAGTTTAGGTAACACCAGACAGGCTCATTGTTGTTCTTTTTGATAATTGCCTTCATTCAAAATGTTTCTAAAATGCGCTTAACCAGCGTTACGTTAAAACTCTTCATATTATATTTGCCTTTTAGTGGTATTTCAAATTGAAGTTTAGATGAAATATTCTTAAATTCGTATAAGAAAACCACACAACAAAATATCTAATCCCATTAGTATTTGACATTAAAACAGTACATTACAAAATGTATTCAAATGACAAGAGATATGGACTTATAAATGATTTTCTAATGACAAAATAAGGAGTACTATGAAACTTTATGTATGTTGTTGATATTGCGGTCTGTTTAAAATTAGGGATGAATGAATAACTGTTAACAGTAAAAAAAAAAAAACAACAAACAAAGAAAGAATATTGGGTAACTGGTTGCCCCTCATTAAAATGACTAAACTGTGTAAGCTGAAAATGTATCTGCACAGGTATAATGCGAATATACACACTCACGGACACACACAAACACAAACGATCCCATAACATTATAAACTATTAAAGCTCACTTTCGTTTTATTGCATGTCCATGTTCTTTGTTCATCATGAACGTTAATGGAATACGTGGCAAAACAAACACAAGGGATATGATGAATAAGTGAAAATAACGAAATTATTAACCATGCACTTAGCAAGCGTGCAGGGATTTTTCATTGTGTACGCTGAAAATGTATCTGCACAGGTACGCAATGCCAATTCATAAACTCATGGACACACAAAAACACAAACGACCACATTACATTCTAAGCTAGCTTTCGTTTTATTGCATGCCCATGTTCTTTGTTCATCACGAACCTTAATGGAATGCGTGACAATACAAACATAAATAATATGATGAATAAAGGAAAATAACGAAATGATTAATCATGCACTCAGCAAACGTGCAGGGATTTTTTCATGTCACTGAAGTAAACATCACAAGAGCGTTTGAGCAGCATTTCACAGGTTTTCACACATCATGTCTATAAACGAGTGTCACAAAATTACAATGCCACATTCATGATGACATGGACATATATCCAAACTAATGCTTCTGGCACCATTCGGGCGGAGGCATAAAAACGTCAAAGTTACACGAAGGAAGTAGAAGTGATTTTTTTTTTATTTATTTTTTTTTTTTTTACAATAGCACTGTAATGAAAATTTATTTGACTAGAAAGTTTCCACTTGGAAACATCCACAGCCGCATATGGATAACTTGCGCGCATTTGCTCCGGAGCGAGAGCACCGGTGCTTATAACACGTGAAAAGACGCGTCATATCCCCCTCCTTTGGGACAAGAATAGCTCTGCACAAAAAACATGGCTATGAATTCAAAACCCTCGCCCTCCAAATGAAACTAGAATGTACCCTCTTTCTACTCCGTGTATTTCCCCAAAAAATAGGTTTGGGGAAATTAGGGCACTTTTCCCTTGAAATTCTGCTTCAAATCACCAAATCTTGAGTTTGTCTATGGCGGAGTACCCAAAATAAGCCATAATTTTCGGACATGCCCATATAAATCACAGGCTGTACCACGGAAGCTTAGGGGAATTGTTTACCCTCGCACTTCAAAATGAAGTAGAATGTTTGGGCTCTTCAGTGATGTATAACTTGCTTTGATTGGTCAGAGAGAAATTAGGGCACTTTTCTTGTCCAATCAAAGAATGTTTTACAAAACTGCTTGTGACTTTGCTAAAGCGTGCGAGCTTTTGTGCTGTCCATTGTACACAATTCCCCTAATGCTTACGCACAACGGACGAGTGTGCGTAAACAAACAATTGTGACTGTGCTGTGAAACGAAGGCGGGAGAATTCAAGTTATTCACAATTTTCGCTGGATATCATGCCTTTTGAATCGTCTTTCGTCCACATTATAACAGATTAGTCTTTATTAATATTCTGACAATCCTGCAGAGTGTATTACCACTTCTTTTAGAGCTAAATATTGCCAAATTCAAGGATCACCATGCGTATTTTGTTCTGCAGAGATGACTTGAGGTTGCAACAAGCCGTGCTTGAACAGACCATGGTTCAGTCCCATTAAATCAACAGGGGTGATCGAGTGAACCCATTATGTAGATACTATACGCGTTGGTGTGTGTGCTCGTGAATGATCAACTTGTGTGGTGAAATGGAAATGCCGTTGTAGGAAATCTAGATTCCCGGCACTAAAAATACTAATATCATTTCAACATTTAAACTAGTCCGAAAAACAAATGGTAGTACAGATCTGCTATTGTCCTGAAAGACGTATTGTGTCCGGTTCTCCCTATTCCCGTACAATGGACGAGTCCGCTCCTTCCCATGTTATGCTCGAGTGCACTCGGCTGTTGGCTCTCGGCGACTACGTGCACTCTGGTCTGTCAACCCTAAATGCGCGAAATCGTGCGAAAGTTTTCCATATGCGACTTTTGAGCCTTTTTGAATCAGAGGCGATTCTATAAAGTTACGCCTTTAACATTTCATCTAAACGAATACTGTATGATGATTCCATGCTGTCGTTTATATAGCACTTTAGTTCATTGCATCGCAAGAAGGGTTATTAAACTGGTTGTTTATAGTTAAAAATTGCCGATTCATTAACATTAATATTTAACTGTGAATGTCTTCGATCTCTCGAGGAAAACGTATGTCGTATTATTTC
Source organism: Diadema setosum (assembly GCA_033980235.1). Lineage (NCBI taxonomy): Eukaryota > Metazoa > Echinodermata > Echinoidea > Diadematoida > Diadematidae > Diadema > Diadema setosum. The sequence goes on from CM067065.1 coordinate 33,731,265, forward strand.
CTTTTTAAAACAAATCAATTTCAGAGAAGAGAACAAATCATAATGTCCTTGGACTCAACGAAATTATTTCCACCAAGATAAATTTACCGCGTTACGTCAATTTATATAGACATTTTACAAAAATCCAAAAGACATTACAACTTATATAGAAGATCTAACAAACTTTCATATGTGAAGTCTCCGAAAAATCAAATCCACATTTCCATTATGTAAACATTTAGGCATACAAAGATAAATGTTTAGTTTGTGCAGGAAATTCGAGGTTTGTGGCAATGTGTTTTTTTTTTTTTCAAACTTCCAGACTTAGAGGCCTTAATATGTAACAACCATTCAACCAGACTCGGCAGTTAAATTAATTCTTTGTTTTCCTCCTACTATATGCATGTGCTTTCAGACTAATTCCTCCACTCCATTAATTTCCTTATTTCAGGATACTACGAATACCAAATCTCGCTGGATGATGGAGAACTGTTCGATCGTGAAACAGCAATTGATCCCTGTCAAATATAGAAGACCCGATTTTGTAAAAGAAAGTGTAATAGAAGTACAGCATTATTACGCATTTGCATATGCAGTGTATATTCTATGCTGCCCTTTGGTCTTGAGGGTTTATATCTGGTTATACATGTATTTACATAATTATATCTATCAACTAACTGTTAAACAACTTTCAAAAAACATCAACATAATAGGTAAACTACACGTTTCTTGTAAAGAAAAGAAAAGGAATTACTGGTGAAGTTCATGCTCATAATGCATTGTACAAATATGGCCTTGATACATGATAAAGTTTGTAATATATTCCAGTTATTATCTTATCCTCAATGTTATATATTTTTCATATTTTCTACATGCTTTTAATACTTTCAAAACAGTTTCATGTAAATTGACTATCAGACATTCACTGCCATTGACTAATTTTGATCAATTTTGGAGGACCTGATCCAAATACAAAAGAAACAATAGATATGAAGTCTAATGTTCCAGTACGTATTCCATTCATTGCCTTTTCATTGTAGATTTGGAGACTGAACTGTCTTTGGAGGCTGTTGAGGGAGTAGAAGACGATGTCAATACAAAGCTAGAAGATTTCTAGGTACTGATATCAGTTCTCTTCCTGATAGATCTCCTCCAGTTTTAATGAAATCTAAAAAATCATGAAATCTAAAAACAGAATTGTCAAAGAAAAGCAGAACAGTGGGGAAGCGTACAATTCTGAAAAGTCAGGAAAATCCTTAAAGGGTAGAAAATATTTCAACTATTAAAGATGGGATTCAACACGTTACCATATATAGGATTCGGCTGTAATTGCATCGGTGAAAATGACAGAATTTCTATCAGACAAGATTATTATGCCTTGAAAATTCTTACCCTACAAAGAGAATGGCTAGCCAGACATGTTATTGCCATGTCGTCCCACATCCTAAGGTCCGCAAAAAGAGACAAATGACATACACTTTTCCGCATCAGTCCAGTAGTGGCCAGACAGATTAGATTTGTGGACTCGTGCTCATAAAACCCTGGGTATATCAATTTCATTAATTTACGGGTCAGATTACCTTGTGGAGTGTGAGGAGAATGGTACACTTGTTCATGTTATTGCATCATTTGGGACTGAAATATGCATGCTAGTACATTTGTGAAATTGAGGAAATGCAGAACATCTCACCAATTTACGGGTCAGATAACCTCGTGTTAGGAGAATTCTGTATTTTGTACATGTTATTGCACCACTTTTATAAATAGTGGTCAGAACATAATTCTGAAGTGCAGCAAATGCATAAGTTCTCATCGATTTACAAGTCAGATTACATTGTGAAGTATGTGGAGAATGCAACATTTATTTCGTACATGTTACTGCACCAATTGTAAATTAACATGCATACTACAATGTGATATTTGTGAGGTATAGAAAATACAAACTTTCTCACAAATTTACCAGTCATATTACCTCTGGAATTTGAGGAGAATGCTTTATTTCTACTTACTGTACAAATTATAAATAGACGTGTGTATTGGTATATTTTAAAGTCAAGAAATTCCACTACATTTAATTTCTCACAAATTTGGGGATTCATAGACTACCTTGTAAATAATTCCAATACTTAAAAAAAAAAAATACAAGCCAGGTTTTACTGAGCTCACACGCAGTGCCCATTGTTTATTACGCGCAGCTACGCACTTATAATGTTTTTTTTTTGTTTGTTTTTTTTTTTTTGACGTCCCCAATATCAGTCACGGTGCAGTGGGGGTAATGAATTGTCATTGCCATTGTCTACTACTAACTTATTAAAGTAGATGGTATACACGAAAGATATTTTGATATCTCACTGCAATAAACCGAAGATTTGTCATGCCTTCCTGCGCATCATGGCGTTGCACGAACCGACCCGACTCACTTGTAATGATGTACCGCTTTCCGACAGGTCCAAAACGAAGGAAAAAGTGGGAAATCAGAGTGTGACGGGAAAACTTGGTTACTGGTCAGCGAGTTGCAGCTCGTTTCTAAGCCAGGTGAGTTTCATTATACAGGTCAAAGTATCAATGTCAGGTACAATGTTACAATTCTACTATCTATCGCTGAAATATGACAAAGTTAACTCAAAAAAACAACAAAAACGATAACACAAAACTTCAACAAATTCAAAATTCTGAACAGTTGTTATCTTCTACTAATAAGTTTGATTCTATATCACCAATTCTCCGTTCATTACATTAGTTACCTGTATGGAGGAAAAGTATTTTCAAGAGTCTGTTATTAATACATCATTTAGCGCCCTTTTACCTACGTGAATTTGTTCAAAAATGCAATCCGACACATTACGTTCATCATCGGATCCATAGTCACCCAAAACACCCAGAGTAACAAACACGGAGCGGGTGATCGTTACGGTACCTTCTCCTTTATTTGAAAAAAAAAAAACTGTTTAAAAAAAGTCGCCCTTCTCTTGAAAGATTTAGAAAAGTATGTCGGTGGTTATACCTTTTACAAAAGTACTTATTATTACACAATGGTGATACACTGGTTGTTTTAACAATTCCCCTTAACTGTTTGTATTTTCTATGATTTTTTTTTTCTCACTAGCCCCTTTCATTGTATTTCAATCTCACTGTTTACCTGCGATGCGACACTGAGTATTACACATTTAATTTACACGTTTTTTTATTTCTATTATTAACTTCATCCATGCCGATTTCAGTGTATGTCAGTCTCATATCTTTTTAAGCGTGTATTGTTTTGTGTATGTCTGTTATACTTGTTTGTCTGATCCAAAAATACTTATCACTTTGAATAAATTTTCAAATCAAGATTTTTTTTTTTTTAACGTTACATGTCATACAGAAGCTGAAAATCTGCAGTTTTCAGAAATATACATGTCCAATATATTTGACATCCCACATTTCCGTAAATTACCAAGAAAATACGAAAAGGGCCCTCTTTGCGGTACCAGACGGATTTTATTTATTTTTTGGTCATTTATATTTTTTCAATTTTTTTTTTTAATGACAAGACATACTGGAAAAAAAAAAGATTGACTTCCGTGTAGACACACGTGTACTTCCCTCATCCACATGTCATCTCTCAGACATCTCAGAATGTATTTTGATTTTATGCAACTAAAAGAAAGTTTTATCATCTTATTGACTTACATTCTTTAGCAGAATTTTAGTATGCTAGATCGAGCGAGAAGATACAGAGAAAAGAGAAAAAAGGCATTTTGCAAAAGGCCAATACCGAGAGTATGAACAACGACGCAAGAAGTATCGCGAAAAGATCATTATAAAAGGAGAACACAAGCACTGAAAAAAGACAGAGTCAGGCAACGTTTGAGAAGATAATTTGAAAAATTGGAAGCATCTGTAGAAGGAAATGGGTTTTCAAATAATCCCTGGGCAGAAATGCTCGCAAAGTATCCGCTGCCATGCCAAAAGAGACCCCCAAGAAACTGCAGGTACTTGACGAAATGCTTGGAAAACTTACATCGAAGTAAACAAAAAGAAAAAAGAAGCTACTTCAACAAAACGATGAGCACACGTCCCGGGATCCTGGTACCCCAAGAGGGAGACCAACTTGGACTGCAGAGCAAAATGAATAGGTCACAGAATTCTTGATGAGACCAAGTATTTCCTATATTTGCCCAGGAAAACAAAAGACACCAAGTGCATGGGAATCATAGATGGAGAGAGGCAATACCATGCAAAACATTATCTCCTTTGCAACAGAAGTAGAACCTATCCTGGTGGTGGACTTTTTACTGGAGTTCAATGAAAAAAAAAAAGTTTTGTTAAGGACTATCTACCACAGACATGGGTAAAATTTGAATGGTTGTAGAAATGGTTCTAAAGTCTAATTTAGTAGTCCAACCATGTTTTCCCGAGCTTCAGTGATCTCATGAATTATGCAAAAAGAAATCATACTTTTTATAATTATAGACCTTGGGACTACGTCTAGGTATAGACCCTCCTAGATTAAGACCTCTTTAGAGTTCATATTTAAGAGTTGATGATGGGGATTTTTTTTATGTTTATTAATCTTGATTAATGTAACACATCAAGTTTTACTCTAAATTCTTTTTTTTTCGCAGACATCGAAGACTACATTATGAATTTGCTGGCAGGCAATGACGAACCGAACGCCAACTACAGGTCCCTCATAGAAGGCCAACACTCTCTACGTTCATTTTGGGCCGCGCGAATGAATTTGCACAAGATGAGCAACAACCCTTTACTTTTTAATTTCTTTTTCACAGACATACAAGACTATACGCTGCCATGCGACGACACCGGAACGCCAACTACAGGTCCCTCATAGAAGGCCAACACTCCGTTCATTTTGGGTCGGGCGAATGAATTTGAACAAGATGAGCAACAACCTTTTACTTTTTTATTTCTTTTTCGCAGATATCCGAGACTACATTCTGAATACGCTGTCATGCGACGACAAACAGAACGTCAACTACAGGTCCCTCATAGAAGGCCAACACTCTCTCCGTTCATTTTGAGTCGGGCGAATGAATTTGCACAAGATGAGCAACAACCTTTTACTTTTTTTTTTCTTTCGCACAGACATGCAAGACTATATTCTGAATACGCTGCCATGCGACGACAAACGGAACTTCAACTAGAGGTCCCTCATAGACGGCCAACACTCTGTTCATTTTATGTCGGGCGAATGAATTTGCACAAGATGAGCAACAACCTTGTCATTCTCAAGGGACGTGTCAGCCAATCACAGCCAATTTGTAGTTCTCATTCTGTAGACATGTTCATCCGATTATGACAGTAGGCAAGTCATGGATTGGAAGTGCAACTGCTTGGCTGGCCAAGGGAAGTGTCGCACTTACATTTAGAGATAGTTTTGGTTTGAATTTAAGGCCATTACTTTTTGTTTTGTATATTAGTTTTATTTTGTATCTTAAGTTAATTTTACACTCACCCTGACGCCTATTACATTCCCGATGATTAGGAAAGTATAAACCCAGATGAGGTGTCATCTGATGAAAAGGCAAATTTAAGAAATGAATGGCTGCATGGATGTAAATAAAAAAGTACGGCTACTCTCTCTTGTGAGAGTAGACAAACCCAAACAAAGTTTGCGAGACATTGTAAAAAAAAATAAATAAACAAGATTGAAGAATTGGCAGTAGACGCCATATCCATTCCGGAGGATGTGCAGTATAGAAGGCAGAAGTGGCTAACATTGGGAATTACGGCGATCAACGCTACCGCAAGAAATTATTCGAGGGGAAAGCTGATGATCTCATAGTCAGGAAACGAACTCAATACAGTTGTTTTCAGCCCAATGTCAGCCAGATAAAAGAATTGTATTTTAATTTTCTATTTCATATACAGACTTCTGATGATTACCACAAGCAATCCTCATCAGGACGATCATTTTAAACACACCCTGACGCTAAATACATTTCCTTTGATTAGGAAAGTGTAAGCCCAGATGAGGTATCATCTGTTTTGAAGGCAAATTCAAGAAATAATTGCGGCGTGGATGTTAATGCAAAGTACGGCAACTCTTTCTCTCTTTTGGTAAGGCAGAAAATCCAAACAATGTTTGCGAGACATTGTACAAATTTCACAAGATTGAAAATCTGGCAAAGAGGCCATATCCAATCCGGAGGACGTGCAGTGTGGAATTCAGAAATGGCTAGACATACAGAATTTGGCGATCACAGCTACAGCATGAAAGTATTCGAGGGAAAGCTGATAATATCATATTAAGGAAATGAACTCAATAATTGTTTTCAGCCCAATGTCAGCCCAAAAAAAAAAAAAAAAAAGGAGGACAATCGACTCATACGTTAGCTGCAGTGACCAATCGAACGACAGCTACAGGTCCCTCATAGAAGGCCAACACATTTCATGTTCATTCCGGGTCGGGGGAATGAATTTGCACAAGATGAGCAACAACCTTCTCACTCTCAAGGGACGTGTCAGGCACTCACAATCAATTTGTAGTTCTCATTCTTATCATTTGATTATGACAGTGGCCAAGTCTTGGATTTGAACTGCAACTGCATGGCTGTCCAAGGAAAATGCCTCCGTGACAATTAGAGATAATCTGGTAAAAAGCCATTCCTTTTTGTTTTGTATATCAATTTTTATTTCATAATATACAGACTTTGATGATTACCACAAGCAAACCTCATCAGGACGATAATTGTATTTTTAAACACACCCTGACGCCAATTACATTCCCTTTGATTATAAATCCAAAGTACGGCTACCCTTTCTCTCTTTTGTTAGAGTAGACAAACCAAAGTTTGCGAGACATTGAACAAAAAATACACAAAATTGAAGATTTGGCAGTAGAGGCCATATCCATTCCGGAGGATGTGCAGTATAGAAGGCAGAAGTGGCTAGACATTGAGAATTTCAGCGATCAAAGCTACAGCATGAAATGATTCGAGGGAAAGCTGATGATCATATAGTCACTAAACGAACTCAATATAATCGTTTTCAGCCCAATGTCAGCCAGATAAAAGAAGGAAGACAGTCGACTCATACGTTCCTTGCAGTGACTGCAGTGACCAACCGAACGCCAACTACAGGTCCCTCATAGAAGGCCAAAACTCTCCACGTTCATTTTGGATCGAGCAAATAAATATGCACAAGATGAGCAACAACCTTGTCATTCTCAAGGGACGTGTCAGGCACTCACAGTCAATCTGTAACTCTGATTTTGTAAATATGTTCATTCCCTTATGACAGTTACTCACTCTCTTTTGCGAGAGTTGACATACGTTCCCTGCAGTGACTGGGGGCAGTGTATTTCAATGCACTTTACCCTTTGGATACAAGCAACCATGTCCAAAGGTAAAGCCAAGGACGGCCCTTCAGGCTGACATGAAACATGTTTGGCTGGCTATATCATTCACGCAGATGTTTATCCTGGCCTGAATGCCGTCCTCAGGAAAATGGCTCCAGATGATGTAACTTTGGCTGCAAAAAAAAAAAAATATATCTATATAACAATGATAAAAATAAATAAATAAAAAAAAATACAACAAGATAATGTCGATTGGACAGAGAGTGCTCCTGAAAAGTAATTCGGTGAGTAGGTGCGAAAGAGTTCGAGCGGTTATGAGAACTAGATCGAAAACGCTGGTGATTGAGGCTCGTCAGCTAGACAAGAAAATCTTGAGAGGCAAAGATCTAGTAATGCCTCCTCCTTTGATACGGGAGTGAGGATCACAATCTCGCTGTCCAGATATGAAGAACGAAGAATCAACTATTCAGAAGCTCTGCCGAATTGGATTTGGCCTGAGTGATCTTGCAGGGGTAGTCAAAAATAAGCTACGCCAGAATTTGAAAGCGTTTATCTACGATATCTCAGATCTTGGGACTGAAAGAGCACGAGTTGGAACAACTGTCAAACCATCTGGCTCATAATGTAGATACGTTTATCTATCGTGAATACTTTCCTCTTTCTGTATTTTCATATTGCAGCAACGATTTCTAAGATCAAGTAATATGATGTAGAATTACTTAGACGTGACTTAAAGTTAATGTAGAAACTATTATTATTATACTCACCTTCCTTTAATGTACAATGTATGTCGTTTTAATTGAATATAAATTTGGATTTTATGTAGATTAGTGCACATAACTAACAAGCCCTTTTTCAAGGCAGAAATCTAATACTTTTTTTCTTTTTTTATTTACCAACTCCCGTTTTTTAACGTTTTTGATTGAATAGAAATAAACATTTCATTTCCATTATCATACATGATCACTACTTGGAGCGGGCTTCCCACGAAATGAGATTTTGCAAATTGTCCAAGCCTCACATACCAGGAACACGTACGCTGCACCAGAATTGGGAAGCGTTTACTCACGATATCTCAGATCTTGGGACTTAAAGAGCACGAGGTGGAGCAACTGCCAAACCATAACCAACGAATGTATTTGGAAGGCAACGAACAAAGGACTGCGCAAAACTTCACGCCTACCTAGCAGGGAAAGAGAAATCAATAAAATCCACTCTGTCCGACGGGAAAATGACAGGACAGCAGTACACAGAACTCTCGTCAGTTAATACTCTTGGCCAGGTAGTCCTCTTCAATATGAGTCGACCTCATGGAATGCAGTTAGTAGGTTTAGAGGGCTACGTCAAGAAAACAACACAAAAATACCCATCCAGGAGATTATTCAGTCTCTATCAACTCAAGAGACTATTGCTGTGAAAAGTTGACGGTACTTCCAGTGAGAGGTCAAAGGGGTCGGACAGTCAGCATTCTTCAGCCACAACACATAAAATAGAGTAGGTATCTCATAGCTTACCACAGTAAAGGAAGGTGATTCTTTTTGCCACACCATCAACAGAGGACACAACATCTCAACGGGCTTCCGACGTAATTAGGGATCTAGCAAATCGCGTAAATCTCACACACTGGGAAGACGTACGCTGCACCAGACTTAGGAAGTATTTAGCCATGATGTCTTAATAGATCCTTGGGCAAAAAGTGAATGAGCTGGAACAACTAGTAAACCATATGGAGCATAATATAGACATCCACTGTGAATACTACAAGGTGTATTATACTCACCTTCCTTTAACATATGTCGTTTTGATTGAATATAAATTTGCATTTTATGTAGATTCGTGCACATAACTAATAAGGAGCTCTTTTTTCCCCAAGAATTTTGTTTACAATCGTTACTCGGGACAGGATTATGATGCAGAACCTGATATCATTTTACTAGTTTCACGTTATCATGTGTTGTTTTTGTATTGGGTAAGTCGTTACACTGTGAAAAAAAATGGAAAAAAATGTATCTAATCAAATACAGCAATTAAGATGTGGTTTTTGCACTAACCCCCTAAAAGATACTTCATTCTTGTTGTAAGACTGAGTAATATCAGAAACTTGTGATTTTGATCCATAAAATGATAAATGTATATAGTCCTGGTGTGATTATATAGTTAAAACTGTTTTACTTACTTTAGTATTGCATTTTTACAGAGGTTTTTATTCAAACATTTCTTAATAAATTTGATGAAATGTGTAGTTTTACTCCGACGTGGCTTAATTTCAATGCAGAAATCTAAGAATTTATTTTTTCTTACCAACTTCCGTTTTTATAACGTTTTTGATGGAATAGAAATCAACATTTCATTTGTATCACCATACGTGATTACTACTTGGAGCGGGCTTCCCACGAAATGAGATTTTGCAAATTGCCCAAGCCTCACATACCAGGAACACGTACGCTGCACCAGAATTGGGGAGCGTTTACCCACGATATCTCGGATCTTGGGACTGAAAGAACACGAGTTGGAGCAACTGCCAAACCATAACCATCGAATATATTTGAAAGACAACGAACAAAATGAAGGACTGCGCAAAACATCTCGCCTACCTAGCAGGGAAAGAGAAATCAATAAAATCCACTCTGTCCGACGGGAAAATGACTTGACAGCAGTACGGAGAACTCTTCAATAGGAGACGACCTCGTGGAATGCAGTCAGTAGGTTAAGAGGGCTACGTCAAGCAAACAGCACAAAAATACCCATCCAGGAGATTAGGCCTATTCAGTATGTAAACTTTAAGAAGAGAGTCTTGCTGTGAAAAGGTTGACGGTACTTCCAGTGAGAGGTAAAAGGGGTCGAACAGTCAGCATTCTTCTGCCACAACACATAAAGTAGAGTATATATCTCATAACTTACCACAGTAAAGGAAGGATTTTTTTTTTTTTTTTTTTTTTTTTTTTTTTGCCACAGCATCAGCAGAGGACACAACATCTTTATGGGCTTCTGACGTAATGAGGGATATCTAGCAAATCGTGTAAATCTCACAGACTGGGAAGACGTACGCTGCACCAGACTTAGGAAGTATTTAGCCATGATGTCTTAATAGATCCTTGGGCTAAAAGTGAACGAACTGGAACAACTAGTAAACCATCTGAAGCATAATATAGACATCCATCGTGAATACTACAAGGCCTAATGCACTACAGCTTCACAACAAAAAGATACCGGTATTGCATGGCGTGCACTCCAAAATTGGATTGAAAGGGACAATTCTGGTGACAAAAACATAATTAGAAAACTTTTACGCTAAAACAATGTAAATAACGCGTAAGATTTGTAAACATTAAATTTGGTGTAGTCGAGCTGCATTCCCTCTACTTCAAAGCGGTTTCCCATCGTAAGTGTACTCTTATGTATGGGCTGCCATTCATTGTGTTTGAGCGGTTAAAACGGATAATATTATTGGAGTAGAAATGAGTTAATTGCCGTATTTTTACAACGAAGTGGTGTCAATAAGCAAAAAAAAAAAAAGGAAAAGGATGGAGGATGCAATTAAAAGTTTCAACGTTTCAAAGTTGCATCAAAGACATATCATCACATAGATTCTATCAAGTATTATTCAGGAATGGTCCGAAGTCATTTAACGATTAACACCGTTTGTGACTACTTTCTTGTGGCCTGAATGACGGCAGTATAACGGCTACCGCGTCAAGGACGTGACCAAACATCACTTGATAAGTTCTCTCATTAAAAAAAATCACAAAGATATCTGTATATACTTAGTATTTGTGATGAAACTTCCGAGAATTAAAAACATGTGATAAAATCTACATGTCATGTGAAAAAACAAACAAACAAACAAACAAACAGAAGACTGTAAACTTCGCAACTCATCAGGTTATGCCCAACACTTGGTCGTGTTTAGACCAGTCTATGCGGCTTTTAAAATGAAAAAGAATATTGATTGTGTAAAAGATACATCTATGAAATCTAAGGTGAAAGTCATTTTGACCGCAACATCATTGTTTGTACTATACTTTCTTGTGGCGTCAATGCCACAATGGTAGCTCGATTTATTATTTACGAAATTCTACTGGAGATACATTGTACCTGAAAAAGTGCACTTATAATAGATCTTCTCTTTTGACATCGAGTACGTCCCCATACGGTATCACGTAAATACGATAGATAGTAAGTTGAGTATAGCAATGGAATATGAAAACCGATAAGGCAAGATATTTTTTTTTTGTATTTTCGTATAATTAACAATATGATTAGAATCGCAAATAAGACGCTCGGCAGGGATATAACTTCATTGTGCCATGTGTATTTTCATTTTTCCAGTTTGTTTAATAGCAGCATTGATTGTGACTGCTTTCGTGAGGTATACACGTTGGCAACGACTACTGCGTCATGGTTACGACTACAAGCTTCTTTAATATTTCTAATTATCCTGTGCAAACATTCGATAAAATACAGACTATGGATGAAATATATATTTTCTGAGAGAAATATAACAAGGATACAAAATTATGTGTATACTGTCCTATCCGCCAGACGTTCATGTCATAGTTTAGAATGAGAACCTGTACAAACTGCACAAATTACTGTGACTTTAGCAGGAAGGCCAACATCTGTTTCAATGGAATTTCAACATGGATAGCTCAGAGGCATCCCTGTGTTATAAGATTTTAACTGGATGTAATTCTCAAATTGTATCTATCTCATGGGGCCAGGCAGGCAAAACGGTATTTTTCTTTTTTAACAAAAGAGTTGTACTACGGTGCTACGTCGGTGCTCCGTATGCAATTCGTACAGGTGGTATATTCTCTATTTTGACATGAACAGTATTTATAACTTATTCATTTAAAGTATGTACCCGTAGTATACCACTTTTGAGGGAATGATTGTTAAATTCTCAGTATTCATCATGTCTTGTGTTTAATGTCATGAAACTGTAAATACCCCCCCCCCCCCCCAGATAAAAATATAAGTACACTTATGTCACATACATTTGTAAAGAGGCATCGTCACCAAACACGGATCGTTTTAGCCATCTTGTGACGTTACTATGATTTAAAAAGGGTCATGTATTTTCTGCTCCGAAGATCTTTCATTGTCTATCTTAAAATAGGTTCTCTAATGCTAATTGAGTTGGATATCATGCACATGTGGGCTGAAACATGTAAAATATCACTTCAGCGTGTAATTACCAACATTATATTATTTTTTTTTTTGCGCACTTTGTTCAAATTAATGCAACATGAGATAATTGCAAACGATGATCAATTTTAAACAGGTCAGATTCTCAATAATCTGCTTTACTGACAAAATTTGAACAAATGTGCCCTGAGGGCGGATACAGTCGATGAGCTAGTTTACCACTGACGTTGCCACTCAACTCATATATGTAGTTTTGGATGAATTTCCAAGACGATGTACATTTGGGAGCATACTCCACGTTGAATACACACACCAGTTTACAGCAGATGTCCACTGCTTTGAAAATGATGGTGCTGCCGTTGCTCTTCCTTCAAAGATCACAAAGTGTTGTCTTTTTCCACCAACAAGACCATCAAGGAAAGAGGTAAGGTTTGTTCAGACCTGGAAAAAATGGGGGGGGGGGGGTGATTTTGTTATGTTATTGTTGTAGCCCATAGGTCGAAAGAGTTCATACTTCACAACGATCAAGAACGATTTTCAAACAAAATGCGCACCATTATTAGGGATTCCTAACTGAATTTATTGCCAGAAAAAAACACTTTATACACACAGAGATTCATGGCCTCATCTTTGTATATTCTGTCTGGTTGTCAGAGAGGTTATTGCATCATATGACAACTTTGAAACCATGGCATATTTGATGAGTTCACAAGTTAATTGTCTTGGTTAAGTACGAAATAGTACATTACCTCTACCAATGTTTCACGTACCTGCACATAAAAATGAACAAAGTGAATTGACAAACAGAAACAAACTTTGTCTTTGGTGTCCTGCTTACTGGTTTTTGGTTGACAGAAGCAGCCAGAGCATGGGGATGTGTAATATTTTTGCATTTTCCTTGAGAGTGCCTCGTATGTCCCGGTGCCAAAAAAGATGGGTAAACACTTTCAAGAAACTTGAGGATCTTTTTGAAGAAAACAAACAAACAAATAAAACTAGAAACAAGAAAACGCTGATATAATACATTAGCAATCAACAAGGAAACCGAAATGACGAGCACATACTGAGCAATGTCACCGTTAGCACACACGTGACGAAGTTCATCAAGGTTATCCCAAGTACTGAAGTTATTCCGTTCTTTTAATGTACAAAACAACTTTCTGACAGAATTGTCTACAATTGATTATTGCACAGCCCAAAAAAAAAGAAGAAATGTATGTATGTATATAATACCTTTATTTTTCTGTATGTTATGTCTAGCACTGACCTAGTGTCAGTAGTGATGTGAACCTGCAAACGGTTTACCATTGAAGTCAGGGATAATTGTTCACATCACAGAAATTTGAAAAAAAAAACATCTATGTAAATTTGCAATGGACTATTATTGCTTGAGAGGAGCAGGGCAAAGTACAGAATTGTGCATGCATGCTAAAACAATCAGTGCACAACAGTTTTTACATTTCTACATTTAAATCACTCTCTCTCTCTCGTTAAAATTTGCTTGCAAAGAATAACACAACTTTTTTTTTGTATTTTATTACTTATAATACATAGAAAGTGTTTGATGGTTCAACTCATGTCCACAGTAATTACTGAAATATTTGTTATGTATTTAGTTAATGAATTGATTTTACATAAGATCATACAGTAGAAAGTGTTTGTTGGTTCAACTCATGCCCACAGTAATTATTGAAATTTTGGGTATGTATTCATTTAATGAATTGATTTTACATAAGAAAATCATATACTATTGGAGTAATCTCAAGGAGCATGCTGAAAGTTGTGTATACAGTATTACCAACGATTTATCAGTTAGGTCTGTCTGGATGTTTTTAACGAGAAGCAAAGGTAAGCTGATACCAATATGTTGATCTATTTAAATGTTATCTCATCTGTGTTTCTTGTCATTTTTTTCTATCATCTGTATTGACAAAACTGTTATCATCTCATGATTTTTTACTTTAACTGTGATTTGTCATTATCAGTATTTACTTTTCCTCAACATCACAAACCACTTTCCTGTTGCTGTTGTTCTGTGTTAACATTGCATTGTTTGTCACCTATTTCTTTTCTCCGTTATTCTTCCTCTTATTAACAATTTGTATTTTCTCATGCAAACATGTGGTGTGTATGTGTGTGCTTGCATATGTACATTATTTGTATATAAACTATCACTTGCTGTCTTAATGCATATACCTCAAGAATACTGTTGCTTATTATACCCATTCATTGAACAACATGTATACATCACTCCATCTTTAATGTTTGTCTCTTAAAAGTAGAATATGACTTTAAGAAAGAATATTTTAACATGAAATTATAATTGTCAATAATTGATTATTTGTTAAACCTGCAGTATTTGTAATGATGAATGTGTCGAGTATAGCATGGTACAAATAAAATATTATTTTTTTATTATTAAAAAAAAACAATCATTATGTTGTGTGACAATATTCCAATTACATGTTCTGAAAAATGCCATCCTTTTACATTATTTAAAGTTGATTACATATTTTAGAAAGGTGAATAAGTATTCTAGATTGTGATTGCCTATCCCCTGATTCTTCAATCAAAACAATAACTACAATGTATTTGATGCTAAAAAGAACTTTACATAATCACAGTAATCCTTCAAATCAGATAGAAAGGATATCATACAAGATAGATGAATCCTAAATAAGATTTTTACATTATACAGGTTCACTTCACAGACGATCAGTTCATCTGTGGCAAGACGGGGAAGAGGAGACTGAAAGCTGGGGCAATACCTACCGCTGTGAGATCGTCCAACAGCACACTAATAGTCATCGACTGTGGTAGAGAAGGAACACAAACGAAGACAACAGACATATCTGGTGGGGAATTTGATATTGTCATTTTTAATGATGATTCACACATATTCAATGGCTATCCTCCATTTTGGCTCACCTAATTAAATTACTAAGGGCTGACAATTATATAAATGGAGTTTATTTAATTTCTTCTTATATATTTAGAAAGCACACTGACAGGTTGTGCTGTACAGAGAGGTAGTTGAATAGGCTACGTGTCGGGCTTTAGAGTTATTCTATTCAAGCCACTTTTAAATAATCTTAAGAATGCATAATCTGAATTCAAGCAACTTTGCAAGAATTATCTTCAGGTGTAGGTAAACTGAGAGTGTATAACTATGTCTGCCCTTTTGCATGGTTTAAGATTAAGTATGGTTTTTTTTTTCATGGTTTCAAACTTTAGTAGAACAGACCCTCACATCTTTATTTCCTGTTACTACAATATGTGATTTGCTTGGACTATAACCTAATTCGGGTCATAGATGCACTGGGGTACCATCATGTTATGGTGTCATTGGATGTCATGTGATACAGTCAAAGGTCATTTTAGGTCATGAAATTTTACATGCAAGACTTATTACACATAACTCAGCAGACCTCTGTTGTTGCAACAGCATTCAAACTTGGATGATAGATGCATCCTGGATAAATGCTTGATATGACAAATTCAAGACAAGAAGCTCACGTCTATCTTCACTTCCGATCAAATGGATACCCTAGGTAGTGGATCAAATGGAGTAAAGTTACCATTAAGATTGCCCTCCAAATCAGATTCACGTCTGGTGGAACAGGTTACCAATCTATTCTTGAACAAAATTATCCCCTGCCTTCAAGAATAACACTTCAACGAAAAATGGTAAAACTAGAAATGTCGCTTTGGCGACTGGTATGCCTCCGCCATAATGCATGATTTTCCCAATAGGTGTAGATAGTACATGTGGACACTGTGTGATTACATTTTCACAAAATTGGCAAAATATTGGAATGACAAGTTTGTCACAAATGTGTTGAATGTTCACCTTTCTTGACGTACAAGGTTTAATTGGATGAATAGGAGAGCATGTATCTAGGGATTTAAGGACTTCAACTTGACTTTGACCCATTCATACATTTAGGCACTGAGTAATTTTCAAGGTACAAGTGTGGAGAAAAAGTGCAATTTCTGAATTGAATAGTAAATTGTTACCATTTTCATCTGGCCCTTGACCCTAAAATTCATAAGATAATTACTTTCAGGTAGAACATGCATAATTATGTACTAAGTTTCAAGGTAAATTGAGCCACTTCCGAGATATGGAGGAAAAAGTTAGTTCAGCACTTTCACTTGATCTTTGACTTTTTGACCTTTGAGGCAAAAAGAGAAAAAAAAACTTTCCAGAGAATTTCTATTATGTTACACACACATACACCAAGTGTAAAAAAATAACCCTGCTGGCATTGCATAAATATGAGGGTAATAGTAAAATTTTGAAGTCTTGCACTTGACCTTTGACCCCATGAACCCTACATTCTCTAGATAATCACTTCCAGTCAGTACATGTATATACTATATTCCATGAAGATACCTTGAACAATTTTCCAAGGTACGGAGAAAAAAAAAGTTTTAATATTTTTACTTGACCTTTTGACCTTGGACCTCATGACCCAAACTTTACCAGAGAATCTTAATTGGGTAATACATGTATACACTAAGTTTCAAGAAAATCTCTTCAGGCATTCAATAGATATGGTGGAAATAGTGAAATTTTATGTATTTGACCCTGACCTTTTGACCTTTGACCTCGTGACCCAAACTTTCACCAGAGAATCTTGATTGAGTAATACATGTATACACTAAGTTTCAAGAAAATATCTTCAGGCATTCAATAGATATGGTGGAAATAGTGAAATTTTATGTATTTGACCTTGACCTTTTGACCTTTGACCTTGAGCATGTGCACCCAAAAGTTGATAGGCACAACTTCACCCCCTAATACACATACATGCCAAGTTTCACTAGGATACCTCAACAGGTTTCGATAGTTACCTTGTCCACAAAATTCATTACGGATGGACGGAAGGACGGACGGACGGACAGACGAACGGACGGAAGGACGGACGGACGGACAACCCGAAAACATAATGCCTCCGGCACCACTTCGTGGCGGAGGCATAAAAAAAAAGTTCCCTTTGCACCGGGAGTTCTCTCTGAAGTTTTTGACTTTCTTAAAAATCAAAGTACAGAGTCTCAAGGAGGAGAAAAGAGAAACATGCCTCACAGTGGATGAAATGGCCATAACCCCGAGTGTTGAACTTCACACTGCTTCCGGTATTAAGTGGTGATGTCACCTTGCCAGGCCACAAGGGAGCAGCTACACAGGACCTTGTATTCATGCTGACAGGTGTGACGTCACGGTGGAAGCAGACTGTTGCATACCACTTCAGTGGTAATGCAACTGATGGCTCGGCATACAAGCCAATAGTTGTTGATAATTATTATGAAGAGAGCTGCGGACTCCAAGTCATTGCAGTTACCAGTGACATGGGATGTTCTAACCGAGCCATGTGGAGAGACTTTGGAGTACATTGTGGGGAGTTTGCCAATGTACACAGTATCCCTCACCGTCTGAATGCAGAGAGGAAGCTTCACTTTCTTGCTGATGTTCACCATCTCATCAAGAATGTCAAAGCAGCCCTTGTCAGAGGTCAAGTACCGACACTTCCTCACATCGTAAATAAGTTCGCCTGGCGTCATGCAGTGTCAGTGTGCTGCCAGTAAAAGCTGTCATCTCGTTCCAAGAGGAAAGTCCCGAGAAGATTGCACCTAAACTTCAGCAGGCAACCCACCACCCAACACATTTTGATAAAATGAATGTATCTCATGCAATGAACTTCTTCAGCAAGGCAGCATCTGCAGCTATCAAATACCTGGTGCAGGAGGAAAATCATCCAACCTCCTAACAGCATGGTTCATAGAAAAAAAAAAATGACCCACTGGTTCGACCTCATGTCAAGCAAACATGCTGTGATGGCATTAAGACGTATTTGCATAGATCAGTACCGTACTGCCATGGAATTTCTGAAGGAAATAGTCCATCTCTTCAGAAATATAAAAATAGGAATAAGTGGGTGGAAACGTGTTCAAAAAGGTTCCATTATGTCACCCAGTCAATCCTTCAAATCCAGGATGAGCTGCTTGACAAAGGCCACAACTTTGTTCTCACTGCTAGATTCACAAAAGACTGCCTTGAGAATATTATGTTCTCAAGTGTTCGCCTCAAGAAACTTGAGCCAACACCGGTGGAATTTAGATGAATGCACTTCGGATAGTGTTAGGCAGTTTTGGAACACTTTTGTCACTGGTAGCTACCAGGAAGATGATCGGTGCCACCTGGCTGACTTCCTGGACTGCCCAACTGAGAGACCAGTACAAATCACTAGGGCAATTCCACTAAATGGCATGATTAGTGGAGAGACAAACTCTCCCAGTTTGACCAAGGCTGGGACTAACAGTTTATTCAGCCTAACTGGTTATTTTACCGCAAACACAATCAAGAGCAAAAAAGTGTGTGATGTCTGCTCCAACTCAATGAAACACAAGACTTCCTCACCGTCAAAGGCCAAAGGTAAAGCTTCGCTTCTCTCCTTGCGTCGTGCCCCCGGGGCTCTTGTTTCATCCAACTGAACGGAATAAGACAGGTCATGCAGCTCAGTTTTAGAATTTGTTAAGTCGATCAACCAAAATGTTAACCACTGGCTTTAAGTTTTTGTGGCGCATTTCTATTATGGTTCATAACTTTTGATTCATAGGTCCGTTTGTGACAAAACTTGGGTTAAAGATGTCCCTTGGGGAGTTGATGGTCACCACAAGGTAAGAGGTCACAGGCAGGGGTCAACACACTTTAAGGGCCCAATGTTCAGTTTTTGTGGCACGTTTCTATTATGGCTCATAATTTCTTATCCATAGGTCCATTTATGACCAAACTTGGATGTTTGATGTCCCATGGAAAGTTGATGGTCACCAGGAGGTCAAAGATCACAGGCAGGAGTCAATGAACTTTTAGAGCTAAATATTAAATATCATGGCGCAATTTCTATTGTATGTTTATGAGTGAGACACATTATGGCACTTGCCTGGTTTTAATTCATGTTATTAAACGAGCATCATTAGAAGAGATTCTATTGGAAGTGTTTTTAGGATGTCAGTTGACCTTCATTCAGTGGTATGTACAGGAATATTAACAGTGATTTTTTTTTTTCTGTCGTTTTACCCGACCCGACTTTGGAGCTATAACATGGACAGCATCAGAACTGGAAGTACGGCCGAAGTCATAGCAGAACTATACCAGATGTTACATGCACCAGATGTAACAGGTGGGACAAGCCTTGATGTCACTGCAATGCTATCTCATTTAATATTCATTCAAATTGAAATAATATGTGTTATATATTAACTAACACTAATCCCACCGGGTTATTTGAGGGACTTCAAACCAGCGGGGAGGGGGGGGGGGGGGAGGGGGGCTTTTTAGCCCTCTTCAGATCTCGGTCGTGGATCACACCATCCTCGCGAAATTTTGCACTAAGGTAGAGGCTAATGTAATGTACAAGAATGTATAGTTAGATTTTTTAAATTTAACTTTTTGTGTTTTATATTGATCAATTTGTGCTAATTTATGCCAAAATAATGTTTTCCCTATAAATCACAAAATACAGCTCCAAGACTTCAAATTTTTGGTGAAAATATTCTTTTTAGTATCCTTGACAATAATATCGAAGCGAAAATTCCGCTTCAGAATTATTTCTTATGTATATCATTTTTTCCTGAATTTCTTTTGTATTTCTGTGTTTTTTACTTGTTTTTGATGTTTTTCATCGAAATTTCTCGCATAAACCTTTTAAAGCATAATCAAACTAAAATAAATCATTATCATCCATTGAAAGTAAAAATATAAATTTGTATACGAATTATTTGCAAAAACACAATTTACAGTGGATTATCGTACACAAAATCATGTTTTTGAGCAATTTGGGGGTGGACACATTTTTTTCTGAGGGGCGTGGTTTCATAACAGTATACCCAGGAGAAACAAATTTGGTCTCAAAAGTTGCGCGATACTTTAAAAAAAAGTCATAAAATGTTGCGGTGAGAGCATCTCACGTTGCGGAATAATCACGCGAAACGTCGAGGGGGGCCAAAATACCCCCCCCCCCCCGGTGGGATTAGGTTTAAAGGTAGGGGATCCTTTTACAGAACTCCCAAAATGCAGCAAAACATTAAATATGAACCCCAGGGGACTTCTTTAGTCCACTGCTTAGAAATTTGGAAGTCAACAGTTATCTACAATTTGAATAATGCACAAAACTCAACTCCTCAGTAGTTCTGTGTGTCAGCCACACTTAAGCCTTTTTGTTGCAGTCTTCTGTATTTTTTTTTAATCTTTAAACACAAATCTAAAAGTATAAGAGCTGATGTAATAACATATAGAGTGTGTGGCAAGAATGTATATAGAAATGTTTGTAAGTTTTGATGAACTTTATTCACAAAATATACATGATGGACACACATGGAGTGCATGGGTCTGCAAAGGTAGCCTAGTAATGTACTGGAATTTACGGTGAGCCCCGAAAAGAATTCAATTCAAAATCTAACGGTCAATAAAAATGTACTAAATGTTACCTTCCACTTTCAATACTTTATGGGAGTTTCCAAAATGATACTCTCTTCAACATACCACTGTGTTTATACAACTCTTCATTTAAGGCATGCAAATGGGATTCCCTACCTTTAAGGGGATTTTTATTTTTTTTATAATTGACCTCAGTAAACAACAATAAATGAACACCACCAAAAATAAATATGAAAATACATACATACTTTAATGCATACAGGTTATGATAGGATATGTTTATAGGCATAATTCAACATCATCGAGATTTTAAATATCTGAGCTGCATGGCCCTGCATGCATTCAGAATGTGTGATGGAATGTCTAAATGAACCTGTAAAAAATTATGCTTCATGATTATCATTTATTGCTTCAAAAAGCTGGAAACTTAAAATAACACCAAAGCTTAAAATGTAACTGGTTATATGTACCATCAGTTTAGTAAATTAAACGATATTTTATATATCTTGTTAATGCATGATCTTCATTAATTTTGTTTTTGTTTTTTGGTTTTTATTATTTTTTTTTTTTACTTAGGCCATATGAAGCTTCCACTGAATGTGAATTTATCCTTCAGGCAAGGGCTCTTGTACGCAAATGGTGACATATTTTGGATAATGCCTTTTATCAATCCATCCACCATATTCTTAAACTGTCTCTTAAATCAAAATTATTATTAAATTTCATGGAGGTATGATATGAATTTTTCTTTTCCTCCGCAATAGGAAGTACACCAATGACAGCCACTACCTCTACAAAGCACCTACACATAGCATCCAGACTCAACTCCTCCCAATGCCTCGGCTAGTTGAGCAGGCCCAACCTAACAAAGCTGCACATAGCAGCCAGACTCAACTTCTTCCAACACCACAGGAAGATGAGCAGGCTGAACCTAACCAAGCTAGACATAGAAGCCAACCTCAACTCCTTCCAACGCGACAGTGGGATGGTCAGGCTGCACCTCAACAAGCTACAAATAGCCATAGTGAACTCCTTTCCACACCACAACGAGATGAGCAGTCTGAACCTAACCAAGCTCCACAAGGCCAGTCTCAGCTCCTTCCAACACTACAGCAAGATAAGCAAACTGAAACTAACCAAGCTACACTTAGCCAGTCTCGGCTCCTTCAAACATCACAGCTAGATAAGCAAGCTGAACCTAACCAAGCTACATAGCAGCCGATCTCAACTCCTTTCAACACCACGTCAAGATGAGCAGGCTGAACCTAACCAAGCTACACATAGCAGCCAGTCTCAACTCATTCAAACACCAGAGCTAGATGAGCAAGCTGAACCGAACCAAGCTACACAAAGCACCCAGTCTCAACTCGTCCAAACACCACAGCAAGATGAGGAAGCTGACCCCAACAAGGCTACCCATAGAATCCAGTCTCAACTCCTCCCAACATCACAGCGAGATGAGCAGGCTGTACCTAATCAAGCTACACGTAGCAGCCAGACTCTCCTTCTTCCAAGACCACAGCAAGATGAGCAGGCCGAATCAAACCAATCTACACATAGCGGCCAGTCTCAACTCATTGAAACACCACAGCTAGATGAGCAGGCTGAACATCATAATGGAGGGACATCAGTTGGTATGACAGGTAAAGTGGAATCAGGTAGGAGGAGATACAGACATGCTACCGACCGGACTGCTAGAGACAATGCCAAACATCCGCTATTGGCTCAATGTGGCTGTCACCGAAATTGCAAAGACCTGCATGAACAAGAAGAAAGGCAAGCAATTTGGAATGAATTTTGGAGTCTGGACTATAGAGACCGAGGATTTTTTGGTCAAGGCAAATGTTGAGAAAAGGTCCAAAACCACAGCCACAGGAGGTGCACGGCAATCAAAGAGAAAACATACAATGAATAATAAGGAAGTGTGCAAGACCTACTTTTTACACACTCTTGGACTCACAAGTGACTCCTTTGTCAGAGTTGCCGTTAAAAAATGCAGCAAGGACAAGAGGGGCGCACATCCTCCTGCCAACAAATTGCCAGAAGATCAAGTCCAGAATATAAAAGACTTTAAAGAATCTCATAGGCCATGTGTATCCCACAACCGGCGCAAGCATGCACCAAACAGACGCTACTTACCATCATCTCTTTCCATTTAGAAGTTGCATAGAGATTACAAGAATGTTACTAACACCAAAGTCTCTTATTCTATGTTCAGAAAAATTTTCAGCAAATTGAACATTTCACTCTAAGTGGTGCCATCTTGTGATGATTGCACATTCTGCCCAAGTCACAGAATGGAACATCCAGAGGAAAACCACGATTGTAAAGACTGTGAATGTGAGAAGTGTAAAACGTACCCTGCTCACAGACAGAATGCTGCTGAAGCAAGACAGGCATTTCATGAAGACTTACAGAAAAACCATGATTCATGTATCACTACTACAGTAGATAAGCAAAAAGCATTGTTGATGCCCAAACTGTGTACAAAAAAAGTATTACTTTTCACGTAAAGTGGTCATCTTCAATATGACTTTTGCCACTCCTGGAAGTAATGGGCTAACTGAGTGTATTGTGTGGCACGAGGGGGAGACTGGCCGTTCAGCAAGTGAGGTGACAAATGCATACATCAAGTTTCTGCAACTTCATCCCGAAAAAGAGCATGTAATCATATACACAGGTAACTGTACTGCCCAAAATAAGAACCGATGCCTGTTTGCATCTTTGCTTCAATACGTTAACGACATTACAACTGCCACACACACAATTACCCTAAAGTATCTAGAAGCTGGTCACACGTACATGACGGCGGATAGTGTCCACGGCTCAATCACAACTGCACTCAACAAAGAAACCTGCCTCTATGATCTCAAAGACTTTGTGGACACAATGAGAGCCAGTAGAAACAACATAAGAGTTGAGGTAATAGATCATGCCGAGATCAGATCATATCAACCTGATTTCAAAACCCGAATGCCACTTCAAATCTCAAAATTCAAGGCAGCACAGTTCCGAAGAGGATCTTTGAACATGTACGTGAAGACAGCACACACATCACAGTTTGTTGAATTCTGTGTACTAAGCAAGGGAATCATCTCCAACTGGAATCGTCAACTCCGTGACGGCCAAAGTCTTGTTATAAGTGTGGCGTACATGGATGGACCAAGAGGCATTCCTCTGGCAAAGAAAATTGATCTTATGAAGCTCTGCAACACCATGCCCATGCAGAGGAGAGAATTTTACCATCAGCTGGTTGTTCGTGATGTCACAGACCTTGAAACAAATTATATAAGTAAAGTGAAGAACATCTTGCGAATCTTTATTAGAAGCAAGCCTTCTGGAGAGGCAGCGAAGTCATACTGATCACAGGTCTACGATCCAAGTTTGGCTGTAAATAAGTGATCCTGTCTACACAGGAGCAATTTGAGAAAGGGTAAGCCGACCTGGCAGAGCCGTTGTATGTGGCAGGCTGTAGGGCACTTGGTCTTATCAGCAAGCTCATCACTGCTCCACTCTGGAGGTGCCTAGAAGACAAAGCTGTCCATATCTTGGACCTTCCAGAAGTCTACAAGAAGATGGAAGATGCGCTCAAGAGGGGCTCAGAACATCCTCAAGCATTCATGGAGGGAAGCATTCGACCACTTGAACATGTAGAAGAGGATGCCATTTTCAAGGTCCTTATCCAGCCATGTGAGAATGATGGTCTTACTGCAACAGTGCTTCAGAACATCTTGCCTGCACTTTGCAAAGTGATGGCAGCTCACAGTGCTCACATCACTAAAGTCGGCGAATATGAGAGGGAATCTTCTAAAAGTGTAGCAAAGCACAACAGGTTTCGAAAACGAGTGTTCGCATATTTGGATCAGCAAATGCGGACGAGGCCAAACACAAGTCTTCTAGTCCATGAAGCAACTATCATGTTCAGCCTGAATAAGACTGGAGACTGGCTGTAGTCATTATCATCTCAAGAGGCTGAGAAACTCATCTGTTCAGCAAGGAAGAGAGCACGGAATCTCCGCAGTCTCTTCAAGGAGCTCTCCGAGATCATCCGACAGCAGAAGATGAAAGCCCTTGAGAAGGAGCGGGAGAAGGAAAGAAACGAAGAGAAAAGGAGACTTGATCCTGATCATTTCACGCAGGAGATCAACTACTATGGGCTGTGGCAATCCGAGCGAGAGGTTGACGAAATGCTCAACACCTTATCAACTCCCAAACTGAAGCTTGATGTTCTGAAGGCCCAGTTGCGCTTTCGGCAGCATGTCCTACGTCAAGTACATCCCAGAGAAGTCTTCTTGTTCAGCACGAAAGCTGTACCTCATACATGGCAGGTATTATCTACAAATGTGAAGACATTAGTCCATCATGCCTTCACCCTGCCTTCAGAAAGTGCTCCTGACGGTGGACTCCCACTGCTGGTTGGCGAGAGGGTAAGAAGGTCCAAGAAAAAAACTTTGAAAAAATGAGGAAAGGTTAAATAAAAATGTAAAAAATACTTTTTTTCTTAAAATGAAAGAAGCCTTATGAAAGAAATTAACAAGTATTTTCATGAAATATATTCATACGGGCATATTTCAACTTTTTTGACTCCAACTTACAATACTGAAATTATTGATTCAACATGTAACATTCTATATAATTTGTTTTACTTCGTGATGTACATGTATATGACATTGCAGGAAATAAAGCTTGTTTGAAAACTAAATTTTTGAGTATACATGTATTGTCTTCATGTGTCTAGTTTTCTTCATTCAAGGCCTTTACTTCGTTTTACAATCACCTGGAAGGAGGAATGTCCAGTACTCGGGTTAATTTTATGATTTCATTTTTGTATTGAGTTGTGTGATAAGTATTGTAAAAATATTTCATGTTCTTTCCCACTTTTGTTCTTTTCTTTTGAAAATTCATTTATCCATTTTGTGTGAATATACTTTATGAATTGTTTTCATGTGTGCAGATTATGATTTAAAGAGTATGTTTTTTTGATTGGTGAAAATTATGATTTACAGTTTATAAATTAATTTGTGTGTGTTGATTATGATTTGCAGAGTATGATTTCTTTATGCTGCCTTGACTTGAGGAAAATTGTATGATGCATGATATTCAATGCCATTTTGCACAATTTTGATTGAATGAAAAGGACAAGAAATAAACATGAAATTATTATTCATCTTATCCACACAGGTACAGCATCGTTTTGATAATGAAGAATACAGTGGGGAACTCTTGGGACTAGTAAAAGGATACCCTCAGTGGTACAATGTCAAGTGTGCTGAGGATGATGCTATCTATACATATCGCCTCCTGGGGGGCATTTCATGAAGGAACTTGTCAGATAAAATGTCCGACAAGTCAATTATATCCGACAAGTTCAGAGAAATCAGCCAATCAGACTAAAGAATTTCTCAAAACTTGTCGGATATAATTGACTTGTCAGATATTTTATCCGACAAGTTCCTTCATAAAATGCCCCCTGGAAGACTACAAGCAGGGTGACCTGAAAATTGTTTGTTAGGTAAATGCAAGCTTGAATTGGTGAAATATGAATATTAATCTATACTCCCCATACAAGAAAAAAAAAAACAACTCCATTTTTTATTATGGAGAAATGAATATTTACTTCTTGAAATAATCGTTATGTTGTATATTTTTTTTCAAAAGTGCTGATAGTAGCGGTAGACCTAATGGGGACAATGATTTTATTTTTAAATGCTGTACTTACACCGATTTGTAATTTCACTTCTCAGTTTTCACAGATTCTCCTGTTCCATAAAGTATCACGTTTGTACTTGGATTCGAGTGCTACACCTTGGACATCTGCAGTATAAAGGTAACTATAATAAACAAAATTATCAATACAAATTCAATATATGTGATGAACAGAGATTAAGATTTTCTAATATGAAAGTCTAATTTCAAAAAGTGTTACATCGCAGCATATAT
Source organism: Diadema setosum (assembly GCA_033980235.1). NCBI lineage: Eukaryota > Metazoa > Echinodermata > Echinoidea > Diadematoida > Diadematidae > Diadema > Diadema setosum. Next base: position 33,758,075 of record CM067065.1, read on the forward strand.
CTGGCATTATATTTATTTTGACATCAAAGACATACATTAATTTATGCATATGATTTGCATAAACAAAGAAATATGTGTTTTAGAGTTTCTAAAATATATTTGAATCATGAACATTATGAAGTAAGCATAAAGTGTGAAATATATTTTTTCAGATGTAACAAACAATAGACCAATTATATCCATGTATTAAATGCCGTAAAATCTAAATAAAGTTAGGTGAAAAATTATGCAAATTGAAACTAATTAAATATGCATTAATTTGCATATTCAATCTAATCGTTAATAAACATACTTTCAAAGTGTAGAGCAATTCATAAGCTTTAATATGAATTGTCATGAGATACACCTTTTATAATCATCTCCATATTGTCATTGTGAAAAGCATCATAATTTTTGGTGAAAAATATGCAAATTACGGCTCATTTAATATGCATTAATTTGCATATCTAAGATTAACATTAACTAGAAATGTCGCAATGGCGACTAGTATGCCTCCACCATAATGCATGGTTCTCCTAATAGGTCTAGATAGTACATGTGGACAATGTGTGATTACATTTTCACAAAATTGGCAAAATATTAAAATGACAAGTTTGTCACAAATGTGTTGAATGCTCACCTTCCCTGACCTAGGTTTAATTGGATGAAAAGTAGAGCATGTATTTTTGGATTTAATGACTTTAACTTGACTTTGACCAATTCATACGTTTATGCATTGAGTAATTTTCATGGTATGGAGAAAAAGTGCAATTTCTGTATTGAATAGTAAATTGTTATCATTTTCATCTGGCCTTTGACCCAAAAATTCAGAAGACATCACTGTCATGCAGAACATGCATAAATATGTAGTAAGTTTCAAGATAACTTAAGCCACTTCCGAAATACGGAGGAAAGAGTAAGTTCAGCACTTTCACTTCATCTTTGACCTTTTGACCTTTGAGACCAAAAAAAGAAAAAAGAAAAAAAAAACTTTCCAGAGAATCTCTATCAGGTTATACATGCATACACCAAGTGTTTAAAACTAATCTTGCTGGCATTGCATAAATATGAGGGAAATAGTAAAATTTTGAAGTGTTGCCCTTGACCTTTGACCCCTGACCCCATGAACCCTAAATTATCTATATAATCACTGCCAGTCAGTACATCCTTATATACTATGTTCCATGAAGATCCCTTGAACAATTTCCAAGGTACGGAGTAAAAAGTGAAGTTTTAATATTTTTACTTGACCTTTTGACCTTTGACCTCATGACCCCAAACTTTCACTAGAGAATCATAATTGGGTAATACATGTGTACACTAAGTTTCAAGAAAATATCTTCAGGCATTACATAGATATGGTGGAAATAGTAAAATTTTATGGATTTGACCTTGACCTTTGACCTTGTGCACACAATAGTTGATAGGCACAATTTCAGCCCCTTATACAAAAAGGTTTTTTAGTTACGCTGTCCACAAAATTCATTACGGACGGAAGGACGGACGGAAGGATGGATGGAAGGACGGACGGACAACCAAAAAACATAATGCCTCCGGCACCACGTCGTGGCGGAGGCATAAAAAAACTATACTCTTAACGTGTAGAGCAAGTCATAAGCTTCAAAATGAATGGTCACAAGATACCTTTTTTCTAAATATAAAAAAAGATAATGCGGCACCGCTACCTTTTGACGTGTTCAGATCATATATCGTGTATCATGCTGTGAAAATTATGAAATGTTACAAAAGTTTGTTTGGAAAATCCAAAATACCGTAGGCCTACACTAAAAAGGTTATGCACATCAAATGATGATTAAGTTTCCACAAAGAAAATACCGGTAGGCTACTTGATCTATCTTCCTTTATTTCATTTATTTATTTTTTTCTTTTTTTTTAGATCAAGAACAACCTAACGTTAGACGTCTATCTCAAATCCAAGACACCAATACAGAAGACAGTACGATGTTGTATTTTATTCACGCTGACGTCAATTTCTAGAGGTTCTATTGTTAGTAGGCCTATAAATAGGCCTATATAATGCATTAATAGATCTAGACACGCTAGAGTCTAGACGATAACTGTTCATAGGGCCTAGGCCTACAGCAAAATCATTACTAAATAGCCTATTTCCCGCCTACTAATATCAAATCCAACCTATCGTTAGTTAGATTTTTGCATTTGAATCTTCCTGGAGTGGAAGTCTTTACTAAACAAACGGGACTGCTGTATCTAGGTCCTAACGTTGAAGTCCTAGTCCTACTCTCTAACGTTAGGTCTCTATCCTATTATTATCTTAGGTTTAGAGTTGTGCGTTAAAGGGATGGTACAGTATTGGTGGAGATGAGAATTAGGCTTTTAACTTTTTGCGAGATACCAAGAAAACACTTAGGGCCTAGGCCTATGATATAACAGTTAACACAGAGCATACAATTTTAAGAGGAATTCAAAGTTTATTTGATGGAAATCGGATTTGGAACGACTGAAACATCCACAAACAAAGTAAAACAAAGCGATTGTAATAGAGTGTGGGTCCCACACTTTATTAGAATCGCATATTTTTGGATATCTCAGGCACAGCCATTTCAAAACCAATTTTCATCAAATAAAATTTGAATTCCTAATAGAATTAGGGCCTAGGCCTACATGTTCTTTCATATTTCATAAAGAGGTTTCTCATTATTTCACCAAGAAATGTTAGAAACCTGAAGTTATGTTTCAACCGACACTGTACGTTCCCTTTAAGTCTTGATTAGAACCTACCACCATATAGAAACCCTGGCCTAACTTTAGATCTTACGTTAGACTGAATTTCGAGTTCTGGTTATAACCCACTCACGGCTTAGTGTAACTGCGACCAGCCCCAACACGTATGGTTGGGTGTCCATGATATCGGACACCTAACGTTTTTCTATCAACAGAAACGTGAAAAATCACACAATTTGCCTGAAATTTTACTCACGTGTGGAGAAAATACTCCGGATTCACAAGCGCGCACTGAAAATGCGATCTGAGGTACGCACTCTAGATGGCGGCTTCGAACGCGTGGGGTGTCATTTTTTCCGCACTCAGTTGCCCGGCTCATATCGACCGACCACCCCGCCCTCTATTGACAATACGTATAAAGCGTACTTAAACGCGTTTTTCGACAAGCTGCTGTTTTTTTCTAGTCGTAGATTTTCCCCAATAATATTTGAATATATTTTGAATCCCTCGATATTACTTTTGAAGGACTGTTTGATGAATTTGACTTGATTTTCATTAGGAAACTTTTCATCGTAATTGAAATAAATTAGATGAGTCGGTTTGTTTTTTCACATTCATTTCTCGTTTCTGCATCAACTCGTACGGTCGTAGCGGGCGACAAAATGTTTATGTCATGTGTAACGTGTGTGCACGATCGTACAAGCGGCGGTGACAATTTTGCGGTCAAAATCGTCAAATTTATTACGGAAGGATACTCTACATCTAACAACGAGTCAGCAAAGGTAGGCCTAGTTATATGTAGTTACACGATAAACCTTATTCGATTTTGCTATGAATTTCGGTAATTTAGAGGGAATACTTAGTTGTTTTCGCCACATTTTACTAGTACTCGGTAGCGTAGCCCAGTGAAGAATCGAACACCGTTGCGCGTAGTCCCATGCGTACATTTTCTTTCTGTACGCGCAATGCCATTATAATGCGCGGCCGGTCGTTATGGACCCGGTCGGTGGGTTGGACCCCTACCATACTGTGCACACGGAGCGTCCCGGGGTTAGGCTTAGTGATATGAGAGGAACAAATACTATTAATAATAGAGACAATGCAAGTCTACGGCGTTATGATTACTCTACAGTCTACACGCAACGTACACGTACAATACACAAATCTCTAACTGTCAGATCTACAATGCGTAGCTGTCAGACTAACTGTAACAATTGGTTAGATTCTAGGCTAACTATACACAGCCCAGTCGCTGTATTCTAGTAAATCGCGACAGGCCGTGGCTTCGCACGGCGTCACTCTGGTCTGGCATGGCTACTATCGGACCTACGCTGCGTACCGCAGTGCCGTACTGGCGTACCGGGTAGCGTTGCTTACGCTAGCCTAGCCCGACCAGGTACGTACGTACAGCGACTGGGCTGTGTATAGTTAACGCTAGCCTAGCCTAACTAGCTGACTGTTAGACTGAGACAGTTCATTGTGAACACACGAAAGGTGATTAAATTCTCTTTTAATATCGAAAACTGTAAAAATAATGGCCTTAAACTTACGTAGAATCAACAGATGTAGGACTTAAATCCTGAACCGTCTGATTATCTGTAGATATTTGCTGCATATCAAATTGCTAGAAGCACATTCAAACGATCAATCTCCCGTTTCGTGCGCCATTTTCTGGCCCATTATGGAATGCCGAAAGCGTAGCTTCTATACTCTTTGCCGAAAATCGCATTTACGCGCTGTTTGTTTTACTTACTACACTGTAGTAGCAAGTATATTGCGCTATGTATGGGAAGCCAAATTTGCCCGAACAGCACAGTCTGAGCACCGTGTCACATGATACGACCTATCTATAGATCAGTGATAAGTATGTCAGTTATGACGTATTATAAATGACGTTTATTAAATGTCATTTTATTAATGAATTATTTATGACGTCTGCTTTCGATAATACACAAAGTAAGATCATCTGGATCACTGAATAGTAAAGCATAGCAGAGTATTTTCTCACCGAGGTACAGGTGAACAGTAACAGGTCATGCATGATCGGTTACATAACATTACGCAATATAATTATTCAGAACGGTGATATTTGGACGAGGGAATTTCATATAAAATACAATATTATTACAACGACATTATAAGATTACTGATATCCAGAGAGCAGCATTTTCTCTACAGCTTTCTTACAGCATTCTTACAGCTTTCTTACAGTTGTAAATTATGTAAAATAATAATTGATTATTAATTCAGAATTTTCCATGTCGTTACAATGAACGAATTTCAGAAAAAGGGGGAATTTGAATGAAATGATTCTAAAATTAAGCATTTTTATCAATTATAACAATAGAAAAGCAGGAGACGGCAATTATAAACAGCAGCTTGACATGGATCGAATCCTCTGGGTAAAATTCGAAACTGAAATTCGATTTACCTAACTGTATAACGGACGTGTCTAAAAAAAAAAAAAGAAAAAGAAAAGAAAAGATAGAATCAACAATCAAAGCCGAAAATGTTGTAGTAATTTGTGAGGTCAAAAACAAAAGGAAAATTCAAAATAGTTATTTTTTATTTATTTTCAACAGGCATTTTTTACTCTAATACTGTGCTGCGGTGAGTGCTGAGCTGTGCTGTGCTGTGCATGCCATGAAATTCAATTTTATTTATTTAACGTTTGGGCATATACTATTAATGCATAACTGGGTTTGTGTCTAATGTATTTTTGTGTTCTATATCAAAATGTCTGTTACATATTTCCGTTTACAATATCAATTTCAATATTTTAATATACAACAAATTATTAAATTCCTAATATATACCAATATAAAATGTTTACAAATAAGCATAAAAACCTCACATTTCTCATCACTCATACATTACTAATGATTGTAATGTCTATTTCCCTATCATTGTAGTAAGAGCGTAGCAAGCACGTGTTAGTGGTAAATACAACGTCCTTAGAGTGTTCTAACACCGTACTATTTGCAGATCGGTTCGTGTTTTAGCCGATCCGTCCCGATCTGAGAAAATTGTCAAATCGTCGCTATAGAACGGCAGAGTGGAACAGGGGGTGGCCGTGAAAAGAGTGAAAATGAAAATTCCATGCTTTTGGGCAAGAATGTGTTCAAAATCCCCAACTTGTGAACAATCCTTTCCCCTCGTGTGAGGGGTATCCCCCTCCGCACAGGAAAAAAAAAATATTTATATCTGTGGGATTGGAATTTAACGATCCGGATTTATGTTAAACTGATTTTTACATGGATTGGTCAGATCAAAGCCTGAATTCGCAGATGTAGCTGGTGATCATGACGTGACAAGGAGAATCTTGTAGGCCACATCCGTCGAAGCTACCACAGTCTTGATTGCCAGCCTGCGCTGACCCTGTAGGGCTGCATGCCCCTGGGACCACATATAGAACTTGAATGAAATAAGGAGCCACCGACTTTCTCCAACGCGTAACTCAGACAATCGGTCATTCAGTCCCGTCCACATGATTGTGATAGCTGTCGAAATCTTTAATTCCGTAGTGCGAGGTTAGATCCGATCCTCTCGAATAGCAGAAAGCTCTTCTGGAGTTTCAATGGCGACCATATATCCTCCTAGTTCCTCGCATCTATCCCGCGCCACCTCCCAGGGCTGGAGATCTTGCTGGCGGTAGAGATAGCAGGAGTCTGGGGACGACGTTGACCCTGGGCAGACTAGGTCTACATTATAACAAATGGAACAAAACTATACAACACACTCGCACAGTCTGCACTATAGGTCCAATGATAAAAGTTGACTTTTGATTTTATGACGGGCTGTGTGAGTGCTCTTGTTTTCCTCAAGCTGTGCCATAAAGGCATTATGTATCACAGAAACCCACCATTAGTGCTTCAGAAAAGTTCTAAAATGTAAATTAGGGATAGAATCAGCGAATGTAAAAATTTGAACCAGTAAAATTGACATTATAAGTATTGTTAAATACACAAAATTTGAACAATAGTTAAAATAAAAATATTTCCAGATTAAACCGTCTAAAGTTATAATATGGTTTTATGAGAAAAAAAAAATATCTCCTTACATTTTTTACTGAGACTTTACTGCAAAAATTTGACATATTAAATAGTTTTGTGATACAACTGACTGATTCATATACGAAGAGTTTGTTCGCAAAAACCGATAAGTCCATATTTGCCAAATGGAGATATTTGCGATTAAAGGTCAAGAAAAATAAAGAGAATAATAAGAAAATGGTTGCTTCTTTTTACCATAACTTCAAAAATGTACCTTTATAATTGTAGTGACCAATATATCATTTAAAAGGTATTATTTTGTACTTTATGACAGAGACCGTACTTCAAAATCTTCAAAAATGGACTTATCGGTTTTTGCGAACAAACTCTTCATATGCATCAAAAGTGATATCTTGAACATTTTTCAAATCACTGCTCCCAAAGGTAAACAAGATCTTTAACCAGCCAGTGATAGCTACATTTTTTTTTTTTTTTTTACAGTTTGCCCCCACCCTTCATTATTTTTACATGAGCATAGATGTCATGATAATGAGGCGTAATCATTAAAGACAGAGATGGTTAATAATTGAACATTGAGCTCTTTTTCTTACGAGTCCGGTGCCTGCTACATGCCATCAATAGGTGTGCAGACCAGCAGTTTGACGTTCATTAATTTGACTAACCCGTCTTTCCTTTTATATATCAATCTTTTTATTATTTATTTATTTATTTTTGACGTTAGATTTTATATATATATATATATTTAACTTTGATAATGCATATATATCAAGCATATATCTCAAACATACATACCCGCATCACATCGCTTTCCAACATTATGCTCTTGGACACTTGCAAGTAAATTCCTCCAGACTTTCAGTACATGTCCTCCATTATGACAGGGATTGGGAACGCAATCTGTTCGTTAAATAAAAATATTACATGTCTTAACTTAGTTTGCCTGGAAGGTAGAACAAACATTGTTCTTTTAGATACACATTGACAATAAGAACGCGGCAAAGAATAAGCGCTATTCACATTTAGTCAACGCACAGAGGATTCCGCCTCGTACAATCAGGAACAACATCCACCTGCTGCATGTGTTGGGCTAAGGGTGCTCCTTTTTTTTTTTTGTATGTTTGTATTTTTTAAGCTCGCACATTTTTCACACAGTCTTATCTTCATGTTGATACTAAATTTCGCCGGTTTCGTTTCATAATACAGCGTACATTTTTAGAGCCGATTCAATCTGTGACTCCCACGTTGTATCCCAAAATCAGTGTGTATGTGTTTGTTTTTTTCTAATTACACTTTTCAAATGTCCTTTAAAGGTAGGGGATACCATTTACAGAACTCCCCAAATGCAGCAAAACATTAAATATGAACCTTAGGGGACTTGTTTAGGCCACTGCTGAGAAATTTGGAAGTCAACAGTTGTCTACAATTTGAATAATGCACAAAACTCAACTACCCAGTAGTTCTGTGTGTCAGCCACACTTAAGCCTTTTTTGTTGCAGTCTTCTGTATTTTTTTACCTATGAACACAAATCTAAAAGTATTAGAGCTGATGTAATAACATATGGAGTGTGTGGCAAGAACGTATATAAAAATGTTTGTAAGTTTTGATGAACTTTATTCACAAAATATACAAGATGGGCACACATGCAGTGCATGGGTCTGCAAAGGTAGCCTAGTAATGTACTGGGATTTACGGTGAGCCCCGAAAAAATTCAATTCAAAATCTAACGGTCAATAAAAATGTACTAAATGTTACCTTCCACTTTCAATACTTTATGGAAGTTTTTAAAATGATACTCTCTTCAACATACCACTCTGTTTATACAACTCTTCATTTAAGGGATGCAAATAGGATTCCCTAACTTTAAGCTGATAAATAAAGGAGAACTCGTCATATCATTGGATTACTGCTGAAGTATGTTTACGTTGATCTTTTTTTCCCCTTCCTACCCGAACATGAGGTTTTGTACGTTAAGTGTACCACTCTACGTCTCAAGGCGAGTGAATTGTTTAAATCGTCATTTTCCCACCAAAGGCAAGATGGACGTTCAACAGTATCCCCTAAAGGAAAACCTATTATGACGAGCTTCTCAATTTTTTTATTGGTTTACATTGATGCAAAAGTTATATAATAATAAAAGTCAATTCCAGATGACGTGTGTTTAAGGTGCAATCAGAAAGAATAAAGTATGATATACAAAGATCATTTAAGGACGTTCCTCAGTTAAAGTGAAGTCCATGTCATTTTCTTCAAACTTTCCAGACCGTACCTTTGGCCCATCCGAAGCCGAAATATGTAAATAAAACCACAGGTTCATGTGCTTGTTTTTCTTCTACGGGACTTTTAAGAATATGACAATCTGCCGTCCATTACCAAAATGATAGCGTTACAGGATCAAGACCATGATTGGCAACAAAATCTGCAATGACAAACTAAAATCCCAATTTTTTTTTTCAAAATCCCCGTTATTTTCTCCAAATTTGCAAGAATTGCAGAAAAAAAAGTACCCAAAATGAGGAAAAGGTTTTAAAGTTAGGGTTTACACTCTCATTTTTGAGCAAGCAGCGCCCTCACTCGGCAGAAAACATCGAAATCTCTCAAATCCTTGTCAGGGACGTTTTCTGTTAGGGGTGAGCTTAAGGACAAGGTTCATAAACTTTTAATATGCTTTTCATTCCAAACCCATGTAATTTTCACGAAACTTGACCAAATTGTAGAAGGCTTACTATAATTCCAGAAAAAAAAAGTAAAAAGTGGGGGGTTCTTGTGCTCGTTTTTGTGCTAGCAGCGCCCCCATGCGACATTATATCATCGTAAGCCCCAAAATCTGGTCAGGAACCTATGCAGGGATGCTCTGACAGGGTGGGTTTTTAAATCTCAAGCTGTACATTCAAAACCCATGTCATTTTTACGAAACTTGACCAAATTGTAGAAGAAGGTTTACTAATTCCAGAAAAACAATAAAAAGTGGGGGTTCATGTGCTCATTTTTGTGCTAGCAGCGCCCTCATTCAACATATATCATCATAAGACCCCCAAATCTGGTCAGGAACCTATGCAGGGATGCCCTGACAGCTCAGGGTGGATTCATGAATTACGTGCTGTACATTCAAAACCGATGTCATTTTCAAACTGTAGAAGAAGGCTTACTAATTCCAGAAAAACAATAAAAATGGTGGAATCGTGTTCTAGTTTTTGTGCTGGCAGCACCCCCATATGGCAAAAATCATTCTAAGACCCCCAAATCTGGTTATAAACCTATTGTGGGTGCCCTGATTAGGTGGGGTCATGAATGTCATGCTGTACATTCAAAACCCATGTCATTTTAATGAAACTTGACCAAAATTGTAGAAGAAGGGTTACTTAATGCAGAACAATTGTAAAATGGGGGGGGGGGGGGGGGGGTCGTGTGCTCGCTTTTGTGCTAGCAGCACCTCCTTGCGGCAGAAATCATCGTAAGACCCCAAATCTGGTCAGGAACCAATGCAGGGATACCCTGATAGGATGCATGAATCTCAGGCGGTTCACTCTAAACCCATGTTAAAAAAAAAAAGAATCTCTCAATTGCAGTGATAGGGTGGAAAAATATTCAGAAAGGGAGGTCCATGTGCATTTTTCTTAGTATTTCCCTTGCACAGCCATAATGAGATTATGTGGACGCAAGCGTGGAAAACTCCACAATGATACGCTTGTTTGTTTGTTTTACCCACTTGCTGTAACAATGTGCAGACAGTAATACTGGAGGAAGAAGAATAAATACATTAACTTGTATGGCAATGAGAGTTTTTGGCATTAGTCTGACGGTCCTCCAAAGGAAAAACACATCTTTATAATGGCGTTGTTTGTATAAATTGCATTTGTTGGTTGTTGCAGTGATTGGTAAAGTGCGTGTTGTAAACTTTGGAGATGTACCTTGAGTTCCCCCTCCCCTCCCTTAAAAAAAGTAAAGAAACGACTTCACACCATCCAACCCCATGGCCTCAACATGGAGGGAAATGACTAACCACCTTTATGTATATATACATGTATATATATATATATATATATATGTATAATTCTATATATATATATATATATATATATATATGTATAATTCTATATATATGTATATATATATATATATATATATATATATATATATATATATGTGACCCGTGTAATGTGTACACAGGTATTTGTAAATAATGAAAATAAAATAAATGATGATAATGAAAATGAAAACCCAAAATGGGTGAAGCAGTAAGACTGAATTCGGGACTAAAGAGGCCTAGGTTCAACACTCGAAGATCAGGTGGAAAGAGAAGACACTTAGGAGCAAGCCAGTTCAAATTATAAAGTGTAATGCAGATTTATTAGGGAAGTTATCAGGAATGTGAGATTCGATTGTGAAGAATCTCTGTCTTATCATTGATATCATAGAATACTATGCAAAATGAGTTGCTTCAAGACTAAGAACAACCCCTGATATACCAAAAAAAAAAAAAAAAATGGAAAAAGGACCAAAATAACTACAAATGTAACTAAACCAACACAGCACCGTCCGGTGCACGCCGTTAGGTGTACATGTGCTGTGGGCAATGAACAAAAGAAAACATGAATCAATATACATTATGTACAAAGGGCTCATACCAACTACAAATTAGTGTACTCTAATGCAACTAGAATCATACGCGCACTTTCTTACAATCTAACCATAGACGAACAATCTTCTAATAAAATATTACTTTACTCCATAAAATGTCGAAAAGTGCAATAATATGAGTTGAATCTACATAATGGCATTGTTTGCTTAACATTCCACTTCGTTCCAAAATGTTGATTAAATGTTCATGACACTCTTATTTCACGAACTACTCCTACATATTGTGTTTGATTACTCCTGGGGTGATGACATAATTCCTTTTGTTGCTATCCCTGTTAACAATAACCAAAGAAATGAAACCGGGATTATAATGATAAATACCAAGAGCCTTAATACTACGCTCGCCCTTGACATTAAAACAGTTTATAAGAAAATTCTATCCTTTCTTTAACATTGTTCCTTCTTAAACATTCACTCCTCAAAACCACATGTATCACATCAACTATATGTATTCTTCTAATCACTTCTCAATAAACTTAAAGGTCCGACCAACTCGTGTACACAACTTTTGTACTTTCGAGATACACAATGAAAGGCATGTATTTAATTATTCCTAGAGATCACAATGTCTTATACCATGCATAAGCTCTTTGAAATTTACATGAAATTAGACATATAAAAAGGATAAGAAATGATGTGGACTAATTACAGGCAAGATTTACCTCCTTATTTGGACAGTACCCAGCAGTACCTCGCCTTTGAGCTCAGATTACTCGATGAGAGTAGAAATTCGGCTATAGAGAGAACAAATCAAATTGTATAATGATTATGGTAAACCAAACGAGTGTAACAGGTTTATAAACACATATGTACAGAATCCCCCCAATGAATTATGGGCTCCAGTTGTCATGGCAACAGCAACATAAAAAAAGCCCAAATTAATGTGAACAAGGTTAAGGGAGTTAACAGACAACTAGTGATGAGGATCCCCCCTTTTTGTCCAAAGCAACTGACCGTCACTGATGCAGCCTGCCTACACACAGGCTCATTGTTTACGTTAACCCTTCAGCCACCAGTGGCGACTGACCACACCGAGTGCACATTACATCTTAGCATCCCAGTTTTTCTTCATACTAGTCTAAAATCTAGATCCTAAGCATATCTTTGGTACCAAACACATAATATGAGCCATGTACAAGACTTGTCCGTAAACAATATGAATGAACAAAGGAAACAAACAAAGTTTACCATTCCCAAGATCAACTCACTAATATCAACAGCAAAATAAATGAAGCAACAGCACACATGTGCGAATGCTCAATACATATAAGAATAAGAACCAGCCTTGGTTCACAACATACCTAACTGACCAACACTTTCAGATGAACTGAAGTTGCTATTCACATCCAAACTTCATGTATTTAAATAAAGAGTGATCTAAGAATCTGAGTGATCCATATCCTTATGTAAATCGAAAATACAACATGATATTGAAATCTGATTAATGCATGTACACCAACATATGTATAATGTATAGCATGGTTACACTTACAATTAGTCGGCGACCAGCAGCATGATTCCACAAAATAAGTATGATAACCAGCTCTATGCAGGCTGAGACACCTCCTCCTCTTGTGAATGCAGAATGTGGAATGAATCCCACCTCTTCGATGGGGAAGAAGTGGTCCATTGTTTGTCATAATGTCTCGAGCAAAGCCTTACCACATTGTTTATGTTATAGAGAAAGTCGGGGAGTGGAGTTACCGAGACCACCTATGATTTTGGTCAAGCTGACCTTGCTTCTTCATCCCCTCGATGGGTGCTAGGATGTACTATGTCTGTGGGAGTGCAACATGCACTCCTGGTCACTAATTCAACACACATGGCACATAACATATAAATGGTACATATTTACAAAAAGAGCGAGAGAGAAGGAGATAGAAGGAGAATGAGGTGTATAGAGAAAACAAGGCATCTGAATAGACATACAATGTACTAGTATTACAAAAAAAAATACATCAAAAATGTGTGGCTACAACGCCGTTCATTTCCTAGCCTCATATATATATATATATATATATATATATATGTATATATATATATATTATTATATAATATATATGAAGAGTTTGTTTGCAAAAACCGATAAGTCCATATTTGCCAAATGGAGATATTTACGATTAAAGTTCAAGAAAAATAAAGAGCATAATAAGAAAATTTTTGCTTCTTTTGACCATAACTTCAAAAATATACCTTTATATGTAGTGACCAATATATCATTTAAAAGGTATTATTTTGTACTTTTTGACAGAGATCGTACTTTAAAATCTCAAAAAATGGACTTATCGGTTTTTGCAAACAAACCCTTCATATATATATATATATATATATTATATACATACAATGTATATTACATTTTATTATTATTATTATTATTCTCTTTTCTATGTTTAATTTAATTCTGTTCTTTCTTTGCGCTTTTTCCAATTGCAGACCCTTTTATTCTCAATTGATTCCTTCCTCTAGTCAGAGTCTCTTTTATACAGCCATTTTCCCCCTACACATACACACACTTGGTTTTGTTTGTTTATACATATTTGTGCTTATTATGCCTATGCCTGCTTATCAACATACAATGTATACAATTTTCTCTCCTTCGGATGTTGAGTCCCCTTCCCCCTTTTTCATATGTGACCGTGCACCTCAAAACGAACATAAAGTCGCACACACTGATTTTGCGTGAGGACTGAAAATAAGTGAAATGGGTCAACCTAGCCGAACTTGACTTTTTCACATTTTCTGAAAGAGCGGGTCTTCTTTTACATTATACTAAAATTTGGTATCATAAAACGGGCAGGAAAGTGTGTGTGTGTTTTTTTTAGCAGTTTATCTCGAAATTTTTTGGTAAAATAGTGTGATTAGGTGTCTTTAGAATCACTTTTTCATTTCTGAAAAACCTTGTCCACACTCTTCACTTTCAACTCTATTAACTTTTGAAAGTATAGTGCTACTGCTTTGAAAGTTGGCCATAATTATGGACAGAATGAGTTTATTAGGCATGCTTAATCTCAGTTTAATATAATGATCCCTTCATTGTTGTTACTCTGGTGGTTTACTTCCTGTTTTTTTTTCCCCATTCATCGCACAGCCAGCACGGTTTGGTAAAGATTAAGCGCTTGAATAGACACTGTACTTCAGAGCCTCTTTTCTCAGTTCACACTTTTCCTGAGTTTTGTGCTTTCTTTCCAATATTTAGATAGGTTAGGAAAGTCCATTTGATTTGAGTTATACATCATTTTAAAGTCTGCTCTTTCAGAATATGGTCTTAACTAAAAATCCACTTCTGGCGACTTTGTGTTTGTTTTGAGGTGCAGGGTCACATATGTGCATTGTTTTATTTCTTTTATCAATAATAATCTTTATCATTATTGTTACTATAATTATCATTATTATCATTACTGTGTGTGTATATATACTTTGATATGTTTGATTACTTTCATTTTCTTGCCTCCTCGTGGTACAACTTTTCAGGGCTCTCTGTTTGCTCAGTCCCCCCCCCCTTCCCCTTGCTGTTGCTACTTCACTCTTTTCCTTCCTTTATCCCTCTGTTGTTGCTTATATATCTTCTTTGATGTTGCCTCCTTATTCATCCTTTTCCTTCAATGGTTGCCCCCATGGTCCTCAGGATTATCACTGACCCTTCCCTGCCTTTTGTCTGCCACCCTCCTGCCCTAATCCCAATCCCTCTACCTGTAGGACTCCTTGCCCGTGACCTCCCACCCTCTCCTTTGTTTTCTTTATTCTGTGTACCCAGCCTGTCCCTGACTGTTCTTGTTGTTTACGGTCCTTATATGTGATTGATTTCCCTGCTTTACTCTAATAACAGATTGGTTGGAATAACCAATATATTGGTTAAATTTAACCAATCTCGTTGGTAGATATGTGTCCAACCAATCTCTTGGTTACAGTAACCAATCTCGTTTGGTTCAAATATCAACCAATCTACATTGGTTGCACATTTAAACAACATGGATTGGTTAGTTTAACCATAGATTGGTTAATCTAGTATGGGCTATATATATACATTGTATATGATGCAACCAATCCACATTGGTTGAAGGGACCAGTGATATTGGTTGGGATTTAACCACATTTCATGAATTATAAAAAAAAAAAAACGAACGATGAGTGCCACACGTCATATTTACGGCTAATTTTATATCGAACTCTTTAGCTAGACTATAGTACACAACCAACGATGACGTAATTGTTAGCCTTTGAATATAAATGACCTATCCTACACACCCTAGTACTAGAATCTGTGTCTATGTCCTATTCCTAACTACAGTCACAATGCAACCCAATGTTTATATACCCACGAAAAATTGTAATGATTGAAGGCATGGTTACTGAACTATACTCCATTCTTATCAGGCAGGCTGAAATGTGAAAATATTTCCTGAAACACAAGTTGAAATTTGAATAATGAATATCACAATAAAGCATACA
This sequence comes from Diadema setosum, assembly GCA_033980235.1. NCBI lineage: Eukaryota > Metazoa > Echinodermata > Echinoidea > Diadematoida > Diadematidae > Diadema > Diadema setosum. Next base: position 33,773,858 of record CM067065.1, read on the forward strand.
ATTTTTCTACACATTTTAAGATCGAAGTCAATATGAATGCCTTTAGATTAATGTATTTACTTTTTGCCAATAGCTTTTGCATATCAGATCATCTCTTATGAATATTCATGATCGATATAGAAGCAAAACGTATGTCGACTTTTGACGACTTTATGGCGTCTTAAAGACGTCTTTATGACCAAAACACACATATTTAGACAAGCAAAATTTATGTCGTATATGGAAACATGAAAGTTGAAAAAAATATAGGCTTTGATATTCGATTTTAAGTTATTTTGTACATACTCTCTAAATGAAAATGCATGATTGATATAATATAAAAAAAAACCGACGACAATCAAGCTCCAACTGGAATCACATTTTGTTATTTTTACATGGTCTCGTAATGGAGATGCATGATCGATATAAGAGCCAACAGAAATTATGTTCAAACCGAAAAAAAAAACGCCCTTTATTCCCGCACACAAATGCGCGGACACACACACACACAGAGACACACATACACAAGTTCATTTTATTCATTTTTTAATTTCATTTTCAGCATATGTCAATGCAATCATGCATAATATGTAACTAATGCATTGTCTCATTATCGATCTGCACTAAATTCTCGTATGAATGAATTAAGTTCCAATTAAGTTGATATGTTTAACCATTTTTGAATAGTAGCGTCTTATTTTCACAACTTTCTTACAATTTTCTGTAAGAAAATCGAAGTAGGTCAAGTATGAAGCATCTTTTGATATCGCGCTCGTATAGGTTATTTAGGAATGGCCGACCGCGTGGGTCCAGTCAGGTGACCCACTTCCTCACTTCCCGCGAGACAAAGTTTTATGCAAAACTTACTGAGAGTGTTGTTGAGATGCATAAACCGGCCTTATGGTTAAACTATTTAAAACAAACTCTGCAAAACAACAAAAAATGTCGCTTACAACAACAACAACAAAAAATAATAAAGAAATAAGATAACTGCATGACTGTGAGCGCGGCAAATAATGTGGATTGGTTACAGGCCCAATACCCGAATAGCCAGCCTAACCGATTACATTGGTTACTGATTGACCAACGAATTGGTTAGTTTCTAACCAATATAATGACTGAAACAACCAATATAGCCTAAGCAATTACATTGGTTACTGGTTGACCAACGAATTGGTTAGTTTCTAACCAATATAATGGCTGAAACAACCAATATCGGGTTAACCAATGAGATTGGTTGATTTTTTAACCAATCTGTTTTTAGAGTGTTGTTTGTCATTTTGCCTCTGACGAAGATTCTGCTAGGATCGAAAGCTCAGGCCCCTTTTGACTACATTTTACTCCATTGGCTCTCCACTATTGGATAAGCAGTTTTCAACAGCTTTTTTTTTTTCTTTTTTGCTACAAAATGATTTTGAGACACATTTATGTTGCTGAAGCACTGCCAACAAGCAATTAAAAGTACTCCGAGGGGGAGAGTTTCTTCATTCACAAAGCCCATCATAATGGTAAATGGCGGCCAAACTCGTTCATGAACTTAACTAAAGGTAAACTGAATGTCAGCGCCCAGCTCAAAATCTACACAATGTCTCAAATTCAAAATCTCTGTAGGCCTAATTGACAATAATGATTGTAATCAAAACGTATGAGTCCATTTCGTTCAATTCCTCTAGAATAAGACTATTTTGTTTTCTTTCAACAATTACTCTATTGGTATAGAAAGCGATAGATGCAGAGCTCAGAGATAATTACCGGTTACCTTCGTAATACAATGTTTAATTTTAAGAAATCTACACAAAGAGAGCATGTGAGGTTTTTTTTTCTGACTTTTTAATGTGGCCTGGAAACTTGACATTAGGGCTAGTAATGAACGGTATTTGCCAGAAGAGTGTGGACATTTTCAACTTAAAGTCTGTTTATTTCTTAGACGTAGTAATGAAGAATATTTTACTTCCTTTTTTGTCCATTCATTGCAAAGAAAGCAGCTTGATAAATGCCCCGTCACTGACCAGGGACGCTTACCTGGAAACATTAAACTGCACATTACTTGAATATGAGACCATTCTGAAGCAAATAATTTTCACACAAGAATAGATATATAGTGTACTCTTAAATTATTCCCACAAGGATTGGAACAATCATCCTCCAGCATTCCCACTGATTCCCACTGATCAGTTACTAGCCATCCCCTTTAAGGGCCTCTTTGATGTTCAAAACAAATCATAGAACTGTATCTATAACGTAAAGGATTGGATGCAGCGTTTCTTGAAGTTTACAGGCTTTTCCATTTTGTTCTGGTGAGTTTCGGCAACAGAGTGAACCAACATTTATAGGATGACGTCGAAGATAGTGGTGCTTGTAATCATCGCATTTTTAACAGGTACTATTTTCCTAATCATGTGTACTAACCCGATGCTACATCTTGAAATGTTCTGATTTATATGGTTTTGAAACATTTCATTGGAATCCGATAATGTATATACATAAAATGTATAATACTCTATATTATATATATATATATATATATATATATATATATATATATATATATAATATGCGTATGTGTGTGTGTCTCTGTGTCTCTGTCTGTGTCTGTTATGAAAGAAGAAAAGCTTATTTCGGTCAAACATTTTAAATATCTGAGAAGGATTTAATTCATCAAGTTTTTTCTTTGCAAATACGTGTCACAAGACTAACTTGTACATGAGACATGTAAGAAGAGAATGTTGTGTAGCTTGCTCCTTTTATGGTTAGTTGATTTGATTTCATTTGACTTGATTTAATTTCAGACTACCCATCTATTGCTAAGGTATATAACATTATTGTTTGTACATCAAATAGGCATTACGTAATGTAATATATGCGTTTATTCGTGATCAGAAAGTTGTCAATTTGATTAATGTATATATTCATGAGAATATCGTGCATCACAAAACGAACAAAAAAGTCACACCCCTTGATTTTACGTGTGGACTCAAAAAAAGGTGAAATTGGTAAACCGAGTCAATATTAAATTTTTCATATTTTCTGAAAGAGCTATCCTGGGAAAGTGTGTTTTCGGCATTTTTTTTTTTACAACCCTTTTCTGGGGGAGAATAGAAAGATCGCGTATGTCTTAGAGTCCCCTTTTCATTTCTTGAAATGCTTTACACACTCTTCACTTTCAAGTGTAATAACTTTTGAAAAGATAACTCTACTGCTTTGAAAGTTGGCATTAATCTTGGACAGAATGTGTCAATACAACTAGTACAACAAAAGCTCACAGGCAAGGCACATTCAGTAGTGTCTGCTCTCTCGGATGAAGAGGCAAATGACTATGACACAGTTAAGGAAGCAGTCCTTCTTGCCTATCAGTTAGTCCCAGAAGCCTACAGGCAAAAGTTTCGAGGATATAGGAGAGGTTCGGGACAGACCTACGTAGAGTTTCAGAGAGAAAAAGAAATCATGTTTGATCGATGGGTTCGATCAATGAAAGTAGATCTCACTTATGAAAATTTGAGAGAGATAGTGTTGATGGAGGAGTTCAAGAAATCGACACCTCCAGATCTGAGAACATATTTGGAAGATCGAAGAGTACAGGATGTAAAGAGTGCAGCAGTCACCGCTGACCAGTATGAGTTGACACATAAGGTGAAAACAAAAAGTCCTGAGGGAAAGAGGAAGTTTGATCAGTTGAGAAATCCTGACACTCAAAAGTGGCACAGTAGTCCTAGCAAGGAGTTATCTGTAGTAGCTCCTTGGTCATAGTGAACGCAGGGATAAAGTAAAGACTGAATCACAGAAAGAGCGACCAAAATCGCCACGGCCTTAATACAAAGAAGTGAGATGCTTTTTCTGTGGGAAAACAGGTCACATTAAGTCAGAATGTAGGCGATTGCTGGAACAAAATGAAGCAAAAGAAAAACAAAAGCAAAAAGCAACACATGGTTTAGTCCATGCAGACACACGTCCACAGAACAGTTCAGATGCTGAAACAAAAGAGAAACAGTACCAAGCATCCACCAATAGTTTTGTTAAGTCAAGTGCAAGTGATGAACAGCGTCATCCAAATGTTGTGAAAAGCAGTGTCTCAAAAATGACAGATACGTGTTCAAGTGGTCGTGTTGATGAAAAGTACAAGGACTTCATTTCCAAGGGTACAGTTACCATTGCTGAAGTTAGAGTACCGGTTGTCATACTTCGTGATACTGGAGCTACACAGTCCCTTATGGTAGGAGATGTGAAGAGTATGCCCATAGACTGTAACACGGGTAGGAAAGTATTGATACATGATGTCAATGGAGGAACTCAGGCGGTCCCTCTTTTCCGAGTGAATTTGGATAGTGGACTGATTTCAGGGGAAGTGATTGTGGGAATTGTTCCATTTCTCCCTATGGATGGAGTTTCCTTTTTTCTTGGTAATGACCTTGCAGGAGGTCGAGTGAGTGTCCTTCCGGTTGTTTCCGAAGTCCCAGTGTACGAGCAGGAAACTGAAAAACTTGTCGATGAATTCCCAGAAGTATTTCCAACATGTGCTATCACAAGGTTTCTAGCAAGTGAAGCAGAGCGTGAGAGAAAGGAGTCTGAAAGTGAAATTTCTCTTGGTGACACATTCTTTGGAAAGATGACTAGTGAAGGTGAAAGAGAACAAAGTTGGGAAGAAGGTGTGTTCAGTCAGCCAGCTTTAATCAAAGCACAGTTGGAAGATGAGGAGTTGTTGAAGTTGAGAGAGGGTGCATTGACTGTAGATGAGGCGAAGGGAGTGCCAGAATGTTTCTATGTAAAGTTTGGTGTTTTGATGAGGAAATGGCGTCCTCCAGATCGTCCCGCAGATGAGGACTGGACGGTTGTCGACCAGATAGTTGTTCCTCCGCCGTATCGAAAGGAAATTCTACGTCTTGCACATGAAATTCCAATGGCCGGACACATGGGTGTCAAGAAGACTTTGTGTAGAATTAGAACTCATTTCTTCTGGCCCAAGATGAGAAAAGATGTGTCTGAATTTTGTCGAACGTGTCATGAATGTCAAGTGGTAGGAAAACCACAACATGCCATAAGACCTGCGCCGTTGATTCCTATTCCGGCTTTTGAGGAGCTATTTAGCCGTGTGGTGGTAGAAAACGTAGGTGCAGTTGTGAGTGAGAGTGTCATACACAGTGCTGAGAAAAGTGCAGAAGAGTTTGAACATGATGCTCCAGATTCTCAGAGTGTGAGTTTCAAGTCAGGAATGATTCCGCGAGTAGAGAACTCAAAGGCAATAGAAAATCCAGAGTTACTTCTCAGTCATCTGTCTGATTCGGAGAGGCAAGATGTTGTCGACATCTTCCAGGAATTTCCGGAGGTTTGCAGTGATAAATTGGGCTGTGCAAAAGACACTGTTCATACAGTAGATGTTGGTGAAAATGCACCCATTAAGCAGCATCCATATCGGATTCATCCTGCTAAGAGAGAACAGGTTGATAGGGAGATAGATTTCATGCTTGCAAATGGAATCATAGAGCCTAGTAACTCAAACTGGAGTTCCCCAGTAGTGCTAGTCCCAAAGGCAGACGGAACGTCCAGGTTTTGTATAGATTACAGGAAGGTCAATACCATAACCAAGACCGATTCTTTTCCGCTTCGTTTGATTGAGGAATGTATTGATCGGGTAGGAAGTGCTGAGTATGTCAGCAAATTGGATTTGACGAAAGGGTATTGGCAGGTGCCATTAGACAAAGATGCAAGAGAGATCTCGGCGTTTGTCACGCCTTCCGGATTATACCAGTGTCGTGTCATGCCCTTCGGGATGAAAAATTCCCCCGCAACTTTTCAACGGATGATGAATCGAGTTATTGATGGTCATGATAACTGTGTTGTCTATATAGACGATGTGTTGGTTTTCAGCAATACGTGGGAGGAGCATGTTGCTCATCTTCGAGAGCTGTTCCATGCAGGACTCGTGGTGAATCTGGCCAAATGCGAGTTCGGGAAAGCTTGTGTGACTTACCTAGGTCACAAGGTAGGCCGAGGTAGCGTCGCACCACGAGATGCCAAGGTCCGAGCCATCGTGGACTTCCCAGTGCCGTCATCGAAAAGGGAGCTTCAGCGCTTTTTGGGAATGTGCGGATTCTACCGGAGGTTCGTTCCCAACTTCAGTCACCTGGTGGAGCCCTTGACGGACCTGTTGAAAAAGGGTACAACGTTCCAGTGGTCGGCGAGCTGTCAGGATGTGTTCCAGAAGCTGAAGGCCGTCCTCATGAACGATCCCGTGCTCATCGCACCAAACTTCGAGAGGAGCTTCCAGCTAGCTACGGATGCTAGTGACCGAGGAGTAGGAGCCGTGCTACTTCAGGATGACGACAACGGACACAGCAAACCCGTGTGTTTCTTCTCCAAAAAACTGAATCGCCATCAGCAAAAGTATTCAACTGTGGAGAAGGAATGCCTCAGTGTCATTCTAGCCGTGCAACATTTTGAAGCGTATTTGGACGGTGGAAGAGACATCGTGGTGTACACTGACCATAACCCATTGACATTCTTAGAACGCTTCAAGCACAAAAATCAGCGTCTCTTCCGTTGGAGTTTGATTCTCCAGCCGTACCCACTGAGAATTGTGCACATAGCAGGAAAGGACAACAAATTAGCAGACGCTTTGTCGCAAGTTTGAAACTGTGCACGCGCTGAGAATGTTGCCGAACTATAACAATCTCAAATCTACAGTGAAACCTACATGAAGCAGAACATTCAAACAGGACTAAAAAAAAAAAAAAAGACAAGAAACTGATTTTTTTTTTGTATATGACAACGTTTACATGTGTCTATGTATTCTCGTTCAGTCTTCTTCCTTTCCCAAGGATCTGTGAAGGAAGAAATTGTATTTATGTCAATCATGTTTGTTTTAAACGTCAACAGTATATATGAGTGATGCTAGGAAGTATGAGAAAGTACTAGTACACAATATTCGGTGTTACTTGAAAATTACTTGAAAATTTCATGATGTGTCACCCGCCAAGCATTATATGTATTTTGAAAACCCAACATTACAGGAAGCGCCAGGATACGAAATATGTGGTGTGTAAGATTAGAGTGAAAGCTGTGCTTCAGTCGCACACTTCTATTGTGATTTCATTCAATGTACCAAAGAGTTAAAGGATTCAGATTTGTATGTATACCGATACTTTACTGAGTTAATGCTAGCAAATGCAAAAACAGTATAGCAAAACACATCCGGGCAGTCACAGGAAAACTGTTGACCAAATTTTTAGTTTTATGTCAACCGATTTGTGTTAAAACAAAAGAATTTGTGTTGTTTTGTATAAATGAAAAAGTGTTGAGTGACAGTGAGGCATGAAGAAGACCAAGATATAATGTCACTTTTGTAAATTAATAACCTGTATATGTATTTCGTTACAAAGTGACAGAGTCACATTTGTGTGTCGAGTATGATCTCGATATTTTCCAGAGTTTGCACATACATTGTATATTATAACATGCTAACGAGTGACAAAACATATATGTGTGGAGTGACAAAGAGAAATGTCCGATGGTTAAAATTTTGTTGTTGTTTTGGCAAACGTATGACGCAGAGTTGACATAAGAATAAGATGTATTAGCAAGTACATTGAGTAGATGTACACATGAGTTGACGTGTTTAAATACGATTTTGTTATAATAAAAAATGTGTGCTGTTACCACATTCAGTGAAACTCCAGTGAAAGTTTGTGTTGGAAAAAACAGACATATCTTTGCAACAGTCAGAACAATTTCAGGAAGAAAGTGTATGTTTGGTTTCCACATTTAAAGATGAAGTGTATGTGTTACAAAAAAAAAATATATATATATATTTTTCATGTCTGAAGTTTATTGGTCAAGTATGCGAGGATATAATTACAGTCGAGACTACCAGAAAGCACCGTCTCAGTCAAAATATTGATACTACTGGAGAAATGATTGATTACATATGGTGTACTCTTTCCAGATTATGTGCACTCGTATGTGCACCCGCTGAAAACAGTTTCACATGTGTATTACTGTAGACTGTTGATTTGTGTATTTACATGTTTTGTAGGGGGCTTGTCAAGTTTTCATATATTGTTCTAAAAGTGGACAATTGATGCCGGAGTTAACTGATTCTGATAAGGCTCAAAATCAGTAATTATATGTGTAGTATGCCAGGTGATGTTTTAAGAAAACAACACAAAACTAAACTAATACGTGTAGTAAGCAAGAACAGTGAAGCAAGCCTTACAACGAAGGTGTTTATAGTCGAAAAGTTACAATTATAACTTTCCTCTTGTTGGGGGGAGGTGTGACGGAGAACCGTGATATGCCTTGGTGAAACCAGGGTGGGGTGTAATAAAAGTGTCCATTCGGGTCATGAGAGTTGGAGTTGGCAAACATGGCGTGAACAGTTGCAGTCATTCGGTGCTGATCCAAGAATGTTTTGTCGGTGTATGACAGATGTTATGTCGGTGCTGACGGGTGTTCTGTTGGTGCATGACAATGGTTACATGCAATGATAAAGAAAGGGGCAAGATATCCCCCCCCCCCCTTGGCCTTGCGAAGGGTCAAAATAGCTTGAGATATACAATTTTACGCACCTTGAACGAAGCCAATACTAAGATGTCCTGAAAATAGTTCAAGCAAAATATCAAGTTATATTATTATCAAGTTATAGACAAATTAATGGAAAACGAAAACAGTTGGTATTAGTGGACATATTGTACAAAATTTTAAACTAGAAGGGATAATGCTGATGAGATATTTAAATAATGATGATAATATTGATTACAATAATAATGACAATAATTACAACACAATAGACCTACCAGAAGGGTAGTCTATATTGTGGTCATTGTAAATCCCCTGTCATTTACATTCTGCCGTAATAATATTATGACACATTTCGAGCTGTTGTTCTTTTACATGAATATTGAACCCAAGGTCAATAGCCAACATCTTGCCTTTAAATGCAATTAACTTCTGGGTTGACGCAGAGATTGGGTTTTGAGATACGAAGGGATGATTTTCTTTCCGGCCAATCTGCTTAAAGTGATTCTGTTTCTGGTGCAGACGAGTCTATTAACATTAAGAAAGAAAGTAATATATTAAACATTGTAAGGGAACCTGCATCCATGACATTTTTGTTTTGTTTTGTTTTGTTTTTAGTTTTAAATTTTGTTTTGCTGTCTTAATACTCAAATCATTTTTGGGTAGGCACATAAACGAAAGATTAGACACACCCACACATAAACGAAAGATACCACACACACACACACACACACAGACACACAGACACACAGACACACACACACACACACATACACACACACACACACACTACCAGCAATAGGTACTCATAGGAATTCCCCGTAAGTTTCTCGCACAAACAAATGAAGATTTTGTTCGCAAAAACCGATAAGTCCATATTTGCCAAATGGAGATATTTGCGATTAAAGGTCAAGAAAAATAAAGAGAATACAAAGAAATTTTTTGCTTCTTTTGACCATTACTTCAAAAATGTACCTTTATATGTAGTGACCAATATAACACTTAAAAAAAAGTATTATTTTGTACTTTGTGATAGAGACCGTACTACAAAATCTTCAAAAATGGACATATCGGTTTTTGCGAACAAACTCTTCAAATACTCCCACAATGTCACTTTCCCCTCACAGTGCCTGACTAATAAAGCGAAACATATTCATAGAACCCCAACAATGTACATACATCTACATGCACACACGCACACATTTCATAGATGTAACTTTGTATCACAAACAAACCTAAAGGCCGTGTCACACCTTTCCGAGCAAGCTAACCGGGCTTGTTGCGAGGAGGGATTTTCCGCACGCAGGAGAATTTTCCGCGGTTGGACAAGAATGTTTGCGAGTTTTGCACCTGCTTCTTGCCTACTAGACACGTACTACTTACATTCTCCTTGCGTGTATTCCGTGTGACCTGCGTGAGAGCTTTGAAACCGATCCGTTTTCTGTTACGAGCGACTTACAGGTACTGAGATGTACCTGCCTTGAAGTTGCCTGCGAGGTGCTGCTGGTAAGGGTCTCATACTGGTGTTCTGCGTGTACCTCTGCGAACGAACCCCCATGACTCACTCGGAACAAGTTTTGCGCATGCCTAAGGCGTTGTCATACCGCATCGGGGGAAGTTTTGCGGCTTGACTTGCGGGGAAGCTCTTCGCAGTAAATGGCCTGACAGTATATAGCGCGTATCTCGCCTTAAGTTGCCCGGAGTTGCGCACCCAAGTCCGATTTAACCGCAGCCAAGTTTTGAGCATGACCAAGTTTTTTTTCCGGGTGAGTCGCGGGGATGCCCGGAGAGGTTCACGCAGAACACTAGTAGGAGGCCTTTAGCGACAGCACCTCGCAGGCAACTCCCACGCAGATACTTCGCAGTTCCGTATGCAGCCAAGATAATGACATTCTGTGGGACTTCTGCCATTCCTTAAGAGGAATTCCTTCACTGAGTTGTCAGCCCCCACGCGACTGGTACAAAGGTCACACAGTATACTTCGGATCAGATGTAGTTTGATATTTTACCAATTCTATCACAACAGTAATTTACGCACTCAGGAATCATGATGCCTTATTGAATGATCTTGAACCAAATAAGCAGGCACTTCCATCAATATCATTGCTGAAACGGCAATGAAAAAAAGTGAAAACATTTAGTTTTTAAAGCATTTCTTATCATAACTTTAATAATATTTATAACAAGTAAAGTACCACCATCTTTTACTTTAGAATGTTCAATAACATGATAAATGACCCTTTAAATAATCTGTTTTAAAATAAACTCTGTACACATTCGCATTGTATTAAGGTATGTCAAACTGAACTTAAGATTTAATCATTTCAGACTTGCAGAAAAAATGCACACAAGATATTCAATGCCCTTTACTTGACAGAGCATGTGACGAAATGAAATTACATAACAAATATATTTTTGTTTGTTGTTCGTGTTGTGGTTTGTAAAAGATACAAAAAGAATAACAATTAACGAACTTCTGTAGACATTGGGGAAAAAGAACAAGCTGAATGCCTTTGTCTCCTCTTCAAAAGAACGAAACTGTGTATGCGCAAATAGAGTGCTTTTGCCCTATTATAATGCCCATACGTCTGTTGGAGAAATCGCAGCGTACACACACATACACGATCACACACACATGCCCATACACATTTGGACATATCGTAAGCTTGTTTTTTGTTTCACAGCGTGTCCATGCTATTTGTTCGCCATGGTCCTAATGGATTTTGTGGCAGTATAAAGCACAAAGAACAAGACGAATAAATGAAAATAAAGAAATTAAAATTAAGCATGTACTTGGCTAGCGTGCAAGGATTTTTTAATGTCCCTGAGTCATAGGACTGTGACTGTGTGCAGCGTATGTCGTTAAAGACAAGTCCACCTTCATAGACATGTGGATTGAGTGAATGCAGCAATATTAGTAGAACACATCATTGAGAAGACTACTACAACATGTGATGTCACCCGTACAACAATTATAAAGAAAATAATAAAAAAGAAAATTTAACATATTTTTACATTTCTCGCAAAATAAAAGGTCGCTTGACTTGCCTCTTTTAGAAGACATGGGGAATAACATTACCCTCATATTACGTCATTAACAAGTCGAGGAAATGTACACTCTTTTTTTTTAAAGTAAAATTTCGTGAAATTCTCTTTATATTTTCCTTATATCGTTGCACGCATGTGACCTCATGCATAACTTTTAAACGGATTGTCAGATTTTCCCCAAACGTTCACTAATGTGTTCTACTAATATTGTTGCATTTGCTCAATCCATATACATTTAATATGATGGTGAACTTGTCCTTTAAAGACCTAATAAAATGCTTCCAAAATTTTTTAATATGCAAAAGAAATGTAAAATATATGTCATGATTATCAATGTAAATATGTTGTCAGTGTCGTTCCGGTTTTTATCGCTTCTAGAAACTCCCCCAAATATCACATTTTTGGAGGACCCCGTTGCAGCTTTTGCGAAAAAGATAGTCACGTGACCAACACCCCTGAACCGATTGATGACGTATAAGCACGGAGTTGTGCTCAGTTACAGCAGACGCCGCTCAGCACAAGCACTCAGATTACTAGCTTGGTACACGCGCGTACACGATAGCTAGCCCGGCCAGGCCCGGGCCCGCGGGATGTGCATGCGCTCCCGGTCGACACATTGACTGTCGACATGTACGCATTACCACGTACATTATCACTAAGTTAGCTTGCACAGATACCTGGTAGTAGTACCTCGAGCATAATGTCTTCCCCTATATGGGTAAACTTCGACATTGATGATGATGATGATGAACACTGCAGCTCTGACGATAGCGGAGAGGAAGAGGAGGCACATGAAGTTGAAGGGGAAGATGGGGAGGGAGAGGCAGCCGATGAACCAGAACGTTATCGTGGGGCTGCACCTTACCGATATGAACCAGCTGCATCTCCCCCGCTGCCAGTGCAAGAGCGTATGAACATGGCACCAAGCCCGAGAATAGACCTCACGGAAACGATCGCCTGGGAAATACAGAGTGGTATGTCAGGTATGCCCCCATATAGTTTACGTTAGAAAGGATACACTGTATTCTACATGACTGACATTGTAAGTTGTAACTGTCTATAGTAAGTAGATTAGAAGAACAGGCCCAGCTCGCTCACAAAGTGAGCGGCTACTCCGGCCGCAGCAAGCAAGCGGGAGCGTCCCGGCCGTGGCCTGGCCCGTCGGCCGGCGCTTACAAGTTAAACTACCAGTAGTAGTAGTAGATCTAGTAGCAGTCTACTAGTACAGTAGTAGTAGTCTACTAGTATATACTACTACTAGTAGTGTACTATTACCACTACGGCACTAGGTCTAGTAGACTAGTAAGTAGTAATAGCAGAATCTTTGGTAGTAGTAGTACTAGCACAGAGGCTACACTCTAACGCCTAACGGTTAGGGGGATATGTAGCCCCGGAGACCGCGCCGCCAGGCGCGGTCCTGGCGGCTTCCCCGCAGTTTCGCTTATGTTCGTTCAAGTATTCTGTGCGCTAAGTGCAAGTGATTGTGAATTCTGTGAACATCGGTGAGCTGCTTATAAGACATCATTTTGTGCATCACAAGCAATGAAATGCATCAAACAGTCGCCGATGATAGTCATTTAGGTTTCAACGACCCATGTAAGTATTCCTAGTAGTTTCTGTTGAAAAATTAAGGAAATATAGCGCCGCAAAGGCACCCGTTTGTTCAACATGAAGATATGAATGGGAGCACGGCGCAGCCGCCACACGTGTGGCGGCTGTCGCAGTTAGGGGATATGTTGTTACAGGGTGGGTCGTGGCTAAAAAAAAAAAAAAAAAAAAAAAAAAAAAAAAAAGCCTAACCAGTTTCCCATAGTCAGTTTCTGCAATATGATCAGTAATTTAGATGCGTTATTTTCTAAGAAAAACGATACCAAGAATGATCGTCAATTTTGGTCGAGTAGTTTTTGTTTTATGCTAAAAATCATACTGTGGAAGGAAGCCCAAACGCCGTGCTTATCTACCGATGAATGCCACGGTGGGGCTGGATTCTCGAGTAGGTCTAGGCCTATAAAGCAGGCGAGTCGCCGTAGTATTAGTACAGACACGCAGTGGTGGTGGGGCTATCGTGAAACAGGCCCCACCGCCATCACGCGTACACCGTACCCGTGCGTTTATAGGAAGCAAGGGTAGGTCCTCCTAGGGTTTAGGGTTAGGTAGGGTTGTATTTATGGTTAAATTGGCCGTTAAATTAGTCGAGCCGAGGGCCATATTACGAAGTCATTTCGCCGCATTCACGAGTATTCACTGTGGAAGGCAGCCCCACCGCCGTGCTTACCTACCGACGCGAGATGAACGCCACACGGTGGGGCTGAATCAGGCGAGTCGCCGTAGTTAGTACAGACACGCAGTGGTGGGGCCTATTTCACGAGTTCGCCGAAAATAATAGATATCCAAGCGTACCACAGCTGTAATCTGTATTATTGGCAGTATTAAATCCGATACAGTTCATTAAATACTAGTATTCTTTTGTCTAAAGGCTTAGCCAATGACAATAGTGCAGCGCAGCACCTGCTATGCGCTCGCTAGCTCGCTCCCCCGCCAGCGCTAGCCAGTACAGTGCCGCCGGCCGCGCCCCGGCTGTCGCTGCGCTGCGCTAGCATAGCCTTGCCAGCTCGCTGGCTACGGCTAGACTGGTCGTGAACGACTCCGTTCTTAGACGTCATCACAATTTAAAAGTGATAGTGCGCCGCATGCGGTGAAAGTATAGCAAGTTTTCCAAAACCGAGGAAATTGTATCCATTATGTTAACAAATATAGAACAAAATTCAGAACAGTAAAAAACCCCGCACAACCATAGAATTACTTAGAATTTAACATTTAATATTATTACATCATTGAGAAAAAAATGCCAAAAAATTTTATTAGGTCTTTAAAGGACAAGAACGCGAGATTTGATTTAAGAAAATCATATACATTGTACACTAAAAAAAAGTTTCCATAAAAGCAGAGAGAAATGTGTCCTGAAACAGATATTTAATGTGACTTATTAAAACATATTCGCGTCACTGAGAAATCGCGAGTTAAAACTGATCGATTAACTTCACTGATTTTCGCCTCGGAACAGCGGCAAAGTCAGGGTGGTAGAAGAAACAAGGGTGAGGCGACGGAGCCCACTGTCTGTCTGTAGTGCGTCCGTGTTGATGTCTTTTGCTATGGTGCGCCAAAAGGACCATGTCTAGTTATGATACAATATTACTTCCCCGCTAATAATTCGAAGCAAGACATGGATTCAATGGGTAAAAAATCGCCCTACCCCCCCCCCCCCCCCCTCAAAAAGAATAAAAAAGTTGAAAAAAAATATATATAACCAACTTGTACCTGATTCTGTGAAGAAGATTCTCCGCCTCCTATACAAATCATGCGGATTTCAGGCTTTAACCATGGCGCTGCGTAGCACCAGCGCATCAACGCAGGGCTGATTAGTTCCTTTCGTGACGTCATGATTTCCGTCCCCGAAAATTTCGCCGTCAGATCGGGTTCTGAAGGTCAGGCAAGGGTCTCAAAACACCCATCTCTCCATCGTTCTGAGACGTTTTCATATTCTGAAACTTAATAATTCATATTCCCACAGACTCCGGCTTTCCACAAATGCATAATTCACTTTATAAGGATATCAAGCTATTTTTCGCGTGATGACAACTTCAAGTGTCACAGGTTTACACACATTACGTCTGTAAACGATTGTCACGAAAGCGCAATCCCATGCCATATTCAAGTTTGTAATGATAAAAAGAAAGAATAAGTAAAAGTATAAGAGGAAGAAAAAGTTAGCAGTTGTGTCTGAATAAAAAGTAATATTAAGCAAAAGTTATATCATTCGAACGTTCCATGGGGAGAACAGCACCAGCCGTCGGCAGTTTGAGGTCATGGTGAATCACAATCGAATTTCATATACATAATCATGTGACGTGTTTAGCACAAGGGCAATACTGTACTGATATTTGCAATATCGTAGCTTTGAATAGCACTTTGCTTCTTTGTATAACAAATAAGCATATTAATGTGGTTGTTCTATGTTTAACAAATTATGCCATTTATGACATTTATTAAACTTTTAGGCCCGAATTCACGAAGGTGGTACAAATGAAACCATGGTTTAAACCATGGACAAAGTCTATGGAGCGCCAAGTGTCGCATGGAATATTTCGTTACGAAATCAGTCATTTCGTCAATGAAATGATTATTTTGTAACGAAATGACAACGTTTGGTAACTAAATGAACACTTCGTCCACGAAATGATAATTTCGTTAACAACGAAAAGGTCATTTTGTCTACGAAATGACCAATTTCGTAACGAAATATTCCGTGCGACACTTGGCACCCGAAAGATTTTGTCCATGGTTTAAATCATGGTTTCATTTGTACCACCTTCGTGAATTCGGGCCTTAGTGATGGCAGTCCATTATATGCCTTCAATTTCTCGAGGCAAAATTATTTCGTCCTACTTTCCTTTCTTTATACGAATCAAAAATTACAGAAGAGCACAAAATAAAGCGTGCCTAGAGTCCATGATAGGTATGCTCGCAACACTCCAAAGATGAATGTATTGATGAATCTGTGGCCGTGAAGAGGAAATGGGTTTTCCTTGTCGATTTAAGTTAAATCTACTTTCAGTTCTAATAAAACGATCACACGTTCTATACAACGAACTCTCTTCATCGCCGAGCCCGGTGCTGCTACTAGTAGAGCTGCAATACGCCCTGGTGCAGCTTCATGCTCAACTACAGCTGAGCTTGATGAGGTTGACTCTTCAACCAGAATGTAATATCAAGTTTCAGAGGAGTATAATCATATCTCAAAGAGAAAAAGACAAGGATATTTAGGCCTACAAACCGATAGTATCTTTCTCTTCTCGTTGGGCTTCTGAACCAGCCAAGGATAGTCACTCTTTGTAGAGACAAGTCCTCTCGCACCACTTTGAGCTGGGTCGGTGCTATAAAGACATTGATGACTGTAGTTTCAAGTTTAATACCAGATCCAGGGATGCCGGGCATGGGGACCCGGGGGCATGGGGAGATGGGTAAAAAAACAACAACAAAGGAAACCAGAAAGAAAAAAAAAACTTCTATCCGGGACACACATAGTGATAGAGCTCATATAGCGCTATATTAATTAACACATGAATGAATGTGTTTTCATGTTTGCTATGGCAAGTCTAGACATACCCAGTTTAGGGGGGGGGGGGATGGTAGACGAAGCGAAGTTTCCACACTTTCAGCTTCTTTTTGAAAATGGAGTGAATTGTTTTAGTGGTCTATAAGGCAGGTGACCGCTACAGACAGGTGGTAGCTCTAAGACAGGTTTGACTAAAGCCCTGAAGTAAAACTTGTCTATAGCGACTATCCCCTGGGAGACGAAAAAGGTGGCTGTTATAGGCAGGTGGCCACTATAAGCATGTTCTTTGACATGCTTTTTCTGTCGGAGTGAATCGTTTTTAGTGGTCGTATAGGGCGGGTGGCCGCTACAGAAAGGTGGTCGCGGAGACAGCACCACCATCAATTGGTCTTTATGTAGTTCTACAATAGGACCCCGATTTTCCGGTCATCAATTATCCGCATTCTCTGTTTCCAGGCATCGACTACTGGATAACACCACCGTTTGGTCTTCATATCCAGCTGTCAGTAGGACCTTGTTTTTCCGGCCATCGTGTATCCGGAATCTTTGTTATCCGGACATCGACCGGCTAACCGTTTTTTTTTTTTTAAAATGTTTTCATATATTTTCAGTGCAAAATACCACTCGGAACAGACACATGTTCAACAATCATTGAGCGAATGCATGACAGGACATATTCTAGTCATCACATCAGACCGTCACTGAGTGCACATCAGTGGTTACCGAACAACGCACTATTCGGCAAGTCGCAATATTAATTTCATATAATGTCGTTCAATATTAATCAAACAAACAATACATTATTCGAAGGGGCGGTATATGAAAAGCACCTTGGGAGTGATAATTTCTACCACCACCTTCATGAGCAGGCAATGTTTGAATACTACCGGCCGTACATTCACTGAGCGTTCACGGTTAGAATTACAGCACGCATTTTTAGATCTATACAAAATAATATTGAGACATACTCATGTGGTTGATGCACTGCCAACAAACAATTTAAAGTACTAAGAGGGGAGAGTTTCTCCATTCACAAAGCCCATCGTATTGCGGGCAAACTTGTTCATGATCTTTACGGTAGGTAAAATGTCAGCGCCAAGCTCAAAACCTACGCAAAAAAAAAAAAAAATAATAATAATAAAATTCGAAATCTCTGTAATTTACAATAATGATTGTGCGCAAAACGGGCAAGTTCATTTCGTTTAATTCCTTTAAATTAAGAGTATTTTGTTTTCTTTAAACACTATTGGCATAGAGCGAGATGAATGCAGAGCTCAGATATGAATGCCGGTTACCTACGTAATAGAATGTTTCATTCTCAGAGATCTACACAATAGAAAATGTGATAATTTTTCCAAACATGGCGTGAAAACTTGGCATTAGTATAATAAATAGATTCAGTTGGCTGGACAGAACAACAAAAAAGAAGAAATCCATCCTAAACAGAAAAAAAAGAAGAGGTAAGTTGATTTTGCGAAAAACACACACACACAAGAAAAAAAAATGTGCTCTAGATTATATCGGTGCACGATATTGTCATAAACCAGAGGCCTTATATTTTATGCCTTTGTTTTACCTTATGCTTTTTCCGCCGGATGAAAGGAAATGGATACTGATGAAACTGCCGTCGACTGGTAATAAGATTAGCCTTGTTTTTTTCTTGCAGAGGCAACAAAAGTGAATCCATATCAATCGCTATGAAGTGTTTCTTACCTGACAACGGCATGAACACTTTTTCGCAATGTGACCCAAAGGCTATTTTACCCATTGCCAAGATTGGAGGATATCCACTGGAGCTGTAGCGTTAATAGAATAAAGTTCCAGTTTTGACAGATCCCATTGGTGAGTAAAACTGATTTATTTTCACATAGATGCACGAGTATGCTTAGAAATAGATATAATTACCGAATTTCCAAAAAGATAAACGCATGGTAAATATTCAGAGTGGCAATACGCTTGTAAAAGCGGTCCTTTGCCAGCGAAAATACCAGCTTTGTTTTGATAATGGAGTGTTTTCGAATATTACATCATCGTTTATAAAAAAAAAAAATGAATTGAATCTGTTCACTTCTTTCTTTGCAGTTTCTTCTGTTACATTTATGCTATCTTTTCTGTATTGACATTTCAAGCAGGTCTTTTCAATCATACACTGAAATCTTCTCTTCCATCAGTGACTGCGCAGATACTTAAAATATCCGTAACTTTTGAGCGGATTGTCCAATTTTCCTCAAACTTTCACTGATGTATTCTACTGCTACTACTACTGCATTATCTCAGTCCTTATGTATATGAAGGTGGACTTGTACTTAATTACTTCTTTCTGTTTCACCAACAGCAACCTTGGTAACTGCCCCTCTGATACTATCAACAAAATCATTAAACTATTTGTATGAGATAAAGGCTCGGATGCTTCGTTACTTCGAATGTTTAATCCTTTTCATTCAGTATAAATTAGCTGAGGTTTTAAGGTCTTTGGTCGGCTGTTAAAAAGAACACAGAAATTCAGGTTTTATCAGTCGGTGCAGAATTTCACCAAGACGTAAAAGACATTGTCGTCCTTCCGGAACACTTACGTCTGAGTGCCCGATTAAAGAGCAGACATTTTTATGATGCATTACTAGAATTTAAATATGAAACGCTTTTTAGTACTTTAAGAATGCAGTCTAACTTTTGATATGACAGAGCAGGATGTAGGTAAAGCACGTAAACTTATAGTGCTACCGTCAATTGATGCAAGAAGCAGAGAATTTCAGTTGAAGATACTACCATTTAACAGATATTACCACTTAACTATGAGTTGTTTAAAATGAAGTTGGTATATTCCCCTTTGTGTTCATTTGGATGTAGTGAGAATGAAATGATTGAATATACATTATGTAGAACTGTAAGGTGTCACAAACATTTTTGAGGGAAATAACATTTTTTTCTTACGATTATAGCTTTGTCATATCTTAATGTGAAAACTGTACTAACTGGAGTTATAGAGATTGATATCAACAAAAACTGGTAAACCATTAATATTTATTTACTTATAGGAAAAAGATGTATTTACACATGCAGAAGTAACTTCACTATTCCCTGTTTGTCCTTTTTTAAGGCTATGTTATCAAAATCACATCGTGCAGAGTGTTATATTGCAAAGAGAAAAGGGCAGATTAATGTGCATAACCGGAAATGGGAACCACTCAGCGGTATAATCGAGCTTGAGTTATTTTTTTTTTTTACTGGATATTTTCGCCATGGCATTTTCATGGTCAAGTTTTTTTTTTTCTCTCTCTCTGTCGATATGGCATACATTTCAATAATTTAAGATTGTGTATATATGCGCTTACCACTTGGCATGTCGTTGGCAACCTTCCGGCTATGTCAGCTTTTTTACATTCCTTTCCATTATAAACCCACACAGACGACATACCTCAAGAGAAAAACAATGGGCATGTATGATTAGGAAGCTGAACAAAATGTATTCTTTGTCATGTATCTCTCATCTGTGATTACTTCAAGAATGTTATATGATGAGTATCACTAGGATATTAAAAAAAAAAACAACAACTTTCCATTCAGTTCTGGCGAGTTTCGGCAATAGAGTGCACCAACCTTTTCATGATGACGTCGACGATAATGAAACTGATACTCATCGCGTCTTTAACAGGTATTTTTCGTAGCATGTTCACTTAATCATACTGTTCATCGATGCTAAATCTGCCTATTTACTTGATTTTTTAACTTTTTATAATTAAAATCAAATATATATGAAGTGTTTGTTCAAAAAAACCGATAATTTCATTTTGGAAGATTTAAAGGTGCGGTTTCTGTCATAAAGTAAAAAAAATGATACCTTTTAAATGATATGTTGGTCACTCCATATGTGACCCTGCACCACAAAACAAACAAAAAGTCGCCAGACATGATTTTTTTAGTTAAGACCACATTCTGAAAGAGCAGACTTTAAACTTTAAAATGGTGTATAACTCAAATCAAATGGAATCTCCTAACCTATCTAAATATTGGAAAGAAAGCACAAGCTCAGGAAAAATGTGAACTGAGAAAAGAGGCTCTGAAGTACATTGTCTATTCAAGCGCTTAATCTTTACCAAACCGTGCTTTACCAAAATCAGTATGTGCGACTTTTTGTTTGTTTTGTGATGCACGGTCATATACTGATATAAAGGTACATTTGTGAAGTTGTGGTCAAAAGAAGCAACGTTTTTCGTGTTATTCTTTTTGTTTTTCTTGACCTTTAATCGCAAATATCTCCATTTGGCAAATATGGACTTATCGGTTTTTGCGAACAAACTCTTCATATATGTATAGTATATACATATACATAATATGTGTGTGGCGTGTGTGTGTGTGTTTGTGTGTGCGACTGCGTGTGTATGTTTTGAAACAGTATAAGCTTATTTCGGTAAAGACTGTTTTCTGACAAGGCTTTAATTAATCAAGAATGTTGCAAATGAAGAGTTTTTTTTTTTTTTTTTTTTGCAAAACCGGTAAGTCCGCTAAGTCCTGCTAAGTATATTTCCGATTAAAGGTCAAGAAAGATAAAGAGAATAATAAGAAAATTTTTGCTTCTTTTGACCAAAACTTCAAAAATATACCTTTATATGTAGTGACCAATATATCATTTAAAAGGTATTATTTTGTACTTTATGACAGAGATCGTACTTCAAAATCTTCAAAAATGGATTTATCGTTGTTTTTTTTTTTTGCAAAGACACCCTTCAAATACTTGTCATAAGATTTTCAAATGAGGAAGAACTAACGTTTATCTTCTTCGTTTTATGTTTAGTTTAATTGATTTCATATTACTTGATTTAGCTAGAAACTGCATATCAAAAGAGACATCATCATGGTTTGTGCATTAAATACGCATGTTGTCACATCCTGAGCATTTATACGTGTTTGATTGTTAAATAGAAATGGCTTTCAATTTCAATAACATGTTGGGTTTTTTTTTTTTCGTCCAATTTCATTGTTTGTTATTCCATTTCACATTAGGAGTATGTTTCTTCTTCGTCAATTTGTTCAGACATCAAAGTACGGTCTTTACAAATCGTGTTTCTTCGTTCAAACTGACTACTTGGCAACCGATTACGCATTTATGCATTCTAATCCATTGAATGTGCATATACGTTTTCGACAATGGTTATACAACTTTGTCTCCACCTGCCGCCAGCTCTTTTTGAGTATTCAAGTTCTGATATGAGCAAATGAGTTCATTATAGGAGCATTACAATTTAACCTGTATATTGTACTGCTTTTTGATTGAATGTTGACACTTGTGGATCACACATAATGATATGTGATGCTCATAATTGGCATAAAGCTGTCAAATGAAGATTGTAAATAAGATATGATGACCTTAAATGAAATAAGGTGGTAATTAGAGATAAAGACAACCACGAGATAACAAGATGGAACGAAAATATTACATTTACATAACGTGCTCAGAGAAAGAGAACAGTCTAGCTGTTCAAACAAACTCGTGATGATGATAATGAAAACAATTTAAGATAAAAAGTTCAAGTCACCGTCAATGACCAGATGGACATAATCACTACGTGCATTACGATACTAAGTGCTTAAGTATTGTGAAAGTCGGTTGTTTAAAATCGAAATTGAAAGATCTTTTAGGTGAATGCAGAGACGTAGCAATTCATAGCGAGAAACGAAATTTGAACTTGTGACTACAACTAATTTGAGCGCATAAATAAAAGGAAATTGAAAACATCAAACGTGAAATCGTTTGACCAAGTCATTGCATGCATGCTGCATCAAACATGCAAATTTCAATGCACCTAAAATGAAACTAAATGACATTTTAACGACACTGCCCGGGAAATTATATATATATATATATATATATATATATATATATATATGTGTGTGTGTGAAGAGTTTGTTTGCAACAACCGATAAGTCCATATTTGTCAAATGGAGATATTTGCGATTAAAAGTCAAGAAAAATAAAGAGAATAATAAGAAACATTTTGCTTCTTTTGACCATAACTTCAAAAATGTACCTTTATGTGTAGTGACCAATGTATCATTTAAAAGGTATTATTTTGTATTTTATGACAGATACCGTACTTCCAAATCTTCAAAAATGGACTTATCGGTTTTTCCAAACAAACTCTTCATATATATATATATATATATATATATATAGATATATATAGATATAGTGAAAACTTTGACCAAAGAAAATGGGTTTCCATCGGGATTCGAAACCGACACCTCCGGATTATTAGACCCGTGCTCTACCGACTGACCTAGAGAAAGCCTATAGTTCGGTTCGTCCCATAACCCTTGATTCTCTTTGCTCGTGTGGTTAGAAGATATAATGCGTATATGTGTGGCACACACACACACACACACACATACATTAATCTGACAGAAAATGGGTTTTTGTTTCTGATCAGCTTTAACCGTCTTTGTAGCAATATATATCTATATATATATATATATATATATATCTAAAATGAAATAAAAATCTGCAAAAGCCCATTTTCTTTGCACAAAGGTTTACTTTCATCATTTATCTGTGGCCATTTTTTTTATTTTTTTGTTCCCATATATATATATATATATATATATATATGTAAAAAAAAAATGGAAAACTTGATCAAAAATGGAAAGCTAGAATATTATTCTACGTCGATCATCATCAATTTGCCTCGAAGATATCGATAAGATAATTTCGGAAAAAAAGTACGGAACGACACTTTTTGTTAAGTTCTGCTTTTGGGTATCATCTTGTCATACATCTCTTGTAGAAATATCCGGGGCAGATGACGTCAAATATCACAGTGGAGATGCGCGATCATGCCAGGCAATGCTCTGTAATATCACTGAAGAACTCGAACTAGCTGAGAAAATGATGCATGGTTTTAGCCGTCGCTCACTGGTATACTGTGAACAGAAAGGATCGCAGAAACAACCAGGTATTTTTAGCTTTCTATGCATTTTCCAATCATCATAGATTGGCTTTGGAGAATCTTCCATAGGTGATAGGTGCTCATGATATAAGACTGTGCTTGAAGTGAATACCCCTAGATTCCATTTTCCCCGGACTCAAATTATAACCGCTCATCAAGAAAAACAGATTGGAACATAGTTTATGGCTACGCAAATCGTAGTAAACAAACCTGGAATGCCGTCTGCAACATTTTTATGTGCATTGTATGAAGCATTTTAAAGTTCCCAAAAGGGTTAAGAAAGTCCAGCATTATCCCAGTATTAGTAAAATGTCATGAGGATGTTTATAGGCATAATCCATACGATAAATAAGATTTTTCAAATTATATTTCACCCTCCTATAATATGTGCGCCAAAACTATAATTTTGTACAAATCAGTCATTTCCAAAATAACTCAAGATTTTCTAAATGTCAAAATGATATACATATTTCAATTTGACAGCTATTAGCATTACATATTCACACATACACACGCACACATTTATGACCTGCAATTTACCTATAGAGGTGTTGACAACGGAATGATGCATGCATGGCTGTACACTTGGCAATATCATGGCATTAAAACAAATTGAAAATAGAGATAACCAGTATAGTAAGGTTACGATATGTGGAACTTAAAAAATGCTACATACAGACCAAAGGAACGCTCATTCGATATAAAACATGTAGAGGGCATCATGATAACATAGGACTGTTGCGCCTTGATATTGAAGCGATATTATCATGATCATGATAATGATATAGGGCTGCTGAGACTTCGGGTATTGAAGCGATAATCTCCTACATTTCGAATACAGAGAGTAACATTCAAAACTGTACAGAATATGGAACATGTTACATAATTACATGGGTTGCTACAACTATAAGCACGTTTCAATGTTATATTTTGGATTCAGATGATGTCTTTTGCAGGGACCGTCTTATGATTTTAACTCGTATCGTCGCTTAAGAATGACGTCCTCTTTAACAGTTTTTTTGTTTCTGAAAAAAGAATACACCAAAGAGAACCAATTAAGTCGAATTACTGTATCTTGATTTAAAAAGACGCTTTCTTTTCAGGCGTGTCAGGCTCTGGAATTTCTGATCTGGTGATTGTGGCAGGTAAATCTAGATTTCTCGTCAGTAAGCCAGATGGATCGGTGGTCAAGAGACTTCGTTTCACCAATAAGCGTGTGTGGGATATCGTAGTTGACCAGGCAGAGCGCAAACTGTACTATTCAAATGCGAATGGGGAGATTGTTCGAGCTGGCATCTTCGATGGCACCACCGAAGTCATTTACAGTAAGGTAGAATTCAGCTATTGAAGTATGAATGTCGTATTCAACGAAATACTAAAGCAAGAAAAAAAAAAGGCACACTTTTGAAACCCTCTTTCTTCTAGTAGATCTCCTGGCTTTTCAGACACGACATAGTATTAATGAGTTTAATTCAAAGCTAGTATTTACCATTTGCAGATAAAACAGACAACTTTTTTTCAGATTCAAAATTGGTCTAAAAATGTGAGTATACAATAGCAACAGCCAATTTGAAAATGTTAATTAGTTTAATCAGTGTTTTTTTTTTTCGTAAATACACAACTGGGGGTTTGTTCTAAAAAGATTTGTTACAATTTCCTATATTTGTGACTTTATGGCATAATTTGTTAAACTATAGTAGGATGTTTGGTGATACAACTAAACTATTCACATGAATTAGATATTATTGTGATACTTAATTTCTTTTCATCACCGCAACAATCCAAGTAAACGGTGTCTTTAATATGTGCTATTAAATCGCAATGTGTCTTGTTCTTCCAGCTTGTTTTTTTTTTAATAATTTGATCAAAATCGGTTTAGAAATGGCTGAGACATCCAAAACAAAGTGAAACATAACAATCATAATTAAAACGTTGGTCCCACCTTTTATCAGGATTGCTCTTTTTTTATATTAAAAAGATGAAAGTTCATTGAACACAATATCTTTGTATAATGGTCAAAACCTGTCTTTAGAGGTCGTCCAAGGAGGCAAAAAGAGTGGCCGTTTTAGACAGGTGATCGTAATGAACGGTTTATGCTATTTCTGTGGGCATTGCTTAAATTTACAATCGCTAAAGTACTGAAATGGAATGTACATCTATGTACATACCTATGCACACGACACGTACACCGTGTGATTCATGCATTGAATAATGCCGCTGCAGACAGGTAGCAGCTTAGGCATGTTTGATTGTATGTAAGCCATGAATTCCTCTTGCAGTGGTATGCTCTGCACTATTTCATTATATGGTTTCTTGATATCCTTCAAAAATGTAAAAACCAAGTTCTCATCTCCACATATAGGCCTTGTAACCGATCCAAGTAACTCTTTATGTGCCATAGTTGAACCCCCTGTGCAACATATAATTCTGAGACACCGACGTAGTCATACTTTGCGAAAACATTCTGTTGTTCTACATCATTTTTTTTTCGTAGATTTATGTTGAGTTGGAAATCTAGCGAGAACGATTGTAGAGAAAATAGCAAGCTTTGCTTTGATGTAGATTATATATATATCAATCTGTAATTGTTTTTCTTTGAGAAAACCAGTAGTTACGTTACTGCATACGCAAGTCCATGTGGGAACACCAATTTCTAGAATTTCTTAAATGCAAGCTAAATATGAGATGAACGGAATAGCTTCGAACGCTTTCATTGTACTGTGGACTTTGGCGATTTATCGATCGGTTTGGGCGGCTTTGGGCGTTTGAGCAGAAAAATATCCCAAGTTGGCGTGTTGGGCGTGCGAACGTGGCACATAAACAGTTAAAGTGCTGGATGCTTCTGAAAAAAGAAGAAGAAAATATGTGTTTGTTAATATCTTTCTTTCTTCCAGGTGGTGACTTTGGAAATGTCAGGAGTCTTGCGTTGTCAGAGAAGAATCAATTGATCTTCGCCTTCTTACACGACGTGATAATAATCATCCGAATATCTGCAGTTACTAAGAAAACACTTGGAAATTTTGCTTTTCTGGGATTTACGGAGTCCCTTTATATGGTGGCAGACGATACAACAGGGTAAATTGCCTTTTGAATTTATTAGCAACATAAATTCCTGACTTTCCTAACGGAATGTTGTGTAGTAATGATTATATTCAAGTACAAATCAATGTGAGTAGAACGTAAACAGAAACACACATATACCGTTTAATTCTAAACGAATGGAAAGTTACAACACATAATATTACATATTTCATATTTCAGCGAATGCAGAATAGCGCAGCTGGAGTTGTCCCCATGTCCAGGAAGAGTACAAGCATCAACTCTCTTCTGAAAAAGCTACATTGGCTATGTGTTGAACAGAGGATTGAGTATAAGATCAGTTTGGTTGTGTACAAGGCACTGAATGGCAGTTCTCCATCATATATATGTGATCTACTAGAGCTATATGTCCCAGCAAGAGAAAATCTACGTTCTGCAGACAAGTACCTGCTGGTGGAACACAGAGCACACAACTCTTGGGGAGCTCGTTCATTCCGCGTGGCTGCTGCAAAGATATGGAATGGCCTTCGACAGTCTATCCGCAGAGCTCTTACCACAGAATCTTTTAAAACAGCCCTCAAGACCCATCTCTTCAAATTGAAAAACTAGCTAATGTGTAAGAATGTATGTTTATACATTTGGAGACAATTACTTCCTGGAACTATTTCTTTTTATTTTAACTGTCATATCACAAGCGGTGCACCCATGAAATTTAAGCTGAATTATGTATTTATTTTGGAGCAAGCGCCATGAGCGCCTGACTTGGCGGATACCGGCACTATACAAGACTTCATCATCATTTATCATAAATTATCATATGTGACCCTGCACCTCAAAACAAACAAAAAGTCGCCAGACATGAATTTTTAGTTAAGACCATATTCTGAAAGAGCAGACTATAAGCTTTAAAATGATGTATGAATCAAATCAAATGGACTCTCCTAACCTATCTAAATAGTGGAAAGAAAGCACAAACTCAGGAAAAGTGTGAACTGAGAAAAGAGGCTCTGAAGTACAGTGTCTATTCTGGTTTACCAGGTTCCCAAAATGAAGACAACGGTGCCTGCTTCAGTGGCCTAAATTCATGTTTCTTTGTGTTAAAATGCTCAGAAAAGTGAGTTTGATAAAAAGATCAGAGTTTATTCTATCAGGATTTCTTCTCCTGCTGTTTAAAAAAAAAGGGGGTTTTACAGTATTATGTACCTTTTCCTGATTTAGATTTTTGCTTGATCTGCTGTAAACTCGTACGAACATGTACATAATGATCAAGGCTGAGATCAGTTAGAAATGCGGGTTCGCTGACCCCAGCCACCTCATTCAGGTTCCTGATTTTGTGTAGAACAAAAGATTCTGAGAGCTCATCAGCGCACACTCAATTCATACCTCGCACCCGATCGATATTTCCATTGTTCACGGGCACACGTAGTTGACCGTAGAAAGGGGGACACGATGAACCGCTTGACTGCCTTCACACAGCTGGTCAGGATTACCAACCTGTGTTCCTCTCTGTCGACGGGCGAAAAGAATCTCGTTTTGGAGCATTAAAGGCACTCAGAGAATTGCGGAAGGAACGGGTTAATTAATGGCTGTCTTGGAAGGGCTTTGGTTGAGCACCCAAGCATCAGAGCCACAGCCTGTCTGTCCAATGTCTACGTACATGAACCTGTACTAAGCGTATACAATTGCTAGCAGGTAAATCGAGAAGAAACCCTTGAAGTCATAAAACTTCCGATCTTTCCACTAAATCACAGGTTTCTTGATGACAACATGTTTATGAGCAAATCGAAATCTATACTCTATTGTAGGGTCTTGTAGGTATTGTCAGTGGCCAGAAACCTCAAATTTACAGCAAGTTTCAGGTTCCAAAGATTCCAGAAGGTGGCATCTTGTTTTGTAATTCTCAGTGCAATTCCTGTCTGGAGTTAATTGAATACCTGTGACGCCATCCGCATAACTATCAAATGAATCTTCAGCATTCACTTCTTTCATCTTCAGTTGTTCATAATTTCCCGATGTATGGGTCGACGCCGGACACAAGGTTTGATCCACACTTTCTTTCTCATTCTTGCAACAGCTCTTTTTCTTCTCTTTTGCAGTTCTAGAAAACTCTCGCGTTCTGCGATGCGATCTGTAGGACATCCAAAATGCTGAGGAATTAAAGATAGTAGCAAAGGATTTAACCTCCCCTTGATACTTCGCTACGTATTCGAACAGCAGGGAAGAGTGAACTGAAAAACAGAAAGCTGTGTGCTGAAATAGCTCCGCAGTTTCATTAATTTGGTACGCAACTTCACGCAACTGCAAGCAAACTCTACGCGGTCTGTACGCCCGACCTAATCTAGGAATTACGCCCGCTATACGCAAAATACGCTACGTGAATACGTGCTTCCTACGCGACCAAACGTAACTCTACGCCGGAACTACGCCAGTCCTGCGCGTATCGTCATAATTATTTAATTTCGGCGTAGTTGGTACGCATCTCTAGGCAACTGTACGCAAAGCCAGGTGTATCGTAATTCAGGCAAAGCAGCGTTCAAAACATTTCGGTAGAAAAAAAAAAAAAAAAAACTTGTCCATTTGTTATAGCCTCCTCCCTGTTCCTTCTTCCGTATTCGCATTCTTATGACAGCGTTAGCCATTTTTTTTTTTGCATGAAAATGTCAGTACTTGAATGAATTAATGTCCAAAAATGCCCTTTTAAAATGTCTTTATTGATGCAGGTACGTTTATTGGTCATGCAGTCACGAAATTGGTCTTTATCGCAAAAGTATCAAGAGCCATGACAGCACAGAAAAGATCTCCATCACGTCAACTTACTCTAACGGTCTTCAAATCGGCAGCGCAGGTATAGACTGAAATATATATATATATATATATATATATATATATGTGACCCTGCACCTCAAAACAAACAAAAAGTCGCCAGACATGAATTTTTAGTTAAGACCACATTCTGAAAGAGCGGACTTTAAGCTTTAAAATGATGTACAACTCAAATCAAATGGACTCTCCTAACCTATCTAAACATTGGAAAGAAAGCACAAACTCAGGAAAAGTGTGTACTGAGAAAAGAGGCTCTGAAGTACAGAGCGCTTAATCTTTACCAAACCGCGCTGGCTGTGCTATGTACGGGACAAAAACAGGAAGTAAACCACCAGAGTAACAACAATGAAGGGATTATCAGATTAAACTGAAATTAAGCATGCCTCCTTAACACATTCTGTTCATAATTAATGCTAACTTTCAAACAGTAGCACTATCCTTTCAAAAGTTATTAGAGTTTGATGTGAAGAGTGTGGACAAGGTTTTTCAGAAATAAAAAAGGGATTCTAAAGACACACCTAATCACACTATTCTACCAAAAATGTTCGAGATAAACTGCAAAAAAAAAAAAAAAACACACACTTTCCTGCCCGTTTTATGATACCAAATTTTAGCATAATGTAAAAGAAGACGCGCTCTTTCAGAAAATATGAAAAGTCAAGTTCGGCTAGGTTGACCCATTTCACTTATTTTCAGTCCTCACGCAAAATCAGTGTGTGCGACTTTATGTTCGTTTTGAGGTGCACGGTCACATACTACATACATAAAGAGTTTGTTCGCAAAAACCGAAAAGTCCATTTTGGAAGATTTTAAAGTACGGTCTCTTTCATAACGTACAAAATAATACCTTTTAAATGACTACATATAAAGGTACATTTTTCAAGTTTTGGTCAAAAGAAGCAAAAAAAAAAAAATCTTATTATTCTCTCTATTTTTCTTGATCTTTAATCGCAAATATCTCCCTTTGGCAAATATGGACTTATCGGTTTTTGCGAACAAACTCTTCATATAAAATAGATAGATAGATATAAACGTGTCCATACGCGGTGCCTCATTGTGAGTAGCATATACTGAAAGAAATTAGACCGAGAGCAACGTCCGCTTTAGTCTAATTTCTTTCAGTATATATATATATATATATATATATATATATATATATGACCGTGCAACACAAAACCAGTAAAAAATCGCCAGACATGGATTTTTAGTTAAGAGCAGATTCTGAAAGAACAGACTCTAAGCTTTAAAATGGTGTATAACGCAAATCAAATGGACTCCCCTAACCTACCTAAATACTGGAAAGACAGCACACACTCTTGAAAAGTGTGAACTGAGAAAAGAAGCTCTGAAGTACAGTCTCTATGTATGCGCTTAATCTTAACCAAGCCGTGCTAGCTGTGCCAAGAAAGGGACAAAACACAAGATGTAACGACCGGAACAAGAACAATAAAGGGATTATCAGATTGAGCTGAAATTGAGCATGTACTGTAAGCACATTCTCCTCATGATTACTACTAACTTTCAAAGCAGTAGCGGCATCCTTTCAAAAGTTATTAGACTTGAAAGTGAAGAGTGTGTAAAGGATTTCAAGACATGGAAAGCGGCCTCTATAAGACAAACCTGATCCTTCTAATCTTCCCCCAAAAAGGATTCTGGAAATACTGCTAAAATCACACTTTCCCATTCATGTTATGATGCCAAAACTGTAGAATAATGTAGAATAAGGAGAGTTCGTTCAGAAAATATGAAAAACTCAAGATTGACTTGGTTTAACCATTTCACTTTTTTTTGAGTCCTCACTTAAAAGCAAGGGGTGCAACTTTTTGTTTGTTTTTTGGTGCACGGTCATATATATGTTTATATATATATATATTTATCTATTTATATACATACACATAATTATATATATCTATATATCTATATCTATATATATAAATATATATATATATATATATATATATATATATATATATATATATATAACATGTATGTATTTGATATAAATTTCCATCTGACGCCTGGCAACATTTTGTCCACACCTTTATTACACAATAAAATAAAAAGTCACCTAAGCATAGTCTAAAACGTGTCGTTTATTGTGGTTAGAAACGACTGATAAATGGATATGGTAACGACGATAAGAAATTATGAAGGACACAAACAAAATCAAACAAAGTACAACGAACATACTCAAGTCCCTGTGGCTTTGTATGGATAACGAAAGAATGTAATCTTTAATAGGCTTTGTTGATCACTCGAGATACATGTCTGTCTTGAAAACTGTTGACGATGTGCAAATTGATATTTTTGATACTACAAGGCACTTTCGAATAAAATAAGAATATCATAATTATTTTTCTTGATCTAAATTGGATGGCGTAACATAGGTTGTCGAAAGATATACGTGCTGTAACTGAAAATGATATTCATGAAAGTCATTCACAGTAATGACATGGCTATTCTAGTGTAACCTCTCGTTCAAAATTCACAGGGAAACACCTCCTCCTTAGCAATGTCGTCGGTATGTACTTGTACACGGCTCTCCCCAGTTTGACAATTTCTGGTTTCAACCATACAAATTTAAAAAGGCTGGGCGAAATGCTCGTTCCGAAATGGATAATAGACGTTGCCGTATCTCGTGAGGCAGTTTACGCAGTTGGCTTCTCCGGTGGGAAAGTGAAGATCGAAGTGATGCCAGACTACGAGGAATCTAGCACTTGCCACCCTATGCCCCTTCCGGACGAAGACGATTGGCAGGCCATTGCCGTTATCAAGGACCAAGCGATTTTCTCATGAAAATAGGGACGAGTTTAAAGACCGGATATAGTTTTGATTGAAACGGGGATCCTGATATCTACTTTTTGCGAAATATATATACAGGGTATATATACACATTAAATCATCTGTACTCGATAAAAAAAAAATAAAAAAAAATAAAAAAAAATATGGAGAACCTTGTGGTGTAAAGCACCGAATAGGAAATATAAAACGTGAAGCCACCACTATCATGATGAATGGCCGTGACGTTTGTTGCCAGGATACGTGAAACGCGCTCAATGCAACCATATTAATGCTATATTATTTCAAAATACATTTACGAATTACATGTACTGCCATCCATGAAGGCTTGGGGAAAACAAAATTGGTATGAAAAATTGTTGTCTCATGTCTGTTGTATTTGCACCAAGATAATTGGAAAAAGAAAAAGTGCATGGCCACGTTATCAAGCATCTCCAGAAAATGCGATTGTGAAACAGGTTTACATGATATGTATTCCCACGAAACGGCCTAAAGGCTGGAAAAAATTGATTCCGTCTATCGAATGTAACCGGTATAGTTATGATTGATCTTTAAGAATCATTTGACGCAGTTGTTCATGATATTTTGTTAGAAAAGCTGGAAATTGGATTTCAACTAAAATACAATGCAGTGGTTGAGGATTTTGTTTTCTAGATGACCGATAAATATTATGAGTGCCTCAAGGATCATTATTATTCCAAAGCCTGTTGTTTTTTACTATGTTTATTAAAGACAGGCTTAAATAACGTGAACGTGCGTTAAATAGCATTATATGCAAATGATACTTCATCATTCGTGTCATTAAGACAGCCACGAGAAATTG
This sequence comes from Diadema setosum, assembly GCA_033980235.1. NCBI lineage: Eukaryota > Metazoa > Echinodermata > Echinoidea > Diadematoida > Diadematidae > Diadema > Diadema setosum. The sequence continues at coordinate 33,806,934 of CM067065.1, forward strand.
AAACAAACTCGAACAAAAAATAATGAAATTGCACAAACCGCTTAAATGAAATCGAGTTTATGAAAAAAAAAATGGTACATGCGAGGCAATGTTTCCTGGAAGACACCAATCTTTTCAGAATGAATTATGGTAAGATTGATAATTGTCGTATTTCTAATATGGCAGCAAGATTAAAAAGCTGGACTACTGCGAATGTGACCGTGCACCTCAAAACGAACATAAAGTCGCACACACTGATATTGCGTGAGGACTGAAAATAAGTGAAGTGGGTCAACCTAGCCAAACTTGACTTTTTCATATTTTCTGAAAGAGCGGGTCTTCTTTTACATTATGCTAAAATTTGGTATCATAAAACGGGCAGGAAAGTGTGTTTTTTAGCAGTTCATCTCGAACATTTTTTGGAGAATAGTGTGATTAGTTTAGAATCCCTTTTTCATTTCTGAAAAACCTTGTCCACACTCTTCACTTTCAACTCTGATAACTTTTGAAAGGATAGTGCTACTGCTTTGAAAGTTGGCATTGATTATGAACAGAATGTGTTAATGAGCCATGTATAATTTAAGTTTAATCTAATAATCCCTTCATTGTTGTTACTTTGGGTGGTTTACTTCCTGTTTTTTGTCCCATTCATCGCACAGCCAGCACGGTTTGGTAAAGATTAAGCGCTTGAATAGACCTTGTACTTCAGAGCCTCTTTTCTCAGTTCACACTTTTCCTGAGTTTGTGCTTTCTTTCCAATATTTAGATAGGTTAGGAGAGTCCATTTGATTTGAGTTATACATCATTTCAAAGCTTAAAGTCTGCTCTTTCAGAATATGGTCTTAACTAAAAATTAAACATTTAAAAGCTACTTGAATGGAGAGTTTGCTCGTGTGAATTGATAAGCAAATGTCAAATAATGTATAAACAGGCCCCCATTGACAATGAAAGTAAAGGAAAGAATGTTGGAAAGTCGAAAAGGAGAAGGGAAGCTAGCAATGAAACGAGGTATACCTGGCATACACAACAGTAAATGAAATCAAATGATAAATAATAACACGGTGATCCCTACTCCACATCTATAGCTTTTTAGAAGATTTGCTGTGTGTTTGATTGTTGTGTTTGTGTGTGTGTGTGTGTGTGTGTGTGTGTGTGTGTGTGTGCCCTATGCTTGTATCTGGCTTAAGAGAGGTATTCCTGCTAGGGTATGCCTAGCTTTTCGCAAAGGCAACTCGCAATGGATTCGAGCACAGCCGATCGCTCGACCTCGCTCAGTTCCGCTCGCAGGTCGCTACACTCGCTGTGACTATGTACGGTTACAAATTTTTGCGAGTTGCCTTTGCAAAAGGCTAGGGTATGCCAGGCGTGGCGAGTGTTGATGAGGTGATTCGCGTGAGCCATGGAATAGTGTGGTTTTATAGGTATGGACTATGTACAGGCATTGGTCACCCATATTTTGTATAGCTTTTGCATGTACATGTATGTGTGTATGTAACCATGTATGTACGTTTTTTTATGACCTCATGACGATAATTGATTCCATAATTTCAAAATTACTGTTGTGATCGCGATGAATGCAGTTAGTTGGTATATTTTGTTTCGTGTATTGTACCTATATGTATATTGTTGACCCATCATCAAGAATGGTTTGTAAAATAATTATTACTGGAGCAGTATATCTATGAATGCAGTCATTGTGTAATAGTTGTGGAAACTATGATAATTACAAATTTGACACAATGACAGCCTTAACAATAACTTTGCAACATTTTGTAATATATGAAGACCTGAATATAAGAACGACCCAAGTCCAATTTTTGGCCAAATTAAGTTTGACATGGGAAATTGTAGCTCATGCATGGACTCATCTTGTGTATAAATGATATATCCTATAATTACCCCCGAAAGTGCCTGAAATGAATGAGTTAAATCTATATTAATGTAAGAATGAAGGACTTGGGTCATTCTTACATTCATATCATAGCGTCCTCTCTCATCCTTCTCTCATCTCTATAGCAGAATATTATGTATTTGAATCAAAGAGCTACCCAAGTCCATATGTGACCGTACACCTCAAAACGAACATAGAGTCGCACACACTGATTTTGCGTGAGGACTTAAAATAAGTGAAATGGGTCAACCTAGCCGAACTTGACTTTTTCATATTTTCTGAAAAAGCGGGTCTTCTTTTACATTATGCTAAAATTTGGTATCATAAAACGGGCAGAAAAGTGTGCTTTTCTAGCAATTTATCTCGAACATTTTTGGTATAATAGTGTGATTAGGTGTGTCTTTAGAATCCCTTTTTTATTTCTGAAAAAACCTTGTCCACACTCTTCACTTTCAACTCTGATAACTTTTGAAAGGATAGTGCTACTGCTTTGAAAGTTGACATTAATTATGGACAGAATGTGTTAATGAGCATGCTTAATTTCCGTTTAATCTGATAATCCCTTCATTGTTGTTACTCTGGTGGTTTACTTCCTGTTTTTTGTCCCATTCATCGCACAGCCAGCACGGTTTGGTAAAGATTAAGCGCTTGAATAGACACTGTACTTCAGAGCCTCTTATCTCAGTTCACACTTTTCCTGAGTTTGTGCTTTCTTTCCAATATTTAGATAGGTTAGGAGAGTCCATTTGATTTGAGTTATACATCATTTTAAAGGTTAAGGTCTGCTCTTTCAGAATATGGTCTTGACTAAAAATTCATGTCTGGCGACTTTTTGCCTGTTTTGAGGTGCAGAGTCACATAATAATACTTATGAATCAAAGAATGACCCAAGTCCACCACACAAAATGGCCTCTCCACAATTTATGTTAATGTTAATTGTCATAATAATATATGTTATAATTTGTATATACAATGTTCCCTTCCCATCACAGTTAGGTAGAACATTATTGGACAAATAAAAAAGATATGAATTTTTTTTTTTTTTTTTTTTTTTTTATAGTTTACTCGAAATGGTATTCAATGGACTTGGGTCGTTCTTATATTCATACACTCATATATGAAATGCCATGTAACCAGCAACTGTAAATGCATGTTCAGTTTCAATTCATTGTTCATCGAGGACCAAATCTAGGTTGACTTAAATGACACAAAAAGGAAATGAAAAAAAAAAAATAAAAGAACAATTTCTCAAAAAATTTATATTGAAATAAAATAATTAATCTTTATTATTGGGGGAAAAAACATTTCTGGAAAAAAATGTACTACTTGATTTTTTCTGCAAAATATCTTCTAAAATACTACAAGGAATAATATATTACTGGGAATAATAACAATTGATTAAGTCATGCTATAACTTTAATTAAAGGGACTGTACAGCTCTTTTTTTAGGTGCGATTCATGTTTTGAACATTCTTAAGTGAGATAATGAGAAACCTCTTATTAAATACGACAGCGCATGTAATTATTCAAAGAAGGATTCAACATTTAATTGCTTTTCAAATGGCTGAGATATAAAAAGAAAAGTGTTGATAATAAAAGGCGACAGTAATCTCTTTTTATTAGGATCTCTTTGTTTCACCTTGTTTTTGGATATCTTAGCCATTTCAAAACCGATTTTCATTAAATAAACTTTTGTTACCCCCTGGAATTGCATGTTCTTTGACATCTCAAAGAGTGGTTTCTGAATATCCAGCAAACCGTTAAAAGCTAAATCCTCACTTTGAACCAGAAGGTACACAACCTTTAAGTGACATTATAAAAACACACAGAAGAAGAAACAGGAAAAGAAAATGAAGAAAGCCTGTCGATCGCAGTTTCAAAAACAAACAAGCAAACAAACAAAACGCAAGCAAAAATACAGTACTGAGGTTTTTGTTTTCCCAAATCAAAGTAATGCGTGCTGTATTAAAGGTACTATACTGCGATTCGATTTAGCCATCAACCCGAGGCCTATTTTTTTTTTATTTGCTGTTGTTTCCACAGAGATAAAAAACGGGGACTATTAAAGGAAGCTTGTGTCCACCGAAGAAATATGTAGCCCTGGTTTTTCGTTAAGAGAAAAAAAAGGTGATTCTGTATTGACCTCTATTAAGTCTCGTTTTCATGACGACGGCACACACACTTTTACGCAAGTAACCAATGGTAGTTTACCCACTTCCAAAAGATTTTTCGGCAGGTGCAGTTGGTAAGTAAAGCTTAATACATTTTCAAAAAAGGTTTTTACGGGTAGACATAGAGATGAATTTGAAGCTCTGAAAGAGAAAATAAAAATCTCATGATCCAAGCTGCTAGAGGTCAGTAAACAAAGATAATTTTGCGAGCAATTTGACCGCGTGATGCCGTCGTCATAAAACTCTTTATGTGCCATGGTGGAAATCCCGTAAGTGCCATATTATTTTGAGACAGCAAAGTGGTCATGCTTTAAGGAAAACGTTCGGTTTGTCAAATGTTTATAACTTTTATATTGCATTTGTTTCTTTATCTATGTTTATATAACTTCTATAGATGTCTGTTGCATTGGATATGTAGTGAGCAAAATTGTAAAGAAAATTGTAAGCTTTGTTCAGATGCATTAAAAATTGAATGCCAACTTTATGATTGCTTTTCTTTCAAATGTCGATAGCTACATTACTGTAAAGACATGACTTTTGTACACTTAACATTAACAGAATCTTGGAATTTACACGCAAATCATTGCTTACTAGTCAATCACCACACAGAATGCAAAATATATGTGAGAGGAACGGAATCTCTAGAAACCCTTTCAGTGAACTTATGCTTATGCCGATATATCGATCGGTTTTGGCAGGTTTGCGTGATTGTTGGCACGCTGTCGACCGAGTAGGGCGTTCGAACGTGGTACCTAAAGATTGAAATGAACCGATTTTGATAGGGGGTAGATTCTGAGGGTACATGAACAAATACTTTAGCTAATATTACACATGGATAAGATATTCAAGTCGTTCCATAACTCTTGTGCTATTTTGTCCAATTTACGCGATTTTTATCTTTACAAGAGATAAATGAAGAGTTCGGTTTCATAAGGTACTACATCCATAATTTGAAGTTCTGAGAGAAAGGCGATTTTTTAATTATCATATTTAGCAAGCTCAGACTGGAATTACATTTTCCCCTATTATACTGCTAGATGATAAAACGCTAAAACCACTCTCAAAGAAAATACAGGTCCATTCGTTTATTTTTTAATCATTTTTATAGTTTTGTGGATGTTATACCTTTTGCAACCGAAAATGGATGTAGTACCTTTTGAAACCGAAATTTCACGAGCCAGAGATATATGTGACCCGCTACAACAAAATGATCCTAAAGTCGGGCGAGGTCGATTATTTGAAAATTGCATGATATAATCCCCAAATCTTTCTGCTTTAAATTGATATATAACACATTTTATAAAAATAATCGGCTGCGGAGATATCGATGTTTAAAAGAGAGCATGTCGAGACGTCTGGAAAATCACTGTTTCGAGAAAAGTGCCCTAAAAGTCTTCCTTTTGACGCAATCGCGATCAAGGGACACGCAAGTTAGTTTTCACCTCTGGACAATAGAAGGTAAGCCCTAGCAACCCCCGAAGAGTTCATTCAAGCACATCAGCGTCGGCGGTCTCCTCACCAACCAATCAGTGACCAGGATGTGAGAAGCGGCTGAGCATAGTGCACCCCGCCCGCACGCACTAGTCGACTGGGCAGTGTGCGAGCTTCAGCAAGCAGCAAACTGACCAATGAGATCACTCTGGTCGTTGTTAGGGGCGGAACCTATCTGTGGCGCTCAATCCAAATTTTCGAACCAGTTTCTGCTTCGTTGAAACGCCAAAAAAACATGGCTCAGAAAAACGCTATTTTTTAATCTTTCCTTTCATCATTTTGCTTCAAAATTTTGACAGATGATAGAAGACATGTTAGACTCCAATAATATATCAAAATCAGAAAATCGTTAATTTTCACCAATTTCAATGCTCTGACTTCAAACTCGATTTTCACGGCTTCGACCGTGCGCGACTTTAGGACCTTTTTGTTGTAGCGGGTCACATATTTAGTGTGATGTTATGACATGTTTCGCGGATTTATATTTTTTTTGAGCAATGGTGTTGATGGGGATGGGATACGAGGTCAAGGGGGCCAAGGTAATTGGCAATGCCCTGCCCTATTTAGCATCAAGAATAAAAAAACAATGTGCATCGCTAACTAAATGCTTCTCCCTTGCTGACTAATATTTTGAAGGAATGACCGTCATTGGTCATAAGCATGGGGGGGGGGTGGGGATGGGATCCATTATGCGTAAACGGCTATAGATGGGGAGGGGTCACAATATCTCACCAGGTGATTTCTCTCTTCCGTCCGTTTTCTCCTTTTGTTTTCTCTCACGAGCTGTATTTTGTCAATGGTGTAATTAAATTCATTACATGAATTTCATTCTTGTATGTTCTTTATCAGGTAAGATAAATTTGATAATCTAATGGCTGATAGAAATCAAGACCATCGATGAGTAACATGACCACCTAGGGTAAACGCATATTTGGTATTACCTTTGTGACACTGTATTTTAAAGTAAAAGGTGTCATTTCCAAGAATGAATATAAATCTAGTGTTCAAAGCTGTATGTCACTATGTACTTTCAAGCCCTGGGGCCTGGTACTTGACATCACGCGCGTATGGAATAGCACATCATACCCAAAGGGAAAGCACTGTTGGTAGGAATGTCAGAATATTATGCCATTGTATATATCTAACAAAGTAACTTTGCTTTCAGACTAGCTGTTAAACACTTATTAGCTGTTGGGCTATTTATGTAAGAAATAGACTATACCTTCAAAAAGGATTTTTATACTTGTAAATTTTTGCTTAGTCCCGTACCAACGGTGGGGCTAAGGGGCCTTAGCCCCATCGTTGGTACGGGACTATCCTTAGCCCACTTTCTGTTTACACTCGTTTTTGCCAAAGTGGGCTAGCCCCATCGATAGTCCGGTACTATCTGGCCCTGCAAAATAGCAGGGTTAGCACCGCAATTGCGGTGCTAAACAAGTGAGTGTAAACAGAACGAAAAAATAATCCTGGGCTAAGCGACGGAGACGAAGTCCCACCCTCACTGACCAATCAGAAACGAGGTAATCAAGTGCTGCCGGTGCGTGCGGTACGTGTACAGTACACAGCGTAATCATGAATATTCATGTGATTTGGAAATATGAGTGTAAAAAGGTCAGTTTTCTCCTTTTCTCCAGTACGGGACTAATTGGCCAGTGTAAAAAGCTGAAAAAAAATGGTACGGGACTAACGATAGTCCTGGGTCAGAGAAAGTTCGGGGTTAAGAAACACAAGGGTAAAAAGGGCTAAAGTGTCTGTACTTTATTCTGGGGACAATTCATGGCTCAAACTCAACACCTTAGCAGTAACGCACGGTATACCGGTAACTAACAGTAGATCCAGTACGTGGGACTACATGAGAGTCCCGAAATTTCTCCAGCTTCTCCTTTGCTCTTGTCGACTGCTTTTAATTCACGATCCTTCTCCTGGGATGGTTTGTTTTGTCAATGAGTTCTCCTTCATTTTCCTGCATTGCTTGATAAAATGTGATGAGTTTTTCAAGATATTGGTCAGATTTGCGCGGTGATTTTAACAGAAAGCCAAAAAGCCAAAAGACAATTTCTTTTGTTTACGGATTAAGTCAGTAGACAATGATAGAGGGTCAAACCAATGCTGCTCTCTGATTGGTCAATTTCCAGATGATGTCATTGGAGTGGATGTACCTTTTGCAACCTAACTAAACTGGATGTAGTACCTTTTTTTTTAAAGATGAATTCAACGTTTATTTGATAAAAAAATGCTTTTGATATTTCAATTTCAATTCAATTTCAATTTATTTTCATATTTCTCGATGAAAAATTACATCAAATATAACAATATTAAATGAAATACATGACATACATAGAATATTGCAAATATGTAAAACATAATAGTGGTCGATCTGTTAAGTTTGGAATCTGTGAATGAGTGCTAAAGAAATATGAAGGAACCTACTTAAAAGCGAGCTTCTTGAGCGTAGGTCCCGGTTAAAAACGAGTTTAAGATTGAGAAGGGGAGCACGGGTACAACAATGACCGAAACATAACAGAAAAACAGAATAAAAAAGTACAAATATACAGTTATATAGCGAATTCTTCTCTAGTGCAGGTTAGGGGTCAGAAAAGCCACATGCTGTATATAGGCGGATGAACCATTGTCGTTCTGGCAATACAATATGACTTTTAACAACAATGGCACCGTTCAGACAGTATTAGAAACGTGTACATTGCGTGTATTAAGAAGGGAACACATGCACCTGCAAATCCATTAAAAAAAGACATTCAACAACCAGTTGCAGTGCAGTGAGAATGTGAAATACCAGCTGTTTCCTCGTCCCAGCTATCTTTAAAGAAGGAAAAATATACATCAACACAGTGATAGAATTTTAGGGCGCAAACAGCTTGGCTCTTAAAGTCTGGTTTAACATAACAATAACCCTGAAGTACAGTATAACGGGATAGTCCTGGACAGCACAAAACAGAATTTCAATGAGCTGATGTAGCGTAATTATTCAATAAATACTGTCTTCATTTGCATTTGAAGGATGATAGTGATAAACAACCTTTGAGTTCAGGGGGGAGGTCATTCCAGTATTTCGGTCCCGCATACATAATTGTTTTCATCGCGAAAATTGTGCGAGTACGTGGAAGGTGATAAGCGTCCCGTTGGCGGGTGGGATAATTGTGAACTGAGTAGTTTCTTTTGAACATGTAAAGAAAAACATCAGGAAGATCATTCGTTGAATACTTATACATGAAAATACCTACATTGTAATCAAACAAATCAAACAATTTCAGAATTTTATTCTCGTGCAAAAATGCATTTGCATTTTGCAACCAAACTGATTTTAAAATGTAAATTTTTAACACTTTCTGGTTTGAAATTCATCTTTTCGTTAGTATAGGCGTAAAGAGGTCCTAAAAATAAGTACATCAAGACCAAAAAGTGGTTTTTGATGGAAAATGGATGTAGTACATTTTGCAATTGAGCTCTTCCAATACCAGTGTCTTCACTTCATAAACTGCTATCATAGTCATTTATGTGTTTATTTTTTGGATTCTAAGCTTTTATTTTATATTGTCCTGAATCAAAGATTTGTAAGAAAAAAAAAATCACGCCCTTTTCTAAAGCAAAGGTCACAGCATTTCCTTATTATTATTCAATGGAAACTTTTCATTCTGACAATTAAGTCTTCTCTGCGAACCCTCTCTACCAACTCAATAATTATATAATACGGTATGCTCCACCTCCTCAATAAAAAGAAGAAAAGAATACGAGCGGATTTTTGATTTAATAAATTCGAGTATGAATTAACTGTCTAAATTGCTACTTCAGGGTATAAAGATATACTATCTTACGTATATTGCTGCAGAAAACCCAATCCATGTGGTTATGTTGTCAAGAAGAAATGCAAGTTGTTGTGAAGCATGTCGAGGATGTGATTCTTCCAAGTTTAGCACTTGATGTTCTTTGAACAGCATATCAATGTGTGAACGGGCCGTGGCGCGAGAAAAGGGACCCCAGCGCTTTGGTGCACAAATGCCATAAAACGGCGGGGGAAGTTTGACAAATGAGCGATACGCGTGGAAAAAAAAAATAGTATACTTGGGCAAAGTATTTTTAAGCAATAATTTCAGGCATTGAGGATTAGAATAATAATAATAAAAAGGTTTGCATATCTAGATACTTGAGAGTTCATTCTACAATATGGCGGTAAGATAAAAAACAAAACAAAACAAAAACTTATCTTCTTTATTCTATGACCCATTTTTTTCTCGCTTTACGACCGAATACCTGAACACAAAAAACTGCACAAGTCCAAATGCAGCTAGATTGTTTTTGGAGACGTTCTACAAAGTCATAAAGCAATAGATAATCAGTAAAATGATTCTTTTCTACATTCAAATTTGTATTATCAACATTCCACTATAAACTAGAGATAAAATATGAACATTATGATCTTATTTCATGAGCTCTACTTTTTTTATTTTCTTTAATAGACTTGGGTCGTTCATGAATTAAGAACTTCTTTCATTCTTTTTTTCCCGTTCTTTACAACAAATGGTGTTCTTACCCCCTGAGCGTCGTCTACTTTCATCTCCCTTTTGTTAATGCTAGAATATATTGCGGTATGAGTTAAGAATCTGTGCTGTTGTTTAATCTGCAGAAGTAAAACTCAGGGATATCCTTCATTTTCCAAATGAGATTAGACCACTTCATCTCTTTGAAATCATTGTATTTATTTTATTTTTTTTTTGAACTTATGCCGTCAATCCCTCGTTTGAGGCGAGTGTCCCCAACTTCCACAAAGAAAGTGGGGTTCTATACCGCTTTCAAGATTTTTCGTTTGGGAGTTGGGAGTCGAAGTATTTGTCCATTGCAAATAAACTTTCTGCTCGGCGTGACAAACCTGGAGGCCAAGCCAGGGTTTGATGACTCCAGCAGCTGTCGTATTACGTAAGAGCATGATTGACTGGCATTATTAACGGGGGTGTAGCCTGTTCAAACGAGAGATTTGCGTCATGAAATATTGCATAAGATTATTCCTTTAGATACGTATTTTGTAATGTAAAAAATTATATATCAAAGAACCCTAGTTGACTGAGGTCTTTTATGTTTATATATTTTCCTTTTCTATCCATAATACGTGTTTGTTTGTTTGTTTGTTTTTTTTTTTGCACAAAAGCATCATCATTTTCAGGATGACGTCGATGATAGTGAAACTTGCAATGATCGTATTTTTAACATGTATTTAAAAAAATCTCTCTGTATACTGTGTAATATTATGACCATTGCTATTGTATCTAGATATCTATGCTTCATTTTACTTTGTTTTTCGTAAACCTATAGTCAAAATCATAATAATTATATGTTTATGCATGTATCACACATATGCATCACAAAACAAACAAAAAGTCGCACCCCTTGATTTTATAGGAGGACTCAAGAAAGGTGAAACGGGTCAACCGAGCTAATTTTTAGTTTTTAATATTTTCTGAAACAGCTGTTCTTCTTCTACATCATCCCTATGATAGAGTCCATAAATTGAAAGGGAAAGTGGGTTTTAAGTAGATTTTCAACAACCTTTTTTTTTTTGAGGGGGTAGATTAGTGTCATCAGGCTTTTCTTAGAGGAATTTTTGTTGATATGGTGCTGGGTCACACACACACACACACACACACACATACACACATATATATGCGTATATGTGACCATGCACCTCAAAACAAACAAAAAGTCGCCAGACATGAATCTTTAGTTAAGACCATATTCTGAAAGAGCAGACTTTAAGCTTTAAAATGGTGTATAACTCAAATCAAATGGACTCTCCTAACCTATCTAAATATCGGAAAGAAAGCACAAACTCAGGAAAAATGTGAACTGAGAAAAGAGGCTCTGATGTACAATGTCTATTTAAGCGCTTAATCTTTACCAAACCGTGCTGGCTGTGCGATGAATGGGACAAAAAACAGGAAGTAAACCACCTGAGTGCACAATGAAGAGATTATCAGATTGAACTGAAATAAGGTATGCCTTATTTGAACATTCTGTCCATAATTGATGCCAACTTTCAAAGCAGTAGCCCTATCCTTTCAAAAGTTATTAGAGTTGAAAGTGAAGAGTGTGGACAAGGTTTTTCAGAAATGAAAAAGGGATTCTAAAGACACACCTAATCACACTATTCTACCAAAAATGTTCGAGATAAACTGCTAAAAAAACACACTTTCCTGCCCGTTTTATGATACCAAATTTTCGCATAATGTAGAAGACCCGTTCTTTCAGAAAACATGAAAAAGTCAAGTTCGGCTAGGTTGACCCATTTCACTTATTTTCAGTCCTCACGCAAAATCAGTGTGTGCGACTTTATGTTCGTTTTGAGGTGCACGGTCACATATGATATATATATGAAGAGTTTGTTTGCAAAAACCGATAAGTCCATTTTTGAAGATTTTGAAGTACGGTCTCTGTCATAAAGTAAAAAATAATACCTTTTAAATGATATATTGGTCACTACGTATAAAGGTATATTTTTGAATTTATGGTCAAAAGAAGCAAACATTTTCTTATTATTCTCTATATTTTTCTTGACCTTTAATCGCAAATATCTCCATTTGACAAATATGGACTTATCGGTTTTTGCAAACAAACTCTTCATATATATATATATATATATATATATATATGACCGTGCACCTCAAAACGTTGCTTCAAAATTTTGACAGATGTTAGAAGACATGTTAGACTCTAATAATATATCAAAATCAGAAAATTGTAAGTTTTGACCAATTTCAATGCTATGACTTTAAACTCGATTTTCACGGCTTCGACCGTGCGCGAATTTAGGACCTTTTTGTTGTAGCGGGTCACATATATATATATATATATATATATATGAAGAGTTTGTTTGCAAAAACCGATAAGTTCATATTTGCCAAATGGAGATATTTGCGATTAAAGGTCAAGAAAAATAAAGAGAATAATAAGAATTTTTTTGGCTTCTTTCGACCATAACTTCAAATATGTACCTTTATATGTAGTGACCAGTATATCATTTAAAAGGTATTGTTTTGTACTTTATGACAAAGACTGTACTTCAAAATCTTCAAAAATGGACTTATCGGTTTTTGCAAACAATGTCTTCATATATATACATACATATATATGTATATGAGAAGACAATTATATTTACTGGACCCAGATATTGGAATGATCTCCCTCTAGATATCACTTCTTCCTTATCTTTATTCACCTTCAAACGAAAATTAAAACAGTTATTACTTAGTGGATACACACTACCAAGCTTTTAGCAACCTTTTTATGCTCCCAGTCTTTTGTCCTTGTCCGCAGCACCAAGTTATTCAAGTGATTTCATGGTACCGAAACATCTTTTAATAATATAGCATTTTTGTTATTCAAACACTGCGAGATTTGTATGCAGTCTGGTTTGTGCGATATCTATGTGGTTCATTAGTTTATTACTCATCGATTTTTGTACTGGTGTAATTTTAGTTGGTCAAGACAAACATATCCGTTCTCCGTGTAAAATTATATGCCTATTAACTCGGGAACTTACAGTTTTACCAGCTTTAAAGCTTTTATGTAGGCCCCATCATATTTCTTATACTTACTAGTGACATTTTCATACGATGTGACCATGTGCATTTGTGTCAAGTATATTTTCTTTTTTTTTCTTCTACAATCAAAAGACATGATTGTATATATTTTTTACTCTTGTTTTGTTGTCAATAATTTTGTAATGTCATCATTCAGAAAATGGAAATATGAAATAAATTTGAACTGAATTTGAACTGAATTTGAATATACATATATATATATATATATATATATATATATATATATATATACAAATACATAAATATATAAATTTTGTAATATATAAGCTTATTTCAATGAATACTATCATCTCACGACGTTTTAACGAATGAGATGCGGACGTTGATAACGTTGCTTGACATTTTAAATACTCGGTACTGCCGGAGATTATTTTCATCCACAATTTTCTTAACAATAGTCACAATATTGTGTGTTGAGAAAAAAAAAATCACTTTTCTTGTTCTTTGTTTTTCTGATTAATTTGATTGGTATTCAGTTAGTTAAATTGTTATCGTCATCTTTTTAATTTCATTTTGGATATGTTATATGATGCTTTGTACACTGGATGTTGTATCCGAGGAGCTGATTCAAAGGGATATATCCCTCAGGACAGGGTGGAAGAGGAGTTCGGAGTTGGTACTACAACTCATCCCTACTCGTGTCCTTTTTGAAAGAAATTATATCACCTGACACTGCATAATAACAAATAATTGCACGTCTATGGATTTTGTAGTTGTCTATAGGCCATCACATCGTAATGGTCTTAAAATATAATTATGAATTTCTGGCTTTACCTCTATGATATGTTAAGTATTTGACCATCTCCAAGAACAAACACATAATGGCCATTCTAAGAGCCCTTACAATACGGAGAGATCATGTTTTCAGTGTTGCAACACCACAATTTTGAAAGAGTTTCCTCCAAACATCTAATTAGAGGTCGAGGCATATCATCTGTAAAAGAAAATAAACAGAAAAGCAGTGTTGATACTAATTTATTCCAAAAGGGAATTTTTCCTATTGGTCTGCTTTTTATCGCTACTATTATAATTATGTGAAAGACTTTTCACAAATTCATTGTTTATTTGATTCGTTTTGTGACATTCTCTCTAATGTTGGTGTTTTGTTTTGGAAACATGGTTGATTTGGGGGGATATTTTGTTGTAGTTGTGAAATTTAACATTTCGTTAACGAATTGGTCATTTCGTGGACGAAGTAGGTCACGCGACACTTGGCGCCCCATAAAAAAGAAACAAAACAAAACAAAACGAGACGAAAAAAAAATACTGCCTGTGTCCAGTGTTTAGCTATGTTTTCAATATTGTACAATCTTCGTGAATTCGGGCCTTTGAGTCTGACTTTGCAGAAAAGGTCTATGTACTAAAGCTAAAGATTGTGAAATACTAGCGTACACCTAAAGTGTGATTTCTATCACTAATCAGCCTCGAAGGCATTGGGAAAATCGGGAATTAAAATACAAGAACACATTGTAAAGTTTTTGTTTCATCTCGTTACCATCTTGTATAGAGCAATCCAGGGCAGGTGACGTCACATGCCTGCCATTGTTGTGTAATGTCAATGGAGGCCTCGAGGCAGCTGAGGAACTGATGAATGGAATTGGCCGTCGCCTACTGGTATACTGCGAACAAAAGGAATCCGAGAGTGGAACAGGTACTTTAAGGTTTTATGTGTGTTTTGGGCTGGTGGGGGAGGGGGGGGGGGCGGGATGTATTTGTGTTTTATATCATTCAATGATATTACACTGTAAAAATGGGTTTTCGTTCTTGCAGGTGAGGAGTGCCCCATATAAGAGCATGTGCATAAATTAAAAGGCTCGGTCAGTAATATCTTTACGAACTGCTACGAACACGGTGAGAACGATTGTTAGACCATATCGTAATTTATTCCTAACAAGGCCCTACACACAAGCGTTCATAGACCTTCTATGAACCATTCCTAAGTTTGTAGCCTGGTCGATTGTCTTGTACATCTTTTTTTTTTTTTAGCAGTTTTCCGGAAAACAACCGTACCGAGGAGGTTTTATTTTATTTTTTGCTAGATGTTTGATGCCGCCACTAAAAAAGTATTTGAAGCATGTGCCAAACTTGGTTTGCAGCGCAGATAGGAAGACAATTGACTCATGTGTCATGGCATAATCATCAGCCACTTTCTAGGCGAGACATGTATTTGTGATGGTTATTACTTTTCGCGGTCCCTACTTATCAAAGACAGCTGATGGTATTGTAAAGGTAAGGGGATGCGCGCATAGAAATTGCCACAGAAATGATGAAATGAAAATGAAAATTACTCGGCTGGGCATGTGCGAACACTAATCTGATATATCTATCAATACAGACCTACATCTGAAATTATTCCCAATCATTTTTTTTTAAGGAAATAATTGGTAAAGTGATGAAACCGACTTGTCAGGATGGTATAGTTTTAAACACTGTCACATGATATAGCACTGATTTACACTTTTGCACACATTTTTGTGCGGGATTGTCTTTTGTTTTATATTCTTTATCATGACAATGAAAAACGAACAAACTGTAGCCGACATTATGTTAACGTTCGAAATGAATCTTCAGATTGCTCATAAGACGGCGGCATCAAACCCTGATCATCAAACGCACAAGATAGTGCGCCTGTGGAATTCGTTGTACTTCAATAGAAAAAAGGCAATACTTGTAGTTTGAATAATATTACAGTCAGTTGAAACCCCAATTCTTAAACCCCATTGGCCTTACCATCTGACATTCGTATCACGTTCATACCAATGACTCATAGCGTTCATAATACGTTCGTTGGCTGCTCGTAAGGATTTCATACAAAATTTGTGCCATTGCTGAGTTTTAAGGGAGTATTAAACCACAGGCTAAAAGCTCAAATCCGCGTTATGTTCACGTCGGCAGGGAAACATCTCCTGTCGAAGATACATGGAGCCATAGGGAATTCTATTAAAGGGGAGAGAGCGATCAAGGGGAAGAAGAGATAAGTTGGGGTTGGGGGGATGAGCAACAGCCCACACTAAGGTCTTTTTCCCCCTTTTCCTGTCTCTTTTGAATTAAAGCACTTGTTTCAACCGGCAATATTCTTCTTCTTCCTCCTCTACATGTTTATACGCCAAAATATCAATTCAAATATTGAACTATGAAATATACGTAATGGTAAATTAACAATATTACAATGTATCACAATTTATCATGGTCATTACACAGATTAATGATAAATTGAAGAAATCATGGATATCCCTATTGCCTAAAGGTTGGAGAGATTCGGCAAAAGCTTCTATTATGCAAAGTTCAATTTGGGAATTGCCCAAGAAACACAGCTTTTCTTGGCAAGGGCAGGACATCTTTGATAAATAAAGATTTTTAGTTGCAAAGATATCAGTCAAAAAAAAGTGTAGACCTAAATACAAACTAAATTGGATGTTTTGATGTAATTATCTTTATCGATGTAAAAAGTATGTACTGAAATAATGAAAGAAATGAGTATATGAATATAAGAACGACCCAAGTCCATGGATGAGCATTTCAAGTAAACTTAAAAAAACTTCATATTTTTTCCATTTGTCCAATAATATTCTATTTAACTGTGATGGGAAGGCAACATTGTATATACAATTTAGAACATATATTATTGTGACAATGAACATTTACATTAATTGTGGAGAGGCCATTTTGTGTGATGGACTTGGGTCGTTCTTTGATTCATATACATGATATTCTGCTATAGAGATGAGAGAAGGACGAGAGAGGGCGCTATAATATGAATGTAAGAACGACCCAAGTCCTTCATGTTTACATTCATATAAGATTTAACTCATTTATTTCAGGCACTTCCGGGGGTAATTAGGATTTATCAGTTATACACAAGATGAGTCCATGCATAAGCTACAATTTCCCATGTCAAACTAAATTTGGCCAAAAATTGGACTTGGGTCGTTCTTATATTCATATACTCAAATAATATTTCGATCTGAGGGGAATTTGTATTTTCTCGAGTATGTTTTATATTCCAAATTATTCTTGATGCGTTATCAAAATGATGAAATGCTCATAGAATGCCACATGCTTTCGATCGATATCATGTATACCTGGTGAATTGTTTTTAGTCATATCTTGCTCAAATGACGTCTTCTTCGTCATTTTTTTCCTTTTTATACAAATGATTTGCCAAGGGAACCTACTTACTTGATATATTAGGTGTAACTAAATGATGGATTACCGCTTCTTTTTTATGTGTGCCAGATCTTGACATTACTGACCTGGTGATTCTGGGCAGCACATCAAGATTTCTCGTGTGTAGGCCAGACGGATCCGTCGTCAAGGAGCTTCCATTTTCCAATGCGGAGAAAGTGTGGGATATCGTAATTGACCAGACAGAGCGCAAGCTGTACTACACAAATGAGAAAGGCTGGATTATTCGATTTGGCATATTGAGAGATGTCTCCGAGAGGAGTTTCAGTAAGGCAAATGCTTTTTATTTTTAAAAAAATGATAAAAGGTCACCTGCTTCTTGCAAAAAAAAACCAAAAAAACAAACAAACAAACAACAACAACAAATAAACAAACCACAAAAACAAACTATATAAGTCAAGTTCAATATATACTAATGCCAAAATTCCGTGTCATGTCTTAAAAGTTATAAGATACAATTTGCATATCTATTCAATTTGAATATAAGTGTCTGTCTGTGTATCAACATTTGTCATATTTTTCAGATTTTTTCTTTTCCAATTATGGTTTCCCCCATCGTCACTTTGTACTCTGCCTTGACATGTATCTGGAAGACCAATTCGATAAATTACTGCTTTAAAGTTTCCCATAGGTCCCTCCCGATGACAAAAGTATACAAAAAGAAAATTCGTGTACAAACAATGGCAAATATCTGTTCCATGGGGATGAATAAAACCATTTGTCTCTGAGGTGATTGGCATGCCCTAGACGAAATTTGAGGGACATGGCACGGTTGAGAATCAACGTTAGAGTCCGTCGATACAGTATTTGTGTCTATGTACGTTTACATGTATTCATTTATTTGTTGATCGATCGATTGATTGATTGATTGATTGATTGATTGATTGATTGATTACGTCTCCCTTCCTTGCAACTAAATTTTCACGTGTTATGTATTACTCGACACTTTTCCTCGTGCATTACTTCAGTGCTTTGTCAATTTTCTTTTCTGATACAAAAAGTTGATTTGAATGTGAAATGAATGTATGCATATTTTGAAATATTTGAGTAATAGTCAGATATTGTATGTACATGTAATGAAGATGAAGGGAAAGTGAACCAGGAAAAGGGTAATTTAATGGAGATAATCCACTTAGATTTTTCCCCATTGAAGTTACAAGTCTTGTGCACTAGGTGATAGTGTGTAGGGGAGGGGTGTCTCCTTAAAAAAACACGAAAATGCATTTTTCAGACTTGAAACCCACGGATCTAGTGAAGATTTCGGGCGAAATATCTGGACAATATAATATGTCTTTTAAAAAGTTTTAAAGGGAGCAGCTTCAACTGCGGAATGCTACCGCCCCCTTCAACCCCCCCCCCCCCTTATGCTGGTGCACATAAGCTAAAATTGTCTGATACGCCTGAATGAAAATCTCTCCTTGTTTACACTTTTTATTTTAACTGCAAGGACACCTAGGGACTGCTAGATATCTTGCCCTGTCTGAGAAGAATAGAATCATCTTTACCTCCATTGTCGACATCAGGATGATTATCTTCCGAATATCTTTGGACACTATGACAACATTAGGAGAGTTTGTCAGTACGGAATATCTTGTGGGGTCCCTGGTGGCAGACGACACACATGAGTAAATCGGTTTCATATTTTGTTTATTAGTAAAAAGAAAACAAAAATCCTTAAATTCTGTACTCTCCGTATCTGGCGAGCCCCTGAACTATTTATCGTTCAAAAAAAAAAAAAAAGAATGAGAGAACGATGCTCAGGGATAGAACGAGAGTAGCATTTATGAAGTGCCGTGAATTAGGAAAACAAAAGAAGTATCGTTTAATACAATAGATGCATGCTACTGGATTAAAGATACTGTAGCTGCATGCTTAGCAAACTCAGTACGCAAGTTTCTTTAATTTCAGGAAACACCCATATTTTTTGTCGGATATTAGACGTAACGTTCGACAGGTTGAATATTTATCTGTCTGAAATATAGCACAAAAAACAGAAAAAAAAAACAGAAAAAAAGTGGAAGAACGATACTATGTATTCTTGACCCTCCTTCCTCGTATTATGTATTTGCATAATTATGACAGCGTGTGCAATGTGTGCGAGAGAGTATAGAAGTAAAGAAATGAAATAATGAGAAAGAAAGAAAAAAATCTACAATTTCTCGTCAAATGCAGGTACCTTTATTGGAGACATGGACAGACACTTACGCGCAGAAGTTTCAAGGATCACGGGACCTCAGAAACGATCTCCATACATCCCTTTAGTCCAGGTTTCATTACTGGGCTTCAAATCGGCAACGCAGGTATAGGCCTAGACTTAAAGAAAACAGAAATGTATACGTTACCATTTTATATATTGCCATCTTAGGACTCTCAGGGCAAGATGTTTGTTTCATTTGTTTCAGTTATGATATTAATATTGATGGATTATCCTTAACTGAAGTAAGATCTACTAAATTTTTAGGAATCACAATTGACTCGAGTTCAACTTGGAACGATCACATTCATAATATCCACACGTCTGTCTCAAGAACTGTAGGAATTTTATATCGACTGAAAAACTTCATTTCTCAAAATTCCCTGACTATTCTATATAATGCATTGATCTTACCACATATCACATACTGCAATATCGTTTGGGGAAACTGTGGCTCAACTAAAATTAATCCAATTCTTACCCTCCAAAAACGCGCTGTACCTTTAATTACCAATTCCCGTTACTTATCCCCATCCAATCCCCTATTTTGTCAACTAAAAACATTGAAAATTGAGGATCTTCACACCTTTCAAACTGCTGTTTTTATGTATAAATATACA
This sequence comes from Diadema setosum, assembly GCA_033980235.1. Taxonomy (NCBI): domain Eukaryota; kingdom Metazoa; phylum Echinodermata; class Echinoidea; order Diadematoida; family Diadematidae; genus Diadema; species Diadema setosum. The sequence continues at coordinate 33,827,075 of CM067065.1, forward strand.
TTTAATTGTCTTCCAAAAATTTGTGATGGCTTCTTCACTCCAAATTCCACCGTTCATTCATATCCAACACGTCAGTCGTCCGATTACCATTTCGAAAACCCCAGAATCATTTTAGCTCAAAAATCATTAAAACATAATGGACCAGATATTTGGAATTCTTTACTCCCTAATTTCAAACAATGTACGTCGTTGAACATTTTCAAACGAGAACTAAAACACACCCTCATAATCCAGTATACTTTTGACACATAAATATTCATACCACCTGGTCAACAAACACCCTAAATAATGAGTTCACGGCCATAACTGAAGTAACATTCACCTCATCACACTGATACACAAAATAACACTCAACGTACAAACCAAGATTCATCCCAACACAACGCACACCGCACTGCACCGCACGTCCTTCGCACAATTACTTCCCACTCAGTGAGTGGCAAGATTTTCTTTATGTATCTCTTTACCTGGGGCCATCTTCCTCGTAAAGCTTAGCTTATGATGATGGTCCCCTGCATTTCATTGTTATCATTTCCTATTGCTTCCTTTCATATATGATATTCGTTCTTGAACAAAAGAAAATGTATGTAAGATCTAAACGTTGCGAATATTAGCTGTGTAAATGACTATGTACGTATTTTGCTGATTTGTTGATTTGTATTGATTTTGAAATGCAGAAATAAAAACTGAACTGAACTGAACTGAACTGAACTGAACTGAACTGAACTGAATAAATAATGAAGTGTAAGGGTAAGTGTAATGTAAGTGTAAGTGCAGCAAGCTTTATTAATCACTTGGCATACTGATATGTTTTGAGACAGTATTTCCCCTGGTTTTTTTTTTTTCTGTAATGAACATCTCAATATCAGTTCTAACGAAAACAAGGACATAGTTATTTTCATTTTTTTCTGACTACGGATTGACCTAAGAAAGTAGAAGAAGGTAACGACGGTATACTTGCTTTAAAAGAAATGTATATGGCATTGCATTGAAGTCAATTTATGGTGTAACCTCTTGTTGAAAGTTTGCAGGAAATCAACTGGTTCCCGGCTCTCGACAGGTCGACGAATCCACCCAAACAAGCAAAGATCAAGAGGCTGGGAAATGTATTCCATATGTTCAGCATAGAGGACTTTGCCGTGTCTCGCGAAACAATTTACGCAATTGGCTTCGTACATGGCAAAGTGATCCTCCGAAAGATGCCAAACTACGCGAAAAATGACACCTACTACCTTGTTACAGTTCCGGGCGAAGACAAGTGGCAAGCTATTGCCGTTGTCGAAGACGTGTTCGCGCACGAATTTTCCAATGGAAAATAGAGACGTAGTTGAGCAGCATGGTATGTGTTGCTTGAGATGTAACTTTAACGTTTTCAACTATTAGGCGAGATAATGAGAAACTTCTCAAGAAATAATCGTGAAAGAGCTCAGTCATGACAATTCCAGGAAGAATTTATTTGCTATTTTTAAGATTCAGGATTCAAGATTCAAGATTCAACTTTATTTTCACTTCCATCAAATAAACAAAGAAATTATATACATTGCACATGTACAGGATATTTGTAATACTCGCAGAACATAATTTGACAAGGTACATATGAAAATGAGAAGTATATGCGATTACATCTTTGTTAATATATACATAAAGCGTATAATACAAGTCAACTAAGGATGAGGATGGAAGTGGAAGGTCCCACTAAGAAGCAGAGCTTGTACGATATGGGACCCTCAGAAAATACACAAGACAGCAATATAAAACAAAATAAACGAACCGATGTCAGCTGACATCAAGATGATTGGGAAGGGAAAAAGAAAGAAAAGGAAAGAAAAAGAGAGACAGAAAGAGAAAAAAGGAGAAAAAGGGGAAAAAACTACAGCACGTGCTATCGTGGACGCAAAAAATGTAGATTCCATAATGTAAAATAAGTGATGAAATACAAGCTGATTGAATTTAATGCAAAACATTTTGTTATACGTAATTAGGTTGGTAAGAATGAAGGAGAAAGAGAATAAACACATCGTTATATTTAGAACACAGACAGGGACATGATTAGAAGGAGGACTTATGTAAAAATGAATGATGACATGACTGAGATGATGAAGGAAAACTAACTCGGTTGGATGTTGTAAAATTTCAATAAAAATGATTTTAATTCATTCTTGAAGGAATTCAGAGATTGAGCTTTTGTAGGGAAGTGAATTCCAATACTTTGGCCCATCGTAGATGAATGTGTTTTGAGCTAACAAAGTTCTCAGAAATGGCAAACGGAAATCATTTGATCGCCGTGTTGGATAATTATGAACGGATTGATCTCCTTGAAACATTGTTTCAAATATTTTTGGGAGATTATTTTTATCATAATTATACATAAACTGTCCTAGACTGTCCTATTTGATTGATAGAGATAACACAGCTATGCTGATAGGTAGGACCCATTCTTTATAGATGCCGTTTTCTTAAACTTTGTTTTTGGATTTTCATTCAAAAGTTTGTGTTCTTCATAAAAGTGTATATTTGCGATCTTTTGTATTTTATAAAGGTGCTTTCTGATTATCTCACAAAAGGTTAAAGATGAACCCCAACATAGTCAAAACTGTACCAGTCCTTCAACCGTTTCGACACTGAAACTCTGTCGACATTGCGAAAGAACAAAGATTTATCATGTTAACAGCATAGTTTTCAACACATAACCATTCGGGCAAATGTAAGGCAAATCGCCTAAAAAAGAAGTTAATTTCTGCATAGTACATGCGTGTTTCTCTTTCTTTTGAAAGACTTTGTCGCTGATCAGCTTATAATTCTATTGATCACGTTTGCACTCACTTGAAATAAAATTGTCTGGTAGACATTAAATGTGCGCAAATAACACACACACAAATCTACACATACAAAGAGTTGTCGCTATTTTTTTTTTTCATTTGAAAGAAACAACCTTCCAGTGAGTTTTAATTCAGCTTGTTACTCGCAACCTTGTTGCATCAGAATGACTTTTATAGTGTGACAGAGTAGGAAGAAAACAGCTATTTGGTTCATTACTTGTAACTGTCTGTATTTTGTCGTATGCATCATTACAATAATTTGTGCTGCTCCAGCAAGAACCTACCTTTGGTTTAATCTTTTTTTTTTCCACAAAGAAAATTGATTCATATAAATATTCAGGTACAAAATAAAATAATGTCACATGCAGTACATAAAGACAGATGATCGAAATTTGACAGGTAACTGCGAAACACTTAAATAATGTAGAAACGATTGCAATTAATATTAGATACAAAACCTTTGGTTTTTCTCAGACATAATCCGTCTACTTTCTTTACTTGTTTAAAGAATTGACAAAAATTGGCTAAAATGTAACAATTTCTTTTTATTTCTTACAGAAAAAAATCATATATGAAGTATTCTGCGTACAAATAAACCACGTTGTATACATTTTGGATTTTCTATCGAACCAAGTATAACGGAACTTTTAGTAATTTGAATTTTATTGTGTATCATAATTTCTTGTATTTGAGCAATTAATCTTTGGGTGGCGTCACATTCTCAAATAAGATGTGCAATTGTTTCTGTGGAGCTCGGACAAAACGTACAGAGGTGTGTGTCAGACATCCCCATTGCAAAAAGTATTATGTTAACACCAATTTTTCTATGCAAAATTTTGTGCTGAAAATGACGAAGTCTTTGGTTCAAAGTAGATATAAGGAGCATTATATATTTTAGTCCAGTCTAAGTTTTGATTGACAATTTCTTCCCATTTCCTTCTGATTTAGGTGGTTGAAATATCCTATCACATAATTTTCCATGTACATATCAACATATCTTAATTCTTTTAAACAAATCATATATAGTTTCTTCTTGTTGCGTCTTTATTTCATTGTCATTTACTGATTTCTCTTAAATATATTTTATCCATTTTAAGGGGATTGCATGAATAACTGAAAAACATTCTAAACAATTACAACAAACACCACATTTAGTCTGAAACTGTTCAAAATATAAAAAAGATAAACCATTATCACTCAATAATTGTTTAATCTTTCATATATGTCTTTGAAACATAATTTTCTTAAATACAATCTCATTATTTATACGAACTAATACATTAAACTATATTACTTGGTTTTTCACTTGTTCTACGGATAACTCAGGGGGAAAAGTATAATCACACCAAGCCTAAAATAATTTATAAAACTGCTTTGTATCAAATTGATTTTCTTTTCTGTACTATTATATGGCCGGTTTAATCTTGATATCGTTCGTTTTTATAGAAAATATGAAAACACATTTAATGATTTATTTCTTGGTTTAAACAAGACAAAGCTATAACCAAGAAAATAAAAACTGCTGAAATTTGATCTTACTAGTACTATTGCGAAATAAATAGTTGCGGGATATTTTCTGAAGGTGCATTTACTTTAATAGCGCTATTGCATATTGAGAAACCAAATACGCCCGATAAAATCCAGGATGTTAATCGCATTACGCTAAATAACATCGCATTCATTTTACGGAACATTTGCAGAATTGAACCCATTTTCAAACCAGCTATGAAATGCGAAAGAAAGCTTTGAATCCTGTTCGTTTGATATGGAAATAAAACAAATAGAACAGTAAACAAAAAAAAATGTTAGCGCCATGTTGCTTATAATAGAGTGAATGACATATTATTATATATCACATGTACGCAATATTCAAGGAAGCTGTGTATAAAAAAAAAAAAAACAAACCTATGGTTATCTGTAACATGCAAAAATACAATGTAAAATTACATGTGGTAACGCCGTGTAATAATCACACTGTGGAAAACTACAACGTGGATACTGCGGTAGGTATACATTATTTTTAGTACATCAATAAAAACAAACAAACAAACACAATACCCTGTGATATTTTGTTTTGGTACTTTATTTTGCATTTTGTGGCGTTTTGTCGTATTTTGTTATTGCAGTGTGGTATCAAGTATTGCTTTGTGCTATTGCTGCGCGATATACTGTACCATGTGGTTTCGCTATGTGATACTCCGCTGCGGCACTGCTCTTTGGTATAAAAAATGTCCTGTTGTACTCCCTGTGGCATGTGTGACAAAATACCACCGAAATATCCTATGGCATTTTCCTGTGTAAACGTTCTGTTGTATTTTCTCTGGTTTTGTTGTTTGGTACTTCTGTGTGCTATTGTAATGTGGCATTGTTGTGCGATACTTTGTGGTTTTGCTTTGTGGTACTCCTGTGTGGTACTACTGTATAGTGTTGTCCAAAAAATACCACAGGATATTCTGCGTCCAGTTCAATATTGTGAATGAATGTTTTCCACAACAATATCATCAATATTTTAATGACATACCCTATCGCCATTCACTTGTCGGTCGGTCTAGACAAATCTGTGACAAATTGTGACAAATCTGCAACACCACATTCCAACATGCTGCAACATGAGACACGTTCTTGGGTTATTTTGTAGTAAGTGTAGTAAACTGTGGTACATGACAAGTCATTGTGTGACTTTGGGATGTGAAACCACATAATCTAGAAATTCACACTGTGGCAATTCGGCGGACACAATATTTCCACATACTGCAATATGTGACACAATGTGGGTTTTGTGTGGCAAGCGCTGCAAAGCAACTGTGATTACTATGTGACTTTCGTTGAAAAATCTCTTCATATCACATATTGAAATGTTGAATAACTTAACAATAACGAAAGTAAGTTTGAAACAAGCATAAACCTTTATATTCCAGTGTGTTTTATTTATTTCCTCTACTTTTCAAATGTTTTCTTTTATTTGAATATTCATAATTGTGCAAGAATATTCATGAATCATGATAAAGAAACCAATGAAACCACGTAGCGGACCAAATAAAAACGTTTTTTTTTTTTTTTTTTTTTTTTTTTTACGTTCATTAAAGACAAAGTCGACGTAGCAGAACTAAAAGACGAAATTGACGTAGTAGACATAACAAAAACGTTTTGCTACATCCATTGACATTTGCAAAACGTAAAAAAAAAAAAAAACAAAACAAAACTGTGCTTTGCAATAAATGCTAAGTCCCACCTTTGACGTTGCATGTACGTTTTATAACGTCCATTTTATACGAAAATGTACGGAACCTCAAAAACACATTTCGGAAACGTTCCGAAAACGTTATGTGTTTGCTGTGTGAATATCGGGAGGTTTCCGGGAGCATACCTTTTATTGTCAAGATGTGGAAACTGCCTTACTTCCCTTAATCACAATTGCGTCGAAAGGAAAACAGTAAAGGTGGTTTTCTTTTAAAACGCTGAATTCCTAGGCCAATCGACATGCCATCATAAAATCATCGATATAACTGAGTAACTGTATGGATCGTGTCATAGATGAAATTAGAGCGAAAGAATAAGGAAATATTGTCATGTCATTTTCAGAAAATCGACCTCCCCCGACTTTCGGAAACTGTTGTTGAAGCGGTTCACGTTTATGATGTTTATTAAAACAAACATTTGCATGTGCACTCTCGTCATTATATTAATATTCGTAATCTGTCGTGGAGCTATAATTAACAGTTATGATTATAATGATGATAATAATGATAATAATAACAATAAGAATAATAATACTAATCATTATTATTAATGTTGTTATTGTTGTTATTATTATTAATATTATTATTATTATTATTATTATTATTATTATTATTATTTTGCAATCATTTTTCTATTCGGCATTTCAGACATTGCACATGTACATGGGTAGACACAAAACACATTTGATTTAGCATAAGAAAAAAAAAAACTAGATTGTAACTACACTTGGAATTTGTCATACTGACAAATTAGGTGATCCGATCTATTTGGAAATCAATGATTTAAGTCCTGATCCCAATAGGCATGACCATAAATGTTTCATCTACGTTTAGGGGACATTGACCGTGTGATGTTTGGATTCTCATTTAGAAAAGGGAGTCAGACCTGCCATCTTTGGTACCGAATTCCGTATGGTCACTTACGAAGATACAGAATGAGGTATATTTGACCTTTGACGCCACTTTGCACACCCAAGATGGCATCTGAGCAAAAATTGGTTATTTTGTGAAATGATTCTTGTAACATGGTCTTTGCGTGTGCAAAATATGGGAAAGATATGACGTGTATTCATTAAGATACAGGATGAAACGTTTATGACCTTTGACCCTAATTTACATACCCAAGATGGTGTCCGATCAAGTAGTTGTTATATTATGAAATAATGTACGTGACACGAACTAAATATGCGGAAAATATGGGGGAGGGTATATTCTTCTTGATTTATTGCAAAGAAAGTTGCAGAAAGCAAGAAATGTCTCAATACATCAAAGATAAGCTTTATTTTCAACCTAGTTTTTATATGTGATGCCGACATTGTATGAAAAAACAAGGGCACATTACAATAGCCCTAAGTCTCAGCTACAGCATATTAAAATCTTGGAGATATTCACCAAAGGGTAAGTGAGCTATTGCTCGATCTAAGGACAATCATGTCAATTTTCTCATCTAGAAAAATTCCCTCCCATAGAGATAGCACGTCATAACGAAGATACAGAAAGAAGTACATTTGACCTTTGACCCCACTTTGCACAGACAAGATGACATCTGAGCAAAAAGTGATTATTTTGTGACATGATCCTTGTAACATGGTCTTTATGTGTGATTGGAAAGATACGACATGTATTAACCAAGATACAGGATGAAACATTTATGACCTTTGACCCTAATTTACATACCCAAGGAGGCGTTTGACCAAGTAGTTGTTATTTTATAAGATGATGTTCGTCATAGAGATAACACGTAAACTGGTCAAATTTGACAAGATTACTTTCAATCCATTTTTACGAGGTGATGCCGTCATCTCATCAAAATATTGTTATACATTAATGAAAGAACATTAAATAAGCTACAACATACTGAAATCTGGGTGAAAATTGGCAAAGGATAAGTGAGATACGCTCGAGTGAACTTGAAATTTGGTGACGTCATTTCGAAAATTTACGTGTTTTTTTTTTTTACTTTATTAAGAAATTTGATATCTTTCAGTCATTTTTTCAGTATCGCTACCCCATGAAATGACATGTACAACTCATCAGCTTTCAAAATATGTAAAGAAAAGTTGCATAGTTGCACTGTATATCGCCATTGACGCGCGCGCGGAATTTCAACTTTGACGGGCCCGTATGACGTCATATTGAGTCGGATTGACTTGAAAATTGGTAGAAATATTTCTTGACATTTCAGACATCTGACCAAAGTGAAAAAACGGGAAATCTCTATTACATATGAGCTTTGTGTGCGTATATGTGCTCGCGCGTACGCGTCCGTCCGACTTTTTCAATTTTTCAAAAAATGCTCCATAGGTCTGAAACGTGTGCAAAACAAATTTGAGCTCGATTGGAGCCTACAAATATTTCAACGCAGGCGTACGCGCACGTTTTAAGGGTGAAGATGAATTTTGAGAACATGAGTAGAACCAGCTTGACTTGAACTATATGTGACGTAAATTTGATTGAAAAATTCCATTCCATTAATGAGATATGAATGATAATGTGTTTTCATTTAATGACGTCATAGTGACGTCATGGTCGACTAATCACTATGATTTTATTTCAATTGTCGTCTTTGGGACACGATACATATATGGTGTAATTTTGAAATTGATAGGGAGAGGACTTTCTGAGCTAACCTCTACACAACTTTTGGGGAGAAATAAAGAAAAAAAAAGGAGAAGGAATCAGTACGGATACAGAAGGTGATCCGAGAGGATACTCGGATCACCTAATAAACAAACCAGGGCTAGCAGGGCCAAGAAAAGGTAAATGTGTCCCGCTACAACAAAAGGATCCTAAAGTCGCTGACGGGTGAGCCGAGCATGGCCCAGAAAAAAAAATGTTATTTTCAGGCCTTTCCTCTGATGATTTAGCTTCGAAATTTCGGCAGATGATAGAAGATGCATTAATTAGACTACAAAAAGTATGTTAAAAACAGAAACCCGAATGTTTTGACAGATTTTGGTGATCTGACTTCACACTCGATTTTCTCGGCTCACCCGTCAGCGACTTTAGGATCCTCTTGTTGTAGCGGATCACAAATTACCATGACCCTCAGGTCTTCAACCCCATACCCCATAAACAATTTAAAAATCCAGGGGGATCCAGGAGTTCTGTAAAACGGGGGAGGGGCGCAACAAACATTTCTGGTGCTACTTCCGGGTTTCAATTCATTTTGTTTATATTAATTTCTTTTGTTTTCAACGAAAAATAAGGGGGTGCACTAGTTGCGGTCCCCATCTGGATCCGTCACTGAAAACTGTAAATAAAATAAAACTTTTATTGTATTAGTCACAGAAATTTAAACATGCAGCGCGCAGCTATGCAGGAACACAATGGGAATATGAAGATTAAAGACTCAAAAACATTGTACAGTCCTGACTTTACTACTCAACATCGTTACCTCATACCACTGATTTTACCCCAGAAATCCAAATTGAACATGGAAAGCACATCATTGTAAATTCTTGCACATGCAAACTGCTGCATTTATATCTCTGTTCAGTATATTTTTTTTTGTCCCACAATACAAAACAATGCATCCACACATATGCATGTAAATATTATTTCAATCGTGCACAAAGAACATAATAAGTCTTGTGATTTTTTTCCAATGTCAAAACTCTCCATCAATATAATTGCAACTCTGTATCTTTTAACCACTGCTGATTTATCATCGGTGGTAACCCGAAAAGTCGTATAAGCAATTTTTGCGTAACAACGACAATTCAAGAAAAACACGATTAATCATGATTGCTGCAATTGTATGCATGGCATGTTATTTTTGTAGGAATCAGTTTTTAATTATTATTCTGACGTGTGATGTTTCTGTCGATTTTGTATTGTTTGGAATGATGCTAGATATCACTAGAAAGCGACATGTATGCTTTGCGGTTTTTGCAAAAACTGTTGTTCTTTAAACTTTGGATTGGTCCCTGACTACAGTCTATTAGATTGACTTTCAATCCACGGAATTTAGAGAGTAGTAAAAAAAAAAATGTTCTTTTCAAGTCGCACGCAAGGCTTATTTGGAAAAGTGTGACACGGCCTTTAGCCGTTAATTGTGTATTCGCTCAGTCACGCATGACCTTTATTAACATGATACGGTGTCAATGAAAAAAAAAAAGAGAACTCCACTTTCTTCACAACCAAAAGACGACTCTCCGTAGCTGACACTACTGAAGCTATGGGTATTTTTGTTTCATAACCTATATATTTTTTCCATAGCCGGAAAGGAAAATAGACGGTGTTCACATTCCTATTGACCGGAGATATAAGTGGCCTGAATTTTCTTACAAAACAAAGGGCGATTTTGTATCACCCCTCTATTAAGTGATGTTTGCATGGCGACGGTGCGAACACGTTTTTATTTTTTTCTACGCAAAGTGGCGAAAAGGTAGTTAACCCATTTCTAAGGTATCACGAGATTCGCTGCTTTGGCATTTAAAGTTCAAGTTTGGACAGATGCAGGTGGTAAGTAAACCCGAGTGCATGTTTACATACGTTTAGAGATAGAGCTAATTTTGAAACTTGATAAGGAAAATCAATGATGAATAAACGAAACTGCCACTTGGCTCTAAAGCAACGATAATTCGGCAGCAATTTGGCAGCGAAAATACACTCTTCATTTGAAAGAGAAAAATTACTTCAATGTTTTTTGTGGAATAACGGGATAGCTTTTAAGACCACATCACCGAATTCGACAGGCCATATTACGTGACCGAGCGTTAAAAAAAACAACAACAAATGTACCCGTTGATTTTACGTAAGGGCTCTCTCTCTCAAAAAAAAAAAGAAAAAAAAAAGAAGAGAAACGGCTAAACCAAGGCAGTCTTTGGTTTCCATATTTACCAAAAGAGCTATTCTTCTTCTGCATTATTCTTGACTTTGGTATCGTAAAATGAACAGAAAACCATGTTTTCAGCATTTTTTTTTTTCTGCAGCCCTTTTTGTAGATTAGTGAGATCAGGTATGTTGGGGGGGGGGTCCCTTTTCATTTCTTCAAAATGAATTGCTCATTCTCCACTTTCAAATCTAGTAACTTAATATTGATACTGCTTTGAAAGTTGGCATTTGTAATGAAGAGGATGTTTTAGCAGAACATGATCAATTTTAGCTTAATCTGATTATCGTTGCAACATTGTTGTTGCTCCTGTGGTTTACATCCTTGTTTTTTTTTTTTTTTTTGTCTCATTCATTACACAGCTACCGAGGTTTGGTAAAAATTTAGCGCTTGATATGTTGAATAGACCCTGTACTTAGAGTCTCATTTCTCGGTTCACACATTCCAGAAAGTTGTGCTTTCTTTCCAATATTTAGATAGGTTATGTATAGGAGCGTTCATTTGACTTTTCAATATATATCATTTGAAAGCTCAGAGTCTGCTCTTTTAGAATTTGTCTTTAACTAAAAATTCTCCTCAGGTGACTTTTTGTCGGTTTGATGATGAAAGGTAACAATCATGATAAACAGCAACAAAAAAGTCGCTGGATGACTTTTGTGTTGTATACATGATAATGAACAATTTGTTTGCAAAAACCGATAAGTCCATTTTTAAAGATTTTGAAATAAGATTTCTGTCATAAAGTACAAAATAATACCTTTTAAATGATATATTGGTCAATACATATAAAGGTAAATTTTTGTAGTTATGGTCAAAAGAAGCAAACATTTTCTTATTATTCTCTATATTTTTCTTGACCTTTAATCGCAAATATCTCCATTTGACAAATATGGACTTATCGGTTATTGCGAACAAACTCTTCACATCAATTGCATGTACCTATTACCTATGCTGCTTTCTCTTTACCAAAGTTGCACATCGGTCTCATTTTTCTTATAGTAAATATAAACTGCATGTACCATATTGCTTAAACGTACTTATTTGTTTAGTTATTCATATCTCTCTTTTAGGATTTTATAAAGTAACCATTTATCTAAAAAAAAATGTTAATTATTCTTTTCTTAATAAACGAATACCAGAGTAAGCGCTGTACTTGATGTAAATTTTTCACTCTGAGGGTTTCCATCTGGCCAGCTTACTGCGCAGATATTCGATGTCGTACATATCTGATGTCCAAGCCTTTTTGTTGTTGTATGCGTTGCAGATATTTCAATTGGCAGCCACTTGCTATTTTGTTGCTTGATATCTTTGAGACAAAGGTGCAAGATCAATTTCTTTCCAAGCATACTTTATTGATTAATTGCCATAATCCCAATCATAGGCATAATCGCCCCTATATGCAGCACTTTTAATTATCATTGTATTAAGGGTTGTATGGCAAATGATCAAAGACCAATGATCCAAATGTTATCAAAAAAAAAAAGTTCAACATTAGATTAAGCGCAGTGAAACCGTTCTAGTGATACTTCACTTAGGTCACAAGAGATATTTTGCATGTCGTAATCAATAATATCCAATTTTTATAATACTTGTCGTATTTGTGTCACCTTTACTTGCAAATATCTCAACCCCACACGGCTTGAATAATTCGCTAATGTGACCGTGCATCACAAAAAAGGAAAAAACTACCAAAAATTCGCTCCCCTTGACTTTACGTGAGGACTCAAAAAGTTGAAACTGGTAAACTAAGTCAATTTTCAGTTTTCCGTTTTTTTCTGAAAGAGCTGTTTTTTTTTTCTTAAAATCAACGAGAAAGTGTATCTTCCGCAGTTTTTCTACAACATTTTTGTTTCTTGTATAGTGGTGTGATCCATTGTGCTTTCCTATTCGTTTTCATTTTTTTTTTAAATCCATCGCACACTCTTCAGGTTCAACTCTAATAACTTTTGAAATGATCTTGCTACTGCTGAGAAAATTGGGATTAATCATGTAGTAAACTTGTTAAAGGGGTAAACGCTGCATTTTTTTGTTAGTACAAAAATGTCCTACTTGGCAGAGACGTTCCTTAGGACTATTGAAAAATTTTCACCTATTACAAGAGACACTCTGTGTCTATGCAAATAAGCCTTTATGTTACATAATTTATGATAAGATACATTATATATCAATAAAAGATATGTGTATCCAGCAGAAGCACCTAATTTGGTAAAAGTATTCTATACAGTATGTGGAAACAATTAATGCAAAAACTGATTTCATACCTATGTGAATAAGCAACATTTGCATAATTATGTAAGTTGTGCAAAAATCTGTATTTCTGAAAAAAAAAGCTAATCAATCTATTCAGCACTAGATCATGTGGCACAGAGTTTGAATCTGGGATGGATATGTTCCTTGGGTTAAGAGCAAATGATTCATCTAAAGAGACAAACTGTCTCTTTGCAAACAACCTGTTATTTGCATAATATGCATGTCAATACCTATATATAGATAATCAGAACAAACAAAAAACAATCATGTGACAATGTCTTAAAACGCTTTGAACTTAATATACAGAAAGTTTATAGAATAAGACAATATCCTCGCCACAAAGATCTTCAGTTGCAACCATTTTTTTTTGTATCGCTTTTTATATTATTTAATAAACTTTGACATTTTGCGCATAAATTATGTAAATAAGTATAGAAGACGTGAAATTTCGAAAACATATCGATCTTTAAAATCATATTTCCCATCAATTTTCCCTTATTGCATTGATGCTCTGCAGGGTAGGAAAAATAGCAATCGATAGTGACACTCTTTGATAATATTATGATAATGCAAGTATGACAAAATGGCCTATATTTGAACAGCACTGATACATGCAAATTGGAACGATATTGCTTACAAAAGGAACTTTTTTTTCCCCTTGCAAACAGTACACTATTGAGGTCATGGTTAGAAAATCATTACAAAACATCACTACCATAAGGAAAGTGTGAATTCGGTTTTTCACTGTATTCTTTATGCAACCAAGAGAATAAGAGGCTTTTTACCTCGAACTAATTATAAATATGTGACCGTGCACCTCAAAACGAACATAAAGTCGGCCACACACTGATTTTTGCGTGAGGACTGAAAATAAGTGAACTGGGTCAATCTAACCCAACTTGAATTTTTCATATTTTCTGATAGAGCGGGTCTTCCTTTACATTATGCTAAAATTTGGTATCATGAAACGGGCATGAAAGTGTGTTTTTTAGCAGTTTATCTCGAACATTTTTGGTAGAATAGTGTGATTAGGTGTGTCTTCAGAATCCCTTTTTCATTTCTGAAAAAAACCTTGTCCACACTCTTCACTTTCAACTCTGATAACTTTTGAAAGAATAGTGCTACTGCTTGGAATGTTGGCATTAATTATGGACAGAATGTGTTAATGAGGCATGTTTACTTTCAGTTTAATCTGATAATCTCTTCGTTGTTGTTACTCTGGTGGTTTACTTCCTGTTTTTTGTCCCACTCATCGCACAGCCAGCACGGTTTGGTAAAGATTAAGGGCTTGAATAGACACTGTACTTCAGAGCCTCTTTTCTCAGTGTACACTTTTCCTAAGTTTGTGCTTTCTTTCCAATATTTAGATAGATTAGGAGAGTCCATTTGATTTGAGTTATACATCATTTTAAAGCTTGAAGTCTGCTCTTTCAGAATATAGTCTTAACTAAAAAATCATGTCTGGCAACTTTTTGTTTGTTTTGAGGTGCAGGGTCACATATGCGCAAACTATGTGGATGCAAAGGTATCTGCACACATTAAGAACTACAAGCTTGAGTTAGAAGCAAATTCGGTTTCTGAGAAAAAAAAAGTTCCCTTAGTATACTACAAGATGCTATGGCATGGAAACTGTGTTAGTAAAATTAAATTATACACAATATCTTTGTGATAAGGCAATAATATATGCCAAACATGTCATGTGAACAATATGGGAAATGCTAATCTTAGCCTCTGACTTCAATCAGTCATTTTCAACAATAAATGAAATCAGAAGGAGTAATTTCATAGCCATAAATGAGTACATGTATATTAGACGGCTTTTACAATTACTAGGATTTGACTTGTCGACAGATTGTCACATGCTGCTGTTTGCGAGGATCCTCAATGTCATATTCTCCCTGGTTGTGATTATTTTCTCTTGGGATAATGTAACTCCCTGGCGGTCCAAAGAATGTTATATTCCACCACATACCTGCAGAGTAATATCGATATGGATGATCATGATCTACATGCCCTTGAAGCTTTTTTCCAAAAGTAATTGTATTAACTGGTTTTTGGTAAAGTTGTCAGAAGTTAAGATAAGAAAGTAATTACACAGGTGAAATGTAAAAGGTAAGAATGTCAGAAGTTATACATGTGTGCATCAAATTTAACTTTCATGCAACCCATATATCAAATGCAATGACGGTGATGACTATAACCATAACACACTGAAATCCATGTCCTTTCCTACTTATCAAGAGGAAACAAAAACTCTTGAGAGGGGAGGGCTTAACCTTTTTTTTTTTTGATAATAAACAAGAGAAGCGCTGTCAGGGAGAACGTGGACAATTATGTATTGACTTTCTTGATGCATTGGTCCACATTCAAGATATGGAGGAAAAAGTAAAATATAGCACTTTCATTGCTATGAGCTTTGAACTTAGAATTTTCGCAGGAAAGTTCCCAGAGAATCAACATTAGGTAAAAGATGTACACATTTAGCTTCAAGAAAAAAAAAAAACTTCAAGCATGGCGTAAATATCAGGGAAACAGTGAAATTTTCAGTGTCCACGGGGTGACCTTGGTCTTTTACCCCTGATTTCAATTCAATCTTTATTTCTGATTCAATATACAGTATAGATAAAAAAATTAATACATGTAAATATGAGCATATTGTGCAAAGGTGCAGAAATACAAACAAAAACAATGAAAACATTGACAAAACAGGAAAGTATTATGAGAAAAAAATAAGGAAAACAGATAGAATATAGGTACGATAAAAACAAAAGCTCATTAACGCTGTCTATGTGGTTAACCAGAAAATGGTATGCGCGTAGAAAGCCAGAATAGGCTTGTTATGTTGCACATTCCCCGTAATATAATCGTTATAAAAACTAACTCGAATGCTATTATGATATGTACCTAAAATCAATAACAGCAATGGATATACTTTCTACAACATACAAATAAAAAGAAGACTAATTATCCATATCCAAAAATCAATACTTACTAATCAACATCTTCTTATACTGTCTTTTAAAAGTATTATTAAATTGCACATTAAGTTTGCTCAAATCTAGCGTGTTCTAAAGAACAGGACCAGTATGACGTAACGAGTATTTACATTTATCATTTAAAAAACGCCATCGATGAAAATGAGTTGAGGATCTCGTATAATAATTATGTACATCAGAGTTCAAAGAAAACATATTTTGTATATAAGGCGAAAGAGTTTTTGCATGATAACGTTGCATAAAAGAACATATTTGCATTTTATTCACATCTTGCAATTTTAGGGTGTGTAATAATTTAAAAAGTTTAGATGTTGGAGCTCTATAATCTATAATCTGAAATGATCCCTAAAATTCGTAGAAAATCCCTACCACTACCAATTTCCAAGAAAAAAAATCATTTGCGAAATTAGGAGAAAAAAGTGAAATCTTAACATTTTCATAAGACCTTTGACCTCTTGACCTGAAGCTCTCTCTGGAAAATCTTTTTTTTTTTTTGGTAGTACATGTATGCAGTCACAAGTTTCAAGAAAATACCATCAGACATTGCATACAAATGGCGGAAATAATGACATTTTGAACATTGAAGACAAACTTTAAAAATAATGTTTTTACTTTGCTGTCTTTAGTAATTATGTGAATAAGGTGGTAATGATGGTTCAATTATTCAATTCTTTTAGTATTTTGTTTTATAGAGGTTTTCTAACG
Source organism: Diadema setosum (assembly GCA_033980235.1). Taxonomy (NCBI): domain Eukaryota; kingdom Metazoa; phylum Echinodermata; class Echinoidea; order Diadematoida; family Diadematidae; genus Diadema; species Diadema setosum. The sequence goes on from CM067065.1 coordinate 33,843,921, forward strand.
AGCTCATATATATTTAAGGGGATTTTATTGTTTATCAATGTTTTTAAATTATGCAAATTAGGGGTTATTTGCATACAGATTGCCTGTTCTTTTATTGAAAACATTCCAATTGTACCGAGGAACATGTGTGACAAATCGGACATATGTACTATAAATTCAGCCATCGCCCCTTTTCTCGTCCTTTATATCAAGCCTAGTAACGGACAAAGTGGGTTGATAGAGCATGCTCAATTTCAGCTTAATCTGATAATCGCTTCATTGTTGTTGCTACGGCGTTTTGCCTCTTTCTCTTTGTCCCACTCACTGTACAGCTGTTACGGCTTGGTAAAGATTGAACGGTTGGATAGACCCTGTAATTTGTAATTCAGAGCCTCTCTTCCGAGTTCACACTTTTCCGTAGTGTGTGCTTTCTTTCCAATATCAAAAAGGTTAGTAGAGTCCATACGAATCGAGTTATGCATCATTTTAATGCTTACAGTCTTGTTGAATTTTGTTTCGTCGTTTGGATTATAGATTTTACTAACCTCTTTAACGTCTTTCTACTCCATTATGATATTTTTCAGTTCTTTCTATTCAGTTTCTGTTTCAGTCTCAGCAAAACAGCTTACCAACATTCCCAAGATGATGCCGTTGACAGTGAAACTTGCAATCATCGTATTTATAACAGGTAGTTTATCATCAAGCATACTACATCGATGCTAGTTCTACGTAATGCACATATTTTGCGTTGATGAACCTATACCCCAAATCCCATATATATATATATATATATATATATATATATATATATATATATGTGTGTGTGTGTGTGTGTGTGTGTGTGTGTGTGTGACCGTGCATGTCAAAACGAACATAAAGTCGCACACACTGATTTTGCGTGAGGACTGAAAATAAGTGAAATGGGTCAACCTAGCCGAACTGGACTTTTTTATATTTTCTGAAAGAGCGGGTCTTCTTTTACATTATGCTAAAATCTGGTATCATAAAACGGGCAGGAAAGTGTGTTTTTAGCAGTTTATCTCGAACATTTTTGGTTAAATAGTGTGATTAGGTGTGTCTTTAGAATCCCTTTTTCATTTCTGAAAAACCTTGTCCACACTCTTCACTTTCAACTCTAATAACTTTTGAAAGGATAGTGCTACTACTTCGAAAGTTGGCATCAATTATGGACAGAATGTGTTAATGAGGCATCCTTAATTCCGGTTTAATCTGATAATCTCTTCATTGTTACTCTGGTGTTACTCTGGTGGTTTACTTCCTGTTTTTTGTCCCATTCATCGCACAGCCAGCACGGTTTGGTAAAGATCAAGCGCTTGAATAGACACTGTACTTCAGAGCCTCTTTTCTCAGTTCACACTTTTCTCGAGTTTGTGCTTTCTTTCCAATATTTAGATAGGTTAGGAGAGTCCATTTGATTTGAATTATACATCATTTTAAAGCTTAAAGTCTACTCTTTCAGAATATGGTCTTAACTAAAAATTCATGTCTGGCGACTTTTTGTTTGTTTTGAGGTGCAGGGTCACATATATGTAATATATGGGTAAGAATTTTGAACGATGTACAATTGACCCAAAACAATTGTAAAAGTAGAAATCGCTCAAAACCATTTATCTTACCTGAAAGAGTATAATACAAGCTTTAACATGAAGTCAATTATACCAGGATCTTCCCAGAGGAACAAGTTTTTATTCACGGCGGAAGTTTATCATGTCCAGAGCAGCGAACGTCCGTTAGGAATATACTGTACATACATTTGAATACCATTTAAAATAGCTTGCAATGAACTAATGTAGTTCATAAACGTAACAAAATATTTCAAGGGATATGTGAATGTGTTCGCAGAATATTAAGATTGTACTCTTAACGTGTACGTAATGGTAGACAACTGATGATTTTAATAACCAAATTCGTTATTTCTGTTGAAATATTACTGTTTCGCTAAACACTTTCTCAACTTTACGAGCATTTTACAGAAGCTCAATATTTCGACCTTTTATTTCACTATCCCATGCTTTCATCCTTACTCCCAAAAAATAAGGTGCTTTTTTATGTATCTGATCTAGGCACTCTCTCTAAAACCCAACAAACATAGCATAGTTTTCATCAACGCTCTGCATTTCCTCCTTGTGTTACACACTATTACCGAGGAGAATTTGTGTTATTATATTAGTCAGACATGATATGAGGTTTGTTACTCCAAAGTTTCGTCATAACAAAACACAGTAAGTCCATATAACTTAGATGGATGTTGTTGCCTTTTTTTTACATTTTCGGAATAACAAAACTTTGGAATAATGAATCGAGGTAATAACGGACATTCGGAGTAACGAATCTTCGAAAGAGTGAAAGTATCAAAGTGCGACCTCAAACCTATTACTAAATCATCACGTTTTTCAACATGTGTTTTCTAAGTTAGCACAAAGACACAAACAACTTGCCGATCTCTCTGTCTATTACATGTAAAATTTGAAAAGAAAAACCCACAGAATTGCAAATTAACATTGCTTTTCATTGATGATATAAAAAAACACCATGTCATGATAAACGGAGGATTTGCGTGTTTTTATCAGACAACAGGTGTATACTGTATTATTCTATTGTTTGCTTATGACGAAATTTCGATGAATAAAAAGTAAAAAAAAAAAAGCGCCTCCAGAGGAATCCGATATAACAGGAGTGCACTGGCTATTCTTTTCTCTGCGTGTTGGAGCTCTATCCCTTCTCCGTTTCTTCTAATCTTCATTCAACTGCTTCCACGTTCTTTCGAAACTTTTACGTTTCTTCTTGACACATACCCATTACGGACTTCTTTTGTCATTTCATCCTTTTCGTTTCAATATCTTCCGAATGTGACTGCGTAGCACTTTTCGGATTTGTTTTGTTTTGTTTTTTTGTTTTTTGTTTTGCTTTTTTGGTCGCAGGATGTTCAGGCTACTTAGGTAATGCGAGAAAAAATCGTTGAGAAGAGAAAAATAAGAATGGACGTTCGTTCTACCACTAGGGTCATGTTCCAGGACGGATAGCTTATCGACAGAGTACTAAGCCTTCCTAACTCTTTCAAAATTTTGAAAGGGTATTTTCAATGCAAAGTATTAGAATTTTGACACATTCAACATGCATATTGCTCAGAGAGGGAGTAGGAGGTGGATTTTCAGAGAAAATATACACTTTTTTGCTTGGTTTTCGGTGAATTGTGTAGTCCAAAAACTGCAGACGAGCCCCACTCCACTCCAAACATTGCATGCAGTTCCTCAGCTAAAAAATCCAGTGGTAAATTGTACCTGCGCCATCAAAGCAAGATGGTGCCCCACTCGATAACGTTTTAATCACCACGGACGTTCTTTTTTTTTAACGGAGGTTCGTCTAAAAATGTAATTTCGCTTCGCATTTGACAAGGGTTGGACAGATATTTCAAACATACATATTACCATGTAGCTAGATCTCAGTTGATTACGACTGAGTATAATTTTGCATAAAAGAATGTTACATTCCTTGTAAAGCCAGCAGACGTACATTTTTAGGGGATATGTACATTAGGTGGAACACCAACTTTTCGTATGCATTACAGTTGGGACAACAAAGTAGAATTTGCAGCAGCGTTAGAGATAGAAGCATCACGGACGTTCGCCTGTTTAGGACTTTGATGATTCAATTATTCTCTGTAATTTTATACGTGCTAATAGAGTTCTTCTAATTTTGTGGTACGTACCAATGATATGTCAGATTCAAAACATGGTCAGATAAAAGATGCCACGCACATTAAAAAGTGACATCATTGTTTTGAAAGACAACAATTATTGTGAAAATAATATTCTTATCGTATTTTTACTCTTTAAGTCCTTGTCAAATGCAAAATATCAGTCAAAAGTACACCAAAATTACCAGGCCTTGAGATGACATGAAAGAAACTGGTTTCTAAGAACATCCTAATGTGTTCCAAGGGAAAGAGTGTCATAACGTGCGACATTTGGCAATTGTACATCGTTCAAAATGCTCACACATTAAAGTAAGCTGTAAGCTCCTTTCCGTTATGACAATATCTCATGATTTTTGTCTAAAATGCGGAAGTTTAACTCATTGAGGATTTTGCTATGACACATATTTCAAGTAGACACTGGCATAATATGTAAACCTGCACCTCAAAACAAACAAAAAGTCGCCAGACATGAATTTTTAGGTAAGACCATATTCTGAAAGAGCAGAATTTAAGCTTTAAAACGATGTATAACTCAAATCAAATGGACTGTCCTAACTTATCTAAATATTGGAAAGAAAGCACAAACTCAGGAAAAGTGTGAACTGAGAAAAGAGGCTCTGAAGTACAGTGTCTATTCAGGCGCTTAATCTTTACCAAACCGTGCTGGCTAAGCGATGAATGGGACAAAAACAGGAAGTAAACCACCAGAGTAACAACAATGAAGGGATTATCAGATTAAACTGAAAGTAAACATGCCTCATTAACACATTCTGTCCATAATTAATGCCAACTTTCAAAGCAGTAGCTTTATCCTTCCAAAATTTATTAGAGTTGAAAGTGAAGACTGTGGACAAGGTTTTTCAGAAATAAAAAAAAAAGGATTCTAAAGAGTCACCTAATCACACTATTCTCCAAAAAATGTTCGAGATAAAGTGCTAAAAAACGTAAAATGTAAAAGAAGACCGCTCTTTCAGAAAATATGGAAAAGTCAAGTTCGACTAGATTGACCCATTTCACTTATTTTCAGTCCTCACGCAAAATCTGTGTATGTTCGTTTTGAGGTGCACGGTCACAAATATTCTTTAAAATGATATGACTCACATTTTCACTGGCGTGAAGCATTTTTTTGTGTATTAACGTCACAACATTGCTTTTCGACGTAAGAAAGGGAAATTATTTTACTTCTTCTTTTATTGTTTCCTTGGAATAATTTCATTTGACTTTTTTTAACTGTCTATCCAGAGAAATGTAATATTTTGCTTTGTACATTGAATAAACATTATGTCACAATTTATGTGTTATAGAAATGTTTGGTGGTTATGATAAAGTTTTACGTTTTGAATAATTACTAGACGTACACAAGGTGTGTGATTATCATCATTAGTTAGCCCCAGAGACATCGAAATCTATATAGAATAAGAACAGAAGAAGACACTTTAAGTTTTTGGTGCCATTTCGTTACCTATCGTGTAGAACAATCCAGTGCAGGTACACCATCATGTCGGGCCATGCTTTGCGATGTCAGCGGATACCTCGTACCAGCTAAGAAAGAGATGTATGGCTTTAGCCATCGCTCACTCGTGTACTGTGAACGCAATAAATCCCAGAATCTTCCAGGTATTTCCAACATTCTTTGTGTTTTATTATAAATCATCATAGATGAGCTTAAGTGATAATGATATACAAGAGGAGATTGTTGCCTACGCGAACTTTCCATATCCACTGCCTACAATTACCCAAATCACAACCCCATTATATCAGAAAATGTGATTACAATATTTTCCCTGGCTACCGCAATCACTTGAATTCGAAGTAAACTTCTCAATCCCGTCAGCAGCATACATGCCCATAAATATACTTTGCGTGATTTCATGTTCGGTGTTAGTGCTAGTCCTATATAGTGCTACCTCAACAATCACACGGGCGATAACAAAAGAAACTTGAAATCAGTCGGTGTTGGGAGACTGACCTCAAAATTATGACGCAGGATCCGTTTTACGGTAATTCGTGTAGGCCCCGGACCGATGTTTAATGTAGTCTGCTAAATCGAACCACACCGTTTGTGTTTGGGACTTACGTATCCCCGGCCCCCTTCCCTCCCAACTTGGATAACGGAATTATCGTCTTTGTAATTTCAAGTTCGTTGCTTGTGTTCGGCGTTGCTGTGCGAGATCCGATATTCATGTACAGTATGTCCCCCCCCCCCCAAAAAAAAAAAAAAATTAATAAAAAAAAAAAAAAAAAAAAAAAAAAAAATATATATATATATATATATATATATATATTACAACGGGAGCTCCGCAATGCTATCTTTAAAAATAATGAATGAATCTAAATACAAATTCAGGGTATAAAAGTATAGGTCATTGCCCACATCTTTACAGAAAACCCCATTCGATTTGCTTACTGGCTGTTATCAATGCGAAAATCTGATTTTATTTTTTTTTCTTTTGTTTGTTTGTTTGTTTGTGTGTGTGTTTTTTTTTTTTTTGGGGGGGGGGGGGGTTGGAGGGAGACATACTGTACTGTATGTAACAGGTGTACGTTGTGAGGGTAAAGTCTCTGCTGATGCAATAGTCGACCGCGTATCGTACGCGAACACGCTAGACATGTATCTAATCCTTGGAGCAAAATTAAGATCTTTGTTTTATTAAAAGGTATGGAATGTGTTGCATGCTGATCCGTCTTCCTAATGATGTGTCTAAAACGTAAGCGTGCAGTCACGAATTCATCTTTACTATTTGGCTGTAGCCATGTACCGTCATTTCATTTTGTTTTGTTTGTTTGTTTGTTTGTTTGTTTGTTATAAGGCCGTCACTGTTGAAGCTCTATTCGAGGCATTTATTTGGGAATAGAACCAGCTCTAGCACTACAAAGAGCACCAGCGCTACCGCGCAGCACCGGACTTGAAATCACTAATTGTTTGAAGACGGCGTTCCTGAAAGTGTCAAGCAATACTAATAGCCTCTTATTACTGGCGCAATATCATGATGATGTTTAGTAGGCACCATCTAAATGAAAATAAAGTGTATCGTACCATGTTCCCGGATTACGAAATCAAAATTTGAATGTTGTACTATCAAATCCACGTAAAGATTTGACAATATGTGTTTGTATTCACCTTTCCTCGATTTATAATTAATATTGCACATTTTCATAATATAGAGGCAACAAAAGAATGAGGCAATCATAGAAACCTCTGTTGCCTAATGATCTAGATTTGAACCCTGTATTTAGGCACAGAACTATAAGCAGCCTAATGAAAAATGCAAGACGGTACATTTGGAAGTAAGTGAAAAAACATCTAAACATAAAGATTATCAGTTGCAAGGTATAAATGCCATTAAAACCTAAGAGATACTGTCTTTAAGATAGTTCTCTATTACGTGGAAAGACCAAGTGAAGAATCATGATAATGATATAGGGTTTCCACGCTGAAGTTTTGATATAATCCTACTCTATGATTATGATAATCTTTTACATTCAAAACCTTGTATATATATCCGATAAAAAGATACAAAAAATGGGAAGAATGTGATACGTATTATGCAAGACTTCAATGGTTGATCCAACTACAGACACGCCCTTAAAATGACACATGTTTTGGATGGAAAAGAAGTTCATCTGCTGGGTTTGCCTTATAGAATTTGTTCATATTATCATGATTAAAATAATGTCCTTTTCATCATTTTTTTTTATGACAAATACAACTAATTAACTCGACTTGGCATAAACCAAAGACCGTTCCTTTTTTTTTTCTGTGTGCCAGATCCTGAAATTGGTGACCTGATAATTCTGGGCGGTTCATTCGGATTTCTTGTGAGTAAGCCAGACGGAGACGAGGTCAGGCGGTTGCCATCCTACAATAGGATTGTATATGACATCGTAGTTGATCAGACAGAGCGTGACGTGTACTATACAAATGACGAAGGCTGGATTATTCGATTTGGCATATTCGGTGTTATCTCCGAGACTATTTACAGTAAGGCAAAAGCCGTTGTGCAACGTGTACTATGAATGTTGTTCCGTCTAAGATGAATGTAGATAATTCCAATTATTTGTGTGCGTGTGTGTGTGTGTTTGCTATATGCCTGGATCCAGCGTCATACTTTCCGAAACTGTGATAATGTATTATGTGGGTGTCGGTATCTTTAATTTTGTATCTGTCATTGTTTATATTTGATATCTATCGTACATCTCAACGGTTTCGATATCTTCAAGTTTTCCATCTTCTGACGTTTGCCTGGAATTTTAATTCTATGCAAGCTATTAGTTTTCCTGATTGCACGTGTCCGTGCAAGTATATACAAAATACTGACACCGCTGAAAGCTAATACGGACTAAAAATAATTCAATGAGTGCTATGCTCCGAGACAAAGTCGATTTACATAACGTGTTTAATTACGACCCAACCTAGCCTCTGTAGTCTCGAGTGCCAAATGTTGAACCCTGTTTTCCACCCAAAGTTTTATTTTAAAATGGATTTATCCTACACTGGTTGTGGTGAATACAAACTCAGAATGATGCAACTCTAGCATCTTTGAGGGTTTGATTTTCAATATTTGGCCACCAGAGACCCGGCAACATTTGACTTCTTATACCGTTTGTTTTTTCCTTAGATTGCGAAAACTAGAAACACAAATCAATATTGCACTCCCTTTTCACTAGGTAGAATCTGGATAATGTAACTTGTGCTTCTTTGTGTGCGTTTATCAACTCCTTTTCTCGGCAGAAACAGGTTTTCCAAACGGCTTTCAGGGAATCTTTACGGGATGGTAAACGCAAAGCTGTTTTGATTATAGGGTTCGGAAAGCCTCTTTGAAAACCGCAAATTTGTGCTTTCCGAAACAGGTTTCCGGAAACCTGTTTCTAGAAGTCCTTTGAAGCGAGATAAAAGCTGTTTTGAAACGGCTTTGTACTGCGGTTACAAACCATGCCTTCTCATCGGGTCAAAATGTGCAATGCAGCTGCGCAGTGACAAGTCCAATTTTCGTGTTCGCGATGAGTTGATAAACGCAACTATTTTTGTTTTTAGTTTTGCAAGCTGTTTCTAAAGGGCTTTGGAACGGCTTTTGAAAACCGTTTTACACAGGTGAAAGATGATAAACGCAACTTTGATAAGAAAATTTATGTACCTGAAGGCCAGCATACTTGAAATTCCAATATGCACGTCCATAAAGATGAGTTAATATCTATAATACTGCATGACACTAACATACTTCAAAGGTGCTGAATCCGAATCTAGATGAGGCTGTTTCTGCATGTAGGAAGGTGTTTAATATATTCAAATTGCCCTCCAAAAATGTAATCTTGAATAATTTCATCCTTATAACGGCGAACATTTTAAAGAATAGATTAAAGATTTTATCTTATTTCGCCGGTATTGGGAATACAATACAAGTTTACCTATACCACCCCCAAACACACACACATACACACACACACACACGCACACACCGACACACAAATCTGACTTTGGCACACCACTGATACAAAATTCTTTCTCTCCTGAATATCTATGCTCCAAGTTAATTTCAGAAACTAATTTCATGCTATTAGGTGCGACAGACCACCGAGAAATTTGGTCTGGCAATGGTCCGACCCTGAGTACATAGCCCAAAGACTCTTACTCATATATGAGTTTCATCCTTCCCTGCCGTTTCTTTTCACGCATGTTGAATAATTTCTGCCCACGTGTCCAGGAAGAAGTTTTCTGACAGTTTAAAAAGGAAATCCAAAATCTGTTCTCTTCGGTGATTATTCATAAATGTGTTTGATATAGGTACACTGTGTACCTTCTGTTATTTTCCCTTTAGCCTTGATAGAAGTTTGAGTCGTGAAAGCTGTGTTTCAATGTTTAATCTTTCTAAGATCACTATATAAGGTACTTGTCTTTATATCGGATACGGTACGGTAGACGGTATAGAGATAGGCATTTGTTATATTCATTACCTCACAAGGCATATGCAAGGAAAGAGTGTTGAAGACGTCTGAAAAGGAATCTCTCTCCTTGTTCTTTTTTAATGCAAGGCCACTTTGGACGTGCCAGATATCTTGCCTTGTCTGAGGAGAATAGATTCATCTTTGCCTCCTTAAACGACAGGATGATTATCTCCCGAGTATCTTTGGGTACGATGAAAATATTGGGAGAGTTTGCGTTGCTGAAAAATCGATTAAGGTGCATGGTAGCAGACGATACAGACGGGTAAGTTCTCTTTGTGAAATTGTTTTAAATCCAAATAAAACGCCGACATTTTTTTTTTTTTTACTGATAAACATGACTACGAAGAAGTGGCGGGTTTCTGGAATGCTTATCCATAGTCTGGGGATTTGTTGTTGTTTTTTTTTTTATTTTGTATTGGTTCAAAGAGATGACTTACGATTCTCAGTTATAAAACGATAGTAGCTTATCTGAAGCGTAAAAAATAAAGACGAATTGGTGGCGTTTAGCCCCCCCCCCCCCCCAAAAAAAAAAAAAAAAATATCATTTTCTTCTATTCAAATGTACACTGTTTCTGGGTCAGAAATTAAACGAAACTTTCGACAAAGCGGGATTTATAATCACCCGACGCATTTCAAACACGAAATAAACATTCTGCTCGTTTATAAGCCACCCTCCCGCTCCCTATTTTTATAATTATGACCACGTCTGAATTGTGTGTTTAAAAGTATGGAGGCTTTACAGTGAAATAATGATGTAATAATGAAAAACACGAATTCGCTCTTGTAAAATATCCACACACATGCAGACACCTGTATTGGTCAGAGAGAGATGAACTTCACCGCAGAAGAATCAAAGGCGATATCAGCTCAGAAATGATCTCCACACATTCCTTCAGTCCTATTCATATCAATGGTCTTCAAATCGGCAGTACAGGTATACACTTAAAAAAGAAATGTATTTGTTTTATCTTGCCATCTTAGGATACTACTGACAAGATGTCATCGGATCATAGTCAAAGGCGAACCGTTTTATGAAGTGAAAAAGCATATCTTAATCATAAACAACCAATAAATGGACATGATATAAACGAGTATTAGAAATTGCAAAAGGAAAATGAACAAACAAATGATAATGGGTGACCAATGTGGCTTTGCGTTGATAATGAAAGAATGTATTTGCTATAGGATTTGTTGATCACTTAAAGTATTTGCATGCCTATCAAGTTATTGACATATTTTTTCTTCTTTAATATATATTTTCAATCTGAAGATACCCTTTTATCGAAAAAAAAAGATCTCATATAATTATGTGACCGTGCATCACAAAAGGAAAAAAAAAAAAAAACGAGATAAAAAGGTGAAACGGGTCAATCGAGCCTATCGCTACTGCTTTGAAAGTTAGCATTAATCATGGACGAAATGTGTAAATAAAATATGCTCAGTATCAGCTTAATCTAATAATCCATTCATTCTTGTTGCTCCGGTGGTTCATATAATGTGTTTTGTCCTTTTCATCGCACAGCAAACACGGCTTGGTAAAGATTAAGCGCTTGAATAGACCCTGGTCCTTCAGAGCCTCTTTTCTCAGTTCACACTTTTCCCGAGTATGTGCTTACTTTCTAGTAGTTTTAGGAGTCCTTTTGAATTGAGTTATACATCATTTTAAAGCTTAAATTCTACTCTTGCAGAATACGCCCTTAACTAGAAATCCATGTCTGGCGACTTTTTGTTGGTTTGTGTGGAGCAAGGTCACATAATGTTGTTTTGGATCGGAATTGAATCGAGAAACTAAAAGTGTTGTAAAGTATACTTGCCTTAAAGGATATGGATATTCAAGAAAGACTTTCAAAATGTTAGCACGTCAAATCTAATGTAACCTCTTCTTCAAACATTTTATACAGGAAATCACCTTCTCTTTAGCACTGTCTCGGAAATATATTTATACACGGCTCTCTCCAGTTTGACGACATCTGGTTTCAACCAGGCAAACATACAAAGGCTGGAAGATATGTTCCAAATGGACAGGATTGGCGACCTTGCCGTATCTCGTGAAACACTCTACGCAGTTGGCTTCGTAGATGGCAAGGTGATTGTCCGAAAGATGCCAAACTACGCGGGAAATAACATTACCTACCGTGTTCCACTTCCGGGTGAAGAAGAGTGGCAGGCCATTGCCGTAGTCAAAGATGTGCTCCATCACCAATCGCATCATGAAAAGATGGAGAATTAGTCAACAGGAATGGTATAATTTGGGCTGATAAGAAGCTTCACCTCTACAACTTCTTGTGAAATATTGAACAAACTTTTAAAAATCTTTAAAGAGCATACAATTCCACTAGGAATTGTACGATGATTTGATGAGAATTGAATAATCGAATTGCTGAGATATTCGCGACAAAGCGTTGGGAGTTAAAGATGGAACCAACATTAAAAAAGGGTGGTCTTTGCCATATTATTTTGAAATTGGGTATATCAACCAGGTCAGTTTGCGCACAAGGGTATACCTTGTTGCATGTCAACGATACTCAATAAAAATAGACACGGATGATTTATATATATATATATATGTATATGTAATATTATATTTTTTTTCATAAGTTATCTTGTATCTCCCTTAGGAATGTTTAGTACTTAATCACTTGGCTTTTTTTTTCCTGTGGAATAAAAACACAAACAACCTAAAAACAAAAGTAAATTGTAAGGCTTTACAGGAACAACAATATTCATCACGTATCCGGGCAATTACCCCGAGAGGGCAATTACCCCCCGGCCAATTACTGGTTGGTGGTAAGGTTAGAGTAGAGATTAGGGTTAGGGTTAGGTTTAGGGTTAGGAGTTTGGGTTAGGGTTAGGGTTAGGTTCAGGATTAGGATTACGATTAGGGCCAGGGGAAGGGTGCGGGGTAATTGCCCAGGGGGTAATTGCCCTAGACCCATTCATCACGAAGTAATAGACCGGTTTACTAATGATATGCATAATGACGTCAACCCCACGCGACCCTAGTGATTGTAACTAAGTCGGGCAAGCTAAATAAGCGCGGACGCGCGCGCCACACTGTTTTTGCATTCACGCGTGTATTGTCTACGATCATTACTCGCTGCGGATAATCGACAACTTTTGTTTGCTATAATCTTGCTTTGAGATGGCGTCAGCTTCAAGTTCTAGCCAAAGTTCGAGCAAGCCATGGAAGAATTGGACAGTTAAGGAATTAATTGAGTATTTTAGGGATATAAGTGTGAGCACAAGCGGCTACAACAAGGAGAAACTCATCAAACTAGTGCAACTGCCGTAGTCGATTTGGATTTGCCCATCGATCCCGACCTCTCCCGGGCGGACACCGGCCGGTCACTGCAGGAGAAGCTCGCTCTGGTAGCTGCTCGTTCTCCGATCCTAATAAGCTCGCTGGGTTTACATCCAACTTCGAGAGTATTTCAGATTTTGGACTCTTTGACGTGTTCAGCTACCTGATCATCAATCGGACTGACTATGACTGGAAAACCTAAAGGGATACAAGTCATTTGAGGACAACCATCTTTTCGCGGATGGGAGTGTTTCAAGCCTGAAGTTCAATGAGGTTTCGGACACGAGCCCTTTTCGTGTTTTCCTTAGTGAGGTTAGGCCGACCGGACATACCTCAACAAAACCAACGTACCAGACCTGGGTCGTGATGAATAAGTCAACGGGGGAAATAAATGCTGCCTACTGCGAATGTCAGGGAGGTTAGGTCTATCATTGTTTTTGTTTTTAATTTTAGGTCTACGTCTAGATCTACTCTAGATCTAGATCTAGTCTATATAGGGCTAGGCCCCCTAAACTAACTGTTATTGTTAATAGAAAAATAGGTCAAAATCGTCATTCTATTTCATGAAGTCTAATCAATCTGAGCCTAACTTTAAAAAAAAAAATCCATGGAAACATATCGATTATGAAAGATTCGTTGTCTAGTTTAGATTTCACAATCAATCATAATACTTAAATCATTGAAGCTTGAAGTGATGCGGTCATACTGTTGTATGTTCCGTAGCAGCAGTGTTTTCCACCCATTTTCAGAACTACTGAAGACAAAATCGAAGCCAAAAATTCAATAAAATCGAAACTATAGTCCAAATTGCGTTTGATCACAGCAGAATTTTCCCTCATCTAAGGTTGGGAATTGATTTAGAGCCACACGAAATGCCAGGAGGTAAAGTCGATGTTGATGCATCGCACACATGTAAACAACATACACGTAAGTCTACATGTGGGGACGTGTCGGGGACGGCTGCAGCAGCCGACGTTGCAGGCTCGCATCCTTTGTTTGCCCGAGGTTGCGGCCGTGTGCAAAATTAAAGATCCGTGCATACATTAGTAAACCGGCCTATTAAAGAAAACTAATATTTTGATTTGAAAAAAAAAACACCTTTCATTTGACATAAGTGTGCCTTTTTCTGTTTTTATATTCATCACTTTAATTTTCATTTCTAGCTCTGTTGACGTTTTGTAATCATTTTATGATAACAAATAACCAGATATCACAAAAACATTCCCCACTTTTTATCTTTAATCGTTAAAAAACTATAATATCAAATGAAATTGGCATCAATACGAACAATAGCTGAATAGTGCGTAATTTTGTTGAACGTAATTATGAAATTATCAGAAGCATAGTCAGCAGAGCATTGAAAAGGTAGTATTCGTGGTATTTGCTTTTGTTGTTCATAATCATTTTAAGCACACACTCACATACACATCACCGTTTCCTGTGTAAAGAGGGGTCAATCTTTTCCAAAATATTAAACCTGATTTAGGAATTAATCATATATAGATTTAATGAAATCCAGATTCATGCTTTCATAATCGTATTATTCAGATCACCTTCAGCTAAATTGTACACTATGCACCTCTTACTCACATCAATGAGGGTGTTATATTGATATATAGTTTTCGACCTACTAGGGATCGAATGTGATGTTTTGTTTTAAACATGTAGTACACGGAATAAACGAAACAAAATGAAAAGCAACTACAATCGAGATGTACAAGACTCTTTTCCTCTTTGTCAATGATTGTGCAATTTCATGAAGAGTACTATTCAAGAATGGTGCTACTATTTTATGATATTTCATCAGTAGTTGCCTTTTTGTTTATATGGTATATATCTATGTTGCTTCATCAAGACTCTTTGCAGATAGCATCGTGTCGTGTGTGTTTGTGTGTGTGTGTGTGTGTGTGTGTGTGTGTGTGTTGTACTATGAGTCTTTGCACCCTGCATGCATTCTATACATGTACATAAATACATACGCACGTAATATACACAGATGTATAATTAGCAATTGTTATGTAATCTGTACCACGGATCGCTTTTGGTTATGTATTACAGGCCCGTTCTGTAGGCCAAGAAATATTGTGAAACTTAAGGGATTGTTCTACAAGCCTCAATGATAAACCATCTTGATTCTCAAGGATCAGTTAACCATGACGTCATTTTATGAAATCTCCACTTCAAAAGTTATCTATTATTGAACATTGGGTGATAGAGATTTCATGTGATGATCTATATTTTGGATGCAAAAATATGCAGCCATCGTACGCGTGTGTACGACCGTCGTAGTTTTTTTGAAGCCCCAATTAAGTAGGAAATAATGTTAGTAGCATATACGAAAAGCTCGTGTCGAGAAGGTATTCATTTTTTGGCAGTACTGTACTTATTTTCATTAGCTTCTTTTACTACCCATAACTGCTAATAAAATGCTGAATTTTCAATTTGAATATATCAGAAGATATCATTTAAAAATAAGTTCATCTTCAAAAGGTCTACATCCATCTGAGTTGGTTCCAAGAAGTAGTATTTACAATGCTACCATAGGGAATTGACCAATCACAGAGCAGTATAAACATATAAACACGAAAATCGCAGTTTTGCACATGCACTTTTTGGGAGAATGGCCCTGATGAGGATATTCCTTTTTTTTAAGATTATGAATATTTCCACTGATTTTCGATCGTTGACCTCACAAGGGCACACCAATTGTGAACGTGCACCTCAAAACGAACATAAAGTCGCACACAGAGATTTTGCGTGAGGACTGAAAATAAGTGAAATGGGTCAACCTAGCCGAACTTGACTTTTTCATCTTTTCTGAAAGGGCGGGTCTTCTTTTACATTATGCTAAAATTTGGTATCATAAAACGGGCAGGAAAGTGTGTTTTTTTTTAGCAGTTTATCTCAAACATTTTTGGTAGAATAGTGTGATCTTTAGAATCCCTTTTTCATTTCTGAAAAACCTTGTCCACACTCTTCTCTTTCAACTCTAATTACTCTTGAAAGGATAGTGCTACTGCTTTGAAAGTTGGCATTAATTATGGACAGAATGTGTTAATGAGGCATGCTTAATGTCAGTTTAATCTAATAATCCCTTCATTGTTGTTACTCTGGTGGTTTACTTCGTGTTTTTTGTCCCATTCACCGCACAGCCAGCACGGTTTGGTAAAGATTAAGCGCTTCAATAGACACTGTACTTCAGAGCCTCTTTTCTCAATTCACACTTTTCCTGAGTTTGTGTTTTCTTCCCAGTATTTAGATGGGTTAAGAGAGTCCATTTGATTTGAGTTATACATCATTTTAAATTTCGCGTTCACATCAGATACACTAAACGAGACAATGACAATCATACCAAAATATCTATTTCCATATTCAGGATAATATCTTCGTTATGATTTGTACTACGCATCAAGAACACTTTGCGAGAATAGGCCAGCCTGTACAAATGCAAGTTTGTGTTAGGGACTTATGTTTGGCTTTTTATTCGAAGATTTTATAGTCCTTACCCTCTTTAACATGGCCACGGTCCTATCTGGTAATGTGGTCAGTCCCACAAAATCCAGAAGGCCAAGCCACACCTTCCATTTTTCTCTGTTTATGTTCAATACATTGCCACAAACCATGTCTTGAATATAAAAAGAGAGAGAGAATAAAAAATGATAATGGGTTAGCCTTTGTGGGAGTAACCAAGTTATCTACTACTTAGCCACGTTGAAGGTTAGAGACCATAAAAGATTAGAAGAAACCCTAACCATAAACATGCTGTAGTGCAGGCTGGCCTGTTTATTTGGTCACTTTCATTAATAGATCTCATCCAATCAGTAAGACAGCCATTGGTCCTTCACGATAACGCCCAAAATTGAAAAAAAAAAGACAACTTGTCATCATTACTTTGCTTTAAAAGTTCGTGTGCTCAGTCAGGCATGGCCTTTATAAACACAATAAAGTATCAATGGAAAGAAGCAGTGTTCCACTTTATACACAACCGATGTATTGCTGACAATTCAGAAAAAAAATAAAGGTTGAATGCAGGATTATTTTTTTATACGCACTGTATACCTTAAATTATCTGTTAAGAAGGAGGAGAAGAGGAAGGAGAAGAAGAAAGCTGTAAATCCAATTTCAAACAGAAACAAAAAATATCGATTTCATATTTTCTGAATCAAATAAAGCGTCCTGCAAAACCAATTATAATCACGATGTTGTCATCTAATAAAGAGAAAACAGTCCATAACTATTTTCATGCATAACTTAGATTCTTTATTTTTGATAAATTATTAACTCTTTATGTGCCACGTTCGCACGTCCGACTCAGTCGACGGCGTGCCAACTTCGCATATTCTGCTCACCAAACAAAGCCGCCAAGACCGATCGATAAACCGCTAATTACTGCTAATCCTGCGGCACAATGAAAGCGTTTCTCGTGCTTTTGTTCCTCTCATATACGGCTGCATTCTATGTGGTGATCGACTGTCAAGCGATGTTCCCAACTAGATTTGCTCGTACATTCTAGGTTTCTTTCACGGTTTATGTTCAAAAGTCATGCCTTTATGTAATGTAGCAACTGGTCATTCAAAAGAAAAATTGAAAATAGATTCGTCATACAATTGATATCGAAACAAAGCTTGGCATTCCTCTTTAACTTTGCCTACTATTATGCCCATCCTAACAGAAATTTGTAAAAGTTATACAAATTGGAAAGACAGAATTCTTTCTCAAAGCATGACTGCCTTCGTGTCTCAGAATAACGTGGCACACAGGGGATTTCCACCATGGCACATAAAGAGTTAATAAAGAAATGGACCGAGTAAAGTAACATGGACCGAGATGACGCTCCTATCCACCAAAGCTATTAAGTAGCCTGATTTTCCTTAGAGAGAGAGATAAAAAAAGAAGTGATTTTGTATCAACCTATATTATGTGATGTTTACATGGCAACGGTACGAACACATTTTTACGCAAAGTCACACAAGGGTAGTTAACCCATTTCTGATTTTTTTTTTTATTTTTTTTTTTACAGAGAAAAAAAAAAGAAGTGATTTTGCATCAACCGATATTATGTGATGTTCACATGGCAACGGCACGAACACATTTTTACGTAAAGTCACACAAGGGTAGTTAACCCATTTCTGATTATTATTTTTTTTTTTACAGAGAAAAAAAAAAAGAAGTGATTTTGTATCAACCTATATTATGTGATGTTTATATGGCAGCGATACGAACACATTTTTACGCAAAGTCACACAAAGGTAATAAAACCTTTTTCGATTGTTCTTACAGAAAAAAAAAGTGATTTAGTATCAACCTATATTATGTGATGTTTACACCCAAATAGTCACACAGAAATAACCCATTTCTGAGGTATCATGAGATTCGCTGTTTTGGCGTTGATAGAACAGGGTTCCAGTTTCGATAGATGCAGGTGGTAAGTAGGTACATTTTCACGTACATTTAGAGATAAAGCTGGTTTTTGAAACTTGATAGCGAAAATCAGTGATTAATAATCGAAGCTGCTACAGGTAACTAAACAAAAAATCATTCTGAAGCAATTCATTTGGGGAAAAATTAGATTAGTTCATTGAATAGGGGAATAGCTTCTAAAGAGTACATCACCGAATTTGACAGGCTATAATGTAACTGCATAAAAAAAAAAAACGAAAATTTGCACCCATTGATTTTACATCATTCCTTAGCTTGAGATCATAAAATGATTGGGAAACTTCGTTTCTGCAGTTTTTCTGTAACCATCTTTTTTTAAAGGAAAGTTAGGTCAGGTATGGCTTAGAGGCCCTTTTCATTTCTTGAAAATGCTTCTTTGTGAAAGGATAACGCTACTGCTTTGAAAGTTGGCATTGACAATGAAGGGATTAGTTTGACGTAACATGATCAATTTCAGCTTGATCTAATAATTGCATCATTATTGTTACTCAGTGGATTGCATCCTGGTTTTTATCCAATTGGTTTGGTTTGGTAAGGATTTACCGCTTGAAATACCCTCTACATCTGATTCAGAGCCTCTTTTCTAGGTTCATGCATTCCAGAGAGTGTGTTTTCTTTCCGATATTAAGAAAGGTTTGGAGAGGTAATTTGATATTGGTCTTATATCATTTTTATGCTCAGAGTCTGCTCTTTTCAGAATCTGTTCTTAAGTAAAAGTCCTCGTCTGACGACTTTTTTCGGCTTTAGGATGGAAGGTCACATGATATAGAAAAAGAGGAATGAAGTCGGCTGATGACTCGTGTTTTTTTTTTCTTTTATGCTATTTTCTTTTTACCAAAGTTGCAATGGCGTTTCAAACTGTTTTAATAATTCATACAGGTACGTATTTTTTTTTTGTTTTTCATATCTAAGCTTTCTTTTAGGTTTTCATATCGCATGCATTTATCTCAAGAAATGTCATTCATCCTTGTCAAAAGCGAATACCAGAGTAAGCATTTAATTTGATATGCAATTTTTGCTCATCAGGCCAGCATATTGTTTAGATGTTCGATAATAAAATCGTCAAGGCCTGACGTTCAAGCCTCTTTCGTATATGTTACAAATACTTCAATTGGCACCCAGTGGCTTTTCTTTTGCTTATTTTCTTTTTTTTTTTTTTGCTTGATTAATTTCTCGGCGAGAACACTATATTGATTGAGTTGGTTATAGGCTCAATTGTCCTTGTATGCAGAACGTTCATTATATTTTTAAAAGGGTTGCATCACAACAATGATCGAAGCGCAATCGTATCAATGTTATTTAAAGAAAGACCAACATTCTGTAGGGTGAATTGAAACTGCTTTAGTGGTACTTCACTTAGGTCAAGAGAAGAGATATCCTTCATGTCATAATAGTATTCAATTTCTTCATTATTCTTGTATTTTTGACAGGGTTTTTTTGCAAATATTTGTAACCATATCTATGTGGAACATTTGACATCATGTCACATTTTACCGTCTGAACAATTCTGACTTGTCATAATGTTTTCTTTTGGTATAGACCCTTATGAATTCCATGACAGGCGGGAAGCTTGATTACGGGAAAAAATGAGAGAACAATTACAGTCTGTCTAAGACTATGCGAGTGTGCGTGTGCGTGTGCGTGTATGTGAGTGTGAGTGTTTGTGTTTTTTGTTGCTCTTTAAATTTGAGTTTCGTTCATTGGAGTATGGTGTTTTCTTACCTATTCAACGTCATTCTACTCCGTTATGATGTGTGCATACATATATGTATACATATATGTGACCGTGCACCTCAAAACGAACATAAAGTCGCACACACTGATTTTGCGTGAGGACTGAAAATAAGTGAAATGGGTCAACCTAGCCGAACTTGACTTTTTCATATTTTCTGAAAGAGCGGGTCTTCTTTTACATTATGCTAAAATTTGGTATCATAAAACGGGCAGGAAAGTGTGTGTTTTTTTAGCAGTTTATCTCGAACATTTTTGGTAGAATAGTTTGATTAGGTGTGTGTTTAGAATCCCTTTTTCATTTCTGAAAAAAAAAAAACCTTGTCCACACTCTTCAGTTTCAACTCTAATTACTTTTGAAAGGATAGTGCTACTGCTTTGAAAGTTGACATTAATTATGGACAGAATGTGCTGATGAGGCATGCTTAATTTCAGTTTAAGTTGATAATCTCTTCATTGTTGTTACTTTGGTGGTTTACTTCCTGTTTTTTTGGTCCCATTCATCGCACAGCCGGCACGGTTTGGTAAAGATTAAGCGCTTGAATAGACACTGTACTTCAGAGCCTCTTTTCTCAGTTCACACTTTTCCTGAGTTTGTGCTTTCTTTCCAATATTTAGATAGGTTAGGAGAGTCCATTTGAATCGAGTGTTTCAGAATATGGTCTTAACTAAAAATTCATATCTGGTGACTTTTTGTTTGTTTTGAGGTGCAGGGTCACATATGATATGTATATATTATATAGTATATGTATATGTGGCCCGCTACAACAAAATGATCCTAAAGTCGGGCGATGTCGATTATTTGAAAATTGCACGATATAATCCCCTAATCTTTCTGCTTTAATTTGATATATAACACATTTTATAAAAATAATCGGCTGCGGAGATATCGACGTTTAAAAGAGAGCATGTCTAGACGTCTGGAAAAGCACTGTTTTGAGAAAAGCGCCTTAAAAGTCTTCCTTTCGACGCAATCACGATCAAGGGACACGCAAGTCAGTTTTCACCTCTGGACAATAGAAGGTAAGCCCTAGCAACCCCCGAAGAGTTCATTCAAGTACATCAGCGTCGACGGTCTCCTCACCAACCAATCAGTGACCAGGATGTGAGAAGCGGCTGAGCATAGCGCACCCCGCCCGCACGTGCACCAGTCGACTGGGCAGTGTGCGAGCTTCACGCTTCGGTTAGCAGCAAGCAGCAAACTGACCAATGAGATCACTCTGGTCGTTGTTAGGGGCGGAACCTATCTGTGGCGCTCAATCCAAATTTTCGAACCAGTTTCTGCTTCGTTAAAACGCCAAAAAACATGGCTCAGAAAAACGCAATTTTTTAATCTTTCCTTTGATCATTTTGCTTCAAAATTTCGACAGATGATAGAAGACACGTTAGACTCCAATAATATATCAAATCAGAAAATCGTAAGTTTTGACCAATTTTAATGCTCTGAATTCAAACTCGATTTTGACGGCTTCGACAGTGCGCGACTTTAGAACCTTTTTGTTGTAGCGGGTCACATTTTTATACATTGTATATATATATATATATATATATATATATATATATATATATATATAATATATATTTGTCTTTCTATTCAGTTTTGGTGTTTCTTGGCAAAAGAGCCAATCAACATTCCCAGGATGGCGGCGGTAATGGCGATACTTGTAATCATCGCACTCATAACAGGTAGTCATTGTTTACTAATCGTCGCTACTTCTACACGATACGTAATACTTAGTGATGATGAGCATTGTATTCATTCATTCATTCATTTTTTTTTTTTCATTTCCGGCCAAACCATATAATATGACATTGCATTTACATAAAGTCAGTACAAAATAACTTTTACATGTCCAAATGAAATTTAAATACACGTCATTTGTTTACATGAAACAAAAAAAAACAAACAAACAAACATATTTTGGTAGAAGAAGTACAAGGACAAAATGTGACTGAATCATAACAAAGAAAAGGTCGGAAATGGAGGGGACTGCTAAAAAGCCAAGCTTGTAGAATGCAGTCCCCTCGGAGTCGCTTTATAATCGTAATACACGAGACATTTTAACATAATCTACGGGAACCAGAACACAAAACGAGTACGCACTTAAACGCACACACATATAACACAGTAACAAAGCAGCTCTCTTACATACACGTGGAAAGGATGAAAAGGAGATAGAAAGGGACAGGAAGACAGAGGGAAGGGCAAAGGAGAAGAGTATTGGGGGTCGATGCAGGACACAGGAAGTTGTCTTCATATGAATGTTATAACATAATGGTTATAAAATAAAGTAAACAAAATAAAGGCGTTAGCAGCAACAGAAATCAGTATGGAGCTTTCAGAATGCAAATCCCCAGTAATACAAGAATTAATGAGCATTTTCTTTAATTTAAAATAAAAGTGTTGAAACTTAGAGATTCTTTTATACTGCTGTCAAGGGAATTCCAGAGTTTAGGTCCAGCGAAGGAGAATAAAGACTTTGCAAAAATTGTCCTAAGCAGTGGTAAATGGAATTCATTGGTTTGTCTAGGCCTATATATGAAATATTGTAACGAAAGTTGGGTAAATTGCCTTCGTTATCAGTTAATAAGAAATGTATTGTAACGCATCGCACCACACACTCAGCACGCAGTTCAGTCGGACAGCTAGTAGAAAGTGAAGGGGACACAATAACTTCCGGACCTGACAGCAAGTTTATTATCTCATCCCAACTCGGAGTGTTACACAGTTCAGAACAGAATCTCTTGGCTGACTGTCCAGCCCGACTCGCAGTGTTATGGAGATAAGTGTTTAGTCCGAACCCGCAATGTCAATCCGACTGACTCTACTCGATACACTCCCTAATTTCTGCAAGGAGCCAGTATTTATACCATTCATACGTCCCTGGGCCTGGCCTGGGCGGCACGCGACCAAGCCTCAAGAGAGTACAGTTAATTGGTCACAAGGCTGGACCTAAGAACTTAGTCCTTGACCTAATTCGCTGAGGGCAAGTTGAGGACATGGCCAAGTCAGGTCAGTGGAGCGAGGACACTTTGGTCCCGAAGGAGAAGATAACAGTCGGGAGAATCAAAGGGACTTGGAAGGGAGAAGGACTTGTCGCAGACAGAGTAAATAGAATACCAGGTGGGGGAAGGGAAAGCGAGGCCAAGACCGTTACATTCCAAAGCGTTACATAACCATGATAGCAGGCTATAGTCTGACACACAGGACGTAGTTATTTGTAATATTATCATCAAGAATCCGTAACAATATATAGGCCTATATATGAAATATTGTAAGCTCATATCGGTCAACGCAATATCTCATGAGTTTTGGTTGTGGATTTTGCTTCAATACGCATTTCCAGTAGACGCAATTACTTACGTAAGAATACTTGTCGTATTCTTTAGAATGGTGTAAATCATATTTCTGTCAAGTATTTTATGAATATTAATCACAACATTGATTTTTGAGGTAAGAAAAGAAAATTGTTTCTCTTCTTCTTTTGCTGTTTTGTTGTTTTGTTGGAATGATCTGATATTACTTTACTTCTTACTTATTATTATTTTGTTATGCCTATCCACAGAAATGTATTATTCTGCTTAGTATATTGGATAATCATTATGTGACAGGCGTCTTTTTTTTTTTTTAGGTGTTTGACGGTCACCATAAGGTTTTGAGTTTATACTAGACGTTCACAAGGTGTGTAACTATCATCATCAGTTATGCCCCGAAGACATCGAAATCTTAAGGAATAAAGAAACAAGGAGACATTTTAATTGTTTTGTTCCATCTTGTTACCTGTTGTGTAGAACAATCCCGGGCAGGTGAACGATCATGCCTGACATTGCTCTGTAATATCACCGGAGAACTCGAACCAGCTGAGAAACAGATGCATGGCTTTAGCCATCGCTCACTCGTGTACTGTGAACAAAATGAATCCCAGAATCGTGCAGGTATTTTCATGATTCTTTGTGTTTTATTAAAAATCATCATAAATTCGTCCTAGGTGGTGGGGACGCACAATAGGATATTGTAGCCTACTTGGACTTTCCATTCCCCCCTCCTACGTTTATAATACCCAAATCATAACCCCTTTATCAAGCTAATTATTAAACTATTTTCCTAGCTACCGCAATCACTAGAGTGTGCTTTCTAAATAAACGTCTCAATCCCGTCAGCAGCATACATGTTACGAATAATACTTTTAATATAGGGCAGATATGTAGCAAAAATTGGTCGAAATGCTCACATCCGGCGGAAAGTATGAAATTTTGCATATAGGGGTGTTTTGGGGCGCTGATTTCAAATATTGCAGGATCAAAGAGATCTGGCAAAGGGTTCGGTTGCCATTTTGAATTCCAATATGGCCGCCATCACAAGACAAATTCAAAGATCCTTATCTTCCCTTCTGAATGACCTGTGGCACCAAAATTTGGTACACATGAGCGTTTTGACACATTGAGTTTGATGATAGATTGATTTGGAGTGTCTGACAAACGTCGAGTGGCCGCCATTTTGAATTCCAATATGGCCGCCTCGACGAAATATTCAAAATCCCTATCTCGAATTCTAAGTGGTGAGTGACGCTGAAATTAGGTGTAAACAAGCATTTTAACATACTGAGTTAAAATACTAACTGATGTGATGTGTCTGACAAACGCAATGCCTACTATTTTGAATTCCAATGTGGCTACGAAGACAAACATCACGACTAACATTCACGGGCATATCAAAAAGTGCAGCAAAAAGGAAGCATAATGCACCTATCACTGACGTCACAATGTAAATACAGCAGCACGCACTCTATAAGTTACAAACGCGCGCTCAATCAGGTAGTCTAATTTACAAACCCGAGATAGAGATTTTCAACACTCCAACATGGCAACTATGTATAAAAATTCAAATTGGCTTCCGTGCAGCTTGTCAGACATATCAAATAAGTATGTTATTGAAGTCGTCATATCACCATGCTTTTATGTATCAAATTCCAATGGCTAATGTCATTCAGAATTGAAGATAGGGATCTTTGACGGCGGTCATATTGGAATTCAAAAATGTCGGCCGACCCCGTGGCCAGATCTCTTGGATCCGGCAATTTTTTTTTAAATCAGCGCTTCAAAATACCCCTTTATGCAAAATTTCATACTTTCCGCCGGATGTGAGCATCTTTTTCACATATCTGCCCAACTATTTGGGTGATTTCGAGTTCGGCGTTAGTGCTTGTGCTATAATTATTTCAACACTGACACGGGCGATAAGTCCGAGGTCCGACAAGTCCGAAGTTTGTTGCTTGTGTTCGGCGTTGCTGTGAGAGACCCAGTATTATTCATGAAGGTCCTACTGTATGTAGAAGTCTGTGCTAATACTATGGTCGACCATGTATCGTACACGAATACTCTAGACATGGATACGTAATCTGATTCCGCATGGGAGCAACATTAAGATCTTTTGAGAATCTGTATTTTTTGGAGAAGGGATGGATTGTATAGCATGTAAATCTTCCTCAATTTCTGTCTTAAAACTTTGTAAGCAGTCATCACTACATCTTTTACTGTTTGACTGTAACCACATGCGCCATCATTTTTATCTTTCTTTTTATTGACAGCTTGATTGGGAATTGATATAGCCTAGTCGATAATAATGTTTACCTTTATCCGATAACAAGATATACAATTATAAAGAATGTGATACGTATCTAAACACGACTTCAAGGGTTGATAAACTACAGACATTCTCTTGAAATGACACATGTTTTGGACGAACAAGAAGTTTATCTGCTGAGTTGGCCCTTTGGTATTTGTTCATATCATGAATAAACGACGTCATTTTCTTCATTTTCTTTAAATAAAAAAGTACAACTAATTAACTCGACTTGGCAAATACTGAAGTCCGTTCATTTTTCTGTGTGCCAGATCCTGAAATTGATGACCTAATGATGCTTGGCGGTTCGTCGGGATTTCTCATGACCAGACCAGACGGATTCGTAGTCAGGAGAATTCCATCCTTGAATAAGCGTGTGCTGGACATCGTAGTTGACCAGAAAGAGCGCAACTTGTACTACACAAATGAGGAAGGCTGGATGATTCGATTTGGCATATTCGGTGAATTCTCCGAGACTATTCTCAGTGAGTCAGGAGCCGCTGTAGTGTAATAATAATAATGATACTAATAACAATAATGATAATAATAATTGCATTGATATGGCGCTTCATACTGGTGTTTCTAAGCGGACTGGTGCTAGTCACACAAGAACTAAAATAGCAGTAACAAAAGAAGAGGAAAATCAATACATGTGATACAGTAATACAATAACCAATAACTGATTTATAATAAAAAAAAATAATACATCTAATAAAACAGATGAGTTTTGAGAAGAATGTTAAATGATCCAATAGATGAGACATTCTGAATATAAAGAGGGAGTCATTCCAAAGGGTGGGGGCAATGGAAGAAAAGGCTGGTCATTATAACGGGTTTTTTGTACATGAGCCATAAAGTAATTTGAGAGAGGAAGATAAACTGAAGACTCTGACAGAAGAGGAGGAGCAAAGAGAGACTAGGTTTTGAACATATGTGGGTGTGATTTTGTGCGTCAGAAGTAGGATCTTGAAAGTAATGCGAGAATGGACCGGTAGCCAATGGAGTGAGCGGCGAACAGGAGATTTATGGTCATGTCTCCTGCTGAGGGAGACTAATCTAGCGGCTGAATTTTGAGTACGTTGGAGAGGGGATATGTGAGAAAGAGGGAAGCCGGAATGGAGGGAGTTCCAGTAGTCCAGATATGAGGAGACGATGGTATGATTGTTTGGACCAGCCCCTCAGCTGATGATTAATCGCCTGATCTTCCCTATTTTGAAAATTATTAAGAGTTAAGTGTTTGTCCAAAGTAAAGCCAAGGTCTCTAACACATTCAGACACTTTTATAACCCCATCCTGAATAGTTAGATCTGATAGTGGATCTGTGAGTTAAGACTTGTCTCCGTTCAGACGGAGTCTGTTGGGAGCGGAACATTCTTTGATGTCTTTAAAACATACTGTCAGTGAGTTAGCAGCAGCAATCCTACCACTAGGTGACATAGTCATGTAAATTCGAGTGTCCTCAGCGTACATAGCGTAGTTGACTCCATGATGACAACTGATGTTTCTGGTGATCGGACGTGTATAGAGGAGAAAAAGAAGGGGACCGACAACGGATCCAAGTGGAACTCCTCAAAATATAGAAATAAAAAGATGCAAATTACAGACCCCGGGAAAACAAAACAAATAATATCGACAACTCAAAACGGATGGTTAAATCAGTTTACCCAGAGGAAATTTTTCAACAGTGCAATAGCTATGCCCCGAGACAATGTCAAAAGGCATGAGACGACCAGAAAGAGAGCAGTCCATAATCATCATAGCCCCTGTAGTCTGGGTGCCAAATGTTCAACAATGTTTTCCACACAATTTTTTTTTTTCAAGATGGATTTATCCTATTGTGGTTGTGCTGAATACAACCTCAGAATCATGCACCTTTTGTATTGTTGAGGGTTTGATTTTCAATATTGCCGACAAAATAGCTGGCAACATATGATTTTTTTACACATGTTTTTCTTTGAATGGCGAAAACAAGAAACATAATTATACTAACATTGTATTATACTTCCAGGGAGTAAAATCTGGATGATGTAACTTGTGCTTCATTGAGAATCATGAGATATACTTAAAGGCCAGCAATTGAAATTCCAATATGCACGTCTATAAAGATTATGATGATGGTGATGATGAAAAAGCATTTATTTAGCGACATTTATCTGTATAAACACTCAAAGGCGCCCAGCTCCCACAAAGTGCAAAGATGATAAAATACTCAGAATACTTGCGTAATTTTAACCTATTTCGAGTGTATTGAAACTGAAACTGGTGAGGCTGTTTCTGCATCCCGGAAAGTGTTTGAGATATCTAAATTGACCTCCAAAAATGTAGCCCTCTATAATAAGTTCCTAATATAATGGTGAACATTTTCAAGAATGAATAAAAATGTTTATCTTATCTGACTGTGGCGCAACTATAATCACAACAATATTCTAGTCGAGTGCAAATATCTCCAGAATAGTTATGGTCCAACTTAATTTCAGAAACTAATATCATCCTACGTGGTGCGAAAGACCATCGAGAAATTCGATCTTGCAAATATCCAACTCATGACCCAAGACACTTATCATGTAGGAGTTTAATTCTTTACGGCTGCTTCTTCCCACGCCTGTGGAATCTACCCGTGTGTCCGGGAAGAACTTTTACGGCAGTTTGAAATATATATATAATCTACGGCTGTTCTCTTCATGTATTAATCATAAATGTATTTCATATAGCTCTATTGCAGTATACGTAAATTCCTTTACTTTCCCTTACACCTTGATTAAAGTTCGATTTGTGAAACGCTGTGTTTACACGTCCAGTCTTTCTAAGAGAGAGCAACACGAAGGTGGTATAAATTGTGTAATTTGACTCCAATTTGCTGACATCTACTGTCTCTTGTGAACACTTGACTACAGTTATCATGGAATAACACAACAAGGATCTACTTGGGAGTCATGTACACCAGTTTGTGTGTTTATAGTACCTGAATTTGTGATGCTGAAATCTGAACTGTGAGTATATCTCTGGTAGCCCGAGGATAGCTCAGTCCCAAACACATTTTTCTGTGTACCTCTGGACTTGACTGTGAAACTGGTTGCTTTTGCCTACGTGTAATACATTGGTCATTATTAGCCTGCACACGACATCGGGTCAATGGCCTAAGTAGCCCTTTGTTTGCAGTTTGTCGCTAAACAGGTAATCCCCATTCACTCTGAGTTTTAGCCTGGAGCTGGGCTATAGGTTGCTAAACTCCAAACAAAATAGACTTTTCTGGACTGCTGACAGAGACCACTGAACATGACTGCCAGGAACAAAAAGCTGATTAGGGAACTACTTGAGGATGACGAGTTCCTGAATGCTGTTGCTGGCTTGGTGTCAAGTGCTATTGATACCAGACTGGCTGAATTGAGGTCAAACATTGAAAAACAAGATGGCGTCATTCATGACATCCAGTGCAAGCTCGATGCTGCCCAACAGCAGGTAAAAAAGCTTGAGACTCAACTGCAGTCCAGCGCTAACAACACCAGGAAACTCTCCTTTGATCTCAACAAGCAGGAGCAGTACTCCCGTCGGAACTGCGTGAGGGTCTATGGAATCAAGGAGAGCCCGCACGAAGACACTGACTCCCTAGTGTGTCAGATGGCGAGGGAAAAACTCAATGTTGATCTCCAACCACATCACATAGATCGCAGCCACCGGATCGGAAAGCAGAGGAATCCCAAGGATTCGGGTGGACCCGCTCCTCCACGGCCTGTCATCGTGAAGCTCACGAGCTACAGGTATCGTCAGATGCTGATCACAAAAAGGAAGTCGCTGAAGAGTACCGGCATGGGAATACAGGAAGACCTCACCGAGTACAACAGCAAACTCCTGAAGGCGGCACAGCAACATGTGAAGGTTCAGGCTGCATGGTCTGTGGATGGACGCATCTTCGTCATACTGCATGGGAATGGCCAGAAAACAAGGAAGAAAATCATCAACTGCACTGAAGACTTAAGCTACCTATAACTTACCTGCTATACTTACCTGTCTCTTGAAGACCAGTCAGCCTGTTGAAACTGAACACACATGATGTATATCTACACAAGATAAAAGCTCTTTTATAATAACATATAGGTATTACTTTTGAAAATTTAAATGGATATGGATTACAGAGTTAATAATTTCAAAATGTGTACTGACTCCAACATCTCTCTTTGCACGTTTCACTCGCTCTCCTATTTTTTTTTCTGTAAGATTTCTTTTGTATGATTTCCTTTTTTATGTGTGTGTTTTCTTCCATGTTTGTTCACGTTGAGGAAGGTAGATGTGTTGTTTGTGTTATGATTCTTGAATCGGTATATAACGTAAAGTGTATCAATACTATGCTTTTTCAGTTTATTGCCAGAACAACAATGCTGTCGTATGTTTATTTCCGCTCATTAGAGATATACCAACTCAATCTTTTGCGACATGAATAATCCATTCACCAGCATCGATCCTGATTTTCACTTGTTTAATACCCACAGTTCATTTAATTGTTTTACCTCTGATGAATTTAATGTGCATTGCAAATATATCTCAGAACTTAGTATGATTCATTTTAATGCCCGTAGTCTCCCGAAGAATTTTGAAGATATATCCATATTTTTGTCCTCACTGAAGCACTCTTTTAGTATAATCGCAATATCAGAAACATGGATATGTAAAGACCCTGTGATTCCATTTAATTTACCCGGTTATACTTTCATTCATTCAGATAGAGTTTTTGGTCGTGGAGGAGGTGTTGGTCTCTTTATAAAGAATGATATATTTTTTCAAATTCGATCGGATATTTTGTTTTCAAGTGAAATTGATAAAGGTATTTGTGAGTATTTGTTTATTGATTTTGTACATGATAACTCCAAGTACACTGTTGGTGTCATTTATAGAAAACCGGACTCAAATGTTGACGATTTCATAGAATTTTATTCTGAAGCCCTCTGTACTGTAACGAAGGAACATAGAAATATATTTATAACAGGTGATCTTAACGTAGACCTCCTTAAGTACGCAGAAAATCAAGATGCTTATAAGTTCTTAATTGCTAATTTTTCATTTGGGTTTGAACCCCTTATAAAGAGTGCAACTCGCGTTACTTTAAACAGTGCAACTCTTTTGGATAATTTTTTCACAAATGTTATGAATTGTCAATTATGTTTTGGTACATTTAGTAATGATATTACAGACCATTTACCTATATTTCTAATGTTGAATAAGATAAGGAAAAATAAAAACATTAATCAGAATTATTCCCGTAAAATAACAGATGAAGGAATTTGTTTATTGAATGAGAAACTGATTAGTGCAGATTGGTCAGCAGTATATGATACTTCCAATGCAACTGCAGCATATGATATACTCATTGCGAAATTGAATCTTTTATATGATGATATATTTCCCTTAATGAAAGTAAAAAAGAAAAAGATTCGCAAACCGTGGATAACTCCTTTTCATCTTCGGTGTATAAATAAGAAGCATAAATTATATAAGAAATTTTTATGTGATAGATCTTTAACAAATGAAAAGAAATATAAAGACTATAGGAATAAAGTTAATAATATATTACGACACGCCAAGAAAAAATTTTATTGTAATAAATTAAATGAAAATAGAAATAATGTGAATAAAACTTGGTCTGTTATAAATTCACTGCTTAATAAATCACCAAATGAAATGCCAACATTTTTTATAAGAAATGAAGAAAAAATAACAGGTTCTCAAATGATTGCAAACAATTTTAATTCATATTTCACAAATATTTGTAATGAAACATTATCATCTTTATCAAAACCTAATTCTGATATGCATTTTAAAGATTATCTCCAAAGTGATTTTTTCCATTCTTTATTTTTTAACCCTACCACAGAGAGTGAACTCTTGGAAATTTGTAATGCTTTAAAAACAACGTATTCTTGTGGTTTTGATAATCTAAGTTGCAATATTTTGAAACAGATAATATTTTCTATTGTTAAACCTCTTGTTTATATATTTAATTTGTCTTTAAGTTCTGGTGATGTCCCAACAAAATTGAAAATTGCAAAAATTATTCCAATATACAAGAAAGATGACCCGCATTTATTACAAAACTATAGACCTATATCAGTTCTCCCTGTCATATCAAAACTACTTGAAAAGTGTATATATATCCGTCTGTATTCTTTTCTAACAAAATTTGATATACTTTCTAATTGTCAATATGGCTTCAGACGAAATCATTCAACCACTCATGCTGTTATAGATTTACAAGATAAGATTATTTCTGCTCTAACCCTTAACAAATATGCTATTGGAATATTTATGGATTTGTCAAAAGCATTTGATGTTGTTGATCATACTATTCTTTTATATAAGTTAGAACATTATGGGGTACGTGGGACACCTTTACTCTGGTTTAAAAATTATTTGTCTGATAGATTTCAATATACATCATTTAAGAATTGTTCCTCAAATTATTCATTAATAACCCGGGGTGTTCCGCAAGGTTCTATTTTAGGTCCTTTATTGTTTTTGATTTATATTAATGATATTGTTCAAAGTTCTACTATGTTTAAGTATGTGATGTATGCTGATGATACTACTTTGTTTTATACTCATCCAAGTTTGATTGATATTGAGATTAAAGTTAATCAGGAGTTAGATAAAGTTAGTAATTGGTTTAAAGTAAATAAATTAATTGTTAATTTTGTTAAGACAAATTATGTTATATTTCACCGTAATGTTTGTGATGATAAATATATTTTTGATGATGTGTTATGTTCTATTGATTCTGTTCCTCTAAAGAAAGTTGATTCGGTAAATTTTCTTGGTGTTTATATTCAGAGTAATATGCATTGGGATGTACATATAACGAATGTAGCAAATAAGGTATCTAAATGTGTAGGTATATTATATAGATTGAAAAATATTTTTCCAGAGTTTGCACTTTTTTTGCTGTATAATACATTTATGCTTCCGTATCTTAATTATTGTGTATCTGTATGGGGCAAATATAATAAAGCCAAGATAGAAGTTTTACATAAATTGCAGAAAAAAGCATTACGAATATGCTCTGGTAGTCATTATTTTGCTCATTCGGCTCCTCTTTTTCGTAAATTTAATACCTTGAATATATTTGATTTGTATACTTATAATACCGCTGTTTTGGGATTTTATTATTTCAAAGATATGTTACCTCATAATATTTCATGTATGTTTTCAACTAATAATGAAATTCATAAATACAATACACGAAATTGCAATAGATTTCATAGGTGGGTAGTAAAAACAAATCTGGTTTCAAACTCTGTACGTCACCAATTTCCGTTAATCTGGTATTCGATTCCTAGAGATATTTGTTCACGCAATAGCCTGTCCTCTTTTAAGAAATTTTTGAAAATATACCTTCTAGCAAATCACACATAGTCATAGTCAATTTATCATATCATTTGTCTTATGTTTTTGTTTTGTTTTGTTATGTTATGTTTTGTTGTATTTGTTGGTTTTCTGTCCATGTCTACACTTTGTACCTTAAAAATCAATTGTTTTGTGCATAATCGTAAGGGAACTTACTTCACAAGGCCTTTTTGGCTTTTCTCAAGTTCTCTTTTTTCATTTTCACTGTTATATGTAAATGATTGATTATCCTTTCGTGTATTGTAAAATCCAATACTGTTGTATTGTTTTATCCGAAAATGAGATGAATAAACGAATTGAATTGAATTGAATTGAGTTAGAAACCTGTCTTTGTACCGTACTGAGTATTATCATATTGCATACGGTAAAGATAGACACATGTGATAGGGATTATTTCACGAGTAATACATAATTATCAACCCGTTCCGTATCGGAACCTGGTGGTCTGCGTCTTAAGTCTATGGGCTTTTAGGAATTCAGTATGAAACTGGTTAAGTTTGAAGTGTTGGATAAGTCTGAAAGGAAACTCTATTCTCGTTGATATTGTTATCTTTAAATGCCAGGTGACTTTGGATATGCCAGGTATCTTGCCTTGTCTGATGAAAATAGAATCATCTTCGTCTTCTTATACGACAGGATGATTATCTCCAGAGTATCTTTGGGTACGATGAAAACATTGGGAGAGTTTGCGTTGGTGAAAACTCAATTGATATGCATGGTAGCAGACGACACAGACGG
This sequence comes from Diadema setosum, assembly GCA_033980235.1. Classification (NCBI taxonomy): domain Eukaryota; kingdom Metazoa; phylum Echinodermata; class Echinoidea; order Diadematoida; family Diadematidae; genus Diadema; species Diadema setosum. The sequence goes on from CM067065.1 coordinate 33,877,785, forward strand.
GTAAATTCTCTTTTTAAAATTGTTTATTAAAGGGATGGTACAGTATTGGTCGAGATGAAAATTTGGTTTTAACTTCTTCCTTTTTTGTTGCAAGAAACCAAGAAAACATTTATGAGGTTGTACAGAACATGTAATTTTAAGAGGAATACAAAGTTTATTTTATGAAAATTGGGTTTGGAATGACTAAGACATCCCAAAACAGAGTAAAATAGAAGCGATCGTTCCGTTTTGGATATCTCAGCCATTTCAAAACAAATTTTCATCAAATAAATGTTGAATTCCTCATGGAATTACATGCTGTTTTATATTTCATAAGAAGTTTCTCATTATCTCGCCAAAGAAAAAAAAAAGATACCTGAAATTATGTTTCAACCAAACCTATACGATCCCTTTAACCAAATAAGACCCCGACATTCTCCACTGATGAACATGACTGCGATAAAATTGCGGGTTTCTGGAATGCTTTTGGTTCGAAAATATGCCAAACACTTTGGAAGAAACATTATTTTCGTCAAACCTTCACCCCAGGCCTCCTCATTTTCATAAATACGACAGGGTTTGAAAAAATAACAAAATAGGTCAGAGCTAATATCAAAGCTATCGACGATGGGTCCAAAAACCGAAATATATGATCTTTAGTAATACTGATGATAGTTTAAGCACAGATAAAGCTTTAGGTGATTCTCATCTCTATACAAAGAGTATCACATATCAAATTCTCTGGTGTCATTGTAGATGACAAGTTTTCATCGGAATCACGTATTGATAATGTTTGTAACACAATCTCGTTTAATATAGGCGTTATGAATAGATTGAAATGTTATATTCCACAAAAAAATAGAATAACTTCTTTTGTTTTATTCATCGTTTGTATTGTCTCCTCTTTATTGAGGAGTTTTAGTTTGGGGCAACGCGCATCAGAACGTACTACAAAGATCGTCCCCTTGAAAAAAAAAAGAAAGCTCTCCGCGTTATCTCTCATTATCATGTACGTTCTCATACATTGTGTTGTTTGCTTCAAACAAGCTCTTTAAATGTATAGATTTGTCTTTGTTTTACTTAGGGCAATATATGAACATGTATAACAATTTGTTTCCTTCTGTTTTGTTATAGCATGCTCCTCAAAATTCATTCAGTTCATTAATATCCCATGCATCATGCTTTCCAATGAATTTATTTTACCTCTCTTACAAGCGGTCTGTGCTAAAACCCACTCCTTTTTGTAGGCCCAAATTAATGGAATTCTTTGAATCATAATATGTGACCGTGCACCACAAAACACACAAAAAGTCGCACCCCTTGATTTTACGTAAGGACTCAAAACAGCTGAAATGGGTCAACCAAATCAATCTTGAGTTTTTCATTTTTTCTGAAAGAGCTATCTTTCTCTACAATATTCTTTTGATTGGGATCATGACACGAATGGGAAAGTGTGTTTTCAGCAGTTTTTTACAACTCCTTTTTTGGGGGAGAGTATAAGAATGATCAGGTATGAATTAGAGACCCCTTTTCATTTCTTGAAATCGTTTGTAAACTCTTCACTTTCAAGTCTAATCACTTTTGAAATGATAATGCTACATGTATGGTAAGTTGGCATTAATCATGGACAGAATGTGTTAATAGAACATGCTTAATTTTAGCTTAATCTGATAATCCAACATTGTTGTTGCTCCGGTGGTTGACATCCTGTTTTTTGTCCTTTTCATTGTGCAGCTAGCGAAGCTTGGTGAAAGATTATAAGCGCTTGAATAGACCATGTACTTCAGAGCCTCTTTTCTCAGTTCACACTTTTCCAGAGTGTGTGCTTTCTTTCTAGTATTTAGATAGGTTAGGGGAGTCCATTTGAATTGAGTTATACATCATTTTAAAGCTTAGAGTCTGCTCTTTCAGAATCTGCCCCTACCTAAAAATCCACTTCTGGCGACTTTTTTGTTGGTTTTGTGATGCATGGTCACATATAGAGTGCCCCATCCATATATTCCTTAAGAGGAGAGTGAAGTTCTTTCATTGCAATCGCGTGATTGTACCGTACTAAACTAGCCATTTGGTTTTTTTACCTACCTACATACTTACTCAATTTGTCTCCCCTTCGAAGAATGAATCGCATTTTTTAAATGTTTGTTGTCATCAATGCTATTGCCCAAAGCGTCTTAGTAGTTTAACAGGAATAGGAGTTGAATTTCTGTGTTTTATTCCTGTTCATATGTCCCTCTATTCCTTTGTCTTTTTTCAGGCGTCACAATATCACTTTTTCTCACAACTACTATCTGTTTCTCTCGACTTGCTTTTGCCGACGATCGCTGTCTCCGTTGTGCATTTTTGTTTACTCTATTTTCTTCTCTTTTCTTTATTCTTGTAAATTCTGTTTTGTCTCGTACGGGCTTTCCTTTACTAGTTTTATTGTTGTCTTGTCTCGTTTCATGTTTGTTCGCGTCTGTGTAAGTGTAATTATCTGTTGTTGTTGTTTTTTTTTTTTTCTCAGTGGACTTCCAGACTTGCTCCATTTCTTTTTTGTTCTTTTTTTTACGTAGCTTCAATTTATCTTTTCTTTGATTTTGTCTTCCAGAGGGGCCCACATTCTTCAATCTCTGCTTTTCAGTGCGTCCCTCCATTTTTCGCACTTTAAGCAAGGCTATAAATATACTTCCTTTCGACCACTTCTGTATCTCTTTTACTACAATGACTATAAGGTTCCTCAATTATTGTAGTCTTTTCATGAGACAATGTTCTTTTAACCTTATTCTGTGTTATTCAAAGAAGTAAGATAAATGTTTTGTCAAAAAATGAAAGCATCTTTAAATTGAATAATATTGAATGTGTGTTTAAAAGTATGGAGGTCTTACAATGAACTAATCATGAAAAAGAAATAATGAAAAACATGAATTTGCTCTTGTAAAATTTCCACACACATGCAGGTACCTGTATTGGTCAGAGGGAAAGGAACTATATCGCAGAACAATCAAAGGCGATTACAACTCAGAAATGATCTCCACACGTCCCTTCAGTTCCGTTTATATCAGCGGACTTCAAATCAGCAGTGCAGGTATAGGCTTAAAAAGAAATGCGTATTTTCTAAATCTTGCCATCTGAGGACTTGCCCAGCAAGAATTTTGGTTCATACTTTCATTTTACAATAAAATGCAATTAGTGTAATCGGATCTTTGTCAAAAGCTTACAGTTTATCTTCTTTAAAAAACTACCAATGAAATGAATGGTAACAACAATTAGCAATACCCCCCTCCCAAAAAAACAAACAAACAAACAAACAAACAAACATAAATGCCATCAAAGAATAATGTCAGGTCAACGCGGCTTTACATTGATAATTTAAGAATGTATTTGCAATAGGATTTGTTGATCACTTAAAGTATTTGCATGCCTGTCAAGATATTGACGTTTGTTTTTCAATTTTTCAATATCAAGATAACTTTTCTTTAAAAAAAGAGAAGATCTAATATATGTGACCCTGCGTCACAAAACAATCAGAAAGTCGCCAAACATGAAATTTAAGTTAAGAGCAGATTCTGAAAGAGCAGACCTAAAATTTTAAAATGATGTATAATTCAAATTAAATGGTCTCTCCTAACCTATCTTAATATTTGAAAGAAAGCACACACTCAGGAAAAGTGTGAACTTAGAAAAGAGGCTCTAAATTACAATGTCTATTTAAGCGCTTAATCTTTACCAAGCCGGGCTTGCTGTGCGATGAACGTAACAAAAACTAGGATGTAAACCACCTAAGGAACAACAATGAAGGGATTATCAGATTAAACTGAAATTGAGCACGCCGTATAAGCATATTCTGTCCATAATTAATTCCAACTTTCTAAGCAGTAGCGTCATTCTTTCAGAAGTTATTAGAGTTGAAAGTGAAGAGGGTGTACAAGGTTTTTAAGAAATGAAAAGGGGACTCTAAAGACACACCTTATCGCACTATTCTACCAACAAATGTTCAAGGTAAACTGCTAAAGAAAAAACACCCTTTCCTGCCTGTTTTATAATTCCAAACTTTAGCATAATGTAGAAAAG